>CM063283.1:62365242-62965242 GCA_032173965.1 Sitta carolinensis
GTCCTCCTGACAGCACCATCTGCTTAGCCATGGCTTTGTCAATTGGATACATTTTTATGTGGCTGTGCTTTGTCCCTTCACTGGAGGAACAGATGGAAGTCCCCAGTCCTTGAATTTTCTTTCCACTATCTCACAGTCAGTTTTGCCAACAGTCTGGATGTACCTCAGCAACTTTCAGTAATATTTCACCTCCCAGGTACTCTCCAGTACATCTCTAGGAGTTTTTGTGAGTCTGGGCAGAGCTTTTCCCCTAAGATCCTCACAATACTGAACTGATGACTTAGACAGAGGCTTAGAAACTAGAAGTGATATTTTCTAGAAGAGAAATTTTGTCATTATAGGAATTTACTCACACACTCTTACACTCATCTAGATCTCTGCCCCTTTGGCAGCATGGGTTGCCCAACAGAGCTCACATTCAACCTGTCATTCAAGCTGTCCCTGAGCATGCAATGGAACAGAAGACAAATAAATAGGTGTTTTCTCCTCTTCTTTATTTTCCTACCATGTTATTTTGAAATTTCTCCATTTTGGGGGAAAAAAATCATCTATCCAAAATCTAAATTTAAGCAGGATTTGCAAAATTTGGAAAGTTTTGAAAGATGAAAGGGGAAATGGAACCAAAGAAACAGAATCATAGAATGCTTTGTGTTGGAAGGAACATTAAAGATCATCTAATTCCTCCCTGTTGGGCAGGGAATATTCCACTAGATCAGATTGCTCAGAAAAAAAAAAGAAAACACAGTATTCACTAATTTTCTTCTTTTGTACCTCCCAACCTTTTTCCAGATTATATTTATTAAGCAATATATTTAAAAAGTCTGGAGTACTAAATTCTAACAGAAGAACCCAATAACTACTTCATCAGCCAAATCTTTATCAGTGTAATCTGCTAAAACCATCACTTCATTACAAGATTGTCTTTGCTTTTTACGTTGTTTCAATCCAACACCAATTGCAATTAACAACTCCAGCTCAATTTTACCATGCAGTTAACGCAGTGTGCTGCAGAAAGGTGCTACACTTCTGTGGTTAACATGATAATTTCAGGGGATTGTGACAAGAATTCAGTTACGTCAAGAAGCCAGAGTGTTAATGAAAGGGATTTTTCAGTTGGCTTCTTTTCTGTCCTCATTTCTGTTAGTCAAAAAATCATCTTTGTAAGGTTAATGCATCAAGCGACACATATTGAGAGCAAAAAACAAATACCAAACAAAAACCAAATAATCTGATGTCGTAGTTTGAAAAAAATGAGTTTTTTGAACTTCAGTGGTCAAACCAATGAGTGCTCAGGTTTAAAGACTGGCACCTGGTGTGGCCACTGAGGACAAGGATCCGCCTCTGAGAACAGAAGGGGTTAAAAGCAGAGGGCTCCCCGGAAAGCTCTCTCTTGGTTCCGGTCCCTGAGGACAGAGGGATCTCCCCTGCCCAGCGGCTGGCTGGGCGGGGGAGGGGAAGCCATGCGGCCTGGGTGAGGTAGGCCTGGAACCTCGGGCACAGAGGGGGAGAGGAAAAATCCTGCAGGATGGAAGGGTGGAGAGAGTACAAGAACCTTGAGAGGCATCAAGCAGCCTTCTTTCCACTCCCCCCACCCCACCCCCCACCCCCCCCCCCTGGAGAGAGAGAGAGAGAGACTGAGAGACTGTGTCTGTGATCTGTGTCACCTTGAAATTTGATATCAGTAGCCGGGCAGCACGGCCGAAGGAGTATGGGGGGGTGGCGCGAGAAGAGTGCCCAACAACAAAGATACTGTGAGAGTTCTGGGGAAACAAAGCCCAAGATTTTAACCCTTTTCGTAGATGATGGAAACTTTATAAATGCTAATCCTCCTGAATTTGAAGAAGAAAGATAGAGAGAACTAAGCAGAGATGATGAAAGTTTGTGCAAGTAGAAGATTGTCAGAGAATGCTGAAAAGAATCCTAGGTGGGAGGAGATGATGGAGTGGCCTTTGGCTGGACTTTTTTGTATAGCCATGGATGGACTCATTTCTTTTCTGTAACACAGAAACTGCATCTGGGGAGAGGCATTGGCTTGGAGCCAAGAGTGGACAGTAGTGTGAACAGAGATGAGAGGAAGAGCTCTCTTCTCAAGGCCCCTCGGCCCCAGGGGGTAATATTGGGGGGACTGGTGTCCCAAAATTTGAGAAGCTGTCGTTTCTTGGAACTAACCAAAGCATCTTTAAAAAGAAAAACCCTAGAAGCAGCTCTGGTTCATGCACAGTGGTGAGAGCACTGGACATGGAGGAAGAGACCACGATGTGGTGCAAGAAGGACTCCTATCTCTCCTTGATGAACTGAGTACTGATTATCGAAAGGGTGGTAATAGACTAAGGATTAATTATCTAAAGGGTGGTAACGTGATTGGGAATTTTTAGTTTGTTTTATTGTGTTGAGAACTGGTGGTGGGGGGGAGGAAGAGTGTTTTTTAAAGTTTTCATGTTCTTCTGTATGTGTCTTCTTTGCATATTATAAGTAATAAAGTTCTTTTCTTTTGCTTTCTAAATTAGAAACTGTTTTGCTCTGTTTTTGGTCACATCTCACAGCAAATACCAGGGACAGTATATCCTCATAGGGGCACTGGCCTTGTGCCAACGTCAAACCATTGACATCTGATTTCCATTATTTGGAAACTTTCATCACAGGGCAATTAATCAGAGGTAAAGGCATAATTTAAAGCTACATTATTCTTCCCGCTACAAAGCTTCCTATTTGCAATGTAATTTTTAACTCCTCACTATAAATGGTAGAAGCCCACAGGCAGCCTTGCCAATGTGTGGTTCCTGGCTACACTGAGTTCTTGCCAAAGAGGCAATTTAATTACTGGCAACAGATCTACAAATTAATAGTGGTCACTCAGGACATGACTACAGTTACAGGAGATGGTTTCTCTGGGATATTCCTATTAGCAAGGGAAGAACCAGCAGTTCATAACCTGTCATACAAAACTCATAGTTTTATTCTTTTGTGTAGCAGAGGCTTAATACACTCACCTGACAATCCCTTGTGGCATTTTGGTGGTATTGACATGTATCCATGAAAGCTAGGGTCTTCATGGCCTCATAACATATGCAATACTGTACATAACTCTTTTTGTCTGTAAAGTGTTTACCTTTAAGCATCCAGCAAGAAAATAGTGGGTTTTGAAGGTGCTCCAAACACACAACTGGGTGTTATCATGATCCCCTTTAGCACTGGGTGTTTTTGACTGATCACTGGGGTGCAATCTTTATTTTTGCAACCCAGTCAGAATTCTGAGAAATCTCATTGTAGTGATGCTTCCAGGGACACTATGAGTATACAACATTGTTTCCATTGTTTTCCATAATAGAAGTGTGATCTTTCCTGTATTCTTTGTAAACGACATAATTTGTCAAAGAATTCAAGAAAACAGATTGAAAGAGACCTCTGGAGCTCATGTGGAGTCACCCATAGTCGTGTCAAATGAGTTTTGAATTTTTCCTGTGATATAGGTCCCTTGACCTCTCTAAGAACACATCCTAATGCCACACAATGCTCATGCTGAGGAATTTTAACTTCTACTAGTTCAGTTTCCCCTGTTAGAATTTTTGCAACATTACATCCTCTCCTTTCACTGCACACGTCCAAGGAAATGATGGTTTCATCTTCTCTACATTTCTCATTATGAGAGTGAATAACTGCAACTAAATCAGCCTTCAGCTTCCTTTGCTCCAAGCTAAATATACCCAGTTCTCATTCCAGTCATTCTCATCAGTTGAGCACATCTCCATGCTAGTGGTCCTTCACTGTGTTCTCTCTAGTTTTTTGATCTCTATTGTGCACCAGAGACCCCCAAACTGGACAGTGTGGTCCAAGTTCAGCTGTCTTCTTCCCTAGCTTGAATGTCAAACCTCAGAAGTTCAGTGCAGGGAATCACAACTTGTTTTGGTATCACATTTGTAGAGCGCTCAACCCCATGGCACTCTGCATCTGTGTGTCTAAAGAAGTCTAAAGGGGTTTAAAATAAAAAGGTTATGGCTTCAAGCCTGTAAAAGCTTAAGAGCATGTATGAAAAGTATAGGGACAGGTGCCTTCAGGATTAGAGCATCAGTCAAGCAGAACAGGACTGAAACTGCTAGGAACAAGTTTTGATAAAAGAAGAAAATAGAAAGTCATTAAGATGTTCGAATTGTGGAAGATTTGTGAAACATGAAAGCCATGTCCACATGCTGACACCTGTAAAGAGCACAGAGGCCATAAGCTAAAAACTGTAAAAATAATCAAGATGTCTTTTCTGTAGGCAGAAGGCAGTTGGTAGTGACCCAGGCCTCCTGCTGAACACTGGGCTCGCTGCCGTGAGCACATTTACCTGCTACTGACAGATTCTGCCAGTCACAAGAAACTCGATGTTCCATTTGCAGGCAGGGGGGTACCAGGAAGTGATCCAGGCTGCAGCTGAGCCCTGCAGCCAAACTGGAGAACTCAGAAATAAATCGGACTGTCTTGGTGTCCCAATCTGGGAACATGTCCTAAGCTTCAAACACAGTGAGAAAGAAGGAATACACCCAAATATACCTGACTAAAGTTCTTATCCAGTTATTTCACCATGGTAGCCCCTGTGAAGAAAGCTAACTCTACCCTGGCCAAAAACATCATAGCCACACAAAAATAAAATTCTAAAACATGCTTCTGTGCTATTATAATTTTATTTTCTTTTAAATAATATGGTTCAACATTTCTTAACCTTAAAACCAACCCTTTTTTTTCTCTCCATAATAGAAGTAACCCACTATGAAAGAACAAAAATACAACAATTTAAACATAAAACAATATAAAACTCTCTGACTATGACTGAAAGAACACTTTGGAAAGGTTCATTTTATTCTACATAATCTGATGAAAAATAATTGTCATGACTCCCCTGCAAGCCATCCACTGTGATTTCTATTTCATAAGGATGCAATTATTGTGAAATGTTAAATCCCCTCTAAAAGACGCTTGAACTCACTGAAGGGCCATTAAAATTTATCAGCCTTGCATCACAGAGGTCTTCATGATTTTTCTGCCTTTTGGTTCTAGTTAATAAGGCCTCAATGACCTCAACTTTCATTTAAATGTCAGATTAAGATTAGATCTCCAGCCTGGCTAAATTCTGACAACCCACTTTGTTGTGAAACTAGACTGCTAGTCTGATATGATATGAAAACTAATATCATATCTTTCCAAGTACCCAGGGAATTAGACAGCTTTGTCTGGAAAGACAAATAGGGATGACTATGGAAACCTATTTAGGACAGAAATCCTAGATGACAGTCGTCCATCTCAGAAAAGAGAGAATCTGCAGAGACCAGCATCTTTGACAGAGTATTTCTTCTGTGTTAAGGAGAAAACAGATTAATCTGATTCATTTTATACTCAGTATCCTTTTATCAGTTCAATTTTCAAACCTTCATATGTGTGCTGGTTTGGGCTGGGATAGAGCTAATTTTCTTCACAGTAGTTTGTATGGGACTGTGTTTTGAACATGTGCTGGAAACAGCATTGATAACACAGAAATGTTTTAGTGATTGCTGAGCATCACTTTAAAGAGTGTTTTCTGTTCCTCAGCCCACCCCACAGGAGGTTGGGTGTGCACAAGGAGTCAGGAGGGGACACAGCTGGGGCAGCTGATTCCAACTGGCCCAATGGATAGTCCATACCATGAGGAGTCATGCTCACAGATAAAGCTGGGGAGAGAAGGAAGGGGTGGATGTTTGGAATTGATGGTGTTTGGCCTTCCAAGTCATCATTATATGAGATGAAGCCCTGCTGTCCTGGAGATGGCTGAACACCTGCCTACCCATGGGAAACAGTGAATGAATTCCTTTGCTTGTGCACACAGCCTTTGCTTTACCTATTAAACTGTCTTTATCTCAGCCCATGGATTTTCTAGCTTTTACTCTTCAAATTCGCTTCCCCATGCCATCATGGTGGGGGACTGAGAGAAAGGCTGTGTGGAGCTCAGTTACCAACTGGATTAAACCATGACAAAAGGTTAATCACAAGCTATTGCCATGAAAATCTCCCCACAGATATCCCACAAAACAAGACAAGAGGATGTTATGTTATAATGATGATATTTAAAAGGGAATAAAAACCTAAAATAAAAATAAGATCTGATATATTGCCTTTGCAGCAAAGGATAGCTTAGCTGCTTCGCCACCACATGAGAAGTCCTAGCAGGCAGACCTGATGATGGAAGTGCCTTTCTTATCATACCTTCTAACTCCTTCAATTTCCTCAGCTCATCCTAAAATTCATCTCTTTGTTTCTATTCTAGGTTTCAGATGTTACTAGTCAGCAGCATGAACTGTCTGACCAACTGTCATATAAAAAAATTCACAGGGGAAATTTTCCAAACACGGAGATTTAAAAACAATGAGATTCTGAATATTGCAGTTGCAAGCCCTTTTTGTTTCTGCTAAAAGCTTTCTGTCTTTCAGCTTTCAGAATTTACACAATTTCGCTTTAAAGTTTCTAAAAAAAAAAAAAAAATTCCAATAGCTGTCAAGTATCACATGAAGAAAAAAGAAAAAAGACAATACAATGATTTTCATGGACCTTAAAAGTATTCTGTGTAACAGATTATTAAGGAATACCTATGCTTTTGCTGTCAAAACATAGGGTCTCTGGATCTGATTCAACTCCAGGAGCTGGCAGACTAGAAGTCTGCCACCATAAATTATAGTCAGCATCATCCTATTATTCTCTCTTTTCCTGAGGACAAGCAGCTTAGATTCTTCAAAGCAAAAATGTCGTTTCATATAGTTTTCTCTTGTCACACTTGACTGTAACCATAAGTGAAGTTACTGCCTTGCACATGATCTGACTTCAAAGCAAACAATAAAATTACGCCTTCCCTCCTGCAGTATAGCTGAGATGCTTAAATAACCTTGCACCTCAGCTTCTGTCAGCCCCAAATACTGCCATCAGTGTTACTCTCAAACAGCAGAAATCAAACTGTCCAAAACTGCTGGATTCTAACTCTCTCCTCCTTACAGGCTGGTCTCTACTTTTTGTACTCGGTGCCAACGCAAATGTTTGTTACAGGATCTTCCCTCACTTGCTGCAAGACCACACTGATCATGCTCACTTCCTACCTAGAGGTTTCTCAGCCGTGAGTCACAGCCCACTGCACAACAATCACCCCCGTGACCAAACACTGCTAAGGAAAACTACACAGCCTGGCTTTTCCACTCTATATCTCGCTACTTAATGCACAAAAGTGAAGGAGCATCCAGTACCATCAGAATTCAGGAGTGGGGAGAGCTGCCAGCTGCATAATATGTCAGTAAGGGCTCCATAGGAGCCATAGGAGTTCCTATTACAAAAAGTCACACCAACAGCTTCAGCAGATGCATTGATCAGGATGCTAAAGTGAACAGAACTTAGTGTTCACTGTATTAAAAATCTATGCCTTTGTTCATTTTGCCATATACTGTTTCTAGCTGGTTGGGACATAAGCTCTACCTCTCCTCAATGAACTTCACAGTGTACAGAAGCAAATTATTACTGTTGTTTTCAAAGTAAAACTCTTTCCAATAAAAACACCTGCAATGTTGTATTGTACTAAGTAGTTGTTAAATTGTACTGGGTGTGTTTTTGTAGTATATAGATCCACATGAAAAAGATGTAACTTTGCCATGAACCCCTGTGCCCCTTTACCTGACACCACCCCTCCCACCTGCCCTGGAGTCTGCCCCTATTGGTCAGCAGACCCTTCCTACCCCCTCCCCTTTCCCAAAGGGGCACAAAACCACCTGGCCACGTGCACAGCTCTCTCTTTCCCTATCAGGATCCTATGGAGTAAATTCTGTATTAAAGCAGCAGGATCGTGCCAGAATAGGAGGAGCGCCTTTGGTCTTCTATCTTTGTCCTCACCTCAGTTTCCCCCTGAGAGTCTTTGCTAGCCTGGCAGGGACTTCAGGGGTGTGGAAACTGTGGCACTGCACAAAGAGACCTTACCAAGCACTGACTTGTTATCAAAATTAAAGGACCTCAGTCATCCAATCCCATAAATAATCCAGATTACAGTCTAATGCAAGCCCTCTTCTGCACCCCATCATACCATGCCCTCCTTCTTCCCCTTAACATATATACACATAGGTACATATATTTTAGTGATGGCTTCACCTTAAATTTCTGCATTAATTTCCCATACCTTACACCATGTGGAGTGATGATGGAACCATACATTCACTTTGAGGAGTAACCCATTAGACTGCAAGGCTCTAGAAAAGTGACCACTGGTCATCTTGAGTTGATTTTATGTGTTTCAGTTAATTCTAGCAACAGAACAATAATGACTATCTCCAATTTGCCTTCTATATGCTATTTCCTAATTTCTTCCTCTCTTAAAAAACCTAACAAAAAAAAACCAAAATGAAGGCACAAGGAGAATGTGGGAAAAGAGATTTTTCTCTGCCCTGCCATCTGGGTTGTGAGTATTTTTGGTTGCCATTTGTTTATGTGAGTCCTGAAGCCTTTCCTTGTCTTTCTGCATTGAAGCAGTTGGAGTACACCAGCTCTCATTGTTGTTCCTGTGCTGAAACTCTTCTCCAGCTTTCAATTCCCCTTTAGTGTTCTTACTTGGCACCTAGCTCTGATTTCATGCTTTTTTTCTCTTTAGTGAGTCTCAGACCATTAATTCTCTACAATTCACAGACATCCAACTTTCACACTGCCAAGATGGTCTTATGTCATGTAGTTAACTTTGCCTACAGATTGTTAAATGCTCCCCCACAAGTCAATTAAATTTAATATCATCCCACAGTAATGATTCACAGGAATATGGATCAGATGCTTTTTCACTGCTGGACCTCAACAGGATGGAGAAATGGCTGACAGGAATTTCATGAAGTTCAACAAGGAGAAATGATAAGTCCTGCACCTGGAGAGGAACAAGAAAATGGATCCAGGCTCTTTTCAGTGCCAGGTCCAGAGGCAATGGGAACAATCTGAAATGCAGAAGATTCCCTTTGAATATCAGGAAACATTTTTTTTCTTGTGAGTGCTGGCACAGATTGGCCAGGGAATTTGTGAAATCTCCATCTTCGGAGGTACTAAAAAATGTGTAGACAATGTCTGGGATAATTGGTTCTAGGTAGCCTTGCCTGGGCAGGGTTTTTGAACCAGGTACCCTCCAGAGATCCTTTCCAACCTAAACCATTCTGTGATTCTAAAAGCAGTAATAGGTTATTTCCCTTATAGAATCTTCAACCAGCTTAAGAAACAGCATCAAAGTCAGGTTATTTTGTCACGTTATTGGAAAGTGTAGGAGGAAGAATGAGATCTATACATTGGTTCATGTTTTAGTGATTGGAAGTGAGCATCACATGCAGTTGAGATGAGGACAAACAGGAATGCCAGGTTTTATTGCTAGTTCCCGTGCTGCTTTTATGGATAGGACAGCTTAATCCCTCTGTGTTTTACTTAATCCACATGAATAATGAGAACACATTTTACTCCTTTACAAAATTACCACTGGATAAGGTATGTAATTTAATGACCTTAACATGTTTTGAGATCGTTATTGTGAAAGACACCACACACAGTGGTAACATCAGTTATGGAAATGGGTATACTAGCAAAAGAAATACTCATGTCGTAGTCCAGGAATACATCCCAAACCATGAAAACAGGGTGTGCAAGGAATTTGAATATAGCCACAAGAAGATTAAAACACAAACAAGGTCTAATGCTGGTAATCAAAATGATAACTCACTTCTATTTGCTATCAAGGAAGACGGCAAGGAGGAAAGATAGAAAAGTAGGAAAAAGCACAGAATTAGAGGAAGCAAGAAAGGATCTCATGGCCCCTTATCTCACCGGGTCCTCACCTGCACATTGTACCGAGAGCACGCCAGCTCTGGCGGTTCACACCTCAGCTGTGAAAGGCTGCCATCTGCTCCTTCTGCTTTCCAAGTGTCCCACTTCACTCCGACTGACCCAAGCAGTGGCGAAATGGATTGTTTTAAAGCAGTTTCACAATTAAAGACCAAATTAACATGTGGCTTAATGTGTGAAATTGCTTTACATAAATATTACTAGTTAAATATAGGCCATAGAAATGTGTGTGCTGCTTATATGAATATTAACAAATGCAGGGCCTATTTGAACAAGGCACAGACAGCCTCCGAACCTCAAAATAAGAATCTGAGTCAAAGCATAATTGTGTGTAAGCTCAAAACACTGTCACTAGTGTTAGTTGTCTTGATTAAAGCAGCCTTCCTCCTGCAGTCACTTTGAGCCATGCATCCTTCTTTCTCTGACCAGAAATCAGCACTACTTTGAAATAAATATTTGGGTATTAAATCATTACGGATCTTTTGTTCTTTGAATCATAATGTTTAGCCAGCAAGGCAGTTAAGTTTAAAATCACTCAGACAAGGGCAAATTCCTGCTGTGGAAATGGAAAACAACTGGTCATGCTTGAAGAGAATGGCAGCAGTACAGCAACAGGTCTCCTGTGTCTGAAGGCTTGAAGAGAACCAGGCACTTTAGCTACAGGGGGGAGAGGGGATATTTGGCACAAAAAGGACAAATCCAAAATCCAGTATGGAGGTAAAGGGACCACAGGAAGGGGAGTTTTGAAGCTCTGTTTGAAATACTGTAGCTAAAACTTTTAGAAAAGTTCTATCATAAAGTCAACTTCAATCACAGCTTTAAATGACTGACATTGTGTACTGAATTTCTCAGTACAGTGTAATCTTTGCTTTTTGATATTACCTTCTGTAAGAATTTGGTTGTTGTTCTTTATCATTAAGAGAAACTGATGGGATCTGGAAGACTAAGCTTTAAAGCAAGTAGTGTGCAGTTAGGTGTACTTCAGAGTGGAGCTCTGGTATCTTTGGTATCTTAAGCTGCTTCTCTCTTTCAGAATAACTGTCCTAATATTGCTCTTGAAATAAGATTTTGGCTTTGCAGTTTTGAAAAAAAAACAAAATATAATAATAACTGAGGTTTTGACATCCTGTCACAACCCTTCACATGCTCATCCCTAACCTAAGTATTGCTGCTGGAATAGCAAATCCAAAAATATTCCATTTTCTTAACTCTTGGCAAAGCTATTTGCTACTTGACAGGAAAAGGAGACCAATCAAGTGGCTCCACAGTGGTGCCAGAGAAGGCACCAGTCAGACAGCAGCTGAACCATAATGAGTCTCTTCTAGAACCTCTTCTCTCTTCTAGAATCTCTTGGCAATGCTCTTACCAAAACATTACACAGCAGTTAAGATAGCAATGCTTTTATCTATTCCCCCTATGACCTAAAAGGAGGAGACAGCCCTGCAGCCAAAGCAGCATGCAGAAAAGTAAGATTAGCATTTAAAGTTGAGGTGAACACTTAAAAAAATTCTAATTCTTTGACCTCATTATGTTTTTACATAGTTTCTACAATAATAGCCTTGCCTCCAAGAGCAGCTATGACGTGCCAATCTGGAACTACAGAAAAATAATGAAATAGAAAGCTTTCAGTCTAAGTAGTCTACATCTGGATAGCTGCAGTGTTATTAAATACTACAAACTTTGAAAAAGTCTATGTGTAGGAGTTTACTGACTAGGCACAAAGGTACTTTCTTCCACTTTCAGCTCATTCTTTTATGAAGCATTGAATGTTTAAGTATTTTTAGTTATTTTTTTTCTTGAAGCTGAGATGAAAGCTTGATTCAAGTTGCAACAATTTCAACATGTTATAAGAAATTTTATAAGTCATCTCAGATCTCTTAGCCATGAGGTAAGCTAGTTCCCACCAAGAGGTACTTTTAGTGTTCTCCTATTCCAGCATTGTTTTTTTCAATTGATAATATTCCTGGCTCTTGAGCATTTATGCCAATTCCCCCTTTCAGGAAGGAGAGAGGTTTTCTCTCCCCACTTTTGTATATTACTTTTAATTGATAGCTGACACTGAATTGATCCTAAACAGATTCTGATAATTATTGTGATAATTATAATACAGATTAAGGCCTCAAGTAGTGTAGCCAACCCTTCAATGACTAATCCCCAATTTCCTGCAGAATTTTGTTTAGCCGATTAGTCTCTGCACCTGTTTTAATTACTCAGGGAATTGTCTGACTCACTGACTCAGTGGTAGGTACACAGGTGGTGATATTACTCAAATTGCACATTTTGCCAAGCCCTTGAACTAAACCTATTACAAGGTTCCCAGTTTCTCCAGAAGAAGCTACATCCCTTTGAGTTACTATTCTACAATGTATAGAAATAGATCTTCATTAACCTTTTCATTTCAGACAAACACTACCATACACTCTATAACCATAAAAAAAAAATCACTTGATCACAAGTACAGTTTATTAAATGTTTTATTTCAATCTTATCTGTAAAGGATCTGCTGTCTGCTGAACCATCCAGTGAAGTGCTTCCTGGTTTGGGGCTGACTTTGTCCAGGTGTAGTGAACTCAGGAGTCTCACCCAACAGTTTTCACAGCTATGTGGATAGTCAGGAGAACTTGAAATGGTCATTTCCACTTTTACTTGATTGGATCATCATTCAACATGTGGATGCATACCCAATCCCTGGGTTGATGAGGATGTTCCTGAATGTCCAAGGCTGTTGAGGATGCTAAACAACAAATCTAGGCAAAACTGAGAGCTCTTTTCCCAAAGATAATATATACACTTTTAAATTACTGTTTCCTATCACACAGCTTTCTCCTGAGATAGTTAATTTGATACAGCCTATCTTAAATAATTTCATAAGGACTTAATTTTTCTTTAGATCTAGGCTGTATTCTAATTCTTAATAAGGCTAAAGGAAAAGCCTGAGGCTATCTTAGTGAAGTTTCTTGACAAATCTTTCTTATTTGCCATTTCAGATTTTGGTTCATCTTTTCTACTATTCCACTGCACTGGGATCTCTAAGCATTCTATGTAACTCCCAAGCATTTTGCATAAACTTTGAACTGTTTCAACCACAGAATGAAATTCTCTGTCTGAAGACAGCCCCAGTGGTATCCCTAATCCGGGTATAATTTCCTTTAACAAAATTTCTGTTACTTCTTTGGTTTTGTTGGTGCAACAGACAAAGGCATCTGGCCATCCAGAAAAGCTATCTACCAAGAAAAATATCAATAACTATCTTTCCATGATAGTTCTATGTCGTAGTTTGGAAAAAATGAGTTTTTCTGAACTTCAGTGGTCAAACCAATGAGTGCTCAGGTTTAAAGACTGGCACCTGGTGTGGCCACTGAGGACAAGGATCCGCCTCTGAGAACACAAGGGGTTAAAAGCAGAGGGCTCCCCGGAAAGCTCTCTCTTGGTTCCGGTCCCTGAGGACGGAGGGATCTCCCCTGCCCAGCGGCTGGCTGGGCGGGGGAGGGGAAGCCATGCGGCCTGGGCGAGGTAGGCCTGGAACCTTGGGCAGAGAGGGGGAGAGGAAAAATCCTGCAGGATGGAAGGGTGGAGAGAGTACAAGAACCTTGAGAGGCATCAGACAGTCTTCTTTTCCCTTCCCCCCCACCCCCCTCCCCCCGGAGAGAGAAACTGAGAAACCGTGTCTGTGATTTCCGTCACCTTGAAATTTGATATCAACAACTAAACAGCACGGCCGAAGGAGTATGGGGGGGGGTGGCGCGAGAAGAGTGCCCAACAGCAAAGATACCGTGAGAGTTCTGGGGAAACAAAGCCCAAGATTTTAACCCTTTTTGTAAATGATGGAAACTTTATAAATGCTAATCCTCCTGAATTTGAAGAAGAAAGATAGAAAGAACTAAGCAAAGATGATGAAAGTTTGTGTAAGTAGAAGATTGTCAGAGAACGCTGAAAAGAATCCTAGGTGGGAGGAGATGATGGAGTGGCTTTGGCTGGACTCTTTTGTATAGCCATGGACGGACTCATTTTTTCCTGTAACATAGAAGCTGTATCTGGGGAGAGGCATTGGCTTGGAGCCAAGAGTGGACAGTAGTGTGAACAGAGATGAGAGGAAGAGCTCTGTTCTCAAGGCCCCTCGGCCCCAGGGGTAATATTGGGGGGGACTGGTGTCCCAAAATTTGAGAAGCTGTCGTTTCTTGGAACTAACCAAAGCATCTTTAAAAAGAAAAACCCTAGAAGCAGCTCTGGTCCATGCACAGTGGTGAGAGCACTGGACATGGAGGAAGAGGCCACGATGTAGTACAAAAAGGACTCCTATCTCTCCTCAACGAACTGAGTACTGATTATCGGAAGGGTGGTAATAGACTAAAGATTAATTATCTAAAAGGTGGTAACGTGATGGGGAATTTTCAGTTTGTTTTGTTAGGTTGAGAACTGGTGGGGGGGGAGGAAGAGTGTTTTTTTAAAGTTTCCATGTTCTTCTGTATGTGTCTTCTTTGCCTATTATAAGTAATAAAGTTTTTTTCCTTTTACTTTCTAAATTAGAAACTGTTTTGCTCTGTTTTTGGTCACATCTCACAACAGATATTAGGGACAGTATATCGTTATAGGGGCACTGGCCTTGTGCCAACGTCAAACCTTTGACATTCTAAAAAATAGATCTTGGTTTAAGACAGTTTAAAGAGGTGGACACTCTAAAATGAATTATCTCCCCTTAGTTCCATCCAGTCCCTTTCCACCAAAAAGGAACAAACACAAGTAGATATAAGTGAATAGATAACAATTTATTGACAAATGAAACAGCAAAAGGCAAAACACAACAGTAAATAATCACAGAGTGATCACTAGATACAAAATTGCTAAATTTCACAAATCTCATGGGAACAGAGACACCTAAAATGGCGGAAACACCTGAAGACTTCAGGGAAGGGATTGGCTCAATTTAAAAACTTCACTCCAAACCAGTTTTTGATAGTGTGTGGAAAATCACGGTGCCAAAGACTGGTGTCCACAGAGGAGTCCTGCAAAAATCAAGTTTATTTGAATAAAGGGAGAGTCTAGTGGGCCATACCCCTGTGGGGTCTCCTGAGTTTTTGGAGGATCCAGCCTCCTTTTATCATAAACTCCCAACCACATGTTGCCCTCCTCCTTTCCCCATTGGCTGAGGTCCTAGGAATGTACAAACTTCTCGAACCATGCTACATGTCTTCCTTCCAACACGTACCCCCACACCCATTCTTCTAGAATATGATTGGGTCTTTCAGGTTATCTAGTCATATGGTCTGATCTCTCCTAGACTCTCTCTAGGAAAACATGAAAATTTTAAAATTTTCCCACCTGAATATGGAACTAGGCTCTGCAGGTAATGAACAGGGAAGGCTCTGAGTGTCTTACTGAGGTAAGAGCTTTGCTGAGTTGTTCAAAGACCTCAGTAGTCTTCACTTGTTGCTGGATTGTGGCTTCCAGCCTTGCAGTTTGAATTTGGAGCCTGAAAAAGAAGTACAGGCCTTATCACAGAAGTCCACAGGAGAACAAATCAAAAAAAAACAGCATGAAAGAACCACATCTAAAACAAAAACATCTCTGAATCTTAGTATCTCACTGGGATGCAAGACAACAGTCCTGCTGTTTTCACAGAATCACACAGAGTGAAGCCTTGCTCCACTGCCTTACTGTTGAATGCGTTCTTCCAGCTGGGGGATAGCTGCAGCTGAAGAATCAAAAGAATCAGCCAGGCGACTTTGTATGTTCCTCAAAATTGTTAATATCTTCTTCTCCTTTAGGATATTCTTCCCCGACTCAGGATAATAATCATTCTTGTTAAGAGGTTCTTTCAGGTCCTTGAGCTGTCAAACCACAAGAACAATCCCCCATAGAAAGCTTTTATATATTACAAAAAGTAGAGTGCTTTGACTCTTATCTTAACTTTCAAAACCTGTGTTACTTCATCTTTTATAGTGGGCCCTCTCCTACACTGATTTCCTAGAGTGTTTCTTAAAGTCTGGCACTACACTTCTCTTCTCCTCTCTCAAAGATTCTGAACACACTTTGTAGCCTGTTCTGGTGTCATGGTTTAGCAATGGCATTCCCCAAATTCTTGCTCCCATTGAGACTCTCCAAACCACACTGCTGCTCCCTTACTCCCTCCTTTGTTTCCCCCTCACCGCTGTGAAAGGAAGGAGAGAACAACTAGGGACACAAAAGGTAGAGAACATGGGTTCAGTTAAGGACAATTTATCGGAAAACAGCAATGAGATAAGAAAACAGTAAGTAACAGCAACAATATTCATAAGAAAAGTGTTCAAGAGAGAAGTAAGAGATTCATATGCAAAATTCTCAGAACCAGTGTTACCCAACCACTCCCTCTGCCACACTTATTCAACCACAAGGGAATAGATTCCCTTTCTTTTCCACTTTCCCAAGCATTGCATCCCCCCCTGCCCCCCTGCCCCGCTTCCTCCATCCTCTGTCCTTGGCAATGACCTGAGGTGGTATAGATACCAGGTCCCTAGATATGTCCCCTCCTGGCTATTGCAAAAATTAATCCTGTCCTGGTCAGAACCAGGACAGCTGGCTGTCCAACACGATTAGAAACTCCTCCTCTTCCTAAAGTGACTTTACAACTTCATAGCAATGGTGATGGGGGAAAAATACTACAAAACGTCAGTGCCACACTCCAATAGGCCTACTCTTTCCCTGTCAACACACAGTCTACTTTGCCAAACCACAGAGAAGAAGCAAATACTGTGTGCTCCATGAAGCTTTGGAAGCAGCTTTTTGAAATGAATACATATCCTTCTCCAATTAAGGACAAAGTGACATCACAACTAGCAATTTTTTCAACTGTAGTCACCAGATTTATAAAATAAGTCAAGTCAATTATGTGTCAGTCACTCCTGTTGCAAAAATGGGTAGTGTACTAAGACCACCTCAGCCCTCCACTGCTACCTCAAGTGGTGTCAACAGGCAAACACCAAAGGCAGCAGGACTGTTCCTTCCCCTGAACCACCCCATGTTACATAAAAGTCTTAAGGAATTATCAGTTCCCTGTCCTGCTTACTACAAAGGCTTTGTTTACTACAAAGATGGCTGGTTCTCCCAAGAAATAGGCATTTTCCATGCCCTAGTTTTACACCTCTCCAGTTTCTCTCAACAGCAGTTTCTGTTTCTTCCTGCTATTGGTCTTTACAGCTCCAAGTGGAGCTCCTTCCAGGAAGTTATTTTTGGCAATTTTGTCAAGCTTCTGCCTGGCCAATGGCTCAGGAAATGGTGTTTCATAAGCACAGCAAAATCAGTGTGATAATTACAACAAAAGTGATGCTTGTACTGATGAAATTACATCATTAGATCAGTCTATAGGTTGACCAGCAGGTTGAGGGAGGCAATTCTCCCTTTCTACTCTGCTCTTGTGAGACCCCACCTAAAGTACTGTGTCACCCTCTGAGGCCTCCAGCAAAAGGCAGCCATGAACTTGATGAAAAGAGGCCAGAGGAGGGCCACAAAGATATTCATAGGGCTGTGTCGTAGTTTGGAAAAAATGAGTTTTTCTGAACTTCAGTGGTCAAACCAATGAGTGCTCAGGTTTAAAGACTGGCACCTGGTGTGGCCACTGAGGACAAGGATCCGCCTCTGAGACAGAAGGGGTTAAAAGCAGAGGGCTCCCCGGAAAGCTCTCTCTTGGTTCCGGTCCCTGAGGACGGAGGGATCTCCCCTGCCCAGCGGCTGGCTGGGCGGGGGAGGGGAAGCCATGCGGCCTGGGTGAGGTAGGCTGGAACCTTGGGCAGAGAGGGGGAGAGGAAAATCCTGCAGGATGGAAGGGTGGAGAGAGTACAAGAACCTTGAGAGGCATCAGACAGCCTTCTTTTCCCTTCCCCCCCCCCCTCCCCCCGGAGAGAGAAACTGAGAAACCGTGTCTGTGATTTCCGTCACCTTGAAATTTGATATCAACAACTAGACAGCGCGGCCGAAGGAGTATGGGGGGGGGGTGGCGCGAGAAGAGTGCCCGGCAGCAAAGATACCGTGAGAGTTCTGGGGAAACAAAGCCCAAGATTTTAACCCTTTTTGTAAATGATGGAAACTTTATAAATGCTAATCCTCCTGAATTTGAAGAAGAAAGATAGAAAGAACTAAGCAAAGATGATGAAAGTTTGTGTAAGTAGAAGATTGTCAGAGAACGCTGAAAAGAATCCTAGGTGGGAGGAGATGATGGAGTGGCTTTGGCTGGACTCTTTTGTATAGCCATGGACGGACTCATTTTTTCCTGTAACATAGAAGCTGTATCTGGGGAGAGGCATTGGCTTGGAGCCAAGAGTGGACAGTAGTGTGAACAGAGATGAGAGGAAGAGCTCTGTTCTCAAGGCCCCTCGGCCCCAGGGGGTAATATTGGGGGGGACTGGTGTCCCAAAATTTGAGAAGCTGTCGTTTCTTGGAACTAACCAAAGCATCTTTAAAAAGAAAAACCCTAGAAGCAGCTCTGGTCCATGCACAGTGGTGAGAGCACTGGACATGGAGGAAGAGGCCACGATGTAGTACAAAAAGGACTCCTATCTCTCCTCAACGAACTGAGTACTGATTATCGGAAGGGTGGTAATAGACTAAAGATTAATTATCTAAAAGGTGGTAACGTGATGGGGAATTTTCAGTTTGTTTTGTTAGGTTGAGAACTGGTGGGGGGGGAGGAAGAGTGTTTTTTTTTAAAGTTTCCATGTTCTTCTGTATGTGTCTTCTTTACCTATTATAAGTAATAAAGTTTTTTTTCCTTTTGCTTTCTAAATTAGAAACTGTTTTGCTCTGTTTTTGGTCACATCTCACAACAGATACTAGGGACAGTATATCGTTATAGGGGCACTGGCCTTGTGCCAACGTCAAACCTTTGACAGGCTGGAACACCTCTCCCATGGAAGTATTGTGATGGAACACTGGACCAGGTTGTTCAGAGGAGCTGTGCTCATCCCTGGACGTGTTCAAAAGGAAGCTGAATGGGACCCCAAGGAGCCTCTTTTTGCAGCCCTTCTGCCTCAAATACATATTAAATTAAATCCAAAACACAGCTCATGTCCAGATTAATTACCTTCTCTCAGCACTATTTCAAAATGAACTCACTAGCAAGAACACGTCTTCTTACACTGATAGGTTCTATTCAGGGATACTTGCAATCTGTCTCTAAGAGTCACCTGTTCATCCTGCTCAGAATCTGTTTGAGTTGAAGAATCAACCTTCAGCTGAAGATCTCCCTGTAATATAATAAGCTAAGCAAGTAAGAAAAAAGAGAAACAGTTGGGAAACGAATCCTCAGCAGGATTGCAGCATCATGCTGCCTTCATGCAGAGAGCATGAAGAAACGTGACTTCTGCCAAGGGTAGTATAAGAGCCCAGGAAGAGAGCTAAATACCTTATTCTCAGAAGAGGAGATAAAATGTTCCTTCTGTTCTGCTCTTGCAGCTGATAATAAAGATAAAAAATAAGATAAGGGTATGGCTGCTGTGAGTGCTTCTTTCACTTTGCTTTTCCAAAAGTGATTCACTCCAGAAAGGCCTACAAAGATAACCATGTAGTCCCTTTGAAATTACCTTTGTCGCACTCCACTGCAGCAAAGCTCACACCCACACTGTTTTGGTCTGCAACAGGAAGCTGCACATCGGCTGACGCCTTCAGAACCTTCACCTTTAAATCAGCATAATTTAAAAGATACATGTGAGAACTGGCATAGGCTGCTTCCACATCCAGCCTCAAAACTTCTGCTTCAGCCAAGAGGCTAACAAGAGAGGGATCGGGTGATGGAAAGAACAAAAAGGCCAAACACAGTTAGCATGTTTGGCATCTCTCCTGAGTAGTTCTTTCAAAACAGGACAAAGTCCTCCTGCCTAAGCTTGAGAGAACTTGGCAGAAGAAATTGTGGGGCATCTGCAATGATTTGACATTGACTGGATCCACAAAAGAGATCTGTGAGATGGGAAAAATCAATTCTCACAATGCCAGACTTCTAGGACTTCAGAGGATGGTAGCCAGAAGGAAGTTTTACTTCTTTGCTCTAGAAATCCCACATGCACATCATCTATAAGGAGGTCCAGGACATTAGCTGGAACTCACTTTGTCCCACTCCCAAATGAACAGTTTGTCTAAAGCAGCAGAAAGTCAAGGTCCAAGTTCTGAATGTGTGGCAGAAGCAGCTACAAAGGAAAATAGCCCAGAAGCCAGTGAGCCAGAGGAACAAAGACTGTCTTAATCAGAGAAAGTACCTCAGAATGCCAAGGAAAATCATTGTCTTCCTGTTTTGCTTCTCCCGCTGCTGGCTGCAAGACTCCATCTTCCTTTTTCACTTGTCTCCATGCTTGCTCCAAGACGCCCAAGAAAAGACAAGCACAGAATCGCTATGAGTGTTTATTTCACTCTGCTTTTCTCCACCTACTTCACTCCAGAGAGGTTTGCAAAGGAAACCATTTAGTCCCTCTGGAATTACCTTTGCCACGCTCCACTGCAGCAGGGCGTGCATGCAACCTGTTACTGTTTGCAGCAGGAAGCCACGCACTGGCCCACATTTTCTCTTCACCTTCAGAATCAGTCTGTGTAATTTAAAAGAAACACATGAGAACTGGCACAGGCTGCTTCTCCAGCCACTTCCCTGCTCAAAGGCTGCGCTTCAGCCAAGAGGGAATAGGTGATGAAAAGAACATAAAGGGCAAACAGAGCAAGCACATTCAGCATCTCTATTGAGCAGCGTTTTCAAAATGGGACCAAGTATACCTGCCCATGCCACAGAGAATGTAGGCAAAAGAAATAAATCTGTTGATTGTAGTGATATGGGAATGCAGTTGACATTAACTACATGTACAGAAGAGAGATGTTTGATGGAAAAATGAATCCTCACAGTACCAACCTCGCACAGTTTTCACAGGACTGTAACAAACATGGAGCTTTACTACATTATCCTTACAACCAATCCAGCTGGGACATCAGCTGCAAGGAGGTCTAGGATATTAGCTTGACCTCACTTTGCCCTAGTCCCATCTGAACAGCGTGTCTGCAAGAGCAGAATGTCAAGATCTAAGGTATGAGTGTGTGGAAGAAGCAGCAGCAAAGGAAAATGAACCCAGAAGTCAGGGAGTCGGAGAGACCTCACCATCTCCTTCAGAAAAGGTACCTTAGATTCCCAGGGAGAATCATCATCCTCTTCTGTTCCTCCTGCTCGTTGCAAGACCCCTAAGAACAGAGAAGAGGCTTGTCATAGCTCTGAGTACTTGTGTCACTCTGCTTTTCCAAATCTGACTTACTTCACTGAGGCTTACAAAGGTAACCATGTAGTCCTTTCGAAATTACCTTTGCTGCCCTTCGGTGCAGCAGAGCGCAGGCCCACTCCTTTGCCGTCTGCAGCAGGATGCTGCTCCCCATCAAGTATTGAAAGAATTTCAGAAAAAGGCTGTGTAATTTAAAAGACACATATAAGAGCTGGCACAGGTGGCTTCTGCACTCACTTCCATGCTCAAAGTTTCTGCTTCAGCCATCACACATAAGGAGAGGGATTAGATAATGAACAAAAAGGGCAAACACAGGCAGTGCATTCACCACCGTTGTTGAGCAGCATTTTTAAAACGAGACAAAGTCCACCTGCCCAACCTTGAGAGAATCTAGGCAGAAGAAATAAAGCCCTAAATTGTGGGTCATACACAACCATTTGACATTGACAATTCACAAAAGATATTTGTGAGGAGGAAAAAAGCAATTCTCAAAATGCCAGCCTTCTGGGCTTTCAGAGGACTGTAACGAGAAGGAAGTGTTATATCTTTGTCCTAGAAATCCAGCTTGGGGATCAGTCGCAAGGAGGTCCCAGACATTACCTGGACCTCCCTTTGTCCTGATCCTAACTGAACAGATTATCTGAAGCAGTAGCATGTCAAGGCCCAAGTAAGAAGGGTGTGGCAGAAGCAGCTGCAAAGTAGAACTGGCCCAGAAGTAGATGAGCCAGAGGCACCCCTCTGCCTCCCTCAGAGAAGCTACCTTAGAACCCCAGGAGGAATCACAATCTTTCTTTTCTGCTTCTGCAGCTGCTGCTGGCAAGACATCTAGGAAAGATAAGAAGCATGGCATTTCTGTGAGCGCTTATTTCACTCTGCTTTTCTCCACCTACTTCACTCCAGAGAGGTTTGCAAAGGAAACCATTTAGTCCCTCTGGAATTACCTTTGCCACGCTCCACTGCAGCAGGGCGTGCATGCAACCTGTTACTGTTTGCAGCAGGAAGCCACGCACTGGCCCACATTTTCCCTTCACCTTCAGAATCAGTCTGTGTAATTTAAAAGAAACACATGAGAACTGGCACAGGCTGCTTCTACGCTTGCTTCCCTGCTTGAAACTTCTTCCGCCCACAGGCCTAAGGAGAGGGATCAGAGGACGGAAGGACAAAACGATGCAATACAGCTAGTATGTTTGGCATCCTGTTGAGCAGGGTTTCAGAATATGATCAAGGACACCTCCCTGAGCTAGAGAGAACGTAGGCATAAGAAATTATTATTTAAAGTGCAGATCATATGGGAACTGTTTAACATTGACCACACCTAGAGAAGTGAGAGGAACCAATCCGATTTTCATTAATCCCAGAGTATATGTTTTACATGAGGTGAAAAGCAACGTTAGGGGGTGTACACCTGCTGGGAGCCCTGTCCCTGGTGAGCCTTCACCTGGCAGCCGATCAGGGGAGAGAAAACTTCCGCGACTGGGCTGCAAGCGACACGCGCCACTAGCCAGTGGGGCAGATCCCCGATGCCCAGGAAAAAATGCCCAGGAAACCGGGCCATAGGATGAGCCTGAGCACACAAAAGCAGCGAACTGCACCACAACGGGGGCCATTTTCTTTGGGTTTCTTGTAGGGAGCGGGGGCTGGCGCCCCGGCTCTCGTTTTTCCTCCCCGCTGTGCTGTTTTCCTGCCCGCACCTGCCCCGTTCCTCAGTGACCCCCGGCACCCCAGCTCTCCGCTATTCCCCCCACGGAGCCGCCACCGCTGCCTGCAGCTGCTGCGCCCCAACCCAGGGACCCTGCAGCTGCTCCACGAGTGTGCCCGTGGCCACGGCAGCCTGTGCTTGGCCGGCAAAGAGAACACACAGCCGGCTGTGGTGTGCAAATGGCGCCCAGCCGCCCCGGGAGCCGCAGAGTCACGGCAGGCTCACGGCAGCTTGTGGCACGCACTCTCCGCCTGCCGAGCTGATGCCGACAGGCCGCCCGGGGCAACTGGTGAGGATCGCTCCCTGTCTTCTGTTTCTCTTTCCATCTCCCCTTTCCCCTCTTTGCTCTCTTTTCTGTCCCACTTCAGTAGGAGCACTTATCTTTCTTTATCAAGAAAAGACATATCTTTCTCAGATATACTATTGTGGCACTTTTGTTTTATTTTTGTCCAAGAAATCTATAAAAATGAATCCTCCCCAACTCCCCTTTTATGACAGGATGGGACAAGGAGTAATCTGAGTGATGGAAAAACAGCAATCCTCAAAGTGCCACACTTTTGCTGGATTCAGAAGAGCATTACCACTCTGTGCTATTCTAGAAATCTAGCTTGGAGGTCAGCCAAAAGGAGGCTCAGGACATTTGCTGGGCCTCACTTTGTCCCAGTCCTAACTGAACAGAAGGACACCACTGCCTCCCTCAGAGAAGGTACCTTAGGATTGCAGAGGAAGCCGCTGTCTTCCTCTTTTGCTGCTCCTGCTGCTTGCCAGGCCCCTAACCAAAGATAAGAAGTGAGTCATTTCTGTGAGTGCTTATTTCACTCTGCTCTTCTTCACCTGTTTCACTCCAAAGAGGCTTACAAGAGTAACCATTTAGTCTCTCTGAAATTACCTTTGCCATGCTTCTTGGCAACAGAGGGCTCTGGAAGCATTCTGCAGACATCAGCAGGAAGCAACACAGTGTCTGGTGCTTTATCTAGAACCTCATTATCAGGCTGTGTAATTTAAAAGACACACACGTGAGAACTGGCACAGGCTGCTTCTGCACCCACTTCCCTGCTCAAAATTATTCTTCTGACAACTGGCCCAAGGAGAGGAATCAGGGGACCAAAGAACTAAAACAGCAAACACAGCCAGTGCATTTGGCATCTCTCTTGAGCAGGGTTTTCAAAATGAGACAAAGTCCACCTGCCCAAGCTAGAGGCAACCTAGGCAGAAGAAATAAAGATCTGAACTGTGGTCATACACAACCATTTAACATTGGCTGGATCCACAGAAGAAATCTGTGAGGTGGGAAAAAGCAATTCTTTTCTAGGACTTCAGAGGACTGTAACTAGAAAGAAGTGTTATATCTTTGTCCTAGAAATCCAGCTTGGGGATCAGTCGCAAGGAGGTCCCAGACATTACCTGGACCTCCCTTTGTCCTGATCCTAACTGAACAGATTATCTGAAGCAGTAGCATGTCAAGGCCCAAGTAAGAAGGGTGTGGCAGAAGCAGCTGCAAAGTAGAACTGGCCCAGAAGTAGATGAGTCAAAGGGACCTCACTGTCTCCTTCAGAAAAGGTACCTCAGAATCCCAGGGAGAATCAGCGTCTTTCTTTTTCTCTGCTCCTCCTGCTGGTTGCAAGACCCCTAAGAACACATAAGAAGCTCATCACAAATCTGAGTGCTTGTTTCATTTTCCTTTTCCAAATCTTTTTCACAACAGAGAAACTTACAAACGTAACCATTTAGTGCCATTGAAATTACCTTTGCCACGGTTGTCAGCCACAGAGCGCATGCCCACTCCACTGCGTTTTCCAGCAGAATGCTGCACGGGATTAATCGCTTTGTCTCTAAGATCACTGAGATCCTATGTAATTTAAAAGACATGTATGAGAACTGGCACAGGCTCCTTGTGTACACACTTCCACACACAAAGCTTCTGCTTCAGCCAAGAGGCTAACAAGAGAGATCAGGTAATGGAAAGAACAAAAAGGGCAAACACAGCCAGTGCGTTTGGCATCTCTCTTGAGCAGATTTTTCAAAACAGGATAATGTCCACCTACCCAACCTTGGGAGAACCTAGGCAGAAAAACAAATATCTAAACTGTGGGTCATACACAACCATTTGACGCTGACAATTCATAGAAGAGATTCGTGAGGAAGAAAATATTAGTTCTCATAATACAAGATGTCTAGGACTTCAGAGGACTGTAACCAGAAGGAAGCTTTACTTCTTTGTCCTACAAATCCAGCTTGGAGGTCACCCCCAGGGAGAAACACAACATTAGTTGATGAGCAGAGCTTTCAAAATGGGACAAAGTCTACCTGCCCAAGCTAGAAAGCACCTAGGCAGAAGAAAGAAATCTCTAAACTCTATGTCAATAGGAATTGACATTGACTGCATTCAAGGAAGAGAGCTGATGAAAAAACAACAATCCTCACAATATAACCTTTCACAGATTTCAGAGTACTGTAACCAACAGAGAGTTTTACTACTCTGTGCTATACCAGAAATAAATAAATAAATCTTTAGACTATAGATCATATGGGAACCAGCAGATACTGCATTCATCCAGAGAAGCAAGCTGTGTGATGGAAAACCAGCAATCCTCACAATGCAAGCCTTTCAGCTTTCAGAGGACTGTAACCAACAGTGAGCTTTACTGTTCTGTGCTATACTAGAAATCCTGCTTGAAGGCTAGCTGCAAGGAGGCCTAGGGTATTAGCTGGACCTTACTTTGTCCCAGTCACAACAGAATAGCTCTTCTGAAGCAGTGGCATGTCAAGGTCCAAGTTACAAGTGTGTGACAGAAGCAGCAAAGGAAAACAAACCCAGAATCCAGGGAGTTAGAGGAACCCCATTGCCTCCTTCAGGGACGGTACCTCAGGATTGTAGAAGGAGTGTTTGTCTTCCATTTTCTCTGCTCCTTCTGCTTTGTAGTGTCCTAACAAAAGATAAGAAGTGTGTCATTTCGGTGAGTGCTTGTTGCACTCTCCTCTTCCCCACCTGCTTTACTCCAGGGAGGCTTGCAAATTTAATTATCTAGTCCCTCTGAAATTACTTCTATAGGGCTGCACTCTAATAGTGCACACAAATGCTTTTTTTGGTCTGCAGCTGGAGCATTGTCTCCCCTTTCTGCTGCTTCTTTTTTTGGCACACCACCTAAGAAATAAGAACTTTGTTGTGTTGAGTGTTTATTTTCCAGTCCTTTTTCACCCTGTCCCTCCAGACCAGCATCCCACTGACTGTGTATCATTCTGCTGCAGGTCACAGTGATTTTCCATATTACCTTTTTGATAGCGAAATATCTTACATGACCCTGCCAATGCAGGTGTATCCAAGGGAGTTGTCTCATAGCAGGAGCTGCCGATTTGTTCATTAGCAATACTAAATACAGAAAGGAAGAAGATGCATTAGGTAAAATCCCCCCAGACTTCAATGCACTCTCTGCAGGAAGAGCAAAAGCCATGCATGTTCCATTCTACCCATATTCATATACAACTGCTAAAGGGTTGCACACATACTGCAGTCCTAGAGTAATGCAGACTGAAATCCTCATTACAGACATGCTGACAGTATAGGTGCCATGTCTTATCTGTGGAGTAGCTCACACCTGCTAGTTTGGCTACAGTCTCATCTGATAAATCCTCTCTCCATTTCAAGGGCCAATGAATTTAACAAGCCTTCTGGCAGACTGACATCACTAAAGCCTCTACCTCAGCTAGATGTTCCACTAATCGTGCAGCTACTCTCCACATCAAGATGGTTTAATGTCTCCTCAGTTGAAGGGCTTCAGAAATTCCCATTGTTAGCCTGAGGACCTGAGAGTTTAGAGAGCTCCCAAATGAGTTATCAAGATGCCAACAAATTTTGTGCTTGCATTCCAAGACCTGTGTTGTCTTCTAACAAACTTGGGTTAGCTGGGGCTTGGGTTTTTTTAATAATCAAAAAACCAAAAAGAAATCTCAATGAAACAATAAAAGAAATTAAGCACGTTCTCCAGGTCAAGGCTACTGTGCAGAATGGTGCATTATCACAACATTTATACCATGCCAGAAGCATGGAGGAAGGAATGAGCACCACATATTGTAAGAGCAATCTTCAAACATGCTTTATTCCTAAAGGGGTTTTACACCACAGTTTACACAACCTTCCTTCTCTCCTGCTTCCCATTGACACAGAAGTTGATACAGGTTGCCAGAAGTGACAGGGGAAGAAGAAATAAAGTCAAGTGGCAAGAGTTCATGGGCAATTGTTTGTAGGTGGACAAGGCATCCTCATAGGAATAACGTAATTCTTTCACTCATCCCTTGGTTACCATCACTGTGAAAGAGGGTTCTTTTCCTCAGCCTAGTTAAGCACACAGGGGATATCAATTAGATCCCCTCTTAAACAAAAGGCAAGTAGTTGCTGCCAGTGCAGTGGAACTTGGAAGCACACTGGTGAATTCTCAGAGACAACTGAGGGAAAGGGACGAAGTTTTCCTCAACTTCTAAATCTACTCTTGACATCAAGAGATACATCAGAAGACATCACTGAGCTCAGCTTCTACAAAGCACTCAGCACCTCACAAACCCTACTGCTGTTACCAAAAAGTGATGTACATCAGCACAGACATTAAGAGAATGCAGGTGTTATAACAATGACGTAAAACACTTACGCATCATTTCGATTCATTTTGGTGAAAGCTTGACATTGGCCAAGTTCCTTGTCTGACTCATGAAAAACAGCACCATGTTGAAGAAGAAGTTCTATTGCTTTCTTTTTCCCAAATGCAGTAGCAACTGTAAGAGGGGTCCTAGGCATCCAAGAGATAAGAGTAAATACATCAGCATTTGCAAACATTGCCTAGCCAATACTGTGTTTTTTCTCCTTAAACAATTCATTTCCCCTCTCCTTTAGGCAGAGTGAAGGCACAGTCAAATGTTCTCCAATGCAAGTGTTGGAGAATTCAAGTTGGTGGGACCTCAGGAGGTCTCCTGGACAGCCACCTGCCCAAAGCAGACTCAGGGCCTGTGTGCGTGCGTGTGCATGCACATGTGGGTGTATGACATGGCAAACAGTGCTTTCTTGCAGTCCTCAGCATGGAAATCACCCCCTGAATAAAGTGGGCAATAGAGCCCAGGTCTGCTTTCACAAGTCACACAGGAGATCCTTCTGGGTGACTCCTGGTCCTTTTTCAAAGCCATTCTTATGCCTCCCATCAATCCAACTCAAGCAGTGCTAAGGAGTTCCACATGCACTTTTGGCAAACCCTTTACCTAGAAGCATTATCCTGAGCATTCACATCAGCTCCTTTTTGAAGAAGGAATTTGATCATTTCTGTACAGTTTTCAGCGATTGCAAGAGTAAGCGGAGTGTATCCCAACTGAAAAGAGAAATGATCTCTCTTAGGAAGAAGAAGAAGATCTTCTCTCTTCTTGAGAGAAGTCAAGCAAGTTGACTTGGGAAGAGCAGCTTTACCCAAAGTCCAAGCTTACCTTATTCTTAGCATTAATATCTGCACTGTGCTCAAGTAACAGCTCCACTAGAGATTTGCTAGAAACCATGACAGCACAGTGAAGGGCGGTGTTACCGCTTACATCTCTGTGGTTGTGGTTGGCACCATGTTCCAGCAGAATAGCTACACAGTCCCTGTGCTGGTGCTCTACTGCCTGGAAACAAGACAAAAAAGGGGGAATAACTTCCAACATCTATGTTTCTCACTGTCAGAACCCCTGCACCTTCCCAACACTGGAAAGCATGAGTGTCATCAAAGATTAGAGAACATATGCCCCTTCTGCATACCTTCATTAGTGGTGATTTTTTCAATTTGTCACAAGGGTTTAGCTTGCACTTCTTTTTTACCAGAAACTGGACAACATCTGCATGGCCATTTATGCAAGCAAGATGCAGAGGAGTCCTAGAAATTAAACATATACAGTTTTCCTGGTTTAAGTCCAGGCAGCAATTAAGCACCATGCAGCCACTTGCTCACACCCTCTCCCCCCCCCCCCCAGTGGAACAGGGAGGAGAATCAAAACTTTAAATAACAATTAAATTATAATGGATTGATAGGAACAGAGGAAATAAAATAAATATTATAATAATAATAGCAAATAAAAAATCCCAAGAAAAACCTGTGATGTACAATACAGTTGCCCACAATCCACTGACTGATCCCAAATCCCATTCCAGAATGCTGACCTGGCTAAGCTCCCTCCAGCTTTTTATGTACTTTCTCACTGGCAAAGCATGAGATACTGAAATGACCTTGACTTAAGGTAAACACTGCTTAGCAATGGAGGTTGTGCAAACCTACAGAGAATGCAGAACCAGTGTGAGCCCATGAGCTCTTACCCCTTCTCCCCCATCAGTCCTGCACCAGTTTTGTCCCAGACACAGATGGGATGGGACTTCTGACAGCACTGGGAAGGATGTGCTGGCTTTCTGTGAATCCATGCCCTGCTAAACCAGGCCGCTCAGTCTGGCACCTGGAAAGGAGCTGCCTCTGCTTAAATGAAGGCCTGATGAGCTCCACAGAATCATCAAATCTTAATATGGTATGGTTTGGGCAGGGACACCTTCCACTAGAGCAGGTAGCTCAGAAACCCATCCAGCCTGAACACTTGGATAAACAGGGATGGGACAAGAAGAAGATTGAGATCTGGCCCAGACTCCAGAGCAGGGTAAGGCAGGCCAGAACAGAGTGGGGTTTCCACTGCCTCCCATTCCAGCTCAGGCAGGCTCCTATAAGCCTGGAGCTCTGGGGCTGGCTCTGCTGCCAGGCACAATACAGGGCTTTGCTGGCTCTTCCAGCCAAGGTGGGTGTGTTCTCTGCAAAATTGGGTTTGTTACTTGGTGTGTAGCACGTCAATAATTACACATTTGAGAGAGACATTGATTATGTGTCTCAGAGTTACATATGCCTGAGTGCTCAATGGTATTTCATAAATAAAGCACACCCCACCGGACTTTCCACGCTATTATTTATACATAGAAGTTCAGAATTAATAACTTTCCAAGTATGGCCCCTCTACTATGATTGATTAAGTTTCCATACAAGTTATGCAACCACAGGTAATTTCTATGCATGCTTAGGAGAGGAGTCTTCACCTGAGCATTGGTCTTTTTAAGTGTGATTTTTACTATTATAAAGAAGACAATACAGCTACAGTATACATGGACCTTGAGTCTTTTGCCAAACTGGCAATGTATATATGTAGAAATACATCAACATCTTGATTTACTACAGCCTTTATAGATGTCCTTCACTAAGGGATGCTTCTGCTGTCTGTTCTCCTGACACAATATATTGATTTACTACATCCTTAACGCTTGTTAGTTCCAGGATGTCCTTGGCTAAGGAACGCTAGCTGCTGCCTGTTCCACGGACTGTCTCCTTTCTTGCTGCATAGACTTGAAAGTAGGCAAAATGCATACATAAAAAAACCCATCCTGGCTCAGATAGTTTTGACAAATTCCACATTTTGCACAGGCGGAGGGCCTGCTGTCTGTCCTTACTGCTTGTCCCGGTTGTAGCCATTGATGCGGTATTTGTTCAGCCACCAGTGCTGCCGCAGCCGGGCCAGGTCCGCGCTGGCGGCCGCGCTGTGGAGGTCGACCACCACCATGGCTCGGCGGCCTGGGGCGGGGCTCTGCGCACACAGGAGGTGCCTGCGGCCTCTGCCGAGCTCCGGGCGGGCAGGGGAGGCGTCTGCGGGGCCGGGATCCGCGGGGCCGAGAGACGTGCCGTCCCTCCGAGGCGGCGCTGGGGCAGCCGGAGCGTTGCCGTGGGCACAGCGACCGTGGAACGCTGCCGGGACGTCACAGCCGGGAGCGCGGGACACGCCCGGCACGGGGAAGGCGGTCGCCGGGACAACGGCCTCGAGTACCAGAATCACGGCGTCTCAGGCAGCCTGGGACTTCTTCTTGAGAAAGTCTGAAGAAGGGGGTGCTATAATAATGAAGAATGCTAGCCCAGCTGAAAAAAAAATAACCAGAACTGACGTACTGTTGGTTCCCAGGAGACTGTTTTCCCCTCGGCAGACAGTGTTCTGGAGATAATCTCTTCAAGTTTCCTCTAAGACAAGGGCAGGCTTTTGAACAGGAGGCAGACTGGAAGCCTCCCATGATTTACCATATGTTAATACCAGCAATCAATATTTAACCGTACTTCTATCCTCTTCAATCCATTGATCATTTGATGTTAAAGCATTAGCTAATTAATGACTACCTTTGAACACCAGTGTTAGACTCATTAAGTTAATTTTAAATAAATCAATAACAGAGACAAAATTCCTCTTGGTTTGGGCAGCCTTTTAAAAGGGGTAATTTAGAAAATGAGTTTTCAATGGCTCCATTCTAACAGTTGGCAAGAACTCAAAAAATAAGCTGAGCCTCATCTGAGGCTATAAACATAATTATAGAAACACTATAGTCAGATTTTCAAGGGAATTCAGCACCCCAAATTCCCAGCCTTTTAAAAAATCTGCCTATTCTCTTGGTACTAAAACACCTCACTTCAGAGGCAAAAGCTCTGAGCCCTCTATCATGAGCAGAAGGGGGGGCTGTTCACTGAACATGCATAGACAAAGAGAAAACAAATAATTTCCTGAAGATAAAGCCATTTCCAGGAATGATTTTGCATTTCCTCTCCTATCTGTTAGGGAAAATGGTGGATGGCAGGTGGAAGAAGACTGCATGGATAGAAAATAACTCTTTAGGGAAATGCTAATACCCAACATATACATAGATTTCTTTTTTTCTTTTTTTTTTTTTTTTTTCTTCTTCTAAAAGGTAATTGTAAAGGTTATAATAATACGAATGAAAGATTAAAGTCTTGGTTGCTTTAATATCTAACTGCTAAGTCCTGTTAATAGGGAAGATATATCTGACTGTTTTTTCTAATCCTTTTCACATTTGATTTTCAAATTATATGGTAAAAATTCATCACAGACAAGCAAGGGCCCCCATTGAGGGACAGGAATGAGTTAGGCCACAGGTTGTTTATAAAATAATTCCCAAGTAACTTACAATCAAGGAACAATTTACATTCACAAACAATCAGGAGTCAGATTTTGACTACCTAGATAAAAGTCAGAGCCCTTAGCTGTGAAGTACTCTTTTGAGCCTCAAAAGAAGGAATGGACTTTGGATGCTAGCTTCTCAAAAGCTTGAAGAAGAGACAAGACTGCAGAATCTTTTCCTCACATGGATTAATCCTTCACCAGTTACACCAGTGGAAGTTGTTCTACTGGATGTGATAGGTTCAGTATGTTTGTCACATATGACAAAATCCACAGAAAGGACAATCTTCTTAAATGTCTGTAGGAGACCAAGTACATTAAGGTGCTCATGTGGTTGGAATTTTCTCCAAACTGGTTGGCAGGGGAAAACTAATAAATCAGATTAAACAGCTAAACCTACTGTTCCTGTCATTTTAAATTAAATTAAATTAAATTTCTTTCTGTCTGTTGAAGATATTCCAAGGTGTCCAGTGGTGAGTCACTTCATCTCAGCCATCCACCCAAAGAGGAAAGACAAAATGCAGATGAAAGGGAGCACAGCTCACAACGGGTCTATTTCCCTGCAACAAACCAATTACTTGCAGCAGAGAACTGCCATGTGACCCACAGAAATCATGAGGAGGCATTAAGAGTAATTGGGGTTTTCACTTGTTACTTCAAGTAGCCTGCTTAATTCTGAATGCTGGGTGAACAGTTTGCTGGAACAGTATCAAACACAACATTTGCAAAGATGTACTTTAGACTAGGCTATATGAATGAAATGCAAGATTGAATTAATAGAATTGCCTCCAGTCTGGATGATTATCGTAGCACTGTTCATGGCATTCAGTAAAACAAGACTACATTTAGGTGACACTTTGGCTCTGGCAGGATATCTCTAGAGGATGTAGAAGAACAACAGCCATTGCAGTGGGGTGTATTTCTCTATACTTCTTGCTGATACAATCCCTAAAAGTAAATTCCCTTTTTTCCTTTTTTTACCAACTGGTCCTTAAGAGATGGAGCACACAGTTAATTTGGGCGATCTAAAGAACAGCAATAAAGACTGGTTTAAGTCAACTTTCTCTGAACAATTTTTTCCTTCCCTGGAATTATGTCTGATAAAAAGGTTTCTTATAAAGAAAATTGACAACAGACCCACAGAGGGATACTAAAAGGGTGAACAGGATGTGCCTTCAAACATCCCTAATTCAACAACTGAATGTTGCCCAAGGGAAATTGACAGGTTATTACCATGCAAACCTCTAATACAGTATTGCCATTGTTACTAAGGAGGCAAAAGCTTTGTACTGAGCTCTTTAAGCCTCAGAGGAAGAAAGCTTATCTTGCCCTAGATAAGCTTTCCTTGACCTCTACAACCTGCACAAGGTAGACAAGCTGGAGCCAACCAAACCTGGCTTTAGGGGAACCTGAGAGAACGAAGAGCATGTACTTCTAAGACATGTAAAATACATCAGCTATCATATATTCAGATGTAACGTGGAGCTGCAGAGCAATCAAAAAAGAGTAAGGTGTAAAAATATGTTAGCATATACATAAATGTGGCCCCATGTGTGTCTTGAAATGAAGGAGAGGAAAACACCACCATGAACATTATGTGCTTCCAGATGCTGGCAGTGGGCCAAAGCTTCCCCTTCACCACCAACCACCAAAACAAAACCATCAACCTTAGGCCTCAGAGGAGCAGGGAAAGAGTGAGGGAGAAGGGGTCTAGAAACTAAACAGGGTGAGAATAATAATCGTTATTGTACAGCTATCATTATTATATTATTATTGAAGCTTTTTCTACACCCAAGTATTTTTCTTTCTTATGTAATTATTAGGTGTGAACTAATTATTTGCTTCTTGGATTAAACTGTTAATATTTCAATAACATCAGCAATAAATTCTTGTTTTATATACATTTCTTCTGATATTTCCTCTATCCTATGCACTCCCTATCCTTTCTTTATCCTTTGCTCCTCCCATTGCACCATCCAGAGTTGTGGCTGTACTGAAAATGAACCAATGTGAAATACAGGGTTTTTCCAGTGATTTGTTCTAGGACGGTTGATCAACTTTGCAAACACCATCAGAGTAAAGGGAAGATTACTACCTGTTTTATAAATGCTGGAACTCTACACAGTTTTACTATCTGAGCATCATTATAATTTCAAAACTATCTCATTCCAACAGAATGTAAAATGCAGTAATAACTACCTGTGAAATTTCTATGGCTATGTCCTGACAGCAGTACAGTAGCAGCTGTTTTTCACTACTCTTATTTATTCCTTCTTATTATATATATGTGCATTTTCCTGATTATTTTAACTATAAAACTAGCCAGATTCCAGAATACGAGTATTTTAAAGCTGATTATATGTGAAGCAGGACAGTGATTGAAATAAAAATTGTATTTCCAATGCAGACTTTCTTAAAAATTACCATTCTTTGGGTTTTCATACCTCAATGCTTAGGGCAGGATGGAGAGTAAATACCACATATACAGAAATCTAGAATTAATTCTTAAATATTTTCCCTTATCTAAAGCATATTTCTGCAGCATATCACACAAGCTAATTCTAGCTAAAACCGCAGATATTCAGTACTACTTTTTTGATATATGTGCCCAGAAAGGAAAGCTGAAGGATGTAGGAAATTTTAACAAGATAAAATAATTTATAAGATAATTTTAAATAGATTAGTCATTTAATCAGAAAATTTAAGAGATGTCTGAAATACCTGTGCAGGGTAATTTTTAAAAACATCTACCTCACAATAAGTAAAGAATTAAAGGTATGTAGGCAACAGTTGTGCACTCCTTTGGGAAGAAATAATATTTTTCTTCTTTGCTTATTCAGCAATTAAAGAGATCTTAATCAATTAAAGTCTTCTTATAATAACAGTCACCACAAATATTTCATAGTTCTTTATACTCTAAATCAGTCTTATCCTGAGCTTTTGGTTTATTCTGGACTAAAGAAGGCTGCAGCCTTGCACACGATGCCAGTGATTATCCCAAAGCATATGGTCATGTCAAAGCTTCACATCTCTGTAGTGTTCCAGTTCCGGTTGAGGCTACAGAAACCTGGATCCAATGCAGATGAATGCTACATACAAGCCAAGATATTTATGTCCAAATTTCCTACAGCTTAATGCATTCATTTCTTCCTTCATAATATTTCGAATTGTGTTGTCTTCAGTCTGGAATTAGATTTTCTGGAAAAAAACCCTAAACCTAAACCCACAACCCCAATTTTGGCTGTCCTTTCCTTCTTAGTAACTTCTGTATTGGCAAAGTGTTGGAATTATGCATTTAAAGCATCTTTTAAGGGTAGGTGTTGGATTTTCAGAACCAAAGCAAGAAGTCATTTGTCAAAGTCATGTGTTTTTTATAAATATGTTTAGTTTCTGGCTCTCAGTGTTAGTTGTATTTTCTATGGCTCACCAGCACTTTATGATTCTGAGAAACCAAAGTACTGCTCAAGACAGATGGAGTGCTGGGTTAGTACAAATTCTTCATCTCACCCCAATTTGATCTTACAGCAAAAATTATCCATGGCCCTAGAGAAAAAGAAATCCCAAACTGTTCATATCATCACTTGATTGCTCACATTTGCACCCTGAAATCTATTCCTCATGTGTATGCTTTAAAAAACAGCATCCTGCCACATCCTGGGAATACCTGAGCCCATCAAGGCAATTCTACCCTCATCACTGTGTCTGCTGTTTTTTGTCTCCATGGGTCTGTCAAAGGTGAGTTATTCCAACAAGAAGTGGCTTTTCCTGAGCACCCACCCCATGAGCAAATAGGGATGCAGGCACAGGGCAGGCAAGGGATTAAACTCATCTTGTGATAAAAAGCAACTGTACAAAGAACACAACACACCCTAAAACTGTCAGGACTGTGGAACATATCCAAGATCACCTGAAGAGCTCCGGGCGTGAGGGATTTCTGTGACAAGAAGACATGGTTTGGCACATCATTCCTTTACACAAAGTTCCTAGGCTTAATCTGGGTTTTGCCTCTTTGTTTTATGAACAAGTATATTCTTATATGGGATCCGCTTCTGACAGTGTGGTGAAGGCCATAATAGAGAAGTCTCTATGTAATCACCTTTTCCAAACAAGAAGCAAAATAATTCCTTTAAACTGTCAAGTCAGGAACTGATTAAGTGTTTGTCATCTAATTTCAGGTCTCCCACACATACTTCCAGTGAAGTCAGTGAAAATTTAGGCATCTAAAAGCTATTTTGGATTGACTTCAGTCTTCTAACCTGCCAAGAAGGACAAAATTCTGTATTTCTCCAGTAAGAAATGATCTCATTGTAATCACTTATTTCTGCAATTACCTGTAGCTCATTACGAGTTACTTATTTAACTTAATTTTTATCTCTTATCCAGAAAACCCCACTAGGCAGCTAAAGGCAAGAATCAGCAAAGAGACAGGCAAAATAAACCCTTGCCATAAAAAACAATTTGCTGTTTGCTGAGTTTTAAGTTAGTTTCTAATCTTCAGACTTCCTGTTGGCAAGACATCACCTCAACCTGTATTTCCATCCATTTAAGCATCCAATAAAGTTTTTGGCAGAGTTGACACTCCAGAACTTGTTAATCTACTCTTTGTGACTTACTTTCAGCTTAGTACTAATGAAACTACACTAACTCAACACTGCTTTGTAATTCTTGACCCACACCTGGTTGTCCTACTAATAACATTGTGGAAGACAATGACGTTGTGAAACTATTAGTGAATCAATTCACAACACTCCTTTTCAAACTATGAAGTCAGGGAAAATCATGCACAAAGTGCTGCAAGAGATAGCCCTCAAATGGATTTTTTAATATCCAAGGGATGTATTTACTATTCATGGCATGAAATGATGTGATGACTCCCTTACACAGGAATGTTTAAAATACTACCAAAATATTTACTATGAATTAACCCAAGGAAAAGGCCACCCACTTCATGCAGGAGGTCATGCATGACTTTATATGTAACATTTTTCAGCTCTCCTTAATCAAGAACAGGTCACTGTTTTAGCCTCTGACAACTCAAAGCCTGCATGGGTGTTACTGAATGTTCAGTTCACCTCAGGCTTGCTGCCTGCAGCCTTCTGAATCCAGAAACTAAGGCTCTGCCCTCTTTCAGCCCTGCACCTGTGAGATCCATCTCCAGTCAGGATGTTTCCTCCACTGCTTTGCCCTCCCCCCTGTCCTCGAAAATGTCTCCGGGGTAATTCATTTTCTTTGTGACATACATGTGGAAAACTGCTATTATCTCAGTTTCATCTCTGCTTATCTTCTTTGTGCTGAATCAACCACTGATCCATGAAACCCTCTGGCTGCTCAGCACTGCTGCAGTCCTCACTCCCTCCCTCCTCTCCTTGGGCCTTGAACATTTGGCACTGCAGTGATCTTACTGCCCACTCACCTGAAGAACATGAATCACCCCTCTTTTTCCCAAATCGCCGTTAAAAAACCAAAGGGGAGTGTTAGAATTACAATAAATAAATGCTGGGCTTCTTTTCGTTTGTTTGTTTGTTTGTTTTAATTTTTCATTTCAGTTTTCCTCTCTGCTCCTGAAATGAAATTCTTACAAGCTGTCATCTAGAAGGACCCTCCAATTTTACTATGTAATATACTTTGTCCATTTAGTTTTTGTCAGAAAACAAAAGGCAGACGGTGATTATTTCTTCTCAGCAAAGGATGGAATTTTTAAAAATATCTGAACAGAAAAATTACTTTGGGTATCACTGACAGATGGCCACAGCAAGAACAGTAAGTATTCAAAAGTGTTTGTGAGACCAGGATTGGTTCCCATGCTTTCAGTGCCAAAAGCCAAGTGTCTGTCCCCTGCAATGTGTACAGTCAGCATCTGTTACAGAGAGCAGTAAACCACAGAATGATCTGAAAAGTATAGGGAAATGCTGTCATTTCCACATGTGGTTTATAAAAACAAGACAAAGTTACCCTCTCTTTTGTTTTTTGTGCATGTGTTGGTTTTGTTTGGTTTTTTTGTTTCTCACTAAGTGCATTTGGAAATGTTGACTTTTTATTTTGACGTGCATCATCAGAATAACAAATTATGAAATTCACAATATTGGCACGTATGTATTTGTTTGTTTTATAGGGCACAGGTAAATCATTGCTAGAATGATTGTTAGATGTCTTTCCAATTTTAATAACACGTTTCTTTCAGCTATTGCAATGCATAAGCTGTTCGTGTCTTCATTGACTTGCTGGACCATATTCTCTGGACTACTGTAAAAATACCTCTGGTGTCCTTGAAAAACCTTATAGACAGTCAGACAATAATCACTACATTATCTATGAGTCTCCAGGGACCCATATCCAGAGTAAACAAAACAGATCCCTGGTAATAGAGATCACCAGAGGAAATGTGCTGCAGAGAAATGCACTCCATTGTCTGTGATTCAAAAGTCAATGCTTCAGAAAACAATTTCACTGTATTTAGCCATTAGAAGGACATTTTAGCTAAAAGCAATCTGAAAAGAAACTTATTTTTATTTCCTTTTGAAAAAATTATATAAAAAATTAAGCTTTTCTATGACAAACTTAAGGCAAAAAAATCGCATGGTGATCTGATTCTCTTGACTATTTATGTTAAAGGCCATGGATAACAAGTGGTCAATTCTGATTGCATCGTGTGGAAGGCAGCAAGATATGTTCTAGCAAATCGTTCACAATGAAAGTTTTCTGAGCACAAATGACTGTAATTCATTTTGCTTTCTTGCCCATCCTTGTATTTCTCCGAAGTCAAATGATTTCCAGAAGCCGGAGAGGAGAAAAAATTCACGATAAGACTGTGACATCTTCAAAATATCTTCTCACTGAGACTGAGTTTCAAAAATGAATTTTATGCTTTAAAAAACACAGCAGCAAAATACTAACTGTAATGATTTTGGCTGTCCGCTCCTTCTCTCATTCATACATCAGTTAGCTTCCTTTTAGGAGGTGAAAACATCAGCTAATCCGAGGAAGGAGACAATTGGTTTGAAACAATTGCTCCGTGTAATACTCTTTTTTTGTTTTGTATTCTCTCATGTACCGTCCTGGTACATCAATAATTTATAGAGCATTTAATTACGCAGTAAAGCACAAGAGGGCATATTTTCCATAGCTATTCCAAGCACATCAACAAGGCCTTTTTCCCCTTAAGGCCTTGAAGCGTGTATAGTAATGGACTTATAAAACTTTCCCTAGAGTACCTTATTGTTCTTGCTTTATTTTCTTTTAATTTAGTTTGGGGATGCTTCTTTTGTTTTGTATTGTGTTTTTGAAAGGGGAATTTTCAGGCCAAACCTAGAGAATACTGTTACTGCTTTGACTTCATCCTTTCATATGGTGAGCACATTAATAAATAATACAGTGCTGACCTGCACTGAATGGTTTTTCTAAAAATCTTGCTCAGGCTTCACAGAAAACAGAACATGGGCTTCTCAGGGAGAAAAAATAAGATGGCATTAGGCTTATTCCTTGCTGATTTTGGAGAGACACCTGTGGACAGTCCATTCTTGGTATTCCACTATGTGCGGAATGTGGTATTCACACTCATGCTCTGAAGCATTCAAAATCTCAGGTTTTTCTTCCTGCAATGGGCCCTGACATTAGGGAAGGGTCAGGGCAACACCATTACTATTTCTGCTGCTGATTTGAAGGCTCTTCGAGTGACAGGTCACGCAGGTGACCCTCTGCATTTCACTGTATTTTGTAAAATAAGCATAAAAAAAGTTTGCACCAACTACACAGAAAAGTACCATGAGACTAATTATCAGTGTTTATGAAGAACTGTTATATCCTCAGGCCAAATGTGTTATTGGCAGTGTTTCGTACTCTTTTAAGTGCCAACCTGAGCAATAGGCACCAAGTTCTTTCTTTCCTTAAGGACACTGAAGACAGCAGACCAAGTTCTGTTCTCATATCTGATCTCATCACATTTTAACCCAAATCTTGTCAGGATTACTATTAAAATTGAGACCTCTTTTACACTTGTAAAATCTTTAAGAAAAACAAAAAAAGCCTGCCAGTGATAAAAGTTGAGCTCCATCTGCTTAGCACACTGCTTGGCCTACTTTCAAGTAGATATCATACCCTGCACCTGTAACACATTTTTTTTGTGTCTAAAATTGATACAATTAGAGATAACAAAGGAAAATACACTTTACATGTATACATTTATATATCTGTATAAAATCTATATTCTGCATAATGAAACCTACCTGAAGCTGGAATCAGAATGCCATAAACGTGTGGATAAGCACAGTGACAAAGAGACACAGCAAAATCACCACAGAAAAGAGAGGTGTGTCCATCAGGGTTTGGAGGGCTTGTCAGAGAGATAAATAAGATTTTTTGCTTTATGAGTGATGAAGTTTTAAAAGAATAGGAACAGTCAGACATATTAAAGAAGGCTGCCATATTTGGCCCACCACTCAGTGTACCAAGCTATGAGCCCAGCCTTATCTATCAAGAGAAATTGGTGTAAAAGAATTCTCTATTTTCCAGATGCTTAGCAATATAATGTTATGGGATTTTCATACAGATTTTCCACAGCTGAGATTTCCAGAAAAAAAAAAAAAAGCTGAACTCGTTTGGAAACAATGAGTTATTTCCTAAGCCCCAGGTGTGAGGGGCTGGTTAGTAAATTGAATCCCTATTCTGCTCACACTCAGGTGCATGCCAATTTTCTTGCTACTTCTGTCTTCTCTCCTTTATTATTTAATTAGAAAAAAAAAAAATTTACCAATAGCACACTTTGGGCAGACAAAAAAACCCCACAACCCAAACCATCCAGTTCTGCAGAGGAGCTCCATTGATTTTGGATTAATGTTTAAGATTTTAGAATTTTCTGCAAGAAATTTCCCGTATTATTGCTGTATACAGGGCACATCCGAAGCAGATGACATTTGTGGCACTTGTCAACATTTTAAGGCTCTTGTTCAGGGAAAGTAAATTAGAAACTGCATTTTGTTTTCTATTGAAATACACAGTAGTTACCAAATTAACTTTGGAAGATGCAGGTCCCTGTAAACACAGAGCTTTCTTTGGGACCACTGTGTTCTAGGATGATTACTTGGCTTGTTCATCTTGTTCCTGTGTTCGGCCAAACAGCTTGGCAACATGCCATAGTTCAACTTTTCCTTTGTAAACTTACTGTTGTCTAACTGAATGTGCAATGAAAATATGTGAAATTTTAAACCATAACAAGAAAGCAAGAGGGTTAATGATTTTCTATGTTGCATTTAAAAAAAGCATCTCCTTGGCCTTGTTTACAATGACATGTGCTAATTGACTGAGTTAGCAAGCAAGATTTGAAAATGAAAAAGCCATAGAAATGCAAATAAAACCCCAGATGGTGATTGCAGTGTAGGAGAGAATTTAGAGAGGAAAAGCATGCATTAGGTTCATCAACCTCACATGAAAAGACATCACAGGACACATACATTTTCAGCAATGTTATTAATAATAGTGAAGTAAATGTAAGTGTTACTGTGACGCAGATAGGAACACACAGCAACACACACAACAGCTGCTCAGGTAGAGAACAAGAAAAGAACTCCCCTCTTTATTGTTGATCTCGTATATGTAAGTTTCTGGATTGTAACTTGAGACTGGACAGAGAAGTTACCACCTCTCCATCACCACTGGGCACTTGAGAAGTCCATCACAAAGGAATGCAAACATAATTCTTGTTTATCTTACAATTCATGAGAACTGACTCCATTATACTAAAACAAATCAGAAGGCTTATTTTCAGAGACATGTAAGTGTCTTGAAAAAATGCAATTGAAAATTAAATTGATTTGCTTACCCATTTTTCGCTTTCATGGCCACACTTATCGTTGTCCAGTAACTGTATTGGAATTAAAGGATGGATTAATCAAAGGAGGGATGTCCTCTTCACTACAGATATAGAGTTGACACTTAGATCTTAAAACATCCCTTGGGAAACCTCAGTATAGAACTATTAAATCTCATTGCAGTTCGCTTTTCTGATCACTGAATCATCTTCCCAATCTCCTCTTTAAATACATGCCTGGCATTTTTCACCATTCTAAGCAGACAGGTGTGTTTTGTAATATACACCTTTTGCCTCCTCTGTGAAAACCTAGTACTTGAACCCAGATTTCTAGAAAGAAGTGGTCTGTGAATTAGCCACTTATCCTGTCCCTTCCATAATGATACACACATTTTCTGTATATATTATGGGCAGTCATGAACATACTTAGCATGGTTCAAAAAAACATTGATACATAATCATGTCTAAGGTGACAGCTTAAGTATAGATATCTGCACTGCCCGTAAGAAAAAATAAGCAACATACATCGCACCCTTCTGTGTGGTTGGGGATTTTTGTTTGTTTGTTTGTCCTGAAATCCCCTTTAAAATATTTTCCTGTTTAATTAGCACCATACTATAGTTCAGGTTTACATGGTAAATTGATTTGATAAGGTGTAAATAAATCGTTATGTATATCATCATGTATAATTATGTGCATGCTATATAAGGCAATAAGAATTTACTGGAGACTCTTGAGCTTTCATGAGCTTGAGTGTCTCCTGGTAACTTCTGCAGTGGTAGCTGAATGTGAGCCCTGCTGCAAAAAAAAAGGGACAGAGCAAAAAAGGAAGCAGCAAAGTGGAGAAAATGCACAGCAAAAGCAGAATGCCGTTGAGAGAACAGAGTAGTCAGCATTATGTGCACTGGCACCAAACAGCACAGCAGTGTGTCCCACCCACTGAAACCAATGGGATTCAGCACCACCAGGTACCAGTGCAAGCTGGATTGGCAGCTGCAGCCTGGTTCTTCCATAGGCCAAACCTGCAGTGTCAGGTATCCTACAAAAAGGACTTTGAGGCTCAAATTGTGGGTAGAAACTCACCCAACCACTTCTGGCAATTCCTAATTCACAGTACAGTCTCATGTCCACTCGTGAGCTTGTTCCCTGCCCCAAGGACAGCCTGAGGATGCCCAAGATGGTGCAGTTTCTCTGGGATACCATCTCAGCTAATCACAGTGGAAAGACAAAACTGCAGCTCATTTGTACAAAATTCCATACAGACAGTAGTAGAATCTCCCCTCTGGCAATGGCTCCAGTTACTTGCTTCAAAAGAGAAAAGTCTCTGAGAATGTACAAGTTTGATCTGAGATGTTTCAAGAAAGAGTGAAGATCATATCATGACCAATGAGATATAAAACCAATGCAGTTAAATGGATAGCTGCTGCTTTTAAAAAAATATTATTATTCCCTTTTTATTATTTCCTTGTTTTCAATTTTAGGTGCAGCTAAATTAATTTTTATTGTGCATTAATTTATTTGAAGTTTAAGAATTATTTATCAGAGGAATCTTTATTGGACTTAACATTAGATTACCATAACAGCATATGATTTCATATCCAGTGGTGACTAAAAATACTGTGATTATCACCTTGCTATGAGGATAGTAGCATTTAATTTGGAAGCTGGAATTGCCTAGGAGAAATGACTGCAACTTGAAGACATCAATAAACTCCCAGAAATAAAACATAAGATGCTAGAGGCCAATGAAATAATGATGTTCAGACTTTTCTTATTACTGACTGGGATGATGATGAAGGCTGTGCTGGCCATTGCAGAATGCCTTCATCAGGAAGAAAGTTGATCAAGAGGACAGCTAAAATTTTATGGACTGTGAACTGAATTAGCATGCTTATTTCACTCAATCTCACCAATCTACATAATTTGAAAATCCCAGTTCAAGTTTAGCTGATCTCCTCAGATGAAATCATAATAAATTTTGGCAGCAGCAGTAATTTGAGGCAGAATAAAAAAAAAAGGTAAAGTCCAAAGGTTCAGAGAGGTTGTTTTGGAGCATTTACAATGCCTAACCTGGGATGGGAGAGTGTGCAACATTTTGTTTCAAGGTAATGGGAGGCTGGGCAAGACTAGAAAAGTCTTGACTGCAAGCATTGGGTGATAAGAATATTCCCTGTACCAGAAAAAGATGTTTTAAAAGTTTATCATAAACTATCAAGAAACTGTTTTGTCCAGCCTGTGCTCAGCACATTTCCGAAATGTTACATGATTTTAGGGAAAGAAGGTGAAGGTTCTTTCTTGTCTTCCTGCATTTCCTTTAAGGAAAGTTCTTTTTCTTTCTAATCTTCATGACAAAGATGTCCTATATTTGTTTTTTATTTCGTTTTCCTCTTTGTCATGTTCTTCTTCTCTCAGCAAAATATGACATTTTGAAGTTTTCCAGGCTGGAGAAGTAAAACTACTTTTTGCCAGTGAAACCAATTTTATTCTTTATCAAAAGATAAAGCTTTTTGACAAACGACAAAACAATTGTGCACTACCCAGAACAAACCATATTCCCTAACAGAGGTAAGTTAAAACTGTAAGATTTAATAGTTTGGTATCTTGCTTTTGTTGAGGATGTCACCTGTATGCTTCCTGTGGCTTCCTGACAGATGCACAGAAACACAGGCAAGCAGGCAGAAAACAAGTTAAAGGTTCATATTGTGTTAATATGAATGGGAGTGGTCACCACAACAGTGCTCTCATTGTGAGGGATTCTGCACTCTAAGGCACAGGATGACTTCCAAGAAAGATTCTTTTTCCTATCTTGTATACATTATACCTGGGATTTTTGTGATGTATTGTGTGAGATATGGGGAAAAATTGAGAATGTAAACTTTCCCATTGAAGATAATTGGAATTTTTAATAAGGTTTAGATTCTGCCCAAAGGATTTATAGGTTGGTGTTTATCTAGGAGTCAGAAAATCTGGATTCAGCTCCTCAGTGGACTAGACTAAGATCTAGAATTTAGATTCTGGATAGATGTTAGTATGTCACTTAACAATTAATTTTTAAGGTAACTGGTTGTCAGTAGTTTTAAATAGCCCTGCTACTTCTTTCAGGTCCCAAAGAAAAGATTTACAATCTTGTGAAAATGTAGCCATAAATCTCTGCCCTCTACCACTGTATCTTTCTCAACTCTTCCAATTCCCACATTTTAAGTGGCCCATCTCTTCAAATTATGGTGTGGGTTTTTTGTTTGTTTGTTTGTTTGTTTGTTTTTTCGTCTTGGACTCTATTAGGATGCAAAAACAGTATTAAACATTTTTCCAGTGCCCAACTGTATCAGGCCCAGGCTTTGTGTTATTAGGCCTAAAAGCAACACAAATAGAAAATAATGACATAGCTTGTATTGAATTTTATTGAGGCCAGTGAACACAGCAGCTGTCACATACTTTGAGTAAGTGTAGAAGTGAGTGAGTGTAACCACTAAAAATGAAGATGCAATACCCAAAGGAGAGTCCTGCAGCAAAATCGGAGGTGAGAACAAAGACACTTCAAGGAACTTTCCAGACACTAATCTAACAGACATGCATATATCTGTGTCTGTGTGGGTGTATTGGGTTTGCATGGCAAGCTTTTAGTAGCAGAGGATCTACAGTGGTGGCTCCTGTGAGAATCTGCCAGAAGCTTCCCCCATGCCCAACAGAACCAATGCCAGCTGGCTCCAAGTGTGACCTGCCACTGGGCAAGCTGAACAATGGTGATGATAAAATGCCAAATCAAAATGAATAAATGCTGAACAGCAGCCAGAGGAGAAGAGTGAAAATATGTCACAGGAACAGCACTGCAGACACCAAGGTCAGTGCAGAAGGAGGGGCAGGAGGTGCTCCAGGCACCAGAGCAGAGATTCCCTGCAGCCCCTGGTGCAGCCCATGGAGAGGCAGCTGTGTCCCTGCAGCACATGGAGGACTATGGTGTAGCAGAGATCCTGCAGCCTCTGGAGGATCCCATTCCAGAGCAGGGGGATACCTGAAGGAGGCTGTGACTCCATAGGAAGCCCTCACTGAAGCAGGACCCACACTGGAGTAGTTCATAAAGAACTGTGTCCCATGGGAAAGACTCGAGTTGGAGAAGTTCATGGAGGACTGCCTCCCGTGAGAGGGACCCCATACTGGAGCAGGGGAAGGGTGTGAGGAATCCTGTCCCTGAGGAGAAAGGAGTGAGAGAAACATGATGATGAAGGAGGGTGTGATGAACTGGCTGCAGCCCCCATTCCCCATCTCCCTGTGCCATTCTGGGGGAGGAGGTAGAGAAATCAGGAGTGAAGTAGAGCCTGTGAAGAAAGGAGAGACAGGGAAGGTTTTTAAAGTTCTTTTTTTCTCATTATCATTCTCTTTTACTAACTAGCAATAAACAAAACTAATTTTCCCATGTCCAGTCTATTTTGGATGCGATGCTAATTGAGGAGTCATCTCCCTGTTCATATCTTTAACAGTGACTCTGTGAATGGACAGGATTTTAGAAGATGGGATCCAAGCACAGGACAGGGATTGTAACCAGGAGTAACCAGTTACGAAGACTGCCACTGCTTTGGGAATGCTGATGCTTTGTTCAACAATTTACATCTAAGTTCTGATCATGAGAGGGTCAAGGCTGGGTGGGCTATGACCAGATGTTCACCTGATAGTAATTGTCCTTCGTACTCCATGTGCACCCCTGTGCACTCTTTTATCAGCCCTTGTCAGCAGCTCAGCTCTTCACATACTCACAAGGCCAGTCTAAAGTGCCCTTTCCTTTGACTACATCCTTTGAATGCTATTGCTGTATAAATGTCACCAGTTCCAATGCTACCCACAATACTACCCACTGCAGAGGCTCATGCTGCTTTTTTCATTGCTTTTCTGTGGCTCTTTTCCTTTTTTCTGCTCCCCTTCTGGCTCTGCACCAGTTCCTTCTTTAAAATTCCTTTTGAAAGGTTCAGCTTGAGAACACTGTTCATTTAAGTACTGACAGTAGGTTCATACTTAGAAAAGTACTGCTGCAGAGCAAAGGAACTCACCAACTTCCCTTGATGAAATGCCTCATAGTTTTTTTAATGACTCAAGGAAAAAAAAACTGTCTTGGCTCCTTTCCTCTCTCCTCAATGATTCACCCACATAAATATGTAGCAAGATGTGTGAAAAGCCATTCTGTATACACAATTATTTAAGCAAAATTAATCCTATTGCATTGGTTTTGTCCAAGTCCTGTGTCAATCCTATGGGACAGGTTGAATTTAACACTGGCTTAAGTTTGCGTAAATGAAGACAACTCTTATTTGCTATCTGAGATGCTGTCATGAATTCTTCTTCCAATTCATGAACTTCCATTCTTCCAGAATGCTACCCTTGAACGTGCAACATAGTCTGGCACACAGCATGTATCACCAACAGAAAATCTTTCAGAGAAAGATGGACAGGAGCTGGAGGGAGACAAGCATCTGTTCAAACTATTCAAGGATTAAATTGATCACCTCTAAATTAATTAGGAGAGAAAGGAGATAACAGGTTGGCAACTGAACACTACTCAGAGGGATGTAAATTTCATAAAAAGGTTGGAGTACAGTGCAAGATAATTTATAACAGTGAGGCACCCTATTCCACTGGGCTACAGAATTGAAAGAGCTGAAGAAAAAAGTCTGCAAACCTAATGCAGAGAATTCTTGGTAGCTCAGAAAGGGTCATAATAAAATAAAGGATCCAGCACCTGTTTTTGGTAAAGAAAACACATAGATTCTTGTAACTTTCCCCCTAAAAAAATTCTTATTTGCAAATATTGCCAGCATGGGTCCAAGTCAGAACTGTATGAGGAAGGGTGGAAAAGATTTTAGATTGATTTTTTTTTAATGTCTTTTCAGGGGATGATTGATTCATGTCTGGTGTCGTACCCAGTATGAATCAGCTGAAATGAGCAAAAAACATTCTGTGATAATTTTAAGTTTTTTCTTCCATTATCCCTTTAAGAAACAGCATAAACTAACCCAATCTAAAATCAAAGCAAAGGTACCAGCTCCCTGTTGCAGAGTGTATTTAGGCTGGTAATTCTTATTCCATTCCAAATAGGAGGATATCTCCTGTCTCACATTCCCATGTATAAAATTTAAAACTAACCCCAGCATCTGACTGACAGACTGCAATGTCTGTCTTCTTCCTCTTCTTCCTCTGAAAGAAGGAGTTTCTCCTGGTGAAGAGAGATGTGATGGGTTGACCCTGACTGGACACCAGGTGCCCACCAAAGCCACTCTGTCACTGCTCCCCTCAGCTGGACAGGGGAGAAAAAATAGAGTGAAAGGTTCATGGGGTGAGATAAGGACAGACAGAAACAAATCTTGAAAACACGTTTCCCCCAACCCTTCCTCCTTCCCATGCCTAACTGTAATTCCTATTCTCTGCCTCCTCCCTGACAGTGGTGCAGGGGGTCTGTAAATGGGAGCTCTGGTCAGTTCATCACATGCTGTTTCTGACACTGCTTCCTCCTCAGGGGAGAAGTCCTTCCCTGCTCCAGTCTGGGTCCCTCCCACAGGCAACAGTCCTCCAAAAACTTCCCCAACGTGAGTCTTTCCCAGGGGCTGCAGTTCTCCATGAACTTCTCCAGTGTGGGACCCTTCACAGGCTGCAGTCCTTCTGGATCAGGCTGCTCCAGTGTGGATTCCCCTTGGGGGCACAAGTCCTGCCAGCAAACCTGCACCAGTGTGGGCTCCTCTCTCTCAAGTCCCACAGGTCCTGCCAGGAGCCTGCTCCACTGTGGGCTTCCCATGGAGTCACAGCCTCCTTCAGGCATCCCCTGCTCTGGAATGGGATCCTGCAGGAGCTGCAGGTGGATCTCTGCTCCATGAGGACCTCCATAGGCTGCAGGGGCACAGCTGCCTCTCCATGGGCTGCACCAGGAACTGCAGGGGAATCTCTGCTCTGGTGCCTGGAGCACCTCCTGCCCCTCCTTCTGCACTGACCTTGGTGTCTGCACCAAGACTTGTTCCTGTGACATGTTCTCACTCCTCTCCTTTGGCTGTTTTTTCCTCTTTCCGTCTCTGATCACAATTACTTCTGCACCATATATTTTTTTCCCTCTTCTTGAATACAATATCCCAGAGACACTACCACAGTTGCTGTTGGGCTTGGCCTTGGCCAGCAGTGGTCCTCTCCTGGAGCATGCTGGCATTGGCTCTATTGCATGTGGGGGAAGCTTCCAGCAGCTTCTCACAGAAGTCACCCCTGTAGATCCCCTGCTACCAAAGACTTGCCAAGCAAACCCACTACATGGGACTAATGTGAGAAAACTGATTTGGAATAATTCAAAGTTTCAGGAATGGAGACAGTGTCTGTTTCTGGAGGCTGTTCCTCTCTCAACAGGTAGGTAAGAGTATCAGAATATTTGACATGAGTCAATGGCCTCTTCACTGGATGGCTAGAGAAGCTCGCACTGCTGGCTGTTCATTAACAGTAAAGGAGGGCCCTTTCATCAGTGATTGCAGACTTTTTGCTAGAGGGAGAAGCAATTAAAGTTCTTTAAAATTGCCTATTCCTGAAGTATTTCTCATTATAAAGGACTGCAGAGGGAATTACAAATCTGTTATTTTTTTCACCATACAAGCACAAAATGAAACAGTTCCTTAATGTATTAATGAGATACTTGCAAATAAATTTGAGATAAGTTTTATGACAAAACCAATGTTGTTTGAAAATCTGTGACACTCTAATGAGGAAATTGGGCAGATTAATAAAAAAAAAGTAATTTGGTTCAAATACCGGAGCTAAGCCAACATGATTTTTATTCCTATATTTTTTCCCTTCTTCCACCCTCTAGGGAATAGTTTATCCATTATAAAACGGGATGCCAGGACCAGGTGTTATTAAGTAAAAATCCCTCATGTCTGGTTATGTTTTACTCAATAAGATATTACATAAAAGGTTAGTAGTGCAAATACTGCTCTCACCTTCCTGAAACGGAGGGTATGGTGTACTATCTATAATTAAAAGTTTGGTAGTTGCTTAGACCTAGAGACATTACAGGATACATTCAGTCTCCCTGAAATACATTGATACATTCCAGAAACCTAATGTTCAGGGTGTAAGTGGGATTGCAAGCACATTTTTCTTCTCTGCATTGTACCTCCCTCAGCTCTTTAAATTCACCCTAGGGCCAGAGATGCTTGTTGGTTTGGAAACACTTCAGATCAGTCTCTGCAGGTCATAGAGGTTTCAAAGCTACTTTTCTACCAGGGAGCTGTTCAACGTAGGAGAGCATGGGCTAAACTACTTTCATTTTAGGGTAGTATAGACTGATTTTGTTTCAAATCTCTGTTCTCTAAGTAAGAACACTGCTTCCCACCTGTGCTTGGACACAGCCTGGCTCTCAGAATGATCCAGGTTCATCAGTTCCCGTTGAATTTAGCAATGGCTACTGGGGCACAACTCTCATTTCAGCCACATTTTAAATTCAGTCTTAGGAGGAAACTGCAAATAGCAGCAGCATGCCTTCAGCTGGCTACTCAAAAATCAGTGACCGTTAACAGTACTGATTGCATGAGAAGGTGTTTTTAAAACGTTTACTAATTGACCCTTGTTCCTAAAACTCTGATCACTGCAGGTCCCCTCACTAATGCCACTTTGCCAGCAGCTGTTGACAGACATGAGCTGCTGAAGACAAGCTGAAAATACCTCTTGCTTTTTCACAGTACAGTACTCCTTACACAGATTTTTTCATTTATGTCTTCAACAGTCTTCACTACCTGCCTGTAGTTTCTTTGTTTGAAGTCGGGTAATAAATTATTAATGTAATTTCAGATGCAAAATGCAGTGCCCACCCAACACAGCTTGACAGAGACTCTGGACACAGGTTGAAGGTTGCCTCAAATTATGCCTAAGGGGTTCGTCCGCCCTCTGAAAAGCAAAATGATATGGATAGTGATAGGATAACCTAGGAAAGCTGCAAGTCAGCAGGCCCACAGGCCCATGAAAACACACAGCAAAGCAGACTCCCTGTGCTGTACTGGAGTTAGCAACCCCTTGTTCTCATCCACACATCAGTTTATCATCCTCATAAGTCAGAGTTTTAGTAACACAGGCTTGCCCACAATACCAGCTTCATAGTCAGCATGGACCAGCTGGGGAATTCTGCTTGCAGCCTCTGGATTGCTGACATTCTTTGGAAGTGGCCAAGCAGCTTTTGAACCTAATGTTGAACCTAATGATCTGCCTCCAGCAGATCTATCTCCAGATTTACAGGAAAGAATGAAGAAAAGAAGCCAACAACTCAATCTCACTAAAGAATTACAGAAAAGCAGAAATGGAAGAAAGAAACTCCCTCTTACTCAACATTTGCCAATGCGGACTGTGTCTCCTAAATGTTACCCAGAGTCTCCTATGAAGTGCCAGTGCTCCTCTTAATTCAAAACAAGTCAGTGAAACTGGGCTTTACACTTAATGGAAAAGCCATTTTGACTGAACAAGTGCATTTCCATTAAAAAAAATCTATTACAGAAATTGATTGCAATGCTCATATTTGGGTATATGAGAAGAAAAGAGACAGAGAAAGTAAGCCATTCATCATTTGTTTACAGATGCATGCTCCCCAAAGGCTGAATTGTGGTTTGATTATATGCAGCAGTAGCTCATTTACACTAGGCCTGGCAGAAGGCAGTGGTGACTAACAATGCTTTAACAAAATGTCACACACAGTTTTTCCTTCAAACTATGCCAGGGCTTGCCAAAGTCAGGGTGATGAAGTTCACCTTACCTATATTTAGATTTCCAGCCAGATGTCTTTCATATCATGATTCCTTGAGCCTTTTGGTCATCTGCTCTAGTTTGAGACGCATTGCTCCAACAGGCAGGACCCCTTCCAGTCTAGGGCCTATACAGGCAGTGTCCTGTGACCAGCCAGATGTGGTCAAATGTCTTCCACTCTTAGTCTTTGCATTGGCTTAGTAGGCTCTGACTGAGAGGTCAGCAATGCATTCTGGTGAGGTTAACCAGTTTTGGAGACTTCAATCCTGAAAGTACACATTTCATCACATTCCATCATTTGAAATAAGCAGTGAGTGTCCTGTAGTCAAGCCACAAGCCATTCTGCTGGAAGACATTTCATCCTTGTGATACTCCCTACAATAGTATAAAATACTCTGCTAGTTTCTACATATTATATTTTTCCTGAACTTTCATTTTTCTTCTGTTTTTTTCATCATTTCACTTCTCCTCATCATCTTTCTCTGTTTTCCTCTAAGTTTTTCAGTCTTCTCTTCACTGCCATCCTGTATTCTGTTTTTCCTTTTTACTGCTTTTAACTAATGTCATTATTTATTGTTTTTTATCAACAATCCATCTCTTCAATACACTTCTTAAACTTATCCTTTCCAAAAACTTTGGAAGATAAAATAAGTTCCTTTCTGCTTCTTCTGCAAAACATTTATTAAATGTGTCAATACACGTTGTATTTTTAAACAGTGTAATACATGAATGCAAAAACAAAAGAAAAAAAATTCATTCAGACTATTTTCACAGAAGTGTAAAATCTTTCTGAAGACTACACACATTTAAGGGATAATAAATTATTATCCTGTATCACTTCCATCACTTAACTTTCATTTCCTTAGTCATGTTCGCACTTTCCTCAATTATTTTTGTAATACAGATCAGCTCAGTTACTCAAAGCTCTTAGAAATCACGCCCACCTTGTTTAGTCTCTATCCTGCATAAGGAACAGGAATTCAACTGAAGAAGCAGCCTGAAAAGTTACTTTTTAATCTTCAGAATCATGCATATTATCCCTAAATACAACTAATACAAGTCCATCTGGCATGTTAATTGTTACTTACTTCTTAACTGTGCTTGCAAACCAGCTGCAAGACTCTAAAATTTGGAAATATATTTCATCTCCAGCAGGGTTAAAAGCAATGCTTAGTTTTTTGTATGCAGCATAGAATGCAGGACAAGATTGTTCCTGGGTAATTAAAGCTAGGGACTGGGACATAACGATGCTGGGGAGCTCTCCACATCCTACACTGAAGACCCCTAAGCTAATTTCAGGAAGCTGCGTGAACAAGTCAGCAGAGCTCTTCTGCTTCTGGGAGAGATGCATAACACTGGGTTTTTCCATGAAGATACAGGAGCTCACTCACTGCCAACTCAGCTCTCTCTAACCAGCCCTTTAGCTCTTTCCTTTGCACTAATGTGAATACAGGCTGAGAGAGCTGAATCTGTTCAGCCTGGAGATGAGACAGCTCTGGGGAGGCATTCTGTCAGTGCCTTCCAGTCAGTACCTAAAGGGTCCTACAACAAAGCTGGAGAGGGATTTTTTGCAAGGATGTGTAGTGATGGCACAAGGGGGAATGGCTTTTAAGTGAAAGAGGGCAGGGTTAGATTAGATTAGATTAGATTAGATTAGATTAGATTAGATTAGATTAGATTAGATTAGATTAGATGTGAGGAAGAAATTCTTTACCAGGAAGGCAGTAATGCCTAGGAACAGGTTGCCCAAAGAACCTGTGAATGCTCCATCTCTGGAATTGTTCAAGGCTGAGTTGGGTAGGGCTTGAAGCAACCTGTGGAAGGTGGCCCTGTCCATGGCAGGGGGTTGTAACTAGATTATCTTTAAGGACCCTTCCAACTCTAACAGTTCTATGATTTTATATGTAGAAGTAGCATTGTGGCACAGGGATGATTTCATACATCCTTTATTCAGTCTGGTAGCCACAACCTGACTTCTTCTAAAAACTTTCCAGAGCAATAAATAAAAGGATTTTTCTTGCAACCCCTGCTGCTGTACTTTGGAAGGAGTATCCAGAACTTCCAGTAGCAGATGGCCCTTCCTTATCTTCCAAGTTACTTGGTGGACCTCTGATCTTTCTGAAGTTGTTTCAATAAGCCAGTTGAGTCTGAATCAGAAAAAATATCTAAGGCTTATGAAGAAGTTGAATCCCTCCTAACAACCCAATCTTATAACATTTACAATCCTCATGTTGTTTTTATATTCAATAACAAGGTAGAAACCTTTTGCCATCCAACTTCATTATTGCTTCCGAAGCTTTTCTTGGAGCAGCATAACCATTTTCCATGTGCTGCAAAGGACCTGAATTAGAAGAGTCTGGAGCTACTCTTCTCTCCCATGCCAGCAATGTGTGTTCTTGAGTGCTGGTGTAACTGGTGCGGTTCCACAAAGCCATTGCTGACTTTTCTCAAAGACTGCTGTGTCCCACTGGACTAGTCCTCTATTCCAGAGAGGAAACATTGGGTTGTTTTTGAAGATAGTCACCATCAAGTCAGTGAAAACAGCCTAAAACATGTATGCAGCACCTGTTTACCTCCCTTACTTGCCAAATAAACAAGTGGTAGAAGACTTCTGGAGGGTATGCAAGAATGGCTTAGAACAAAGCCACAGCGATAACAGGGAATGGCCACTGTTGACTTGCTCTTCTGATTTGTCTGTCCTTCCACATCGTTATCTCAGTACAAAAGTCTTGGAACCACAAATTTAAATGCACTTAATTATCCATTTTAAAATACAGTAATTAAATGTTCCTTTCCAACTCACAATGAAGGCCTTCAGTCCAAGGCATGTACATATGTATCACTCTAAGCATTTGACTATTTCATAAAAAACTTTGCAGTGTGAGCTGCATATACTTCCCAGCTTTCTGTGTCTCCCAGCAGCACTGGTTAAAAGGGAAACTTAAGGGGGACAGTGCTCCCCTCAGAGCTGCTGAACCACACAAATTCATCCAGTTAGTCGAGCAAAGGTAGAGCATTTACATAAACTGTCTCCTCTCTGTCAGGACAGAGGGTCTAGAAATTCGCACAGATGTTTCTCATTTTAGTACAGTGCAAAGTGGAATTCCTTTTGTCTAACTTTGTGCATATTCCCACAATTTTGTCCACCCTGAAGGGAGAGAAATGGTCACCTCCACAGGAGGTCTTACCCACAGGTTTGATGGTTTGCTCTGACAACACTGACAACAAAGGCAGACCTCTGCTTTGTTTGCCATGAAATGAAGTGAAAATAGCCCATGAGTGGCTTCCATTTCCTTTGCCACAGCTACCATGTTGCCAGCCTTCATTGAACTCATCTCAAATATCTTTTCCTTGTGACCGTCCTAGTCTGCTGCACCTCCTTGTTCAATGGAACATCCCTTTCATGTCCTAAACTGTGGAGAAAGCTGACAACACACATGCTGTGTCAGCTGGTAGGTTTTCTCACACTGCTTCTACTACATGGGCAACAATATAACTTAAGAGCAGAAATTATGTTTACCTTGGAAAGGGTGGGCACATGCAATCTACTTTTACTAATGATGGACTAAAGGAAAGGGCATATCTAAGATCCTGCTCAAGTTATGAGAAACTATAAATGTCCAACCTGTATCTTTTCCCATTTTTTTACAAATTGAATGCTACATTTCACAAGGAAAAAATCAGGATGTGTTGATCAGAGAACAGTTAACACCAGAGACTTATTAATAGTAACTACAGTACAAAAGCAGCTGTTTCCAGCTTTTATACAGCATTACATCTGCTTGATGCAGATAAAGAGAAATTACTCATGACGTGATGGAAAGAAAGGTGTAGGAGGGTGAATCACATTGAAAGAATAGGAAAAAATGAAAGTGGGGGCAAAATATTTTAAGCATGCTGTGTCATCCCCAGTAAAAAGTAATTTGCTATATCAGTGGAATGCTATTAACTCCTGCTTGGTTGGGCATAATGCATGGTGGAGGAGGGAATATTTCAGTCAAATTGAATGACAGTAATTTTGGGGGAAAGAGAATGACTCTCATTACCTTTTTTTCTAGAAGGAAACTCATGGGCATCTTCAAATCTAATTCTGATTTGCAGGCAATTAGTGCACAGTTGCACAATTGGAGCCAAACTCTTCCTATTAGCTGGGCACAGCAGAATTATCTAAGGATGAAAATAAGTGAACACAAGAAGACTGCAAGTTTTCTTGAGAACAGGATGACAAACTTTTAGTGAAAGCATGGTTTATCTGCTAAAATTGTAGTTAATTTTAGGTATCTTTCTTTTTTTGTTCCAAGGACTGCCATCATATTGTCGAGATTACTCTTTGAAACAGGACTAAGGAATGTTCTGGAGCAATCTCTCTTCAGGGATAAGAGGCTATGTCCAATTAGAACTAACTAATCTGCTATAATCTTCATATTACACAGGATTGAATGTCACATTGGATTTTTATGCAAGTTTATAACAAGAAATACTGCATTTGTCATTCTGACTGCTTTTTTCAGGATGACATCTTCCATTTCCTCTGCCTAGGGAGACCTTTTATTCCATAAGCAGAGATTGGAAAACAAAGATACTCATGTCAAAGTGAGATGAAAGAATACATTTAATATTGTTCCACAGAAGCCAAAATTAAGGGCTTAACCCAGAGACAGAAAGTGACATGACTTACAGGCACATTCTAGTTTTCATGTGCAATTTGTTTCCCCTTTGTGCTGCCAATTTCTCTGCTGACTCCTGGTGTCCAAAGGGCTGTTCCCAGCAGAGAGGGCAATGATCTGGGCTCTCAGGGCTCCTTCATACTAACTCCTCCACTATTCCTAACTGAAATCTTTCCTAGAACCCAGTCTGAGTCAATATATGAAATGAGGTGACATGTTGCAAAATTTGTAATCATCCCTTGAAGTCTTTCAGTATTTCTTTCCCATTTGTAGGGCACAGAACAATCATATGACATATCTAAGGGGGAAAAAAGTCCCCAAATTGTCCTGTTTTCTCAGTGTTATGCAGCTTTGGGGTACATAACCCAAGCCTATGTTGCAATTCAGGTATGTAAAACAGGCAGGGTACCCCAGGCCCATTTCACTTTGCACCAAGCTGGATCTTCAAGAGCAGTGCTGAGGGAAGCCCCGGGCTTGGTGTGTCCATCCCGAGGCCAGGACCACATTCTCACATCTTGTTTCCCCTCCTGAATTCCCCTCCTGAAATACTGCTCAGCACAGTAATTCCACAGCCGATCACTTTACCATTTCACTGAGGCAATCCAAAGGACACCTAAATCCTTTGCACAAATATTGGGAGGAGTTTAATGGGGAAAATATTACTCACAAACCCTTTACACTCTCCAGATGATAACTTGTGCCCTTCATTCCCTTCACTTACACTACAGAGGTCAGTATGACCAGGTCACTCCAACTCCCTGACCTGCTGCCAAGTGATCTATTACTTTGAGTTTTTCTCTGCTCTTACTCCGCTCCCACTGCCTCTAGGGTTGTCTCAAAATGCCACATCCCAGGGTGTGCTTTGGGACACATTTAATCTTTGCTCTGCCACAGGAACACATGCTGCCCTTGAGGAACTTGTTCTCAATTTAGGCTCAATATTGTGACTCCTAAGATTCGGCCACAAACTGCCCATTGAACACACCCCATGTCTCACCGTACTTCTTCATGCCTTCTGACAGGTCTGGAGAGATTTGCTGAGGTGCTAATACCCAAGTATACAGTACTCCATTCAGGATAATGCTGAAGATATTTATGCACAAATACCTTTGCAATGACAAGAAGGTTTCAGTGAGGAGAAAGGTTTAGGCAGTACTGGAAGGAGTGGGTCTGATCGGCTTTTCGTTTCTCCTTGCTACAGTGAGTATCACACTTGAGACTGAGACCAAAAGACACCAGCTAGAAGGGATCTAAAGAAGAGGGACAGGAAATTATTAATTATTTTAGTTAAAAGAAACAATATTACTTGGTAACAAGCCTCCAGGTAATAAAGAAATACCTTTTCTTAGCTAATGAGAAATTACACCTGTACAACATCTGAACAAGAATGCAGTCCACTGAAAGTAATTCAATAAAGGATGTCAGAAAAGACTAGGAAGTGCACAAAACATTTGCACACCACTGCAAAAAGTCAGTTTTACTGAGAAACCAATAGAACTGGATTTAGAGTAGTCCAAACTGAGCCCAGCAATGGTCATAGAAGGTGCTGTATGTATCTAATGTAGCTTTTTCAGTGGCAAGACAGGACTCTCTTTTTGCTTTTCCTTTTTTTATTTTCTTTTAAAATAAAATAATCTTTTGTTCTCTGTTTTGCTTTATTTTGTTTTTAATAACTAGCTATTATTCCAAGATCTATGTATAGCTACATTTATTAAAAAGTTGTCCAGTAAGATGGGAGGATTCAAGTTTGTGTTATTTCTGAAAGACTTTAAGGGAATTTCACTACATAAAGGCAGTGTAACAAGTTTCCTGCCTGCATCAGAAAGTCGTATAAGAATCAGGTCCACATAAAGCTAGGAAATTAGGAGTACTTTCTGATACATCTCTCTTAGAAAAAAAAAAAAAAAAAAAGAGAGAGAGAGAGGAATGCTTGAATGCTTGTAACAGCCCATGTGGATTTTTAGGGGAACTCTGTTCTTTTGCAGAACGTAGAGGGCAGACTGGGGAATGTGTGCATGTATACCAGGGCCTTCCCCTGGCTGCATGCCAGGCACCCACCAAAGCTTCTCTATCACTCCCCTCCTCAGCTGGCCAGGGGAGAGAGAATATAACAAAAGGCTCATGGTTTAAGATAAGGGCAAGGAGAGATCACTCACCAGTTACCATCATAGGCAAAACAGGCTTGCCTTGGAGAAAATAGTTTAATTTATTAGAAATTATATCAAAGTGGGATAATGGGAAATAAGAATAAAACTAAAAACACATGTTGCACTCACCCCTCCCTTCTTGGGCTCTACTTTGCTGGTGATTTCTCTGCCTCATCCCCAAAGTGGCACAGGGGATGGGGAATGGTGGCTGCAGTCAGTTCGTTACGCACTGTCTTTGCTGTTCGTTCCTCCTCACAGGCAGGACTCCCCACACTCTTCCTCTGCTCCAGCCTGTCATCCCTACCATGCAACTTCATGAACTGCTCCAGAATGTGTCCCTTCCACATGGCACAGTCATTCAGGAACAGGCTGCTCCAGCATGGGTCCCTGTGGGATCACAAGCCCTGAACAGAAACATTGCTTGACTATGGGGTCCTCTCTCCATGGGGCCACAGGTCCTCAGACAGGAAGTCTGCTCCACTGTGGGCTTCCCATGGAGTCACAGCCTTTGGGCATCCCCCTGCTCCACTCTGGGGTCCTTGAGGGGCTGCAGGTGGATCTCTGCTCCACCCTGGTCATTCATGGGCTGCAGGGGCACAGCTGCCTCACCATGGGCTGCACCAGGGGCTGCAGGGAATCTCTGCTCCAGTGCCTGGAGCACCTCCTGCCCTCCTTCTGCACTGACCTTGGTGCAGCCCATGGTGCAAGTTTTTGCTCCTCTCCTCTGGCTGCTGTTCCTCAGCAGCTTTTTTCCCTCTTTTTATCTCTGTTATCCCAGAGGCACTACAACATCACGGATGGGCTTGGCCTTGGCTGGTGGCAGGTCTGTCATGGAGGCAGCTGGCATTGGCTCTGTCACACATGGGGGAGCTTCTGGCAGCTCCTCAGAGATGCCACCTTTGTACCCCCACTACCAAAAACTTGCAATGCAAACACAATACACTATTACTTCCAAAAGACAGAGAAAATAACTAAATTTGAGACTGGCCTCACAGGGCATCTGTTGCCCAACAAAGATCCCCCATCTTCTAATTGGTGTAGTATTCTTCTAACCCTAACACTGATTCTAGATGCAACAGCAGAATAAATACTCCTACCATGTTCTGTTCACATACAGAAAAGTGAGGTTCAGGCAACCATGCTGGGTTATGTCTTACTTGTATTTCACTCTTGTCTTTTTTCAAATGATTCATGAGAAGATTGAAAAGGATCAAATGTATTTACTGTTCCAGACTGTGCACTCATTTCCAGTAAAATATTTTATCCCTCCAGAAGGCTCTCTGCAGTTTCGGGAGTGGATATTTCATATTCCTTCTCAGGAACTTGGAGTGACTGGTACACATCATGGCACCCTGTTTCTTTTTTCCTGTATTCAGTTCACAGATCACTAACACATTCAGAGAAGACAGGTCAGAATTCATGCAGAGAAGAGCTCAAATTTAAATTCCCTTATGTAAACATTAATTTTATTAAGATCTGTCCAAAAAACCCTCCCCAGCATTGAGAGCAAATGGGAAAGATTCACAATTTGCTAGATACGTCAGTTATAATTTGATTTATTATTTAAGAAAAAAATGTTCCTACTATAAAATTATCTGTGGATTATGAACAGCCGTTTAAAAGTTTTACATCATATCATTACACATCTTTACTAGAGTTTTCCTCTTGAGATACCTCCTGTTAATCCCTGGATTTTTACTGGATACTTCTCATCTATAAATTCCAGAGAAACTCCAGTATTCCTAAATCCTTATTTTCCCAATGGATTTTCCCAAAACACCAAAACTTGCTACTTTTTGCCTCAGGAATAATTAAGAGCTTCTCTAGACTGGCTGATGGCCTCTGTAGCTAGCAAACTGAAGCCAGATATTGCTCTTTTAGTCTCTCTAGTTCGATTTTTTTTACATTTTCTTTATATTTTAGGAGCTAGATTTGGATGTCAGGGACCCAAATCACCTCACAATGGATCTTTAACATTCAGTAGTTTTTATTTCCAGTGTCACTTTTTTTTCCCCTTTTCTCCTCCTCCACAATTTGTCCCTAGTTTTCCTTTTGCTCTACCCCCACCCCCAACATCTCTGTCTTTGCCTGACTCCCCTCAGTGTAGGGCATTAAACTGCATTATCACACAATCTTCTTTTTGTTCTGCATCATTACTCAAGAAACTACTTGACAACAGTAATTACAAAGATCCCTGGTTTGCCACCTCACTCTGCCAAAAATATTACCCTTAGTGCTAACCTTATATGTTCTTAATTCTATTTTCAGTCCCAGGGGAACTTGTATTAAGGCTCATCTGAATTCTTTCTAAGTGTGAGTTTCAGCCACTGCAGTTTCTGCTCACTGCTTAAGGAAATTATGTGTTTTAATCCAAAAGCATAATAAACTAGATCTACTGCTTTGCTTTCAATGACTGCCTTAGCCATTCTATGAAAAAAAAATCTGGCAAGATTTATTCTTTATAAACATAGTCACTTCTCCTCCTCAGGCTTCTGAGGACCAAATCTTTTTCACCAATAGGCTGGTTATCTATTTCTCTGCTAAGCTGGAAAACCTCCATAAAAGTAAATAACATTATGCCAGCTTTGCACTTGGCATTTTATCAAAGTTTATTATTCTTCTTTAGAGTCAAGAAGTTCTGGGTACTGACCTTAACTAATATTTTCAAAAAGATCATATAGACTTTTTCTTGGTTTGGAGCTGTCTGTTCATTTTGAGACATCCTGGATCTCATTTGAAAGCATGCAGATATCTTTCTTTGTTAGACACCCAGAAGTACTAGCAAATTTAAAACCACTAACATTCCTCCATTCCCACTGTCCATGAAATGCAAATACAGCTTCTCTATCTTGCAGGCATATTATGAGGAAAAATATGTCACTGTAACTTAAGAACTCAGATACTGTGCTAATGAGGCAAATACAGGTAAGCAGCTTCATAGACATGAACTAATTTTTTCTTCCTTCACCTTACATTTATTGAAAACTTCTAGGCTTCAGCTGTGGTGATATTACTTGTGCTAACACAAAAAATAGCATTTTTTATCCTTCTGTACTTTGTCCTTCACAGACTCGGGATGAGTTGTCCCAGGGGAAATTACTGAAATGAGGAACATGAGCAAGATCAGATTTCTGCAATACAAACCTGACTCAAAACATGATCTACACTTCGGTGCCATCTAGGTCATGTAGGAGGTAAAAATGTACCCAGTAATAGCTGTGACTGTTAGTTTACACTCTATGGGATCAGAAGCTGATATCATATCTGGTACTTTTTCTTCCATTTTAACTAGCCATCACAGGTCTTCTGAATCCTCCTCCTCAAATTGTGAATGGACTTTCAGACTTCAAAACTACAAAGAAGTCTTCCAAACTCAAATCAAATAAAATACAGTGTAAACAGTGTAAACAGGTTCCTCCATGAAGAATAAATCTAATGAAGCCTAATATAACACAGATCTGTGCTTAATGATACTTACAGCCTCTTGTTTCTTTTCCTCCTGTAGCAAAATTCTCCATACATCTCCTAGAAACTGAAGGGGTAAATGCTGGTGCAAGTCGTGGTTGCTTGCAAGGGTTGGGAGTGCTGCTGCTCCAGCAGCAAGTGTGGGCATGGGCAGGTGTGACAATCAGAGCAGCTGACAGCCCCACAGGGTTCATTTTAATGCATTTCCCCAAGTCATAGTTTTGAGAAAACTTTAGAGAGTATCTTTGACAACATTTTCAAGGTCATAGCTATGCCCTCTGCCAAACTGGTGAATTACCTAAATGTGTCAAGGTAATTAAAAAGTGATATGACAAGCAAAGATCCTAATATGCAACCATATAATTAATTGCCTTGGAATATCAAGCTAAAAATCTCAAATTTCCCAGAATCAAATGTCACCAAGGAGAAAACAGTGAGATCCATATGCAATCTGCTTTGCAGGAAGAGAACAGAAACTTGACATGTTTTTCTACAAAAGAGAAAACGAAGTGATAATTCAGGTGTGAATTTTTCACACCTCCTTGAGGAGTGGCTGAAAAGGATTCCCTCTGTAATAGATAAATGCCATAATAAGGCACAAAGATTTTAGGCTAAATATAGGTCTATAAGACTGGGAAAAAAATGCAGATTTTAAGAAGTGAGGAGCAACTTAAAACCAACAAATGATGCTGCCGTCAGAGTAGATGAAGAGCTGAGAAGGTCAAGTCCCTATATATGCATTAAAACAGTAATAAGTACTGTTACAAGATACTTTTCTGGCAGCAGTACTGCCAGTAACACTGCCCCAGGCTGCCTCCCACAGCATCTTCACATGCACCCCAAAAGTCTCCTGCCCTGGACCTTCAACCAGAGCATTCAGAGCTCACCTCCCTGTCAGCTTGAAAATGTTTTATATGTTGGAGCTGCAACTGAGATAATTGCAAAACCTGACACTGTTCAACATATTCATCAATGAAGTAGGAGTGAATATAAAATCACTGCAGATAAGTTTTGTAGAGCTGATGATGCAAAAAAGAGCAGAGAGAAAAATAGTAACAGAGACAGAACATTATTAAGAGCAAGCTGGTGTTGAGGAAATTATTTCATTGAAATAAGTGAAAATTCATATTCCTGGGAAAAAATTGCTATATTGATGCACCAAGGGATTTTACCAAGAGTAAAATAAGGGTTATACTGGGCAGTAAGCACACACTCCAGAGCTGTCAGGAAAGACCAGAAAAAGATGACAAAAGATTATTTTTCAGTGAGAGAATTGAGCAGAATTAGTTTTCAAAGATAATCAATAAATTATGTCACTCAAATGCCGGAATACTTTTATGGGAGAAGACATAGTGTCCTATGTTTTGAATGGGGCTCTAATCTGGTGGGGAATAAAAAAAAATAAAAAAGATGTCTGGAAACAAAAAGGAAATCTAAATTAGAAACTACAAACAATATTCTAACAGTGAGGGAGACTAAACTCCTGAGCCAAACGCCAGAGAAAGTGTTGGATTTTCAGCCTCTTGATGTTTTTGTATAATGACCCAATGCCTTTTTGTTTCAGGGCTGAGATTCTGGATGCAAAGTAACCATCTGTAATGCCTTTGGCTCAGATTTGGTGATCTCCTGATGCCCTTTTTCATTTGTAAGCTCTATGAATATATGTGAATATCGTCTTTACACTTTCACAGCTGTTCCTTTTCTTGTTTCAATTTCTAGCCAAATTGAGAAGGAATATAAAATTTTTTGCCTAGCCTAACTAGAATCAGTCCATGTTTTATTAATACATTTCCATTTCTGTTCCAACAGCTGGATGAGGAGAAGTTGAAGAAGGCCTTAGTCCCTTACTTATACTCCTGGGCTATATATGTTTTCATGGTTTTTTCCAAATGCTAGTTAAGCACTGTGAAGTATTAAATCAAATCAGCAATGCAGAAGTATATTTTTTGTGTATTTATACAGCATTTTGCAAAATACAGTCTGCTATTTCCTTCTTCTGTTGCCTGCGAGGCTTTTCAGCAGCATGTCATTATCACAAACAGCAGATATTTGTCTCTCTATATATTATAGGTCCAATAAAAATCGATTAAATAGGAGAAACAAATTTTTAAATTCTCAGATTTGTGAGCTGTAGGCAATGCAATTATTACAAGAAAGTTTGAACTCATTTACCTTTATCAGGCTCCAGTTAAAAACACCATTTAAAAGGCATGTGATAACTGCAGTGTTCAGTGAGGCTGCTGGAGATTCACAAGACGAGAAGGGGCAAAGAAAGTTCAGCTCAAAAGAGAAATGTATTCCCAATGAACAATTAACCAGCCTTAATCAAGATCTGCTGATAGAAAGAGGTATTGGACTGGGTAACAGATTCCAAGCCTGGAGAAGAGAAGGCTCCAGGGAGACATCCTAGCACCTTCCAGTACCTAAAGGGGACTTACAGGATGGGGACAAACTTTTTAGCAGGGTGTCTACTGATAGAGCAAGGGGGAATGGCTTTATACAGAAACAGGGCACTGTTCACTGTGAGAATGGTGAGGCACTGGTGGCACAGGCTGCCCAGAGAGGCTGTGGATCCAGAATCTCAGGATCTTGTTGGAGGGACCTGATGATTCAAAGAAAAATCTGACGATGTTTGTTGCTTGCCAGGAGCACCCTCATGGAAAGCCAACCTTTGAGAACCTGGTGAGTGCATTTACTTAGATATTACTCATAGATAACTGAAAAATAAATGAAAATTAAACTCACCCGAGGTAATAAATTTACCTTTCTCAAAATTAATAGCCCAGAAAACCATAAATATTTATGAGAAAGGAGGAAAAAATAGAAAAAAATCAGGTAGAAGTCATAATTTGTTTCTTTGAGTGTAGATAGACACTACAACTGCCTGACTGTGAAATTTAGTCCTTTCTATCATTAGATCTCACCTTTCAGTCCCAGAGTCTTCTCCCCATGTCTCTCTAGAATAGAAAAAACAAGAAATGAGACATTAGAAAGTGTACATTTTCAAGTGTTTCAGCATTTGGCCAGTACTTCAGGGTCTGGAGTGTCCTGCAATGTGCAAAAGGAAAAATTCTTTAAATTAAAATGTTTTGAAGCATGTGTCATATAAAGTTGGTACCTACTTATTCATATACCCATAGCTAGAAACAAGTAGACACCTTCTTCTACTATCTCCCTTCAGTGCAGTAAAAAAAACAAGAATGAAAGTTCTGAGATGTATAACTGGGTTATAAAAAGCAATAGAGCCATTGGAATAGGATGTTTGAGACAAGCAAACATGAGGTGATAGCTCCTCGAGATGATCTGGCAGAAAGATTGGTTTCCTAATGCATGTATGTGTGCCTGCTGTGTTATTTTGCAAGAAAGAAAGAGGAAATAACAGGACAAGAGCTGTAGGTGTTTGTCCAATACAGCTGAGGGCTGTGCGTGGATCCCTTTTTATTGCATGGCACTGGTTTTGCTGCACAAGTTGAAGCATTCCTAGAAATTTCAAATTACTTAATTCCAGAGCTCCTCACATGGCTGCAGGGAGTAGGGATTATTCATGATTTAAGCAAATGAAGAGTGAAGCTAGACTTGTAAATGATATAGACAGAGACACAGAGGTTTGAGATGCACACTGTTCTTTGCTAATTATAAATCCTCCAGACTCCTAATGGCAGAGTGACCCCATACCAGTAACAGAGTTTAAGAAAAAGGAGAGTTTTACCAAAACTTTCTATGGTGTCATAATTTTCTATTAGAAGAACCAAACCAAAATAAACAAACAAACAAAAAAACCCACAACTAAACAAAGAAAAAACCTCCAAACAGCTAAAGAGGAATATAAAAATATATGCTAGGGAGGTGTTTCATAATGCAGAGAAATGACATTTGTTCATGACATGGATCAATCAAACAGGTAACTGAACATGAGATGACAATGTCCTCATAACTTCTTATATACTATTCTACAGGGGAGGACCTGTTGCATGGGTAAGGCAGCAGCTAATAAATACCTGTAACTTTCAGCAAACATTGCCTGAAGTGAGCCACCCATAACCAAATCTATGTGTGCAGAGCACTGAACATCTGCCATAACTCCCTGATGGATGATCCCTTCCTAAGTATGGATGTGCTGATATGAGCCAAGATTCTCTAAAGTAGCTATCAGACCTGGGGATCTCACTCACATGCCTGACTTGAGATATTGCAAAAAAAAACTTGTATTGCAGGCAGTTCTGGGGTAACTGCCCCTCCAGTTTTGATCTTTTGATAGGAATACATTGCCTTATTGCTCTTGAGGTATCATCCTTCAGCAGCAAAGAAGGGAAAGAAGAAAGAAAACAGGAAAACAGGTATCAGTTATTCTCACCTGCTTAACTACCATGGTGAGCTAAACCCTTGTTGATGCTGATACAAATCTGAACTATTTCCTCAAAGCATAGCACACTGGAGATTATTTTACCAAGATGCTTCCGAGGCAATTCACAGTGAGCTAGAACTGTCTGTAAGTGAGAATACTGCAGACTTTATGACAGGTACATTCTTGAGGGAAATGGATTTATCTGCTATGTTTGCTTGTTGAGCCCAGCACCTTGTCTTTAGCTCTAGTAAGAATTCTACTTTCTGTTTGATTTCAGAATACTCTGATGGCTTTATGCATTTTTCTCTTTTGATCCATATTTTTTATTGAACTTCACTACTGCTCTTGCCACATCACTCCAGCTAACTCTAAAATTACATGGGAAGGGAGAGATAAACCAGACAGGCCCAACAAAAAATTTAAATCCCCAATTTCTGTCACAAATACAGAGATGTGAGACTAAGGGCTGAAATATGGCAGTCAACAACCACTGCACAGCCAGAAGTCACACAGTTTAAAGTAAAGTCTCCAGGCAAGCCAGAGACTTGTTTGCTGCCACAGGGTAGTTGACCTCACTGCAGGACAAACCGCACATTTCTTCTGCTAAGCTCCAAAAGAAACAAACTACACTGGGAAAATAATGTAGTTGCAGCAAATTTTGCTGGCATTGCAGTGTCTGTAAGGGATCATTTGTCATCGAATTGACCATGACTCTTGTAGAAGAATTGTGATGCCAGCCTGGCCTCTGGCAGTCACAAAATCCATAGCGCTGTTCTGTATAAAAGGAGAACATTATACTTTAGGATATTGAGAAGGGTCATTCTGCTCCATTTTAATTAAGAAATGTAGCACTTATGATTTAACAAAGGAAAAAGGTTCTGTAATAAAATGTTTGACAAGCTTCTTACAAACTATAGCTTTGCCTCCAGAAGAAGATGCCAACATTTACAGGACAAAACCATAGAAACTGGGATAACAACTGGCACTGCATGTGACAGTGCCAGGCAAGGCATGTTACTGAAATAAAATATAACATGGCAGAAATGCTACTGCACAGAGGAAAGATAATCAGCTGAGCTGGCTGAATCTGATGGAAACAGAAACTGTCTGCTGAAAAGAGGGGGAAGGAAATATCTAGAAGAAGAGTTTGACTGGTGTGGATTTTTGTGAACAAAGCACACCTTCAGTGTGTAGTCTGAGGCTGTAGAAAACAGGCAGGACAGATGATGAGTCCTAAAGGAGCCTGTAAAGGGAAGAGCTGTGGCCACTGCTTGTTGCTGGTGATTTTCTCAGCAGTGGATCAGGTCTGATTAGATCTCCCTGGGTTGTCCCTATGCACTTGGACTTTATCCAGAAGGGTGTTCCAGCTTCCAGCCTGGATCTTCATCTTTTTCAGCTGCATTTCTACTCAGACGTGGTCCACACTGGTGCTGCTCTCATCCCACCATCCCAGCCCAAAGGCTCTGATTTCCATAAGAGAGACAGGGCCCACCCTGGCCAGGTCTTTGAACTGAGTGACTGGAGACTGGAGGGCACCTCTAGATATTTGAGATTCAGCCCCCGTGAACAATCTTTGGAGCTTACCTGAGCTCAGGTCTGTGCTGCAGTCACAAGACCATGGCTATTTTAAGGAGATTTTATCATGGACACACCTGAAAGGCTTCTTTCATAGAGCTGAACTGAACTGAATTGAATATATTTCATTTTGCTTCTTGGATAACTCCACTGGACACAGGCACATTTGCTTATTAGAATCACTGTCAACCGAATCCTTGAACTTCCCCATATTATCACCTTTTAAAATCAGCTGTGACACCTGGGTTCAATAAAAAAAGCAGAAATTTCAGATTCACAAAATAATTCAGATATATGTTTACAATATACAGGTGTTTTGAATGAACGAGGAAGAGTATAAACAACAGCTCACAGCATGATGAGGAGTAGCATGACTTAGTCTAAAATTGAGAGCCAGTAACAGCACTAGCCTTGTATTCTTGGCTAGTAATGATCTTGGAAAGATCATTGGATGCAAGGCATAGCAGTGACTTCCAAGAAAATAGCTTATGTAGGAAGAGAACAGGTAATTTTAATGAACATGTATATGAAATGCATTTGTTTTTATATATAACAAGATCCTTTCAACCAAGCTGACATGCGTCCAGCAATTAAAATAGAAATACAGAACTTTAAATGGCAGAGAATTCACTAAAAATTAGAAAAGTAAAGAATGCCCCAGTGACAGATAGGGTGAAACATTAGGTTGGGAAGACACAAATTTATCCATGGACTGATCAGACTCAGGAGAGAGAGCATTCAGATGCAATAACCCTGCAGAGATAGCATACACACCGTGGGTTCTAACAGAAACTTGAGACAACAGAGTTGTGAACTGAGGGAAAAGCAAGGAGATGAATCTGATCCAACTATTCATGCAAATAATCTCAGCAAATTTTGGAGATTAAAGTAAAGTAGCTCCTGTGTTGTAAAAGCTGTGTACTCTTCGAAGGGTGGCTTGTGAGGCTGATGAGGTGAAAGAGGCTAAGCTCCCATTGATTCCTGTATATAGTTGGGTCATATTTAGTAATAATAAGTTTTCTGAGCCTTAGGCTGATACCCTCTGGAATCCTACCCAGCAGTAGGATTCTCTATCTTGTGCGCCAGAATTGCTCCAGTAATTTATTATTCAATATGAATCCATTAACAGTAACAATGTCATGGGCTTTGGAGAAGATGGTGTAGCACAAATGATGCTGAAAGACCAACAAATCCTCAGAATGATTTTATTAACCCTGGGGAAGTATGAAAAAAGTCCTGGGCTTGGTTTCCCAGGACTTTGGTCTCTCACAGCTGGCAACTGAAAAAAAAATTAAAATGTTCTGTTCTGCAAAGGGATTAAATTAGTATGAAGATGGTCCAAAAAATCAATAAACTCTGAAATTTCCAATGCCATTTCTATGTCAACATTCAGAGAGCTGGATACATTAAAGATTACTTGAATTTTGGAGTTGCTGAAAACTAAAATATAGAACAATCAATTCTCCCTAAGTATCTAAGACACAAATGGGAATGCTCCCAAAATAAAACTTTGTTACTGAGTGCATATGTAAGAACAAAACTGAAAGGACTTCACTGGCTTCAGTAGTTTGAGCTCACTCATTCAAAGTCAAATAAATCCATCAGGTCAAGAGACAAATACTGTATAGCATAAATTATCCAGAGACATCATGAAAAACACCTCACAAAATGCCACATCCACAAATTTTAAGCTGCTGAGCTGTTTAAAAACCACTAAAGAAACTATTACTTAAGGAAAAGGACTGCTGGGGGGCACATGTACCTTTTACCTGCAAAATGACAGGAAGGCCAAAGCTCAGCAGTATAAGACAATGATGCCGAGCCCCAGAGAAAAAAGTTTTCTCAAGAAATAAGAGAAGGGTCTGTTAGGAGCCACCAAAGCTGGCAGCAGGAAGGAAGTGAGGTTGCCACAGCTCCATATCCAGCACACAGTGAGGCTGAGCACATATTCCTGGTAAGCACATGACCATGTGTGTATACACACCCCAAGCGGGTTTGAGCCAGGTAAGGGAAGAGGCCAGTAACAAGCAGGTCCTGCAAGGTGGGATAATGCTTTTCATAATGCCAATGTTCTCCCTTACACAACTGGCTCAGGTGTGGAAAACCCCCTCCAGGGGAGGTATTGGGACATTGCTGTGGGTGGGAGCGGAAGCTTCAGATAAAGTTTATTAAAGAAGCTCCCCCATTGAGTCACAAGGTGCACACAGGACCCCCCTGCTTTCTAAATTCCTTCTCAGAGGGAGCAGCCCAGGCACTGCTGGATTCAGTCCTAGTTTAGTGAGAAGGCAAGAGAGACTGCACTGGTCAGGCACAGGGTATGGACAGACTGATATCTGTACTGATCACTCCTGGCTCACATGGGATTGACTGGACCCTATAATCTCTACATTTACAGAATCATAAAATTCCATTTTTCCCAATACACTTTGATTCATCTCTTCTCCCACTTTTGGTTACTACTCCAAATTTCCACTACAAGCCCTGTACATACCCAAAATACACTTCCCACATGTCCTACAGGGTGCTCCCTTGCCCTTTTAAGAAGTAATGCTCTCAGTTTATCTCACAGTGATCCTGAGAGATGCTCCCCAGTCAACCCTCTGGTGATTTTCTCACCTGGACCATGGACTGATTGCTGTGCTGTGAAAACCCTAGAAGAAGCCAGGTTGGGGCTCTATTTCTCTGGCGAGGATATTTCATTTCCCCATTGCTCTGCGCTAACAGAGACTGGTCTTGAGCCAGACCAGTAGCCCCTGTTCCCTTTCCTTACTGTGCTACAAGATAGGCTCCTAATCCTTTGGTGCAACCTGTGAAACTTGCTCCTTTGAAATTAACCCTTATCCTATAAGAATGGAAAACAAGGTGAATTTATTTGAAGTGGGGTTCATCCACTCACAGCTGTGCCTCTGTGTTCCTTTGTGCCTGTGAAGATGAGTGCTTTGCCATATAACCTTGCAGACTCTTCTTCTGTAATTTGAGAGGCACCTCCTTTTGCATGCAGAGAAACTTGCTGAACTCAAACTGAAAGTCTACTTAGATGCTGCTTTCTACACCCCAGCTATTATCTGCTTGGAGTGAATCTATGGCACTGTAAATTGAGATCAATTCTTCATTGTTAATAAAAGTGTTTTAGGAAAAAGCAAATTAAACCAAGAGTAAAAAACTGCTATCAGATGCTACTCATACAAGCATTCTAGAACTTGGGAGATGAAACCACTGAGCTACTAATATTGAGTACAAACCAGTATTTAGACCAGTCTTAGAACGTATGTCCAGGGCTGTAGTCATCTCACCTTACACTAATCAGAACCATGTGGGTGTCTGGAGGGTAACTCAGTTAACTCTGGGCAATATTCAGACTTCTTGCATCATGTTGAGATGGTCCAAGATGACCAAAACATCTGTAGATAACACACAAAACCATGGAGAAGGTTATCCTCCCTTCCTAAAACCCCACCAAGATGTTGCAGCGGTTTCTCCCATGGACAGCATGTAAAAAATGTACTTCAACAGATGTTAGCTGTATTGCTTCTTTTCTACCAGAGAATACTTTGACACTTGAGAAATCTGTAAGCAGCAGAAATACTGATTAATCCATACAGAACCAAATAAATTAAATGAGGAGAATGGGAGGTCTGACAAGGCTCATAATACATTCCAGCAATTATAGAACGGAAGTGAATGATGCATACAGCTTCTCCAGTACTTCATCTAGAAACATTTTAATACTGAATTAATAAATTAATCACTTTTCCATTAAGTCCGTCTTACCTTTCACTCTCCCTGAGATGAAGCGAGTGGAATCTCTTAGGTTGTCCATCAACTAATCTCATTCCTCACTTTTAGTCAAAAGTTTTTCAAGTTCACACTTTCCCTTCTCTGTCAACATGTTGAGCCAGCACTTCATCCTTACAGATAAGGCCAAATCCAGAGCAAATATGTACAGGTTTCTCTGATTTTAAAATGTCTGGATTTTACTTTGTGGTTTTCTAAATAGGAACTGGATTTTCAGTGGAAACACCTGCATCTATTTTTACATTTACAAATTTACTTATTTACTACGGCACCTCTAAAATGATGCAGAAGCCTAACTTTAACTGTGCCCTCATGAAAACCCTTGGAGTGGGATTTTTCAGGAGTGCCTATGTGACTTTAAAATGAGATTTATTATCAATGAAAAATCAGCACTGGAGCTTGCCTGTGAGTCTCACATCAATCACCATTCCTTGGACAACTTTAAAGGTAAATTCTGCATTAAGATGGCTATTTATTCTAGGGATGCAGTATTGGTGGCAGGCAGGGTAACACTGAGTTTGCAGGGCAATTTTTTTGGTAGTTTTATTGATACAGAAGATTAAAGTTTTACAGAACATCAGGCAAACCCACCCTCTTATTTGCCCAATACTTGAGGATGAACAGTTACAGACAAGAAAATTATCCAGTTACCTGTAGTGCAGCTAATGATTAAATTACATTAAAACTGTTAACAACATTATATTGTAAAATATAAGTTCATGTACAGTATATAAATACAAAAGCTTTCTGCTCCTTGTCAGGAACATAGGCTAATCACACACATTTTACAGTTTAATTTAGCTTGTGCTAAAGCACATTTCCATCTTAAATATATACCTTAATGTAAACCATACCTATGACATCTCTCAGTTTCACACACTGTATCTTAACTTGCAACTAGTATTACACCACTTTAAAAGCTGAATGAACACTCTTGTTCAGGACAGGTTTCTGTCAGAATTTCCTCTCTTTTAAATCTTTGGCAATGCTTCACAGGACACTCTCATTTGTCAGTCTTAGCTCTTTACCATATGACATTTTAATCTTATCTAAACAGGACACTCTTGATTCCTGACTCTTTCTGTCTGAAAGAGCAGGCCATGCAAATGCGCTGTGTGAGTGTTAAAATTATAAAAATCCTACATTGTAGAAGAAAATTGACATTGTGCAAAATATATCAATAAACATTTTAAAGATTCAAAAGATACAACATTGTTAAACTTGGCGACACTGGCCAACTGCATAAAAACACTACTTCATACCTGGTCAGTTGGTGGCCACTCGCTGCTCTGGGAACCTGTGCCTTGGGAGGTTGTACTGCAGTCAGACAGAGCAGGAAGATGCACATGGCTTTGTATCTGGGCCAGCCTTTCCAAGGTCTGATGGCTAAGAATAGAACCCTAAAACTTATCAAGGTTCTGAACAAGTTATCTGACTTTCACAAGGATATGTTACATTCAGTGGGTACCAGGAACACCTCTGTAGGCTGTAGGCACCCAGCTCAGCAAATATTCAATGATAGAACCGTGGCAGTATTCACTTGCACCTGACAAAATCACCACTAAACTCTGAACTGGACAGGTCCTTCTGCACCCTGGTAGAAGCACCTTCTCAGAGCTGCTCACCAGGACACAACTGAAGCAGAACAGATATAAATGGACTTCAAAGTTCTCCCAATACACAAGCAGAAAGATGGAAAACCAAGAGGAAAAGCAACTTGCATTTAAATCCTCTCAGTCCTACTAAAGATGTTTCTTGCAGAAGTATTTCATGTCAAGTAAAATATGCTGCACAGAAATATATTTTATTGGTGTGTAGTGTATGGGTTAGGTAAGCAACAGATTCACTATGAAATAGATGGAAACACTGAGATTTAATGTCTTTTGAAACAGCTTAAAGACTAAAAAATGTTCAAGATGAAAAGCTGAAGTTACCTTTTTCTTCTCTGCTAACTACCTGTATTTGCTCCACTGTGGCAGCTCCATAAGAAAGATTTATTCTGTGGTATCACTCAGGCAGAGACTCACACTTCCAAGTGCCTGTCAAGTATTTAACTTTGTCCACACTAAAATCAAAATTAGAGCATTACTCAGAACTATTGCTTGAACAAATACATGCAGTTTAAACTACATGCTATAACAAATCCCTATCAGAAATGCCCTCACCAACATGGAGATAAAAGTGCTCATTACAGTCACCAGATGGTAGATGACAGTGGAAATATTCTTAAGAGAAAATATAAATATAGATATATTTAGCAGTATATTACTCTAGCACTGTAATGCCAAATGGTAGATTACCAAATGGCAGATTTCTGAGGAAGGTACTGCAGGCAGGCAAAATATTACATATATTCCTATCTTAATTTGTATTACTACAGTGGAGGGGTTTTGGCATAACATATTTCTTGGGGGAATGTTATGATTAAAAATATTCCGTAGAAAAATTTGTTTCTTCATAACAGAAATGACTATGATAAATAGTTATGTTATTGCACAAACTACAGGGTTTTTAGAAAACAAGACCAAAAATAGTGCTTCAACATTTGGAGTGAAAGTCATCTATGAAGTGTGAGACAGAAAGTAAAATATGAATGCTGAAAATCACGATTGTACATGGGGACTCAGCATGCAGGTATGCTAAACAAAGCTAATTTCTACCCAGATACCGACTTGTGATTTTTTTTTTTTTCCCCCCCAAAATAGACAAAAGAAGCAAAAATACATAAAGGGCATGTGAGGTACTACTTAAGGCAGAACATAAGAATGCAAAAATAATTATTATGTGTTCCAATAGAAATATAGATATGTAGTCTACAGACTTCTAGCCACAGGTAATAAAAAATACAGTATTTCATACTTTTATATAGTTGAAATCAGGGATAAAGAAATTGTGTAAAAAAATGGGTCAGGGTAACAGTTACCAAAATGTACAAAAATAAACTGCTTATCATGTGTGATGTTGAATGTTTTTGCATGAAAGTATATTGCTTTGATAAACAAAATGAAATCTTGTAACTTTTCATTCAAAGTCCGGAAGAGATATATAATTACTTTCTAAAAAAATAATGTATTTTCACATGTATATCCTATCTTACAAATTGTACCTCTTTACACAGTACCAGTAGTTGAAAGCAGGTCCTGAGTCAAGAATTTCTTGTTAAGGAATGAAATAGTTCACAGTGCCTGGTTAATTACTTTAACCCAACCACCAAGTCTGTAGCATTTAAATTTGCTGGAAAGCTCCCTGTTGCATTAGCAAGAACTGTGGATGCAGGATAAATGAGTTCTTCAATCGTTACGTACGTCCCTGTTAAAAATCCAACAAATCCAACAACAGCTATAAAAACATCTTTAAATATTGTCCATAAACTTCGGTTTTCCTTGTAGAAAGTGAGGATTTCAACCAGAGGTGGAAGAATCAGTCCCAGAGTGCTGCTGCTGACGGCTCCGACTAAAGAAATCACCAGTCTAGGCGAGGGATCAAAACTGCTACAGCACCTAAAACACAAGAGGAGAAATGGTGGCTTCAGATTCAATATCCTCATGAGAAACAAAACTGCAAAAAACACATAATAGAATGGTTCAGGCTTTTTACAAAGCTCCATCATTCAGTATTTTTCCAGCTCCATGTGGTATGCTCTATACAGATGAATGCACATACTTGTCAGTAACCCGCATCTTTTGCTCATCCAAGGACCCAGTTTCAACTCTGAATTTCTGTATGAGCTGACAAAGAGCATCAAATTAAAGTGTTCTTGTACTTACAGGATAAATAGATTTGGCCTGCAAATCATAGGGAAATTTAAGATATGAAATTGCAAGAAGTTTTACTTTTTGGTTGTCGATAGATTTTTAGGATGAAAGAATAAAAGCTGAGGAAGAGTAGAAGGGGCTGTTGCATGCTGCCCAGGAGACAGTGGGCAAAAATATATTACTTAAAATATAATAATTTAAAAATCACATAAAATTATTCAAAATTAACAAAGCCTGTTGATGGATGTCATAATTTTACGTACAAACTTGAAAAACCTTGGTTTGTACAACTGCATTCAGTTTGTAAACTGTCACTGTAATAATTGCATAATTAACTGAGAACTCCAAGAGGAGTCTGAACACAAGGAGTTTCAACACAAGTCTGAACAAGTCTTTTCAGCTTGGCCAGTCTGACCTCCTGCAACTACAACATTTACAGAAAGAAGAATCCATCATGCTGGACAAGAAACTCTTCTGGTTTTAACTGCTTTGGTTGGCAAGGTCCCCTAGTATTAACTCAGATACACCAGCTGTCATGTCATGTGTTCAGTCCTGGATTAGAAAAAAGCTTTCAAAAGCCTCTATATGACACCTGTATGTGGTGGAAACATCTTTTTTCCCTTCCATGAATATATTGCCTTTTAACTATCAGACATTAGTGTAAAGACCCACAGCATCAGCCTGTTTGCACCTTCCACCAGATCTCAAGACAAAGAAGCAATCTTAAAAAAGGGGAAGGGGAAAAGAGGTGTAAAAGCCACCAGCACACAAAAAATACCATGTAATATGTTTTGGTTCTTCCATAACTCCCTCCTTCACTCTGAAGCCAAAATGAAAGCCATGTTTGGCTTCAGAGCAACTTCACTGACCATATGTTATTCAGACAGTGTTTATGGCAATGAACAAATGGAACAAGAAGGAAGGAGATCTCCACATAACATGTGAGGATGAAAACCAAAAGGTGTGTATTAGTTTTATAATGTATAACTATGAAGCTGTGCTTTCTATTTGCAGAGTGTCTTTGCTGTGGGCTGAATGGTACCAGCTGCATCGAATTCTGACACACTGTGATTATGAAAGCATACTCAAATGATGTTCCTGTTTGATGTTCTCCATTGAGAATAACTTGGGGAAAACTGTATTGGAAAATACACTCAAAATTCTCTTACCGAACACAACAGTTGTCCATTACCTGGCAACTTCTTGCCACACATCTTAAGGAAACTTGTAACTATGGAGTTCTTACATAAAAAGAAGCTAAGACTAAAAGGTATAAACCTGCAGAGGGATAGTGGATTCTCTAGCCTATTCTATTTGAAAGGAACATATCATGCACAGATCTGCCAAAAAAAAAAAAATCAATTAACTTGTTCCTGCTTGAGATGACTACAGTTTATTAACACTTTGGGATTTTACAGATCTTATATTCTAAAGATTATGAGAGGCACCACTTGGCCAAAGAAAGACTGGGCAGAGACAGAAGTGGAAACCTTAGAAACACCCTGGCACTCAAAAACAGGTAAGACAAGTGTTTTTATCCCACTGTTAGGATGGACCTACTCAATGCCAAACAGTTTCGTCTTTTACATGTGACATTTGAAGTCTGGAAATGTCACATGTTTACGCATTATCCAAGAGGAAGCTGAAGGAAATAAGAAAGGAATTATGACAAAGTTAATAAAAGTTACCAACTATCCACCAATGTAACTTTTGCAGCCATAACTGTTCAAGCCACAACAGTAGGCACCATAAATGTACAAACAATACAAGATGAGCGCTCAGACCAGATTGGCAAGTATGATACTTACACAGCCATACAGAGGCCAAAAGTAATTGAAAAATACAGCTGAAGTTTATTTGCAATGTCTGGTAAAACTCTCAGCTAATGACTATGTTGAATGTGTTGTTCCAAAGTAAAAGAGAGGGCTGCACTCTTATTATCTTGCCAATTCAATACATGTAGTGGGTGTATTCATTAAATTTAGATTTTTAACTTCTGTAATAGCCCTCTTTCAGTTCCACATGTGTCCAGAGTTTAGAAGGCACTCACTAATTTATAGTTCATAGTTTTGATTCAAACATTCTGCTTTATTAAAATAATGAGACTATGTTTCATACTTTTTAATTGGAAAAAATCCAACTGTAGTTTGTAATTGCTTCAAGCTAAAGAAAAACAAAATGCTGTGTGTTGATTTGAATCTCATCAAACGTTTGTCTGACTCATACAAATTTGTATGAATCTGGATATTGCTGTGGGAGGAGGTTTGGAAAAGTGTTTCAAGGTTTTAATTAGTGTCTTATTTATTCCCTAACAAGCCAAGAGAAATAAAATGCATGTTTATTACCTACCAAAGAATCTATTCAAGAGTTAAGAAAGGGCTCCTTTTTCCAGAGGCAAACAAGGGACATTCCTACAGGCAGGGAGCCTGATTTTCCCAGCCATTTGTAGATTTCAAAAATACAATGTCAAGAAGAAATCCTGATCCTTTATCAGATAGCAGTCATGAAACCTTCTGATTTGGAAGCTCTGGGAATCTCAGCTGAAGAAGTAAGTTCTACATTTGTAATAAGAAACTTTTTTTTTGGTCACCAGTTAAACTGTCTTCAGACTTGAATAAAGAGTGGGAGACATATGAACAAATCATTCTGCAGAGATAACAAAGTAGCATCATATTGCTTCTACCTTAAACTCTGCAGTCTAATCTCAAAAACTACAACTCATTGTTTCTCCAGCCTCTCTTAGCTATGTAGTCCCACATTTGTGTCAACTGAGAGTTTTTGAGGGGAGAATGCTAATATTTAGATTTTCTTCAAGGGCATAACACCCCAGTAGGAAGATACTCTTAAATCTTATTCTCTTTATTTTGTAGTGCTGCTTCTTTTACAACTTTTTCTCTTTGTTACAGAATCAGCATATTATTTGCCACACTTACTTGCTGGGAGGTAATTCCAGTGAAATTTCTGGGGAAAAACAAAGTTTTGCCATTTCCACCCAACCTACATGCATTATACCTGCTGATAAAATCAAATAGGCGATAACTGTATTCCAATACTTCCTCCAATAATCAAATATTGAGCTACTTTATTTCTATCAGAAAGTAATGGATATGCCACGTTAAATCCTTGAGCAAGATGGGCACAGCTGTAATTATGATCTATGTATCTAAGTAAAGATTGAATATAACTTTGGTCCTATCCATAGATAGTTCAGAAGCAGTATTATATTATTATGACTATTATGAATATTATGACTTTGTCAGGACACTTCAATCACTTAAAAAGCAATTTTTCCATATTTCTAGTAGAACTTAATTAATTTATAAGCATCTGTAGGAAGCCAGAAACCAATTTTGAAATTTAAAAATGCTAATAATAATTTCTGCTTTATTTTTCTTTTGCTCAATAATAAAACTGTTAAATATTTCTTCACAAAAATCATTAAAAGAAATTATTTTTCTGATAATGCCAGATTGTAGATTTTATCTAGGTATTCAAACATAATTCTGACAAAAAAAAATCCAGGTCAGTGGTATTCAAATGTTGCATCTGAAAAAAAGAAATAGTACATACATTACCAGATCAGTTGCATGGTAAAGCAAATTGTCCTAACAGCAGGTTTTATAAACAGGCATAGTCAAAAAGATTGGGGACTTCTTAAGTATGAAAACTGTTGGATATTACTAGGGAGTGGAGACTTCACACAGTTGAACAGCTAAATAGTTGTCTCACGTGACATACAACTAGTTCTCTTCAAAGGCAGTGACAGTACTGAGGAGGACCCTGTCCTGAAGGAAACCAGCATACCCCAAACTTTCTATTTGTACCAGTTTTCCAGGACCAGATAGCAGAGTACAACACTGCTGTATTAAAGATGGGTGTCTGACATCCACACGACTTTCAAAAGCCACAAAACAACACTGTATTCTTAGCACATAGATGTCTATGATATGGCAGAGAAAGGGTCCCTTCAGGGAGTTAAAAATGTTTAAATTAAATGTTTGGCCAAGAATTCTGCCTGTAGGTAAAATAGCAATTAAAAATATCAGCCTGAAACCTCTTTTCTAATCTAATATCTCAGGATGCACTCTCTGTCCATCTTTCTTTACCGCAGTAATGCTCAGCCACTAAATTTGGCAACCTCTTCTTCCCTTCCCCCTATTGCAGTGTTTCCTGCATCCCCTTCCTTCAAGCAGCACCTTCATATTTTCCTCCAATTCCCTCCTCCTTTTCTGCAACACTCCCCTCCACATTACCCAAGTTTTGCGGTTTTTTCCCTTTATCTCCTGTGAGAATGGAAAAACATTTCTCTGATAGAGATAGCCCCAGAAGGCTCAGCAAGGAGCTTACATGTGCAGGCTGGACAACTGGCAAGTCAAGATAACATCATCTTCTCAATTCCTATATCACAATTAATACCATTCATCTTTTAAAAATAAACGTCAAAATCTAACAGAATTTAATGTTTCCATGAAAAGTTGCTCATGTAAATTAATAGAAAATAATGCCTTCCTTGAGAGAATGCCTTCCACACAGGACACCAAACTGTTTTGATACATATTTACAAAGGAATAGAAGACCAAGTAGAAACTGTTACCTATATGCAGAAAAACCAATGCAAATAATAACTTTAAAACATATGTGAATAATTTACTTGTTGATACATGCAGTTTTTAAAAAAAGGATTTGAGTTAAAGATCCTGGTATTATACAATTGCAAATTACAATTTTACTTCTTTTTTCTAAAAATGATAACTAACAAGGTTTTAGGTGGTTGTCTCAGCTGTTGAGACATTAAAACTATAAGATACATATAGAAGATTTTTTTTTTTTAAAATCTCTTTAGATTGTCTTCATGAAAAGTAATTCTTCTAATCCAATTTTGTACAAAACATAGTTTTAAATATGCTCAATCTCAAAACCAAAACTAATTGGGAAAGGAAGAAAGGAGAAGACAGATTGCAGTTATACTATGAGGTGACAAATTCTGCTTGCACATTGGAGAGAAAAGAGGGACAGCTTGCACACAGGACAACCACACATATCATCTAGGTTGGCTTTGCTCCCTTTGGAATTAAAAACTCCTTCATCATTATCTTCCTGCAACATACAGTATGAGAGACAGAAATATAAAGTACTTCATGTCACTTGCCGTCACACTACACCACCACATTTTTGATTGCTTTGTCCTGTGTTAGTAGGAAAGACCAGACTCACACAGGAGAAGATGCTTTCAATATCTTTATCCTGAGAAAAGGAGAGGTGATACAGGACACTGCCCTGACACACAGCAGGGCCGTGTTCAGGGAATGGGCAAATCCATCCCTTCCCCAGAGCCCTCCACTTTTCTCAAACATGTAAATAAATCAAATTTTTTACAGCACTTTACATCCAAGAGTTCAAAACTGTTACCAAAAGGGGTTTTATTATTTGTATTAAACAAAAAGACACATGAAGAATGACATCAGACCAAAGAGCAACTTAACATCAGCATTGAGTCTAGTCTTCTTACCAGGCTAATTAAAATATCTACAGCCAGGGCAAAGGACTGGTACATACCACTGGACTGAGACACCTGTTTCAAGGCAGCATTCCTCCCTTGCCCCACTAATAAAATCACTCCCCTCAAGTTGTGTTCTATAAAACACCAAAATTCAAGCAGGGCAGTTAGTTCAGATTTCAGCTTCCGCTGCACCCATTTTAAGCAAAATCCAGTGTCACAACAATGCAATGCAGGAGGAGGCTGTGTAATCAGGTGCAGCTTTACAGGGACAGGGAGGAAGCAGCAGTGACACAGCTATGAGGCAATTCTTCCTCTCCTCCCCGGGATCACCCAGACTGACTTCTCTCTCTGAGCCAAATGTCCAAGCGGTAGATAATGAACTGCTCGACCTCCTCATCGTGTTCTGCCTGCACCCATCAGATCTTCAGAATTAATTTATTTTTACTAAGCACCCCCTTGGATGGTGACACACCAAGAAAACCAGGCTGTGAGAGGCCAAGGAACGTCCTCGTGCTACAGTTTGTCCAGAGCTGCAGAACCAAGTGATCTTCATAAAACCAGCAAGCAGACGTACTTGTCACAGCACGTGCCAGATTGGGTGCAAATGTATTTGACCATTTAGTTAACTACAGTCCATGTGGCCAGAAATGGCACCTGTTTCAGATTGTCAGATCTCAAGCCTTTTATTTATTCATCTGTCTCTAGAGCAAATTTATTTGAGCTTTGCTGCTAGTATTTTATCATACAAATTTTTTTAGACATTCTTCAGTGAAATAATGCAACCAGCTGTTAACCTCCATTTCTGGTTTCAAGAAATGAATATAAAGCATACAGCAAAACTCAGTAATACTGAGCTCTAAATGGATGATCCTATACCATAAAAGTACTGACACTTCCCACTGGCAGTCAGTCTCCTTCTGATTCTACAGGCTCACCAGAAATGAGATGACAATTGAACTTTTGTCCTCTTTGTCTCACTCTCTCAAAATAATCTGTGGCTCTGAGACAGCTGAGAGGTTTCAAACCACGCAAGCAAAAATTAATTTCTGCTTATCCAAGGACAAGACTGGTTTTGCTACAGAGAGCAGAGGTGAAGAAAAGAGCCAGGAGGAGTGGTTAAGCCTTGAAGAGCCAGCCATGCTGCTTCTAATGATGCTAAAGAGTTGTGTTTTCAACTATTCACCATCACCACCCCATACTTCCTAATCTTTCTCTTGGATGCACTGTGTATATCAAGCTATCCCATGGGAAAGTAAGCAGGGATATATGGCTGCTACTTTGTTGTCTCATAACAAAAGAAATAATAAATTCAAATAATTTTGTATTAAATTTTTATATTAAAAGTTTGTCTTGCCACTACCCTTGAAAATAAAACTTTCATTATATACCTCTTGATTACTACATAAAGCAGGAAATAATGTGGTGAAGATGAAATTGAACATACTTCGCTTTAATCTCAAGCTAATATACTTTGCTACATAAATACATAAATATGAAAGAGAAACATTGCCAAAAACACCTTTAGGAATAGTAAAAATTACTTATCTTTATCCTTCAGGCTTCTTTTCCTGTTTCATAATAAAATTTTACATTTCTTTAATAACGATAATTGAAGAAACAGATGACTAAGATGACAAAAACTATCTGTTATTTTGTAATCCTTTTGTAGTAATAACATTTTTCAGGGCTCCATAAATTGTAACAATCATGCCAGGTAAATTATCTTCTCTAATCACCATCTAAGGACTAAACAATATATTAAGTAATAGAGTAAGTTAGCTCTCCTTCCTTTCACCAAGTATTAAAAACCCAACATAACAAGGAGATTCTGTTCTGAATCTGTTTCTTAAAGAAATTTCTGAGTCTCTACCCCATATTTTTGGGGAGGGGGGGATTGTCTATATGTGCTACAGCTTCCACCAGCAGGAACACATTAATTTGCAGAATTTCCAAACAAGGAAGTGTACCAGACCAGTTTGCTTAATGAGAGAATTCGTGACAGAGCTCTATACTAAGAAAAACCATAAAGAGGAGATTTAAGTGAGGACATACTACAAAAGAGAAATTTAGATACATCACATGAACAAGTCTGGATGGTCTCAGGAAAGACAAAATTCTACTAAACAGACTCATTTAAGGGATGCTACAGGAAGTAAGAAAAGCTTTTAAAACCACAACGATAACAAAAGGCTGAAAGGAGGAAAGTGAGCCTGCTCCTGGATGGAGTGTGGGATTTAGTGACAGCACACCTAGCAAAGGATGAGGTATCCAGTGCTGCCTTGGCCTCCCAGTCCCTGGTGTCAGTGAAAGACCTCAATCAGAATAATTTCCATCAGGAGATGAAGATTGAATCAGGGATTATTGGAGACAACTCAAACTCTAAGGACATATGGAACAAGAAGGATTGCATTCAAAAGAACTGGCGAATGTCCTAACACCACTCTGTATTGTCTTTTGAAAGTCAGGGAATTTGGGGAAATCCCTGGTGACAAGGGAAATTAAGTGTCAAGAAAGGCCAAAAGAATAATACAGGGAAATACAGGCAAGTCATATTTACTTTGTTCTTTAGAAAAATCATGGAGCAAGTCATCTTGGGGCATATTTCAGGGCACATGAAGGAGAAAAGGGTAATAGAAAATTAATCGATTTATGTAGGAGAAATCATGTCTGACCACCTTGATAGCCTTCTCTGATACAATGTCTGGATTTATGGATGAGAGGACAGCAGTAGATGTCATTTACCTCAGTTTTAGAAAGGTTTTTGACACTGTCTGCCACAATATTCTTGTGTCTGAATGAAGGGAAAACAGGTAAGTAAACAAACTCAATGAACCAAACAGCAGTTGTTAATGGCTTAGTAGTTGTTAATGGAGGCTGGTAAAAATCCTACAGCTAGTAGGGAAAGTAAAAGCTTCCTGTAACTGATAAAAACACTAGATGATCACTTAAGATGACACAAATTAAGTTCTTTAAACATAGAAAATGATAATGGGCTCACTACAACACTAATACCTAAATATGTCTATCACAAAGCACTAGTATTGAAAGTGAGCTGACATCACATTTAAGTAAACATTAATTTACATCATTGATTTTTAATCCTGATTCAAAACCGGATTAAATTTTATATTTTAACAGTGATACTTCACAGTACTTTTATGCAAAATAGTTAAAAAATATATTAATTCCTGCTTATTGATAACTTCAGATTACACATATTATTTAAGTAACAGCAGTGCTAAGTATTTTACAATACAAAATGTTTTACTCCACAGAGAAATTTTAACCATTTTTCAAATGGGAAGTCACGTTCCGATTTCACACAATGTTGAAAGTTTTTCACAAAATGCAAATACATGGATTCTCATGTTGGTTTTTAGTATCTGCATTGGCCTATTTATTTTGGGCAGAGGTTTTAGGTATGATTAGCAGCTATAGCATATGGCATGTACTCTATTATTACTGACATAGTAATAAATATCTTGTGAGCTTGCTGCAATGTACCAAAAGTAAATTAAAAAAAAATGCCCTTAAAAAGGTAACAGTCAGTAACAATCACACTGCAGTGGGATGGCCAATGCATTTCCAAAATAGAGTTTTGCAACAGCTGGTGTCACAGGCACGGGCTAGTTAAAGCCTGCTGTGGTGATTGATGAAAAAGAAACAAGAACTTGCCAAGAGCCTTGGCTTCCTGGGGAGGATCATGTGCAGTAGCTGGTTGAGGTTTGGCTCCCTGTGTTGACAGGCTTAGCCAGATTAAGTACTGAATTATGGCCTGCAGTCCAAATCCATCAAAAAAATGCCATCATCTGCAGATGTTTTCAATCTTAATTTGTTGGTATTTCACCTCACAAAATGAAGTTCGAAGAGAGCAGCCTGCTTCATCACATGGGGGAACTGGCCTGCAGCTCGGCACCCTCAGGCACAGCCCGTGTCTGGAGCACTGTCCTCTCCCAGCAGCCCAGCAACCGCGCGCGCTGCGGGCTGTGCTTCCAGCACGGGTCACACCTGGGACCGTGTCTGGGACACTCACTGCATGCTAGGCAGGCCCAAGGCAAGGGCACCCTCCTGGGCACTCTTTCTTAGTTTTTTGTGAGCCAAGTAAATCAACAGCCAACACAAATATGGGATTGCATATCAGAAGCCTGTACCAACATGTTATCCTTTATCTGTCATTTTCAAAGAGCTCACCATCAACTTCTCACCTTGTCGGGAGAGGGGAAATAATGATCTAGTACTTACAGCAGTTACACAGGAATAGGGCAACTCAGGTTGGACGTGCTCCTTGAAGGACTGAGGTTGAAGTCACAAATACTGGGGTTTCAACTACAAAATTCCTTTCAATTATTTTTTTTTTTCTAAATAAGGAACTGGGCTTGTTTTTTGTGAGCCAAAACTTTTTTTCTGGTTATCCTCAAATGCTCTGCATTCTGTTTTAGGGGTGTTTATTTTTCCCATACCAACTCTACCTTTGGTAATGCTTTTAAGTGGACAGTGAAATGATTATGTGTAAATATACTTTATAAAGCAGTATGAATAGCTACAGAATAAAAGACAATAGTAAATATCAAGCATAAGATATTATTTTATTATAATGCCATTTTTTAACTAGCAGACATTTCAACCACCATATCAACTAATAAAGCAAACAAAAAAAATCTTCACAGTATGTAATACTACCTCCATACTTTGATACAAATACTCACCTTAATTAAAATTTATTGGAATATTCTTGTGGAAATCATTATGTACATTTGCTGTCTGTGGTCCTCATATTACTAAAAATGATTTGCAATTAGTTGTAGACTAGCTAAAAAAAAAAATTACCTGTAAACTAGCAAAGAAAAAAGGTAAATTCCAGTATGTTTGATATTCATCAAATCCCTAACTTTTTACTGTCCAAAAAAATCCTGCAATGATTCATTGTTAGTTCTGGATCACACTGTTATTTATAATCTAATATTCAAATCTAGAGTAATTTTTTAAAACAAAATTAACCTTGAGGGACAAGTATAGGAAAGATCTTACATTATTCCCAAAACACTGATTTGAACATTGGAGCACTGTTTTACTCTCAACCTAAATGGAGGGAGCACTTTATTCCTTGCCAAGAGCTTTGTAAATACTGATTTAAGGATGTGATTATAACCATGAAGTTAGGATATTGATCTATTCATTGTCAGTGTAAGAATCAATTTAGAAAACAAGTGAAACACAAAATTGCCACAAGTTTTTTCAATTAGAAGAGATAATACTGCTGTTTACAAATCAGATGAGCAAGAATTTAGTTAGTTTCCCTCTGGAAAAAAAGTCATGAAAGAAACAAGAAAAGGGAACAATGAAAATACTCACAGGAGAACTGTATCATCAAATGGTATCAAAATGGACTAGGAGGATTTCCAACATAAATAAAAGGACAAAAAGCTATAGTAGATCTGGATTTAAGGAAAAAGGGGTTTATGATAAGGTAGATCACTATTGCCTGTTGGTTTCTGGCCATAAACAAAAACTGATGGTTGGATCATCTTGAATGTAAACATCACAGAATGTCACAGAAAGAAACCCTACTTTATAGGTTAGGCACAGCTGAACACCATGGAGAATTTGGAAAACTGTTAACGTGGTCAGATGACACAGCAGGTCAAAATTTTGCTCTCAGTGTCATGAATAAATATCCATACCTCGGTGGTAATGATCTGTATTTGTTTTAATGAAAGTTTAGTGCTTTACCCCAGGGATGGAAATACCCAGTATGTTTACTGGGTAATTATACTTAATTAGCAAAATTTAATGGTTTAATTTTATAAAATGTAGTTATGTAATTTGCATGCATTATATAATATTGATTAGAGTTCATTATGATAATAAAACTTCAGATACTGTATAAAAACCCAAAAGGTATAGGAAGAAATTCTGGTTTTAACAGCTTCAAATGTTGACAAATTAGGAACAGGTCTATGATATCTTTACTCAAAGACCTTGAAGGATCTATAATAAATAAAATGAAGAACAGTTTTTGTGCTAAGGAACATTCTGATTTTATCCCTCCCTTTTGTTATCACAAGGTATTTCATACACTGTCAAGAAAAGGGATTCTTTCTGGATGAGACAAATCACTTAATAACGAAAGCATAAAAAAGAAAGTCCTTCAATGAGAAGAAAGAAAATGACAAGGTTTTATCCATCCCTCCTTCTCAAAGCATGACTTAAGCAAGGATATCCATACCAGCATATAATACAACCATTTCTAAGCATCTTCTTCAGTGTGAGTTGTAGTACTTCAGCAAGCCAGGGGAAGGAAAAACAAAATAAAGTAATAATGCCAAAACTGTAACACCACAAGGATTTAATTAATTTAAATATGCTGTAAATTTTTCCTTATTTTTGCCCTAACACTTTAAAGCTGCCTTTATTATGACAAGCAAACTTTGAAGTCCTAACTCTGCAGTCTGGTGCAGTCATTATAATCAATCCACAGAGGACTTAATTTTCATATAGTTCCATCAGTATCTCAAGACTAAGAGTTTGGTGCTTATTACACATGGTATGGGTGGATGAAACGAAACAAAGATTAAAAAATTGCTAATTTTGACTGAATGCAGTTAAGAAAGCACAACAAGCTGCTACCACTCAGCAACCTCTCTCCAATCCTTTAAAAACAAGGCAGAAGTTTGAAAGCTTTTGTGAGGATCAGCTTATCAAGCCACAAATCATGACTAACACTCAGGCATCATTAATATTCTAGCTTTATGCTTATTTGAAGCACTAGCAAAGAAAATGCCTGGAGTGACTAATTCCAGCTATGAAGTAATTTTTTAAGAGACAATTGATGCAATTGCAAAGCAATGTTTCACCCTTACTGAAAAGAAAAAGAGGCACTAGGATGCAGGTATACAAACCAGCACAAAAGTTATACTTTGATGGTCCTGAGTACTTGATTTATTTCTGTTTTCAATATACAGTGAAAACCTCTTAGACATTTTCAAGGAATACTTTTGCTACCTTGCAGTTTTCAAAATGCTTCCTTGCAACCTGCTTATCATTTGTGGTATCTTGAAAGAACTCTGTACATTTGGCTCTCTGCACAGCAATCTATCTACGTTTGAGGAAAAATGTATTTTCTCATCAATAAACTAAGAAAGCATTTTAAAAATAAGTTGCAACCCAACTTTGCATCAGTGTCCTGCTGAGCCTCATTTTAAGAGACTTACAGTCAATTTTTGATTTTTTTTTTCATTCAGTATACATTAAATATGGTACTTAGCTATTCAAATTTTAAATGCTCTCTTATGCTAACCTAGAAATGCAGATGGGTAAGATCAGTTTTCATTCATTTTTTTCACATGAGCTCATAACTTTTGTGTGATGCTGACTACACTTCCTCTGCCTCTCCTGAGAAAGCAGAGGTTGCTCTTCAACAAGCCCTGCTGCTACAGAAATGTAATCAAGATTTCCCATCATTCTGAAATTTGCATAAAATCCTACCTAAATGCCCCCTGTCAGCTGAGTGATCTCCAGAGTGCCACAAACAGCACACAGAAATATTGTGTCAGTTCTCCAGTGAATTCTCCACATGGACAGAGTCCATAGCAGGGAATTCACTGGACCACGGTTTGTCACTAGAGCCAGTATCTTGCTGGTCTACTTATAGGCATTAAAAATAATTACCACCAGAAAATCAAAACAAAATGCCTGCAATGTGTACATGTACCTGGACATGTTTAGCTGAATTACTTCCTTCTTGCTCAGTAGTCAAATCTTTCCATGTGCTGCATTTGTGGCTAAACCATGAAAGAGTGCACATTATTGCTTTAAACACTTCCCATATCAGTTAGCTGAACTAATTAGACCATTTTCTTCTACCAGCTTATTGTGAGGACAGCATATCCAAAGAGAAACGAAATCCCATAGGCCACAACTGAGATAGGATTCTCTTTTCGTCTTGTTTCCACGTTTGAGTTTAGAAAGTCATACTCCAAGGGAGAAATGGCTTCTGTGTCTAAATTGCAAAGACTGGTAACAATCTGACTGTTAACATCATCTCTTAGCATTTTGCTCCCAGGACAATATTTTACATATGCTCCTGAAGGGAATTTGACAATAATTTTCAGTTTCCTTTTCTCACAGAATTACCTAGCTCCCCAGTCATATTCACTCCCTCACTCAGTAGAATATTTGATAGGGGGCTTAATTATACAATGTATCTGAAAACGACTCAGAATACTATCTAAATGACTTTCAAAAGTATTTTAAATATGATCATAAGTCTCCCCATTAAGTACTCAAACTTCACTGTCAATTAAACAGAGGAATATCATTGAGCAAATAGTGCTTAGCTGATTTTGTTCAATACTTTTGTATCTGTTGTTCCCCAAAACTGCACCACTCCCTAACTAAAATGTTTACTGAGCTGGCTCCTCTGGAGATGACAGTGCTCAGCATCTCTCAACTTACTAATTAGCCTGCTTATCTTCACTGGCAACTTAAATATCTTGTCTGCAAAGAGCAAAATCAATAAAGGGATTAACTGGCTATCCCACTCTTCTTTTTAAGCCACAATCACAGGTAAGGCTATTTGACCAAAGACATCACTCCGGGCTGATTGAGGCCACTGAAGATACAGACAGAACTTTGTAAGAAAAGGAAAACAATTTGTGTTAAACAATAAAATTAGGCAGTTGTATAAAAATTTGCCTACATATAATGCCTTTCCTTAACCCATGCTTTTAAGAAATAAAGATCAATTCAGCAATACAATTATGGGACAGAGTAATGACTACAAGATACAACAGCCTGAGGCAGAGTTTTTATTAATGCCTAAAATTCCTGAGATTTTGAGTAAATTCATCAGACTTCACTTTCTGCTATGCAGAGAAATATAAACAAATAAATATAAACTTCAGAAATGTATGTTTTCTTTAATGAAATGGCTCACATAAGTAGGCTTATTTATTCACTGCTGCAAATCAGAGAAGTCATCCCCTGGGTAAAAGACCCATTTGTTCTTTTGCTGCAAAGTGGCTTCCACAAAAAGACAGGCATATCCTGTGAAAATCTGTTTTGAGTTACAGAATCACAAAATATGTCAAGTTGGAAAGGATCCACACGGATCATCAAGTCCCAACTCCCTGCTCTTCACAGAAGCCATCTAATCTGGTTTTCAAATGTTAGGGAGACTTCATATCCCTACGCCCTGAGACACTGTCTGCACAACACTTTCAAAAGCTTGTTTTCTCCTTGCTGACTCACCCCTGCCCTGAAAGTAGTTCAGTTTCATTTTTATGTTACCAATTCACTGTTGATTAAAGTCTATCCTGGGCTGTGTAGGCTAGGATTAAGCTAGAAAAGCAAGAGATCAAGAAGAGTAAATGATTTTGAAAGTATTTCTGAAGTGCAAGCTGTAACCTACCACTGAAAGGACAATGGAATACCAATACACTGAGAATTAGTAACAATGCAAACCCAAGCCCAACCTACAGAAGGGCTTTGGCCATGATAAAAGCAATAACTTCAGCTGGCTGCTCCACTAAGAGACCACTAAGAGTAAAAGACCACTATGTAAATTGTACTACAACTATGATAGCTTTGTCTTTAGAAAACAGTTCTTTTATTCTCCTATTGATTTTACCTCTGTTGTTATGGTAATTTTATACTTAATTCATGTTAGTTCAATTTGCTCCAAAACCTCTCCATCAGAAAACTGAAGTTTTTTCATCTTTAACTTCCATACCAAAATCAGTTCAACACAGCTTACTCCTGAGCTATGTGCTTTATTTAGCTTTGCTAAACACCAGAAAAAATGTTTTGTGTCAGAATATCTTTAATCTTTGCTGCAACATTTAAGATGTGTTCTTTAATTGACGGCGACATTGACAAAGGCGTTGAACACATGCTCAGGAAGTCTACAGACTTACACCAAGCTGAGTGGTACAGCTGACATTCCTGAAGGATGGGAAGCCATCCAGGGGGACCTGGATAAGCTCAAGAAATATGTCCATGGGAACCTCAGGAGGTTTAACAAGACCAGTGCCAGGTGCTGCACCTGGGTTGGGGCGACCTCTGGTATGAGCACAGGCTGGGGGATGAGCAGATCAGAGCAGCCCTGCTGAGAAGGACTTGGGGGTGCTGGTGGGGGAGAGGCTGGACATGCCCCAGCCATGGGCACTCACAGCCCAGAGAGCCAATCCTGTCCTGGGCTGCAACAAAAGCCAGCAGGGCCAGGGAAGGGATTCGGCCCCTCTGCTCTGCTCTGGAGAGACCCCACCTGCAGGGCTGTGTCCAGCTCTGGGATCCCCAACAAAAGGACATGGGCTTATTTGAACAAGTCCAAGGGAGGGCCACAGAGATGATCAGGATGGAAACAGCTCTCCTATAAGGAAAGGCTGAGACACTGGTGAGAGAGTTGGGGGCCTCTGAAGAGACCTTCCAGCACCTTCCAATACCTAAAAGGGGCTTACAAAAGAGCTGGAGAGGGACTTTTCACAATAGCATGCAGTGATAGAACAAGGAGTAATGGTTTAAAACAAGAATGAGGGTAAGTTTATATTAGATACTAAGAAAAAATTCTTTAATGCAGGGGTGGTGAGGCACTGGCACACATTGCCCAGAGAAGGTGTGGATGCCCCATCCCCAGAAGTGTTCAAGGCCAGGGTGGATGTGGCTTTAAGCAACCTGTTCCAGTAGAAGATGTCTCTGCCCAAGCAGGGGGGTTGTACTGAGATGGTCTTTATGATCCCTTCCAATCCAAACCATTCTACGATTCAAGTGTGTGTACCCAGATGGAGGCCATCAAGAGCACTGGATCATACCTATTGCAGTTTAAATGATTCCTGAGAGAAACAGGTTCACTTTTTGATCTCAACAGACAGCGCTTTTATTACTGGAAGGCTTGTCACTTTCAATTCAATGTACTGAGTAACAAACAGTTACAAAGCTGCATCAGGACTAGCAGTTGAAAACAGTGCATCAACAGACTCAGTTTTTCCCAGACTGATGCTCTTCTGAAAACACTGAAGTAGCTACACTAAAAGAAATGGAGCCAGAAAGAGGTGAAACAAAAGGAAAAGTAATGTTTCTCAAGGAAGGAAAATATCAGAGTGATGATAAATGTAAAAAAATAAGATACCATGATGATAAATATTTGGACATCTATCATACAGCTGTGGAAAGAATTAATTGTGATAAATGCCAAATAAAAATACTTTCATTTTTATTTCACACAGGTCTATTTCCTTCCTTCACTGCCTTCAGTGAACAAAAATCTCACTTTTGACTTCACACACTTTTGTTGTAAATAGATACCAACAGAGAAACATGGAAATACTGTGAGTAGGACATCATTTTATTTTTAATTCTATCATACAATAAAATTGATGCAGAAATGTGCCATTTTGCACAGGTTCCTTTATACCTAGAAGTACCTGCCATGCAGAATTTATAGTCCAACAAAAAGTTACATATGAGAGGCAGTAGTTGCACATCAGGACAAAAATGGCTGCCTACTTCAATATAAACTGCTTTTATAGTACAAGTCAAACAAAATATAGTGTCAGAAATAAAAAGGTAGTCTACTCTACATTACTGTTCAACTGTCTGTAAAATTATACACTAAAAATGAAGCCTTTCAGAAATTATATTGAAAAGAAACTAAAATTATTTCACTTCTCCATTTGAGAAAACAAAATTCAATATAAGGAAAGTCTTTTCCTGTATAATAATACAGTTTAAAATTATATACAACAGAAACTTTTAAATCTATTGGTGTTGCTGGAAGCCCATACTTTTAGAAAATATCTACTTCAATTAAGTAGAGGAGCAGTCTGCAATGCTTGACAAGATGCAATCAGCATTGTAGCACTGCTTAGTTGAGGCTTGATATGCAATGTGTGATGCAGCAGCTGCAGAACACTCACAGTTAAACACTCTCCAAATAAGCATACTTCTTTGTAAAACTAGTGGAATAGAATTTGGAAGTTCTGGTCATCTTTCAAGATTTTACTGTGTTAAAGACAGAAAAGAACGTAAAGCTCAATAAGCTTGTTTAATTTTCTTCCAAAGTTCAATTCAATATTTAGTTATCAGCTTGAGAATTACTTTAGGGATGAGAGTGGTGATGCTTTTTCTGTTCCCTCATAGATCACACTGAATTTCAATTCAAGTAACTATCTAGTCTGTACCTTAAAAAAAGTCTGCCTAAGCACAACTGCCAATATCCCTAACACTGTCACACACATCCAACAGAGAAATCTTACTGCATATTAAGAGACGCAGTCTGTTTGTTTTCTTAACAGGTTCATATTCAAAAGTTCTAAAAGCTTTTTGCTATTTTTATCAAATACTTTCACCTATTTCAAATAAACAAATAAAATAATGCAAATAAACTTAGAGGCCATGGCCCTTCATAATCGCATATATACATTAAACTCTGCAGATGTTCTGTTCATGCAGATTGGACTATTTATTGTTGACCTTACTCAGCTTTGCTAAGAAAAAAAACCTGAAGTGTGGGACAACATCAAAAGCATTATAGCATGACCTTAGAATACTGCTGGATCATTTAAATAAAAAAATTCAAATACTAGGAACTTTTGAAGAAATTAGATTGAAGTTACTTCACAGTTGGCCCAGATGTATGCTCAACTGCAGAAAATACTGAAATCAGTGCAACACAATTTTATCCAACTGATTTGCTATGGCCAAATTTTCCAACACAGGTCCTCAAAAATAGTCAGTATTAAACTTCCCCAGTATTGTATCTGTGTATTACACCATCTAAATAACCTGACAGCTTTCCTTACACCCTGACCACCTCCAGTTGTATAAGACAACCTAATGAGATAAACCTCATTGGCACACTGCACTGGAGTATGAGGCTGTAAATCTGAACATCGCTATGTTTTCACACAGTCAGAGCTAAATACCCCTTTGGCACCTCATCAAGCCCTAAACTGCTTCCTATGGATGAACTGAAATTTAAGATGACTTACATGTATCAGCACAAGGATAATTCACAACAAGAGTCTGAATGACAGCATTTAACATGTGTCAGACACAGAGCACCGTGACCGAAGAACAAAAATAAATCCTGCAAGATATGCAATATCTAAGGATAGCAAGAGAAAAGCACTAGGAAATAAACTTGCCTCATACACATCTAAACTTTCTCACATGTATGTTTAATATTTGGCATTTTTATATTTGGCCTACTTACAGAGATCAAATTCTAAGGTGTATTTTCCCAATTCTATGGAGTTGAATCCTTGGCTGAGTAGTCAAATGAAGGAACTGGAACATTTCATCCAGCAGTAATAAAGTCAAGACTTGAAATGCTGAAGTAGAGATAGTGAACATTCAAACATCAGAGTTAATTAACATGCAGATCAGACAGGTGATGAGAACATTATGAAAAGTGATTAGTCTGCACTGGGAGAAAAGAAAATGTAGAAATACATTTAGATTTTTTTGGAGGATGATGTTTCAAAAATTCAATGACTAAAATCCAGACAGAATTGGGCAGGAAATGAAAAATAAAGCTTGATAAGCCTATTTATTTTGGCTCACAAGCATTTGCTTAAAATGAAAGAATATTGCTTCTTACTCCAATAGACTTTTGTGATTTTGATTTGGGTTAAGGTATTAATCCCATTCCATGAAAGATATTTCAATAAATGTGCAATACTTTTATGGGAAGACAAACCCCCTTCCTATGTTAGCTGTACCAGGGACAGAGAAGGGGCTCCAGACTGCAGAAGCTCAAAATAAATCAAGGAATGTATTTTGCATCCTTATTGTATAGACAAATGTTTAACCTAGTCTTGAAATCTCAATATGAACAAACTCATGCCATTCACTGCCTCAGAGGTCTATTTGTGAGAGTAGGAGCTCTTATGTTAAATCTTTAATGTAAGTGCTTTTTACACATCTTTGACAACCAGAAGAGTATGTAGGCAACGTATATATTTGTATATATAGAATATAATTTGCTCTTACAATAACAGGAAGGATCAAGACTCTACAGACAATCTTGATTTTAGGATTTCATAATGTCAAAGCTTCATAGAAAAACTATGGAATACAAAATAACAAAATTTGAGACCAGACTTGAATACAAAACTGCATGCTGTATATTGAATGTGTTTGACTGTTTTAAAATAATACCAATTTTCCAGGTTGAAATCCATGCAATTTTTCAGCATTCAGACTACCACATTGAAAAAAAATGTATTTAATCAATGGGAAAAAAATGCTGGAAAAAAAACTAAGAAAAGTCATTATTCCTAAGTTTTATTTGACAGCATTTTGGTAAATGCTCATTTTCTTACTGCAGGATTTTATTAAAATGTAAAATACTGAAGTTTAGAATATTTATAATTTTCCACCTCATTTGTTTCAATAAAAAAAATCGAAATTCCATGCCCCATTTCCAACTTAAGTAAGTATCTATACTGACAGCTCCCCCATTTCCAACTTAAGTAAGCATCTATAATGACATACTGACAGCTCCCTCCATCACACTACTCACACTAGCTTTATATAACTTCCTTATCAACCTTAGATAGTTTAGTCCTCCACAGGTATTTGCAATAAGTCCTGCCTTCCACGGGTACCTTGAAAAGCTAGTGCTAAGGACAATCACAGACTTCCTTCTCATCTGCATATAAGAAGAATGATGTTTCCACCACATTTTTCAATGTAAATGGAAGCCTCCCGAATAACTCAATTTAAATCAATGCAGTGATAACTAAAATGCAGAAGATACACACCTGTTCCCTCAGGATGCCACAGTTCTGGGGTTTTCTCTCAACAGGAATGTGATAGACACAAAGCATACTAAATCTATTTCTGTTTATCATTAAGTTTTTCTACAAAAGCAACCCAAGAAATGTCTCTGCTTTTAGAAGCATTATGATTAATAAGGACTGGGGTAGATACGTATCACCCATTTCTCTCTCATCCCTTTATTTGCTTATTTCATCTACCAAGACACAAAACTTCACAGAATCAGTTTTTTAGTTCCTCTAGAATAGGATAAGGTAGGAAAATCATTTAGTTTTGATTATATTTTTTTTGTGCAGAAAAATAGATCTGTCCATGATTACTTCAATGTCCAAAGTATCTTTTATCATCTAAAGTAGATATGCTTAAAAATCATGATTAATTATGAGTAAGAAATCCCTGTGAAGATTTTCAGTTTTGTTTACTGGTAAGAAGCCTGAATTTAAAAATGCAGCAATGATGCCATAGCTCTTACATACATAGTATGTTTCTTGCAGCATAGTAATTCCTAACTTGAGTGCAATTAAAGATCTCACAAACAATCTCCAATAAGAAATGTCTTTTCTAACTTGTGTATGGTGTAAGTGTTGTCAATATACACTTTCAGGACATTAAAAAAACCACTGTATGAAATAGAACAAAATCATTTGGAGAACAAGGGTTAGAAATTAACAGTTTCACAGTATTGCTGAAAATCTCTCCCCAGAGAACTTCTGTTGATAATCCATTCTGCTCCTAAAACTCACAATACAGCTCTGCTTCAGCACACTATGGGACATCTCATTTCTGTGGTTTCTTCTCCTGTTAGTGTTCTTACAAATTAAGCAATCAAATGTAAATCATCACCATACTTAGATTTTTGCATCAGATTTTGCTCTCCTACCTACTAAACAATATACTGTAAATTATTTTGGTGTAAAGAAATTATTGATGCCATCTTCTCAGAGTAGGTTAATTTGCAAACTGAATAGTATTTTACAAATCCTTTATCTATTGTAAAAATGATGCTTATCTAACTCAAGTTTGCAAGGTGCTCTACAATCATGACGCATATGAAGCATGAGCATCAATTTTCTGCACTGGAATTGCCTTTGGAAAATTGCAATGGTAATGTAATTTCATCACAGTATTGCAAAAGTAGAGAGAACTCAGTAAGCTGTGACTGAGGTACTTCAACACTCACCATTTTAACAAGACCAACTATCCTCTTGTTTGTCATGACCATCTGACAAAGCCCAGTAATTGTTAAAAGAATTAAAATATGTACACTTTATCAGAAAAGTGAAAATAGGAGAATTGACTCTTCATGCAACGAAAAGTAGACCACATTAAGATCAAGTTACATCAGTAGAAAATTATGTAAGCTTTCATATGCCTGAGAATACATTTCTGTACCAAGTTTTAGTGCGCTGAATTTGGAAGACTGATTCACTCACAAGAAGCACCTCTACATACCGTTTGCTTCGTCAGATATTTCATGGAACATGCTTATGTAAACAACCTTGAGAATATTTTAGATGTATTTTTTAAATGAAATGTTTGTGTATTTTTCTATCTGCAGTCATGTATCTCACTTTGGTAATTATTATCTTGTTTCTCCAAATTTCTGCTGCAACCACTGCTTTGCCTGTGTGAGAGGTCACATCCCTCAAAGCAGACTTGAGCTCCTCTATGATTGGAAACTCCATTTGTCCCCTCCAAAGGATGCTGATGGAAAGATGCTCCTAATTTTAGCTTAACAGGGAAGTGTCTAATGTTGAACTGAATGATTCTGGTCTTGTGATTTAAGCTAGATAGGGTAGATCTGTGTGACTCAGAAAAAATTAAGCTAAAGTGCTATGGAGTTCTAACATATACCGAAACAGCAAATTTTAATAGTTTTTATGTATGCAATTTTGAGTCTTTTCTGAGAGATAACAAGCAACTCATCAGGAAGCTGTAACTTTTTCTGGTAGCAAAATATTCCTAGTTCACTCTTCCAACAGCATCTCTATTGCCTACATAAATAGGAACTAATGGATTCAGTTCCAGAACTCATTTTTGCTTATGGAGGCCTCAAGGCAACATGAATCAACAGTTAAAGGAAAAAGTTCTATGGAAAGAGGAAAGCATTACCCTCTTTAGGAGGCTGGGAGAAAGAGCAGCCTAGAGCAGACCAATGGAGATCCAGATCCAATGTCACAGGAATGTACAAACAGTGTGTATCCGCTCTTCACTAGCACGAACCACTCCTGAACTACAAGCACTTGTAAAGCATGATAGACATGAGTCCAACACCTGCAGCCACTCTGTGAGAGCTAAATACTTGTATTACCTCTGCTGTTCAGTGCATGTATTGATTTTGAAAACATTTCCAAATTACTGCAAAGCTGAAGGATCAAATCTATCTTGTTAGCTATGGGTGGATACTTCAAATTTGCTGAATAACCTCACACTAGTCATGCTCCTCACTGACAGGTATCAGGAACTAAACTGTGAAAATAATATTCAAACATCTACAGGATGTCAGAAATGTCAATCACCAAGCAATCACCACTTTTCTTCCACTACATTTGTTGTGTGGCTTAGCACTTCAGAAAATGACGTAATTGTCTAGATCTAGGCTATATTAATTGCAGGCTTTCATTCCTTAAAATGTTGACATCTTACAAACCTGGGCAATAAATAAGGAGAAGGTATAATTTAGTCACATTCTACCATATATAACTCACTATTTGGCTGGCCATAAATATAAAAACCTTTCATGTTTATATGAAGAGTTTTAAGGAACTGGCTATTTTGTGTCCTCTACCTCTCTCACTAATAAAGATTTCTTAAGGGCTTTTATGTCACTCTATCTATCAAATGTTCCAAGGAGTTGTGATCCATTATCTTGTACAGGAAATACCAGGATTTAAAAATGTACTCCTTTTTCAACTAAATCTCATATTTACTCTTCTGAACCCATCCTCTTCTTTATTTCAAATGTCTCCAAGAGTTAGGCTGAATTTTCGAAGTATTTCATTAGCTTTAAGAACAAGGAGAACCAAGATATAAAGAAAGTTTGCTCTTAAAACACTTAAATGTTTTTGAAAATTGTATTTTTAGTCTCAAAGGATGTACACCTGCAGAGCTCACAAACATACTGGTGCATGTTTGACAAAAAGCCACAAAAATGAGTCAAGAACTGAGCATTATTCATGAGAGAGCTGAGACAGCAGGGACTGTTCAGCCTGGAGAAGAGATGTCTCAGGAAGACCTTGTCAATGTGTACACTTACCTTATGGGAGGAAGCAAAGAATAGAGTCAGAATCTTCACAGTGCTGCCCAGACAGAGAACCAGAGGCAGCAGGCACAAACTAAAATACAAGAATTTCTTCCTGAACATGAGCAAGTTCACTTCACTGTGACAGTGCTCAATACCAGAGCTAGTCACCCAGAGGGGCTGTGTAGTCTCCATTCTCAGAGGTACTCAAAAACCACCTGAGCAGGACAACAGGGCTGACAAGCTCCTCTGGTGCCCTCCTTCCTAACTCTACTGTCCTATGACTCTAGATTTGCTTTCATGTTTTCAAAGACTGTTTTGTTGTTTATTTGTATAATGGAATTGTTTATATATAGTGCTATTTATCTAAATCTTTTCAGGTTTTTTTTTTTTCCTTTTTTTTTTGGTTGTTATTGGAAGTAATGCCTGGAAAGGTGCATAAAGTACATACTGTATACACGATTAAATATATGAACAATTTAAAAGTTCAGTATTTGCAAAAGTAAAAAGAACTGTAAAGTAAAAGCTTCAAATAAAAACAATTTGACCACATAAAGGACAGAGTTGCACAGACAGATCAGAAGAACGTGACTAATTTAAATGGCAATACTGAGCATAAAGTATGACAGTATAAAGGTTGACTTCATAAAATCTAAACTGAAGAAGTACTTGCTCATGCAAGTACTTGGTAATAAAAGCTACCTTTTTCAGTGTGACATTATAACTAATGAAGGCTTAAGGGACTGCATGTTTTCCCTGATCTGATTTTTGTATACTTATAAAATAAACAGAGTGAAACAATTTAATCTATTGATGTAATGGATTTTACACCACACAAGAAGAACCAGAAGACTTTCCAAGTTTGTATGACTGTAAATTATGTGCAATTCTCAAAGACAGGCACTGTGAATACCAGCATTTTTAAAACATGAAAGTCTGTATTTTATACTGTCCCTGTGTCTAATTATCTCAATACTGCCATTATTTGTAAATGACCAAAGACTGTTTCTTCTTCTCCAGAGCCTGAACCTTCCAAGGGGATTAACTGCACTGTGAGAACACCACACAAAACCGAAGTATTTGCAATGAGTCACATATGTGCTAAATGGCACCAATTCTCCAGAACTCCAAAGTACCTAATGATTAGGACATCTCTTGAGAGCACTTGGACAAGCAAGTAGGTGGAAAGAACAGAAGATCGTAACAAAAGAACCCTAATTATCCTAGTATGTATATGCATCACAGGCTCAGTAGCCAGCCTCTACAGAGAAGATAAGGCACAATGCAGACAGTGTAAGTACCATGTTTTACAGCTCCATAAGACAAAAACATACACACTAGCATTGCTATTTCAGGGAGAAAAGATGCTGTTGATGTAGATCAAGAAAACCAGAAATAACTCTTAAACCACATTAAAAAAAATATAAAAAATTAGATTTAACGTTGATGAAGCCTCAAAACTAACATCTGGCTCTGGTTTCTAACAATGGAATGTAATATCCAATTCTTCCATGAATACATCATATGCCAAGAGCACATTGTAATATGAGGACATAGGAGAACTGACAGAATGAAGGTTTCTTATTCAAGCAAAGGGAAGATTCTGTTGCTGCAAAAAGTTGGTGCAGAATTGTGTTGCAGTAAATAGAGTATGTAGTCTTTAAAATATCTGTTACATTTCAAGTACATTTTTCCAACAGTTTTGCATGCAATTTCTCAGCATCCATAGCGATATTTTAAAATGCAACTTAATTAAACATGTAAGCCATTAAATATTATTTTGCTACAATCAGAAAAAGTCCACAGGCTTTGTACACTCAGAGCACAGAGTCTCTGGACTTGTCTGGACATGTATTAGCCTGAGCTGACTTTAGCTTGTTTTAACTGTGAGAACAATTCTTTAGCCATCAAACAGTCAAACTAACTTTTGCGTAACTTGTTCTAGCTTAGTTCTGAGAATACAATACATGTTAACAATCTATTAAGTTCATGTATCCACTGAGAAAGCTTCCATTTTGTACAGCAATTTCACATTGCATATAGCTTTCCTATCACAATTAACTTGGGCTATGAGTATTTGTGTCATTATAACTGGACTAGTAACAACCGTTGTCCTTGAAAATAAGCCTTCTGATTTGTTTTAGTATAGTGGAGTCAGTTCTCATGAACTGTAAGATAAACAAGGATCATGTTTGCATTCCTTTGTGAAAAGATATCACCTGATGGACTTCTCAAGTGACCAGTGAAGATGGAGAGGTGGTAACTTCTCTGTCCAGTCTCTGATCACTGTCCAGAAACTTACATATACGAGGTCAACAATAAACGAGAGACTTCCTTTCTTCTTCTCTGCCTGAACACCTGTTGTGTGTGTTGCTGTGTGTTTCTATCTGTGTCACAGTAACAAACAACTGCATTGTATTTGAATTATACTCATATAGTATTAGGTTTAATTAATAAAACATTGCATCTGTGCAAAGTGTTCTGTCTTAGCCAATAGCAAAACTCCATGTTAAAAAAAACCCCAAACAACAAACTTGGGAAAAAGCTGTAATTGAGATTCTAGCTAAACTATTCTATTATTAGATAGCCAAACTATCTATTCTAATGTGCTCTGCTATAGTACCACAATAAAGATGTTGATCATAGAATTTCAGTCTTAACACACTGTATGTTTCTTTAACAAAGTTACAGTACTGCCAATTTCAGAAGAAACCATCAGATTATTTGATACTGATCAACTGCATTTTGTCATTTGTACTAATCCACTTCCATACCTTCTGTTGTAGCTGTTAAACATTTTTTCTTTCTGACACACCATCTCACATACACTATGTCTCTTGTCCCTTCATAACCATGAATGTCTTTCACTTCTCTAAAACAAAGACTCATCTTTTTCCATTCGTTTGCAGGAAACTGCTACAGATGACAATTCTGTTCACCCACCTTATCCTTCAGGATTTATAAAAGACACACACATGAAGGCTTAGTCCTGAACACTTCACTCAGTTCACTGGCTTGGGATTGGGTCAATAGCTAAGACTTTTCTTTTTTGTTTGCTACACATCTAATTAAAATTTTCAGTTATTTAAGGGGTTTTTTTTACTACATATTGATAAGCATCAGCAGTTACAGAACAGAAAATCCCTACGATTACATTACAGTTTTCAGCTTTCTCACATGAAGGTCACTGGAATGAAATGGAAATGGAGAGATAATTGTGATTTGTTCCATAAGACAGAATCACTACCTGATTATACAGCAAGGTAATTAAACTAAACTTAATTGAGATGTTGCAGCATGTCTGCCACTGCCAGCAATGTGCAGTGTTAGCCTAGTCTTGACTAAGGTCTCTGCCTTTATTTCTGTACTGTGAAGGCACTGTCTTTAACAGGACTCTGGATTTTATATTGAAATATACTTTTTACCAAAAAAAATATCTCATCATTTTAAAAAAATATTCTCCCATGTCCTGGATTGTATGAATACCACACCACTTACAGAAAAACTTCAGGAGAGAGCAAATCCACACACTAAAAAGATGGAGATGCAAACAATACTGTGGAGGCACATAAAGGTTGGGAGTTATTCCCTAGAAGTACATGGAGTGCCTTTAGTACAACACTACAGCAGTGCTTGACATTTCAAAATTCAGGTTGAAAACCATTATACATACCGTATTGAAGCAAGAAACCAGGAAAATTAAGAGTAGAGCTTAGCAAAAAGAGAAGACACAATATAAATTATTAAATACTAGCAAATTATTAGCAGATAACCTAGCTAGAGCTGAGACCATATATTATTTACTTGACTTAATGGTATTTGTAAAGCAAGACAAGAAAAATACCATACTGTGGAGATGAAGAAACTGTGACTGCAGCCAGGCTGGAAGCTGGCCAGAACCTGGTCAGAAGGTTTGGACTGTGCCCAAGGGACAGGATGCCCTGTCAACAAGAGGGAAATAGGGGGTTGCTATGACAAAGAAGACCACTGACCCATTTCAGATCCCACTGACTCATTTAAGAAGAGAACTGGGCAAGCGTAGTCAATCTTTAAATTCGTTTTAATACAAAGTGGAAATAGGTGGGGTCAGGTAATGAATATGTATAGGCATGTTGGGTAACTTTATGAATATGTACAGTTTATGGGAATAGAGAACCAGGCCATTGCAAATTCAGCACACCTTTGAGACATGAGTCTCCTGTGCTCCAGCACTGGCAATAAAACATACCACTTTCCTAACTGTAACTAGCTGGAGAGTTTTTGTCTGTACTGCAGCATATTTGCATTACTACGAAAATCCTGAATGGATGGGACTTGATGACTCTGATAGCAGAAAGCCTTGGCTTTATATGCTTTGGAAAGGAAATCTAATCACATTCCCAACATGAACAATAGAAAAATCAATTCAAATGCCTGTTAAAAGTTTTGCTTTGTTTTGAATTCTCTGCTGCCTCTTAGAAGGATGAGAAGCTGTTGCCTGTATCTGTAAAACAAGTTATTGGAAAAGAAGTCGCAGAAGTTTAACCACCATTTACACTGCTGTAGAATATTTGTTTCCCACTTATGGAAATCTCAGATCCTGACTGTTACACTTCTAAATGAGATATCCAGTTGCAAAATTAAAGGTCCAAATTTGTTTGTTCCCAAAAGCATAACACTGAAACAGATTGTGCAATTTGTCTTTTAATTTCCAAATAAACACAGGAGACAATGCAATTAAAATTTGGAATGTAGAAACACACACAAAAATCAATTTTTGTTCAAAACAATGAAAGTTTTGAACCTGTAAAAAGGAACTAAATCCATCTGAGATAATCACTGCATGCATTGACCAGCTTAGCAAATAAACTACTAACAGCTATATCAAACTTCTCTAGTCTCTCCATCTGTGTGAATGTTGCTGATTGGAATTTCCTTGGGATCAGAAACATTTCCAGCACCATGTCTCCTGGAGGCAACAGGTCTGCAGGAAAAAACAACGGTATCATCTTTCTCCTGCCATTCAGCTGTTTGGCCCTACTTCTCCAAAGGTAACTTTTCATTGCAAAACAAGCCTTTCCTGCATGAGCTCCAGAAACTCCCAGATCCACAGTGGATTGTTTTAAGCTTTGCTACCACCTCTCCTCACTGAGCTGGAGGTCAAGGAGACACACCACCTACTCTGCAGCTCTCTGCAGTGGTGCTGCAGCCAATACCAGCACCCACCACTGGAGAGCAAATAATATCTCGCTCCTTTGCGTCACAGTTTGCACCATTACAGTTCTACAGTCACAGTTTGCACCATTACAGTTCTACAGTCACAGTTTGCACCATTACAGTTCTACACTGATTAAAAAAGCTGTGATGAAAACCAAATTGTAACCTTCTAAAAAGGCTATGGAATTATGAAATTAAGGGAACTACAATTATATACTCAATTACCCAGTATTGTTATTTTAAAAAGCTGCCATTTAAGAAACTCAATTCTAAATCATGAGCTGTAGTAAATTACTTCATTGTACATACTAGATCAATTTAAGGTCGAACTAAATTACATTTTAAGTAACTCACTGGTCTTTGAACAAGTCTCAAGATTCTAGTACAACTTTAGGGTTCAAAAAGTAACTAACTAGATAATGAAATTATCAACCTGAAAAAGTTCACATTCATCTATAAACAAAAGCTTAAACACTCTAATCAATTCCTTTGCCCCATAATTTAAACAGTACACCATACTCAAAAGTACTCCAATGCAGGAGTAAATCAGCACAGAAGAACTTCTATCAAAATGGAGAAAAGCAAAAAAGAGTTAAGCTTTGTTTTGTAAACTTGCTGGTACTAAGCATGGAAGAACTGTTCATATATAAAAGCGGAAAATTATGTCTGGTGTTATAAATTCTTATGCTCTCAAAATGCGTTACTATTAGCAATAATTCAGTTAATGTTTCTGCAAGAGAAATACTTATAAATATTGAAAGTCTTTCTCCTTCAAAATTACTTTTTCCTATGTTTTATTTTAACCATATTTATGACAGAGTATTTTCAAAGACATAGAATTTTTATATTAGGAAACTGAAATTTTACCTTAGGAAACTATTTCATTTCTGTGAAACTCCAATTTTCCATGGTTCTATGCACATGAAAGAAATTAAATATTTAATACTGCTGCACAGTGTAGGGATCCCAAACAAATGAACTTTGTGATGAGAAAATGGCAAAAGAAACTAGGAAATTAGTAATAAAAGAGACCTTGAAAGGACATACAAGCGCAATCTCTCTCAGACCCTCTCAACACAACAATTAGCCAGCTGAAATTTTTAATAGTCCAGGCAATACTGAAGATGACAGCATGAGTTCCAAATAGAGGACAACAAAAGCATAAAAGCTCTTTTAAAAAGAGCAGGTGTTTTCATGCAGTAAAAGAACAGCAATAGATAATTCTTATCTTTTCATTTCCTGTGATCCAGTGAATTGCATCAAAACCCAGGTAATACTTTCCTAATGTTCAGTATCTCATGCAAGATTTATGCTTTCAAAAAGTGTGAAGTGATTCTTGAAGCAATTACTGACATCTTGTACATTATCCAACTCTCCAAAATATGCACTATTCCTCTTTGGTAATACTGTAAACCACTGGCTTCTATAAAGTCTCTTCAAGGTCCTCTAATTTCATAGTTACCTGAAGTGCATCAATGAGAAACACAGTATCATGATTTTCCTGATGCAGCCAAGGAATTGACACCAGCATGGGATGTATTTTATGGACTCTGTCCATAAGCATGTCAGGACTCTGTTACTTGCAGATCTTTTAAGTCAGTTTTAGAATTTCATTTTAACTTCATACACCAACTTTGCAGAAGCTCTGTCACCAGCCACTGGCTAGTAGCAGAGCTGCACTCTGACTTGTGCAGACAAAAGAAGCAGAACATAAACTTCTCAGCCAATTTTCCTCAAAATATTTTCTGCATCATCTACAAGCCCAATAGCTAGGAATTTTTCAATGAACTGACTAATCTACATCCCCCTTGGTTAGTAAAATACAGTATTAACTTACTTGTGCCAGTATTTTACTATTTACAATTTTTTCTTTATCTTATAATATCAGTCCAGTACCCACTGCCCAATATCCATTAATGCTGCACCACTTTCAAGTACAAATTTGTGGAAGGAGAGAGGTGTGCTAAATTGCCTTTGGTTGAAGAAAAGCTATGGGTCATTCCTTCAGATGACAGTGATGAAACTGAAATTACATGGGATTTTGTTCATGACTTCAAATAAGTTTGATGTCTTTACTCCCTATTATCTAACTTCAAATTTTTTTCTTTTATATATACATAATATTAGTACATTCACCATCCAAATTCTCCAGTGTCAGATAAAAATATTATTGGAGGCATCTAGCAAGTGGTCTTGTAATTTATTGACATAAATACAACGATTATTTTAAACAGGTCACAGAAAGTGGTCTGCAGGTAGGAGAAATACATTTACTGGAAGAGAAATGCAGAAAGTGCCTTGGTGCTTTAGTGCCTGAAAAGCTGCTGTGCGACTCACCACCAATCAGGGAAAAAGGCTAAATAGGATTTTAGCTATTATGCCTTTTTTTTTTTAATCCCAGCTATTATTTTGGTGATTTCTAGTCTCACTCCATACGTTATAGCTTATCTAGCCTAGAGTATAAGGAATGATCACCTATTCTCTACTGCTGTGTGAGACTCAATGAACCTGGCTTTATACCAGTGATTAGGGTCTGCTTGATAAATTTTCCCTCTAATGTTTTGTGGTCTGCATAAGAAATACACAGGCATATATCTGAATATACATATTAGTGCATTTTGTTGCATAATGCATTTTGCAATTTTTTTCTGTGATATTATTAGAGAAATAATTTTGATTCTCAGCTTGTGGGATAACTTTATAGATGTACATAAACCAGCAGGCAGCTTTATGTAAACAGTAAGCCTTTCCAAAACACAGAAAAGCAAATATTAATTATATCCTACATTGAAACTCTTTCTCCAGTCTTCTCTAAAGCTTCAAAGGAGGTTCAGCATGTCTAGTGTTTGCAAACACAACATTCAGAATACCAGCCTTAGATGAACTATCTTGAAAATAACCATACCACTTTTTCATTTGCAAAGTGTAGTTATTCCAAGTGACAGAGCTGAATAAATATTACAAAAAAAGTTAGCCAAAACTTTACTTTGTTCCCATTTATCTAAGAAAGAACCATCAATAACAAGCAGAAACTAAACCTTGCCTGCCTAAATGTAACTTGTTATTATGTTCCATGTGATGGCAAGTGAGAGGGGCAATATTCAGCACTGAGAATTGATTCTGAACTGGCTCTATGTTCATGGCTTTTAGATTTAAGTTGGAAAAATGAAGAACCACAAGACCCAAGATCCTTTTGAGAAAACTTCTCATGCTTTTTATTATACACAGTCCTTTGCTGCAAACTAGTTGAAGACTGATTATCTTTGGCAAATTTAAAATGTTACCCTGCACTTTGGTAACCAAATCAGGAATACTATATTCTTGCTTTATATTTTGCTATCAAGCACTTTGTTTGTATTTAATCATAGCAATTATTTCTATTGTGCTTACCCCCTGTAATTTTATGTTATATACAATGACAGTTATTTGAGCTAAAACAATTGCTCACAATAATTTGTGTGTTTATTTTTATTGTGATTATTGTCATTCCAGCTCTCTCAAGGGAAGAGCAGAGCACTCTAAGTTATGCATATATACCTTTTAATAACTAAGCTGTTCTTCTCCTTGGTGTTCAACCACCTACTGAAGAAAAAACAAAACACAACAACTATGTTCAGAATGAAAAAGTAAATGAAAATAATAAGTTATCTTCTTACTCCTCTGAGTAACATGGAAAAATAGCTACTGTATTATTTATTTTTGCATTGAACTTTCAGACACAATTTTTTTTTCTTTTGGCAAGGAATGGCTTTTAAAGACATTTATATTTACCAGCATGTATTAATAAGAAACTGACTCCCCCAGAGCTGAACGTGGGCTGAAGTCAAAGAACAGTTTTTTCTTCCACATACTCTCTCTCACCCCAGTATGTCCTTGTCAAAATATAGAGTCCAGAACTGCAGTGACACTTAAACCATAGAAAGCCAAGATTTATATGGCAGCAAAACGATGCCCTTTGTCTTGCTTTCTGACAATTTCACTGTCATTTTTGCTGCTAGTGGATACTGAGTTCATGGCTTTAGAAATCTCTGGACAATGACTCCAAGATCCCTTCCTAAATTTTAATGTGTACTTTTAAGCCCAGCACTATTGTAAGCACAATTTAAACTACTTTCCCCTTGATGGGTAAGAGAAGAGAGATAAAGCACTTTCCAGTGCCTAAAAGGGGCTTACAAGAAAGCTGGGCAGGGACTTTTCTCAAGTGCCTGGAGTGATAGTGGTAATGGTTTCCAACTCAAACAAGGCAGATACAGTTTAGATATTAGGAAGAAGTCCTTCAAGAGGGTAGTGAAGCACTGGAAGAAGTTGCCCAGAGAAGTGTGAATGCCCCATGACTGGAAGTGTTCAAGGTCAGCCTGGACATGGCTTTGAGCAACCTGGCTAGTATAAGGGGTCCCTACTCATTGCAGGGAGGTTCGAACTGAATGATCCTTAAGGTCCCTTCCAACCCAAAGAGACGTGAAAGAGATTGTATGAATGCTAGCATTCTTTTATACAGGTATTAAAAAAAATTATCTTAAACATGAAGTATTGGAAAATGCCTCCTAATGTCAGTCTTTTTAATTTATGAAAGAGGACACCAACTGCAAGTTTATTATGGCCTGTTTGTATTAACAGGTGGAACAAAATATGTTTAAGAAAGGATCCTTAAAACTAACAGACAAAAGAATGGCTTAGCAAAAGCTGTAGTTTGATAAATGCAGCACAGAAAAAGGCAAATTTTAAATACACAGATAAAAGAGCAAGGATAGTAACTTACTGGATTCATCTTTATAATCAAGATGGATATGCCCAAAACTTCAGGTACTGTTCTCTGCTTTGAAGCAGACACCACCAGAGTTACACAGGACAGTAGATCCCTTCAGCAATTTAAAAAAGATATAAAGAGTCATTTCAAAAACAGTGACTCATGGAAATCTACCTGGGATGGCCCAAACATAAAGGATTCTGCTTACTTTTCTCCTACTGAATAAATATTAATGACACCAAATAATTCAGTTTCTCCTAATTCCACAGCAGACTCTTGTATCCTAGGAAGGCAAGTTAATTTATCACTACTCCACAGTTTATTTGGCACGACGACGAATAAGAATTATATCTTAGCTATCCAGCTCAACAGAACCACAAAAAAGAGTAATTTTAGTTTTCATTCATAATACGTTAACCTTCCCTTAACCTCAGCTAGCTGCCTTGCAATTTCTTTCTAGCTCATTATTTTGACTTTTATTTATTAAAAATTAGCTAACCATACACACTGGACTTTAATTAACGCAATGAAGTCCAAAATTACTACCCATTTTACCCAAAGGTAATAAATCTAGAATCTGTGCTTCTGTAATCAAAAGTCGTTCATGTCTCTGAGCTGTGAACTAATTCTACTGAATACTTCCACACAGTAAGTAACTTGTAGATGGCCACCTTGAAACAGCATCACAGTGTTAAATCACACTCCACAGCACTTAGAATGTACATTTAAATGAACAGTAAATTCTTCTAGCCTAGTCTATAAGCTTAAATACCAGGTCATAAAATTAAGCTCCTGACATATTCTCAGTGGTGCACTCTGCAGCAAGCATTTGTAATCATTATGCCTTCCAGCAAGAAATGCAGTGTGTAGCTATCAAATAGGGATAATTAAAGTAAACATAAGCCACATAATTGCAGCTTCCTTCACCATTTAGACTTTAGATCTGGAATACATTGTGTCAAGTTGATTACTTGCCACAATAATAATGGCACATTTGATGCATTTTATACTGATAATCCTCTGGTTTCTTATCTGATATCACAGATGAATTATGTCCAACAATTAAGGCATAAAATAAAGGAAAAGGCATAGAAATAAAAATGGAGAAATAAATGCAGCAAAGCTACAAAATATAAAGTTTATGGTTACTGAATAAGTAGTGGATAAACACAGAACACGAGAGTGAGTGGCTTTTCAAAAAATGAGCAAAAATGGGTGGCTGACATCAGAAAGGTCACAGAAGATGCAACCAGCAAGATCATGGCGAGGTACCAGTGAGGGGAGTAAAAAATCAAAAACAAAAATATAGCATCTGATCTTATTCCAGCAAAGACAGAGCCACTTGTGGGGGGAAATATTGATGGAACAATTGTATACACCTAATTCCTTTGGAGACCTGCCTTTGAACCAAGGAGGTTCACACCAGGTTAGTAGGACAGCAACATGATCCAAGGTACCTTTTACTGAAGGAAGAACTATACTTGAGATAACCTTACCAGAACACTCCATGTTAAATAAGAACACCATTCAACCTCAAAGAACAAGACATAAAATTTTTGACATCAAAATAACATTATTGTGACAACAGAAGAGCTTTATCAGTGAGCATTACTGCAAGTCAAAACACAGTATGTTCCACTGCTTCTGAATGAAAAAATACACAAAATAGTTAAACAGAGAACAGAGAGAGGGGTTATGCTGATTAGTGAAGCCAATCTGCTCTTTTCTGATTAAATGCTAGAGTGAGCATGATGAAGAATATGGGATTAAGTGCTGTGATGGGATAAAGAAAACCAAAGACAAGAGAGAAGATATTCTACATTTTTAAGCAGTAAAATGTTAATTTTACTCACATATCATAATAATATGCTGTAAAGGTATTTCTCTTTCTCCCCCATCCCCTAAACTCTAGAAAGCAGCTTTTCTGTTTGTGCCAGGACAAAAGTCTGGCACCACAACGCAAGTCAGCTCTAGGAAATCTGCTAGGTTTAAAAAAATCTAGATAGAATAAGGTTTGCAGGATACAACAGGAAGGAACAAACTACTGAATCTTTAAACATGATGTTGAAAACAAAAGGATTAAAAAGTGAATGGGGTGTCATTTGTGCTACAGGTTCCTTAGACTTTCTGTAGCAGTAAATTAATGTTGCTCATTATGACAACATCTACACTGAAGGATCTTATCAAGTGAAAACATACAAATTAATATTCAACACTACTCAAGTCAGATTAACTAACTAAGCAAAGCACGGCACACTATTACTTTTGGCATGTCCATGAACTCCATATACTTTTCAATTCTCTGTTGTTGCACATTAAAAGAGAGGAAGGAAGACATATGCCAATGTCCTGGAAAAAAAATGGGGAGATTTTTAAAATGCCAAGCGCTGTTATCTATTTCCCCTTAACTACACACTAAGAAACAGATGTATTTCCTTCTGCTGAATCCTTTACCTTCCCCTTAGGAAACCCTGGATCTTAAAGGAAATTTCAAGTCTATGAAGCACTGAATAGATGTAAAATGCATAAGGGGTACATACAAAAATAGCTGCTCCACTCAGTAAGCATGACAGAAAATCACTGGCTTGTGTATGACATTTAAGAAGAAACCTGATAAATGACCTTCTCTTCTCAGTCAGTTCATGCACAGAAATATAATGGGCTAAAATAATGGAGAAACACAAATTCATGAATTGAATTATTACAAATAAAGTTCACTTCTACGAGCTACAGAATATATATATATTTGTTATTTGGACAAAAAATTTTTACATCACCACTTTAGCATACTTGTAAGCACACAGATGGAAATTACAGAGTGGAACTAAAAAATAAAAGCAGGCTTGATTAGTTTTACAATTATTGTTAGAAAGGGAAAATGGGATTTAACTGCAGGCAACTGAGCATGATATTCAGCATCACTTCTCACTCTTCCCAAGAATGAATCATCATACCAAATACTGGACATATCACCTGTATTCCTTCAAACATGCCAAAGAAGGGAATAAGCACTTCAGTGGTCGAGTTCAATCTTTCCAGAAGCAAATATGTAAACCAGATCAGACAAACTGTGCCCTTCGAGATGCCCTTCTAAATACCTGTTCCTCTCTCTTGCTTCCAAGGAGTCTAGCTTGGATAACCACTGCATCTGTAGAGGTGCAGAGAACAGAGTTCTCCATACTAAATTAGACAAGTCTTAAGGCACGTAGCACTTTGCAATTTATGCCAGGCATGACCTCAAATCTCCACAGAGCAACTGACAGGTAGGTTTACACGGTAAATAGTGTTAGGAAACTTCTACTTGCACTTCACCATAAGTGAATACAATTTACAAAGGAGACTTCAAAAAGGAATCATAAATTGTTTTAAAAAAATATTAATAATTAAAAATTTAATGCAAATCATTAAAACATTAAAACAATTATTGCCCCAGAATATGATCAACTGCTTCAGAATACATTAATTAATTGCTAAACTATTTGTTCTTAATTTGTTTTGTAAATTATGGAACAGATGTCTCAGAACGTAAATCAAGCAAATTTCATTACAAGCTCTAAATTAATTTTTAATTTTCGTATTACAAATCTTTCAAAATATTCCATTTTTCACTTCAATCACGAATCATAGAATCACAGAGTCACAGAATAGGTAAGGTTGGAAAGGATCACAGTGGTCTGGCCCAACCTCCCTGCTCAAGCAGGGGTATCCCAGAGCACATGCCACAGGATTGTATCCAGACAGTTCTTGAATATATCCAGTGCCAAATATTCAAGCCCATACTTTTCTTTCTTTTCCATGAAACATTTTTGGAAAAGAACTGTACTGCAAAATCTGAAATACAAAATCAAAATTTATTCATCCTTACTAACACCAGAACAGAAGAAGCCCAGTGTACACCAAAGTAATTTAAAAAACCCCAAACAGATAAAGCAGGATTTGTTTTAGCTTTTCAGGAATTTACTTTACAACCTGAACTTTCTATATATGGCTTTTAAAATATAAAATTTTGCAATGATGAATACTAACGTCAGACCATTCTGCTAGTCCCTACGGTTCTATTTGGAAAATGTATTCACACATTAATATCTCTAGAACAATAAGCAACAAGAAACACTTCTAGCACCATTCAAATAAACCATAACATTTCACCATTAATCATAAACCACAGATATCTGGTATCCATATATTAAAATTGGATTAAAAAAAGATTTTAATATTTGCACTGTTAAAAAGAACATAAGTTACTATATGTTCATTAACTGATGCCTACACCAATGGCAATTCATAAGACAATTCATAACGGCACATCAATAGAAAGGACTCATAATCAGGATATGCTAACCCTGAAATTAAGAGATCTATTCTTCTTGCAAAGATATTCAAAGATTATCAAAATATCAGAAAAAATCTGATTCCACATATCTATTTCTCATGCAAAAGCATATGTCACAAAACCGCACAATGTTCATCTCTGAACTTAAAACCACAGGACAGGATCTTCTACTTGGAAGCAAGAATTATGCTCACCAGCTCCCCATATCCAAAAAGGCTTCAGATAAAACCCCAATACACAGTGGGGAAAATTTAATTGAATTAATCAAATATTTGATTTTATTCCTTTGACAATTCATAAACAATTATTTTGTGTTAAAGCCCACTTTGATGGACCTGTTAGCAGTTCACACAAATATTTTAGATGTCATCTGGAATTTTCTTAAATCCCTAATTTAACAATTCCATTTTTCTGTCATTAATATTACTCTTAGAAATGAACAAACTGTTACTAAAAAAAATCTGTGTCTAATAACTAATACATAAGCCTCTTATATATAAATGATTATTACTATATCCTAAGAGTAGGCATTAAGATCTATTAGATTTTAAAATGCCTTCATGTTAACTCTACTATAGCTACTCGAAGTACTTTCTTGGCACAATGTCAATAAACAGTGTGAAGCATCTGGTAAACATAATTTTATCTTGTGTCTAATTGTTCAGCATGAATTGTTAAGCATGTTCTTACCTAAAACCAGGTACAATTAAAATAGGAAAATATTTAGAAAACATAACTGATAAGCTCAACTGAATAATGCATTTATTCTCCTCTTGGTAAAATTACACACTAAGCTCAGACTTAATGTCAAGCAGCTCAGTAACAGCTCTGTTCATGCTCAGCTGGATCAGCCCTTCAATTAAATTTCTTTCATTTCAAGGTAATAATCAAAACAGCTAACAATTCAAGTGATATCTCCACATCCACATGCAAATGCAGTATTTCTTCATTTTCCTTTCAACAGGAGAACCAGGGCTGCAGGAACATAGCCCTAAATTAAGCTATTAAAAATTAATATTCTAAACTTCTTGTGTGGATGAAATATACTACTAATGCTCGACTCCAGTTTTCTCCATTATATTTGCTGATATTCTTCAGCAACTTTTGCCAATTCACAAAAAAAAAATTCTTTCACTACTATCTTTAAAAAATCTAATACAACTTATTCTTTAAAAGTGAAAGTAATGTTAGAATTGTTCTTTTCTGTTTTATTCCCTTACTTCTTCATGGATTTGCTGACACCTTTTCTGATGAAATATTTTCTCAATACTACTTTCTTTTCCCCCCATACTTCTTCCAACAAATCCAGCAAGCAGATTGAATTTCAGTGTCCTTCAGACAAAATGAGAAGGCCTTTGCTAGACACTGAGATATTTACATTTTCATTCTAGTGGAAACTTATATTCTTGCCCCATCCTAAATTTTTTACCACAATTCCTACAGTGAGGCATCAGAAGTGAATGTGTCTGATGCCATCTAGCATCAACACTGACTAAAGTTTGGCAGATCTCCTCTCAATCTCCAAGTTCACAGCATATATTGAAGCTGTTAATACAAGAGAATTAACTGCTTAAGCTGAAAAAAACCTCTCCAAATTCTCCCCTCCCAGAACCACCACGACCTCAGTACCAAGTAAGCAAGAGAGAATAAAGAACACTTATGATGTAACAGCAATTTATTTCAAGCAATGGGCACAACAGAACTGATTTGAGTTAAAAGGAGTTTTTTCTTGTTCTCCCAGACAAACTGACCTTTGGAAAGATAAAACTTACAGCTTTCTACATAAAAATATTAAATGATCTTTTAAAAAAATCATCCAGGGTGGTCCAGTTCCTTCAGAAGCAAACTAAAAATCTTCACACTTTAATAGTTAATCCCAATGTGCCAGACATACAATTCTATCGTGTAACAAACTTGACTAAGGGCTGAACCTTGGGCATGATGCCCAACTTTCACCCAAGTAGATGCAGCAAACACAGATCCAAACTATATTTGTGACATGTGCTTTAAATATGTAAAATCAGGGTAAATACTTCCAACATTATAAAACTTCCACCCTGACAAATATTTCAAAGCACTGAGGTTATATGACATTCAAATACCCCAAATACCAAGGCAGTACCCTTGCAAAATTGCACCTGCATATCTCTTCTCGTGCTTTGCAAATCCCATGGGGACTCTTGTCCTATTCCTTCTATTTTTGTGTGTTCCTAATTTCTAACTTAGCCCACCACAGGGATGATTAGTCCAACTTTCAATCCTATTTCTGCCTAGCTAGACATCCAGTTCCCACCTGCTTTCAGCCGAAAAGCCAGTCTCCAGCTCTAACCTGGACTTTTAACACAAGCTTAGCTCATCCCTCCAAGTCAGTGCACCAGCTGCTCATCCGAGTTTGTAAAACAATGGTTTATGTCAGAATTTATGTCAGCAAGGTGGGATCTTCCAACTTGCTACACCATATACAGTGAAATCCAAACAAAGATGAAGAGATATTTGTCTCTTGCAAACGAAATAGAAAAAAGCAGAGGAAGCAGAACACGGAAATCTAAAAATGCAGAAGATTCCTGTGATCATTCTCCTGCAATGCTAAGTGCCCAAAAGAGAGCAAGTAAGTAATGAAAAGCCCTAAGCAACACAGATGGCTTTTGGGTGCATGTCACATTCCCAGTCATTTGTCAAGTCTGTACCTAAAAAAACCCTTATAAACACCAGAAAAAAAGAAAAAAAGGAAACATAAAAAGACTCCTGGGTCTACTTCTTCCAAAAGAAGTTTCTCATATACTCCAACAATAAAACAATGACATAATTTCTGAGTAATGCAAAAGCCCCAAGAATTAGCAATAAGTGATTTTTCATGTCTTCCCTTAAAAAGTTAATGTGTTACTAGCAACACAGCTGAAGTTTCTTTCTCAAAGAATTATTTTCAGGCAAGCAGATTCCCTTTAATCAGTAAATGACCTCTGAATGGTCCAGACATTACAACATACTCTGTCACTGTTATCAAAACCATTTAATTTCTAAAATTCAATTTAAAAGGCTTTGGACTTTTACTTTCTATTAAAGAAACACTTTCTGAATCATTTTAGGAACAAAGTTCTGCAGTTAGACAAAGAGCAGCTAAGTGAAAAGTGATGCTATTTAAATTAATTGTTTAAAACCAGTACTTCTACAAAAAATGATAAACAGAACATGAATGTAAGCATGGGACTTTACACAATTGTTGATGAAAAAGTATTACAGCTACTGTATGCATACAAGTTGTAGAAACCACTTGAGAAAAACCTGAAATGCCATTAGGATAATACAACACATCGCACATCAGCCTGGCAAATATCAAACCTTTAAGAGCAAACTTTTAAGGTTATTTTTTTGTTCCTTGCAGAAAACAATTTAATGTCTTCAAATATCCCAGTAACACCTGTAACACTTCAGCAGCTCCATTTTAGATACTTATATCACAGGTAAGTTGCAATGGCATACCCTAGGTTCAATTTTACAATACACATTTTTTTCAAAGACATAAAGATACAGCATTCTAATGTCACATCTTTATATATACAGCTATACCTTTTGTATATATGTATCTTTACATATATATGGTTAATTTCCTTTCTTTTTGTACTTTCTTTTCCTGGAGATTGTTTCGCAGTTTTCCATTTTCAGACTACCTAGAAATTATAAAGGTTAATGATAAAAATAAGAAAAAATTAATATGGCTGAATATTAGGAAGACATTTATAATTTTCCCAAGTCAATCAGGGAAATGTGCCTTTAAGTCTGTTCGTCACTGCCTCTTCTCATCAGACATACATGAAACTATTTTCCACCAATAAATTCTTGAAGTCTTTGGCTGTAAGCAACAGTTTGGATCTATGATATTTTTAGCTTTTCAAATCTATTGTGATATCATTACCAGTGCAGGTGATAAGGGACACATAACGGGAACAGAGAGGGTGCAGAAGTCAAGGGCCTCATGACGGCAAGGTGTGATTAAGACTGGAGATTTTACTGGTGACCTTTTAGTGTCCTGGAGAGACACTAAGAAGGGTTTTGAACCTTGAAACTTTTTGATCTAGATGTCTCTCAAATATTACAAGAGCTACTCATCTATCCTCAATCTTAAAATCTTAACACCTTGATCACTTGAAATAGATCACAGGCTACATGATGCTTCAGGAGATACATCCTTCACCATTCAAGAAAAATTTGGGGTTTCTTTTTATTTTTTTAATTTCACAAAGCAGATGTATTTTCAGAGCAGCAAGTTATTAGATTGATGGTATTTCCCTTTACTTACTGCAGTAATTAAATTGTCTTGACATTAAACAAAAACATGTTTTTCTCAACAGGCCTCACCTTAAGAAGGTCTCACTGGATGTTAAAGTTTTCTTTGACAACAATCTTTAGCTGTCATCCAGCACATTAGCTACTGCATTCATCAGGGGAATGGAGACAACAAATCAAATTTATCTTCTCTTTCATCAATACTTTCTCCTAAAACACAAGGTTTAGCACTCTTTTGCTTATTTATCAGTTTTGATTGTTTTTAAGGTATTAACAGCTCATTTCAACACAAATGGTCAAGTCAAGAAGCCAGCTTTGTACTAGAAACAATCTTTTATAAAGTTATTGAGAAAAGTTTGCTATGTTATTGAGCACTTCGGCTGGGAGCCGTAAAGGCAAAGCTGAACTTCCCCCATAGTTCATTATCTTCAGGAGTATTGATTCCTAGATGAGACCACACTCACCATTCAATGTCAGCTCTGCTGACTCCTGCTAGTAGATCTCAACCAGCTGTGAGAAAGCAGGGACACAGTAGGAGGGATGGGAAGATTAGGGGACAAACAAGAAAAACAACGGGAGTAACAGGCAGTGCAAGTAGAGATGCAAAACGACTTTGGAGCATTATCACCTAAAATAAGTGGCACTTCATGAACTCCGTGACCAGGCATCCATGTTTTCCAATGCTGCTTTATGGACACAGACCCAGCACGCCTTTAGGCTTGATCCTCCAATCAACAAAACAGAGAAATGATTTCTCCATAACAAGCATCTACTGAAGATCACATAGATAAATGCTGACAAATCTCAGCGATGAGTGTCTCATTTAAAAAATTTTATTTTAAAAAGGCTTATTTTCCAGTTGGCAGCTTTAGGGTATTACTGGCAAAAGATATTGTTATCAAATAATTTGTCACACCTACTAAAGCAAATGTGGTTAAAATACAAATACAACATTAGTTTCACTTGTTCATAAAAGTCAAAATGTAGTGAAGTATAGAAACAAAATTTCAGGTTTGCTAGCCTCTGGAAAAATAAACAACAAAACTTAATTAAATAAGCACATCCCAACAAAATGCAATAGCAAATTTTTTAATGGATGTTCTGCACATACTTACAGGTTGAGCAGACTAATAGCGCTCTCACCACAAGCTCACTGAGTAACTTCCACTTCTGCCTCACTCTGGAGGTGACAACTGGAATGAGAATCTCTGCAGGGACGTAGAATTGAATCGAATACGTCACAAAAATCCCAAAGGAGTACAGAATTTTTACAGACTGATACAACCTGTTGAAAACATTTACAGTCATGTAAGTATGTAAGCTGCAAATTCTTCATATAAAATTAGCTTGATAATGGCCCTAAGGAGATACATACATATATATATATATATTTTTTTTTTCTCCAGCAAACATGAATATATTTTAACTGCCTAAGAAATTGAAGAAGAGAAGCCAACTAGAGTAAATCTTCCAATAAAGTGCATATATCCTTACCACTTGTGGCTGAGTAAACAAATGACAAAGAGCTATCCATGCCTCCAACATTTTTAAATTTAGATATATTTTTAATTCATGCTGCATTAACTACAAGCATTTGTCATTGCTTTCAGCAAACTGACAGAAATGATGAGTCTCTCTGTATGATCTTCTTTCTATGACATTATAAAAATTTTGGGTGAGGGCTTGGTTCTTTTGCCATTGGGTGTTGTGTGTTCACAAATGGGGAAGGGAATATTTCTCATAAGCAACCTGTTTTAACAGAAGATGATGCCAAGCAGACCAAGCTCTGAAAACCTTGGGGTGTGCTTCGGTCCTTAAAATTTGTTCAACAGAAGCAAAGCCAACATGCATAAGTAAGAAAATAAAAAACAGCAGCAAAAGGAGGGAAAGAACAAATAGGACCTTGATCTCTGTATCTCTTAAAGCCTGGCAGGGGTCACTTAAAGCATTCACTCTTTGAGTATCACAGTCTGTATCTGCATTAGTAAATAAAATCCAGACAGGACTGCTTTTGGCCTCTTATCCTGTGGTTAAATGGCACGACATGGCAAAAATTGTATCTGTACAGCTCAGCTCTTTTCCACCATACTTTCTATGATTCTATGATATGAGGAAGAAAAGAAAACTAAGCTTCAACTAAAAATACATTTTGACTAATAGGTCTTAAATTATCTGTATCAAAGGTTTGGACATCACTGTACACAACTCAGGGAATCTCCAAAGGCACATTCAAATGGACAGAAAACTATTACATCAATTTACATGTTGACATAATGGTGTAGCTAGTTTAGAAGCTGCTGCTTTTGTGACACACATCTTTTTGACTGCTTTTAGAAATTTAGAGGGAACAAGAGCTCTGCAAGACTGTCCTTATACCAGAAGCTTAGACAGATTTTATCTGGTTAAATTTTAGTTGACCAGATACCCAGAATTCGCCTCTACTCCTCAGGCTTCAGACTACCCCAAGCCTTTTACAAAAGTAATTTCTAAAATATATTCAAAATCAGGATTCAAAACTTTATACACTAAGTAGTTCAAAGTAAGCATCTCCATTACACTATTTTTCTACAGCTCTATGATGATTAAAACTTTCCAAATTAAAAAAATATTTTTTCAGATTACTGAGGTGATTTTAATAGTAATATAATTTTATATTCCAATCAGAAAAAGATGACTCCTTAGGCTGCCTTTTAATAAAAATCTAAATCATTCTTTTGTGCTAAACCTCTTTTCAATTCTACATTTCAGATTTTATTATACCCATTTTAAGGATAGAAACATTGGCAAATAGTGCAACAAAACCTGCAGAAAAACACAGCTAGACCAAACAGCAATAATCATGCGAAGCTTTCACCTGAAGCCATGTAAAGTCTTGTTGAACTTCAGTACACTAATTAACCTTTATTAACCTTTGGGATTCACAGTAAGGGAACTGTTGCACAAAGACTGTCACTTTTACCTTAACAAAGAATAGATGGTGGAAAGAACCTTCATATTCAGCCTCAAGACAAGAAGAACCCAAACAAGAACAAAGAAGGAATTTTTTACAATGAGAGTAGGGACACTTCAGATGCCCTGTCCCTGGAACTGTTCGTGGCCAGGTTGGATGGAGCTTGGAGCAACCTGGTCTTGTGAAAGATCTCTCTGCTCATGGCACAGGGATCAGAACAGACCATCTTTAAAGGTCCTTTCCAACCCAAACCGTTTTACGAATCTATGAGACCCAAACCAAGGACTCTACCAAGTACTAAAGCAGTATTTTCTATAATTTACATGTGCAAATACTGAAAACTATTCTAAGTCCATTTTCAACATATTCTAAGTAATACATTATGCTGAGTGACAATTTGTACTTCCGAACACTATCCAAAATAGAACAGCACCAAGTCATTTATTCAAAAGCACCAATCTAGCAGGAATTTTTAAAGAATACAAGCAGTCCTCTATTTAAATTAAACTTAAGAATTTAACCAGTCTAGGGCCTGCGTATGCCTTCCAGTCAATTCATCTGTGAGGACATCAAATAAAATTCAGAAAGCAGAAGAATTTTAATTTAATTTTCTTTATCAGGGAAGGCTTATTTTTAAGACAGGGGTTATCCAGCTGGAATTAAACACATAAGCCAAGTCTCACTGCTTAGATACATTCCAGGCTCTTTCGCCTGAATGTCTTCTTATAAAAAAAGTTCTCTGCTCCTTGCAATTTCTCTAGTTCAAACTGGCAACTTAGTGGCTTTTATGTGAGGACCAAAGAGCAAAATACTGTCCTACAGTTCACAGGAAATTTTTTTTGCTAGCCCAGTTAATTGCAGCCATTTGTCCCTCAGTACTGTATAAGGTAGACCCACAGCCCCAACAGCAACAGCATCGTACATCACAATCCCTGAGCACACCACTGAGCAGCATCTCCTAATTTTGTTTGGTGCTCTGGGGTAGTCTCCAGGGTAAGACAAAAACAGATGACTTTGTTAACTGTGGATATGTGCCCTGAGAAGTTTTGAGGATATTACACTTATAATGCCAATTTCCAACCCTACAGAGCACCAGTTTCCATCTCTTTTATTATCTCTTTCCTTGCATTAGGCCTGCAAAGCCATCAGGACAAATATCTTCATCACATCTGCATTGTAGCCAAGAGCTATTTGAAAACTCCTATGTAAACAGCTCTGTTAGACAGCAGGAATGCAGAATAAAGTTAATTCTGTTGCTTGCATGAGCACAATAAAAAGTAACAGTGAGTAGCAACCTTAACTTATCCACATTCCTCTCACTCCTTGTTTTTTAACGGCCCCTTTCTTAAGGCACAAATAAACCCAAAGCTACCATCTAAAACAAGCTTTTCACTAATCTTACAAACAACAAGGACTGCCATGTTATATTAGAAATATAGTATTTTTCCATTCAGCTGCATCACACAGAATAGATACAGTAAACATTTTCAGATTTACAGTTTGGGTTTTTTTTATGTCAGAGAATCACAGAATGGTTTGGATTGAAAGGAATCTCAAAGATAATCCAGTTCCAACCCTCCTGCCATGGGTAGTACCTTTCACTAGATCAGGTTACTCAGAACCCCATGTCTTTAACACTTCCAGGGATGGGGAGCCCACAAGCTCTCCAAGCAATCTGTTCCAGGGCCTCGCCACCCTCCCAGTACAGAATTTTTTCCTAATTTCAAATCTAAACCTGCCCTCCTTTAACTTAAGGTCATTCCCTCTTTTCCTATAACTACATGCCCTTGTGAAAAGTCCCTCTCCAGCTTTCTTGTAAGCTCCCTTTAGGTACTGGAAGGTGTAAAATCTTCCCAATGCCTTCTCTCCAGGCTGAAAATCCCCCAGCTTCCTCAGCCTGTCATAGGAGAGGTGTTTCAGCCCTCTGATCATCTTAGATTGTCTCCTGGACTTGTTCCAACAGGTCAACATCTTTCTTGTGTTGGGACCCCACAGCGGGATGGAGCCCTGCAGGTGGGGTCCCAGCAGAGCAGAGTAGAGCAGAGCAGAGGGGCAGAATCCCCTCCCTGGCCCTGCTGCCCACGCTGCTCTGGATGCGGCCCAGGATGAGGCTGGGTCTCTGGGCTGTGAGTGCACATTGCCAGGTCATGATGAGCTTTCCATCCACCCACACCCCCAAGACTTTCTCTCCCAGAACTGCTCTCTATTCACTCTCTGTCCAGCCTGTACCTGTGCTTGGGATTGCCCTGCCTGGAATTTGGCATTGCTAAACTTCTTGTGTATGTATGTACAATAAAAGGACACAGAGATATATGATACGCAACATCCCCAAACATGAGAAACACAGGAAAGAACAAAAGAAAGAAAACAAAAAGAAATCCCATAAAATGAAAAAACATTAAGGCCCAAATCTGTGTTCTTACAACAGCAGTATAAAAATAAAGCAAGCACACGAACAGTAGGAAATAGATGAAAGTTCTAGCAATGAAAAAAAAAAATAATCCTTCAAGACACATTTTTTATACTTTCATGTATTAAATATTGGAATCAGTCTAGCAATTAAACAAAACTTCTTAAGAATATTAAAAATGCATAGTTCACATTGACTCCAAGGAAAGAAATGGAAGAAAAGAGAGTGAAAAAGTAACACTTAAAAATTAAGAACATTCTTTACATGTGTTCTCCCCTTTTACAAAGAATAAAAAAGTCAGCATTCAGTTCATCAAAGCAGGGGTTTTTTTCACATAATTTGAGATTTCACTACTTTAATAAGCTACTACAACAGACATTGAACAAGTAGATGCAAGTATGTAACCTGTAAGACATTATTTGATCAGAACGAAAACATTAAAATACTTTTCAGTTTTAGCACTTTTGCACTGCTGATATACCTAATTTTAGACCTATCAGACAAAAGTACTAAAAAAAAATAAATTATATTAGAGAATAGTCAGAGTACATCCATCCACAGGCAGATACAAAACTAACAATACAGTAGTTGAAATCATCTTCAGTGAATCTTCAGTATGTCATATGTGCAGCTCTCACAGCATTAGGAAAAAAAAAAAGCTAAATAAGAATTGTAGTAACCTTGAGACACTGGTAAACATAAGCTTCATTCTCCTGACAGGAAGTCATCATATACACTATCCATGGACTTAAACTGTAAATTCTATTCATCACTGATGTCTTCTATTCCATTTTTTACTGGCTAAATCCAGTGATTACACTAAAAAAAAGCACTATATTACCAGGATATCCAAGGTAAAGATAGCTTGTTTCAGAACTATATGACAGCTTGTTGCAAACTGCATATTCCCTCCTTCAACAGTCCTGAAGAGCACCTCCTTCTAGAGATGGAACGATTTATGATATCATTGATCAGTCTCTATATGCAAGTCTTTTTAATATGAAAGAAATTAATGGATCATAGCTCTATTGCAGATACATTAAAAGTCTGAGCATGCTGATGGCACTCAGGTATGGAATAACCTTTGCAACATTTCTGCCTTCTAGGTTACTGCTTTTAAAGCACAGAGGCACTTACCACTTATCCTGTGGCAGGTTTAAAGTTATGCTGCCTTTGACTTCATCCCCAAAGCGCAGATACCCTAGGGTGGCCAGTGAGATGTACAATACCATGACTATCCCCATCCCAATGTTCAATGCCAGGGGGAAACGTGTGGTGTCCTTCATTCTGTTTTCCAATGGCAGTACCTGGAAGTACAAGGAGAATCAATCACATTTTATGTTCTCAGAGTAAAACTGTCTCCCCTCTTTCAATGTCAACTTCCAAAATGTACGGGATTATAAAAATATGTAAGAATATTCTACAACAATTTTACCATCTGGATGGTTACAGTGTTTAATGTACCCAATAGAAATACTCAGTTATTGAAAAGCACATATTTTGGTTGGAAAAAAAGCATCAGTGTGGAATTATAAAGCAACATTTATAGGTTAGAAAAACTGTCAAGAGAAACTTATGGTGTCCAGATGAAAACCAATGAGCATAACATGATTTTTTTTTTTTTTTGTAATGAAATTTTTCAGAATCCAAGGATATTTCTCCTATTTCTGTCACATATGCCTGCACTGTGAGCCTCCATCACAGACAAACCTACTGACACACAAGCTCAGCATCAGCATTCAGCCTTAGCCCTTCCAGCAAGGAATCTGGAGTCCATGACTACCAGAATACAGTCCCATGCTCTTTTTCATCTCTCTGACAGAAACAGGGCCAAGCACACTAAGCACTGCTTTTCCTAAGCATAGTTCTTTGAGCCTCACATAGTCATCTCACTGGGAGGGCCATCACTTCAAAGTGAAGACACAGGTGTTGCAACCATTACTGCACAAAGTGTGCTGAAGGTTGCCTTTAATTGGTAGTTTAATTACTCTACAGTGTTCAGAAAAATACACTCAGTAAGTTCCAACTTAAGTTTTAGACACCCAGACAAAATTTCCAGGCAAGGCAGTAAAACCAATTGACAAGCTCACATATTGCTCTTCCCACCTTCAATTTCACCAGCAAAACAGATCCTTTTACATCATTAAAACACCAGCTGAAGGTACATGGATACTCCTAAACAAGCACATTTTCCCCACCTCTTTCAGAACTGTACGGTCATATCAAATACTCAGTATGGGATATAGCCCAAGATTAAGGCACCTAATACTGTATGTCTACATCTGAGTGAAACATCTAAGCTTCTATTGATGCCTTAAGATTTTAGCTTTTATATTTGTCATATATTTGTAATCCTGCTATTCTTTAGTGCATATCTCTATAACTCCATACAGATTGTTAGCCACTGTTTTCCAATTTTGGTCAGAAAAAACAATTCCTTTCTAGGCCTGGGAATCAAGGACACCTCACTGTCTTGGTCCCAAGAGACATAAACAAAAGTGAGTTGGTAGGGAGGAAATTTGGGGTAAATGACTTTATTACCTGAAGCTGTAATTGGAAGATTAACCCCCAATATGCAAATGGACCAAACTTATAAAAGTATGGAAACCCATGACCTGTCATCCATTTTTGGGTGCAGCTCCTGGGTGAGCTTTGTCTGCTCTAAATATACCTGAAGGCCCTTTAATAAATATAACCACTTTTTATTCTCTTAATTTTGTCTGGCCTCTGTGTTCAGGTAGTCCCAAAAAGGCATCACTATGATGGAGTCAGGTAATTAGGATCTAGACAACAGAGACAGTGGAATAAAGTTCACAGTTCAGCTTATCCTTCAGCAGACATGCAGGTTATACTTTATGAACAGTATGGCACTGTTAATTAAAGAAGCTTGTCATCCCTGGTTAGCACTTATGTCATATCTAATACAGACAAACAGTTTCAGTGCAGTAGGATTGCCCTGTAAAAGCTATTGTTCATCATACAAAACTGCTTTTTAATTGACTGAATATTTACTATTTAAGCAATATGAGTTAGGAAAAAAAGCAGATTTCATCCACTAACTAACTAACAAATTGATATATCTGAATTGCTGGCATATGATTTTCTATAGGGTAATTACTCCTTTCCTCCTAGTCACTCACAGACATTTACTTCCTGACTTGTAGTAGATAACACCACTGGCAATCTATTCCACATGGCACTATTTCTCCTATATTTGAAATCCCAAAGAAGTAATTTTACACTTGGGAACCAAAAGGTCCCTAAAAAGGTTCACATTTAGAAGCAATTTTCATTCCCATTCAATAAAAATGCATTATACATGTTGACTTCTTTATATATTTCAGAGCCTCCACTGCTGATGTTGTTCCTCCAGAAAAGAACCTGAGCTTGGACTGTAACTTGATCTGACAGGGAATGCAAAATTTAAACAAAGAAGAGTTTCAAAAATTAAATCAACTTTTAAATGACTGTTGAGTAGCAGGAAGAATACAAACATACATGGTCTGTAACAGACTCTGACCAGAATATCTGCAATTTTAATCGTTTTACATTCTAACAAAGTTCTTTTCACTGGCAGACAAGATTATCATAGAATTGTCTGTCTGAAAATTAGCTCATAAATAAAGACTAGTGGCACATATTATATTCAATGTGCTTGAGTCCAAAGGAAGCATTGAAATTTTGTTTTTAAATTTCTAACTATACTGAATTTTTTTATCTTTAGCATTTAAACCCAACTGGTTTAGCACTTAAATCCAGAAGACCTGTGTTTCTCCAAGTAAATAAAAACTTGAAAAAAATTAAAGGTAATTTAAAACCATTATCGGACAATGCTTAAACATACTCTGCTTTTTAACTATCTACTAAACCAAGTTTACTTGTTAAATGCAATTATATAATTTCCTGCATACTTATGAGTAAATCAGAATAAAACACACCCATTTAAACTCATATTCTCATATCATCATTCTCTCTTTAACATTATAACTTTCATTTTTGCTGAGTTCAAGGAAATGAGACACTAAAAGAAATTCAGGATGATAAGACTGTTGGTGAGAAACACATTAACATATGTAGATCTTCAAATTATATTTCAAAATGCTAATTCCTCTCAGTTTATCTTGAGTTAGTATGAGGACTACATGTGCCTCCAGGCTGAACAGAGGAGCATGCTAATGCAGCCTTTCCTGCATCACTCAGTCCACTCACTCTGGGTGAGTGTCCCTTCCCAGCTCAGCACGAGCCTTCCCAGGTTCAAGTACCCTCTCTGAGCAGCAGCAGCAATCTCAAGACAGTTCTTGTTGCAGGAGATGCTTCCCTCAGTAAAACTGATCCCCAAAGAAACTATGCAAAGAACTTGGGCCAGGTTTTATAGAGGATCCAGTATCACCTATTCCAGACAAGTTAGAAAATTCTGTAACTCATGGGATTAGCATGACGCCAAGCAACAACCAATTACATATATATTACACAAACTCCCAGCTCCCTGAGCTGTTGAAGCCCATCAGCATCCAAAAGATCACTGGAGTGTCACAAGGAGACAGAGGCTGCCTGCAGATATGATGTGAGCCAGTGCTTGTTCTGACACTGAGTCACAGGTGGGCAGCTACTGGATAGAGCTTCACTGTAAAATTTCTTCCAGCCCCTGCACAGCTCCTCTTGCAATGACTTCAGGAAACCTAACATTTCATCTGAACGCAAGAGACAAGGTTCTTTTCACAAATGCTTCTCAGTTTTGGTTTCATTGCTTCCTTTCTAGAACCAGGTAGTGAGATAAGATTCAGTTCAAAGACATATATTTTTAACCTTTTTATTTAATGGCTCTCTTCTGTGCTTCTGACTTCCATGCTGTGCTTCCTTCAAGCTCTTTCTTCTTCACTTCATATTAGTCCCTGTCATAGCCCTAAACACTTAAGAAATCAGATATTTTAGACTAAGCTTATTCTTTCCATTTCTCGATTTCCATCCTTTTTTTCCCCCTCACTGAATAAACTCTCATTTTTCTCTGTTACCTGCTTCAGAGTTTTTCCTATGATTTTTGAGACATTTGCACACATCACTACTATTATACTCCCTGAAACTTAATACTAGGTTCTTTTAGTTACAATCAACCTTTGGTTTCTTAAAATTGTAAAACAAGCACAGTACATCTTGCTTTCATCCACCAAATAAATTCAAAAGTACCCATAATTAGCTGGCAAAGAATCATAACTGAATGTTTGACATAACCTGGCTAATCTGATATCATCCATTATGCAAAGTGCTTTTCCCTTCATTTCAAGCTGCTTGAAGTACGTATAAACATTCCCAGGAATACCATTGCCTCCTCATCCCTTGCCTTGAATACCCTGCTACACTCACAGTCTTCCTGCAAATAAGCTGCAGTGCACTGCCTAATTTTAATCAGAAATCACTATTGTACTTTTCATATAACTGCACCAAAAAAAAACCACAAGAGAATTCGACCTGCAGGCAGTCAGATGAACTTTTATTTAACTTTCATAACCACTGAAAGCTAATCTTGTAATGGAGAGCTTAAGAGCATACATGTTTAATGTTTAAATACATATAGTCACCCTTCCATTTCTAAGGAAATCCCACTAAAATGGCCATCCTTTATCCCCTGCACTTTTAAAATAAGTATTTCAGGTAGACAGCTATATAAAAGTTTTGACAGGCTTAAGGTAGAGACAACTCGAGACAAGAATTTTGGAAAATTAAACCAATATATTTATCAATGTACTCATGGGAAAAAAAATCATCTCTAATCATGCCCTACAGCAGCAAAACAAAACTCTGATCAGCCAAAGCAGAAAATCTGGTATCAAAAGAATTCAAGATGTGTAAACCTAAATTCTACTCCCTAACCCCCTAAAGACAAAATATTAAATCCTCAGCAAACCAAGGCAGCAGAAGGTACCTACTTGTCTGCAGAAGGTACCAATGAATTAAACTGCTCACTGAAAGGTGGATTTACAACCACACAGCCTACGGGGGAACTGTCTGCAGAAAAACTATAGTTAGGTCAAGTAAAACAATAATAACAACATACATCATTATTACACTGCCATGTTTGCTTGCCTGTCCTAGCCCATCTCTTCTTCCAGTGCACAGAAAAAAGCCCATGCAACATTTTGAGAAACAGGATTCTATTCCATCACTTTTAGATACATTTTTAGAGCTCACTCTCTTTAGTAAGCTACAAAACATCACTATTTGGAACAAATACAATAAACAATCCAATTTTCCTTAACAGATCCCTCATGACTGCAAACAAAAGGGCAGCTACTATTACCCAAGGAAAAATGCAAGCCAAATGGTGACTGTACATCCATTTTTATAGTAGTTTTATACAAAATAAATAAATCCAGAAGACAAATTCTCACTACAGAACATACTACTTTCTGAAATCTGCTGAGCAATTCCAATCACTCCAAAAACCAATCTCCCCAGATTCCAGTAAAGCTCCTTTTCCACTTGTTTCACCAGGAAAATGAATTTCTCACCTACACAAAAATACCAAACCCAATCTACTGCCCTATTCTGATGGCCTTGATTCAACAATGCTTGAAGGAATGGTGTAAATCTTACTTAGCTTGCCATTAAACCTTGCACTTTCTCCGGGGGTTCTTTTTTCCTTTTATTATGTTCAAGAATTTATTTATCACTTCATTATTATATTTATTCAATCTTTAGCTTGCTCTGAAATTTAACAAAAGTTCTGTAAGTTTGTGTATTATCATGTCCTATGTGACTTTGTGAACAAAATCCAAAAAATTTCTCACCAATGCAAACTGAAAATGACAAAGCAGCATTTTTGTTCAGTCACCAATATTTTTAAATATTTTTAAATATTTGTCCTGTCAAAATCACTGAAGTGTTATATGCTTTGCTGGCCTTTACATTAGTATAGCAAATATTATAGCAAAAACAGCAAAAGATATATGTTAAGAGGAAATTATGTTTCTAATTTATCAGACAGTTCGAGCCCCCAGTCACCTGGACTGCAGCTCACAGACTATACAGTTTTATAGCCTAACATGTTCTGTGTAAGTTATGCTACTGTCAAAATTTCTACAAGGTAAGTGATAAAAGAAAAAAATACTTAGAAATACAATTGTTGCTGAGGGTTGTATTTCAATCTATTGCAATAATACATAAAACATACGATTGTGTATTTCTGGACTCTTTCTGACTCAAGAGGTAAAAATGAAATTTCCCAAAGCTGCAACAGCACTTAAATGTTTATGCCAGCCAATGATCACTGAATTAAAGTCCCCTCAAAGAAAGTTGCAATGATTACTAAGTTCTCAGATATGCCTACTTGCTTCTTTGTAGGCAAGAGAGAAAAGAATTACAAACTTCCATCTGTTTCAATGCAAATGGTTTCAAATAAAATGTCTTCCCAAAAGGTCTTCTGTCTTTTACCTGAAATAAAAGGCTCCTCCCACCCATATCTTGCTTTAGCTACTAAAGGGACATACAACAAAGTATACACATATTGCAAGGTCCTGCGTGGGGGCTGTGCAAATTCCATTACTGCAGGAGTGAAAAAAACCAAATTACAATGGTTTCCACTGAGGATTAATGAGTATAACAGGAAATAAACAGGATTAAGAACCTACAAAAATTTATAACTCTAAATTCAGAAATCTCTCTGCCCTGGGATAAGGAGCCTTGAAAATACAGCCATGTACACTCCTGGATCAACAGTAAAAAACCAATAGGACCCCAGCACAGAAAGTGTTTTGCATGTCGCATTTTACATGGCCATCTCTGAAAGAAATAACCATCCAATTCTGAAAAAAAAAACAATCAATACAAATAGAAGGAAGACATTGACGATTTAATTTTTCTTAGAACAGTTCCATACACTTCAGCCTGCCCTGAGAGCATGCTGCCTTGGCATCTGCATTACTCATCACCTTTCCCATGAAACAGTCACAGCTCAAGTACAATACAAGCCAAAGAACACAGATGGACAAGTTGAAGAACACACACCACATCACTTCCTACTATAATCCTCTCATTCCAAATGCCTTCACCATTACAACATTTCCCCCTTCCACGTCTCCCATTCCTTTTAGGATTTTTTCTTCTGCTGCTCCTGACAAATCAGTATAATTTTTCAAACATGATGTTTATAAGGGAGCCATTGTGTGTGCCTGCACAAGTGTTCAGCAGTACATTATTAGGGTTTTAGCTCTGGGAGAACATGTATTAATAAAAATTTTTAGGTTTAGGAATGGTATTCTTCAGTGAACATTCAACAACATTACTGACTTTAAAATTTTGTCCTTTGACAAAATTAAAGGTCTATTAATAACTAATATTTTCAGCCATATAATAAAATAACCTCTTTTTTCCAGCTCTTGTCTCCATCATCCTTGGTTCAATAAATGTAAATTATTCATGATTTCCAACAAATTTAACTTTAAAAATAAATATGTTGGCAAAAGATTTAAAAGGTAAACGAGAACTTAAACTTTATTTATTGTTACATATAGACACAAACATTGCACACACTCCAATGATACCTTCATCAATGAAAAGCCTGGACAGAGCCTATTATAGAGGGTAAAGCTAAGATGCAGACATGAAAGCCTAAAACCAAGGATGCAAGTACTTATTCTAGCTAGCTGCTCTCTCCAGGAAAAGTTGTTAACATTTCTGCATCTTCAGGATTACATTCAGAACTTTTGTCGCATAATGAAAACTTACCTTTAATTACTGCTTAGTATTTAAATTCCGTACACTGCAGGTAAGTACTCACTCAGAACATAACAGAAAGGAAATCTTACACAATCATCACAACTAAGTTCAAAAAAGCTGCAGTTTGGAAAACTTACAAAAGGATGGGCCAGGGGAACAAAAAATCTAGCTCCAAAAAAGCAAAATAAACTGCGTAACTATTCCTGCCTGAAATGATTTAACTACGCTTCTTAATTGAATGTAATATCAGCATAAGTAGTATGTGCATCATTCTGCCTCTACTGCATGTATAATTAAGGCAGACAAGTCTTCCATCTAAGACAGGGTCACATCTAAAAGGGAAATTAGCTTCTGTACCTCACTGAAGCTGTATCTCAGACCCCAAAACCCACCTGCCATAAGCTAGCAAGGCAGAGAACGACAACTTGGCACTCTGTCACTCTTGCTCTTTGCCCCCTTCTCTGAAGTCACCAACCACATAACGATTAAGAGAAGTCTCACGCAAGTAAACAGTAAATTTAAAATGCCTTTGTTCTGTGATGGTGTAAATGCATATGTATCTTAGGTTTTCTAAGGGAAGAGAAACATTTGAATGTGCAAGCATGCGTGTGGGATGCTGCCTCAAAGACAGTTATCCTGGGGGGTCTTCTGTTTGTGTTATTAAAAACTGCCTTTAAAATAAGAAGTAATAAAAGAACAATATGTACAAACAAATGGTTCTCCAGGGTGAAAGCAAGTTTCTTCATTCTCAGAAAGTACAGACTACTGGTAAGGAATACTTAACTTGATAAAGAGGTTATACCAAGTTGTCTGATATTTTATCAACATTCATCTCAATGGGGCAGATGTAAATTTTTTACAGTTTCTGATACAACATCTTTTTATCTGCTGTATCTAACAACATTCTATGTTTCTAATGCATTTGCTCATAACTCTTTACTGATTTTGCACAGTAGCTACAACACACTTCTTGCTGATACAACATCTAAAGTCCACCTTTATCATGTACGTTTAGTCATAGGTCATCTCCACAGTCATCAAATCCAATCACCTACACTTGCTTCTCCAAATACAAAAACATCCTGAGAGAACTCCCACCTTTCCTATTTTGAAGATACAAACCTTAGCATCATCTCAAAAGAACACCAATATTCCTGGTCCAAAAAGCTAATGCCACAAGTACATTAAGATCATGTCCTGTTACCTGTTAAATGTCTGCTGCTGACAAATACAGTCTGGTCTTAAGGACAAGGGAAGCATGCCATTGGATTTCTTTTTTTTTTTTTTTTTTTTTTTTTTTCTTAACGACAACACTAATCTGTCAAAAGAGTTTTTGACAATGAGAGGCTTTTATCTCAAAGCCACAGGCCTAACAAGCTCATCTGCATTACTTTCAAAATCCAAATAATGACATTTTAAAATGATAATCCACTTGGTTTTCTCTTTTTAAATCTTCTGGAATTGGTTAGCTGCTGCCTAATGTGATTCCAGAGCCTGTCTTCTGGTATACAAATACCACCCTATCTTCGGCTGCAAAACTGTGATATCCAAGTTCCAAAGCAGTTTGAATCGACATCTTCAAGTAAGAGGCCAAAATATAAGAAGTCTTATTTTCCAAACCTGAAATTAATGTTGGAAAGTAATGTTTTCCTCTTCACTAAGCTAATCTGTCTGCAGCACTCAACAGGAGGGAAAAAACCATACTCAATTGTAAAAATTGTAGTTAACTTAGCATAATTATATGTAATGGAGAAGGAAAATTATGTTTCTTGTTTAAATGTTATATTTCTATTGCATCCTTCTTCCTCCTGAAGCTTATTATAAAATATCACTTCCACATTTGGATTTGTTTTTTTATATCTAGAACAAGAAACCCAACCAGACTTTTAACACAAAATATTCCTTAAGTGTAACTGGTATTACATAAGCACAACATTATGCAAAGCTATTACCTGCACATGGCAATGCTACAGACAGAGCCAAGCCTGAAGGCATTGGTTTAAACCCTTCTAAAAAGGGTGTTCAAGACTCAACTTCATTTTGAACAAACTTTGTCTGAAGTTACTTTTAATTCAGTAATGAAATCTCAAATTAATTTTAAAACCAGGCCTACTCACCTTTGGAATATGAAAGAGGCACTCAAACATGGTTCTTACAAAATAATGTTACATGTTCTGTGAAAGACACCTTCACTGTACCACATCACCCCCAGCTCCTGGATTCAAGAAGTAGCATTGGCACTCTCTTCTGCTCTGTGGCCTGAACACCAGCCCTGTGATTTGCCAGGCAGCATCATCTGGCACAGGGAACCTATAGCCAGAGAGAACCAAACTATGGAAGGAAAGCAGCAGCTGTAGAATCTCCCAGCCTCAGAACAGTCCTGTATTCAAAAACGTTCACAGAGGGCTGAATATACCTTTTCTCCATTTCCAAATCAACATTCTGCTTGCTGAACCGCAATCTTCACTTGAAAGCTTAAACAAAACCAACTATCTTATATGGTTTGTTGCATTCACTTAAGAGTACTGCATTTCTGTGGTCACTGCTGTTCCACAAACTGAACTGATGTCAACAGTCAGCAGGACTTTCACAAGGTCACCCTGATGATCTTAAAATCTAAACTAACAAGTGTTGAAATCCCAAAGCAACTCTCAACACTATGAATGGTAACCCCAAAACTGGCAGTACTGAGCTCTCAGCTGCTGTTTGCTGACTCGGGGTCACTGGGTGCCCCTGCTGCCAACTTCTCCTGTTCCCACACATAATGATACCCACCCAGCTGTCAAGACAACCACCACTTGCAGCTGTAACCTTAGACCATTCTGCAGTAACCCTGTTTTTCAGCCATCTCTAAGAGGCAGCAACTAAATGAATAGCACAAGCAACTGACTGCACCACTTCTTAATCCTGTTACAAGCATCACTCAGAGTGTAACATGAATTAACATTAATCAGCTCTTCAATAGCACTAACCTTATTCCTGCTACAGCAGTTGTAGCAACAAAAAACCAACTTGCCTGGACTTTAGCAAAATGACAAAATTGTTCAAACCTCCCATCAAATTAGAGTCTAGACTGATCTCACAGGCAGATATGAACGGCTCAATTCAACACGTTAATATAATCAATTCATCATATTAATTGTTTTTAATGAAAAATATTTCAAAATAGTTTTATAACACTGGCTGATGAAATGTTTAAACTAGCTCGCAGTATTACCCAAGTGCTACTTTCTAGGCACTACTTTGATTTCTTTGAGATTCTTTATTTCAATTATAAATAGTCCACCTTGGAGTTATTACAGACTCAAGTCAGTAAAATTGAGGTTCTTCAAGTCTATTTATTTAGGGATTGACTACAGCCAAAGCAACAATATTCCATACTGCTGATTTTCTTATAACACTATGACAGCTAATCAGTCCTAAGCTAACAACAGATTTTAACCAAAACCCATGTTCATACACTCATCATCTATAAGACAAACATGGTCTCTCAAGATCAAAAAGAAAATTCTAGTATGAATCTGCTGAATCATTGCAGTTCTGAAACACGTTCCATTTAGTGAGCACGTCCTGAGTTTTATTAACGTCATTAATTTTTATTAGTTACTAATGAACTACTGTCATACTTTAAGTGATGACAAGTGCTAAACAAAATATATATATATATATATATATATATATTGGAAAAATGGGATGAAAAAAACCTCAAAGAAACACGCTGAGGGCAGATTTTCCTCTCTTGTCAGGTTCTGCTTAAGATGACTGCACCAGCCCAAAACCTCAGAATTTCACTGTCCTTTTTTATAACCCAGTAATCTGGCAGCTCTCAAGATGAGAATTGGCATAACACATATTGAGATTCAAGGATTAGGAAAAATGAGACCTCATAACTGTTTCAGACCAACTTATTGTATAAAATTAAGCAATTAAAATCAACTTTTATGAAATTAAGACCTTAGGGCTTCAGTTTATAATGCGATGTTCAGACAGCTTCGCAGTAATATGAGATACTTGCAAGACATTCCAGGACAGAATCTAAAATCAAGTCTCTAAAAACAAGAGCAAGATTACATAAATCCATTTTAAGTGTCTGCAGTCAGACTACACTAAGGAGCCAATCTAATTAAACGGAGGGGGTTTTTTTCCTTACCAGAACAACTCAACCACATGGATATAGGAACAACAATAAGACAGAGGGTAACAAGTTACCACTCACCAGCTACACAACAAGTTTACGATCATAACTTCCTGAGCTGTAATAATTAGTTATCAATTAAATCATTCACCAAGAATTATATGAAATATTAATTAAGTAAAGAGGAAATGTCTTGTCTTGCATGGCTTCACTTACCTTTTTTTTATTTCATGCTTCAACAACTTTGTTTAGTTCTGATTACCCAAATATATGAAATAATTCTTTCTTCAAATCTTCTCTATAGCGCATGCCAATACAGCATAAGCATGCACAGCAAATATTCTGCATGCCCAAAATATCCCTGAGAGGCAGGGACATATGAATATCATTAAAGAACAGACATTAAGCTATAGATTTTCAGTTTCATTTCAGTTTGTAATGGTAGCCATGTTATATTAATGGTTTTATGTAATGTAAGCACACACACAAAGTGTATTGAACCATAATAAGCATAAACATTTAATTAGTTTGTATACACTAACAACAAGGTGAAAACTTTACCATGCTTTCCATTTCCTTTGAGGAGGAACTAAATTATGACCAAGTCAAAAACAGAGACAGCCTAGGCAGAAATATATGCAATACCTATATAACGCTAATATCTAATAATATAAAGTAGTATTTTTACATTTTAAAGGTACAACTAGAATAAACACTACATCAATAAAGATCTTGAATAAAAGAGAGAAAAAGATTTGGAGTTCCTAAAGATGTCCTTCATAACAACCAGAGAGTCAAACAAGTGCTCGGGCAGTTTACATCAGAAGCCAATGCTGCTGCTACTACTGATGTAAATTTAAGGAGCTGTCTAATTTGGGATCTAATGTGCCAGAAAATAATTACCATGAACCAATTCCCTACCTATAATTCAATAAACTACTCCTACCAAATGATAAGCCTTCACCGCCTTCCTGAGGCTTACAGGACTCTCACTTGGGATTCCCTGGCTACACCTCCCTGTGTACGATGAGCATGAGCAAACCTGATACAACTGGGACACGCATCAGATCTACTGTGCATGACACACACAGCAAGTGCAGTCTGTCCCAGGCAGACTATATAACCTAAAACTAACAAGTTTAGTGTAGTCCAATCTGATTCTCTGAGCCAGAGGAGGTTTTTTTGCCCAAGACCTGCAGGCATCAAATAATCTCAAACAGTTGATTTCCTATAATGAAACTTCCAGATCACAAAAGGAAAGATTTTCAGATACATTCAGATATATGGTAGCTAAACCTCTGCATCAATCAGTTCATATGTGAGAAACAGTGGAAAATAGTTTGATAACACAGTTTTGTAACATAATAGAAGTTAAAAGGTTTTCCTATTCAGCTCTTCTGCCACTGATTACACAGCAGCAAGGTAAAATAATCTGGTTTAAGTCAGAGTTGACAAATCCAAAAAAGAAAATAGACTTGAAAATCTTCTGGGTTATATGAGTGACAATAATTTCAGATTAACTGCATGCTGCTTTGGACTTGTTTTAGTTTGGGTTTGTTCAGGGTTTTTTTGGTGGATGGGGTGGGGACAGAAGGATGGTTGGATGGTTGGTCTTTTAATTTTAAGCATACACTTAAAGTGTAACACTTGCTTAAGCATGTAATATATAACAAAGCATATAGAGTAATTTCCCAACGATTTATGACCTACCATTCCCAGAAGCCTCTTTAGCTGCCTTTTAAAATATATCATGTGGAACAAAAGTGGTTAACTAATGAGAGGAAAGTTAATGTCTTTGCAAATAATGTGATGGGTGAAAGTCTGGATGTTAACATCTTTGAAATGGGTCTTAATGTCTCTGCTAACTCCAGGCAGCAGGTTCATTACAGAGCCCAGACAGCTTGGCTCCTGAAACAAGCAAGTGGGCCTGCACAAGCCTGAACTTCTGAATTTTGGGGCAAAACAGTAGGTTCAGGGGGGACATGTGGTAGGCAGTTTGGGAAGGCTGCACCTTCCGAATACCTCAGCAAATGGGGAAAGGAAGAGGCAACATGCAGCCGGGAGTTTCGGATCATGCGCCCTCCAAGAGAGAAAAAACCCGCAGGTGTGAGCCCTAGAGAACTTTCTCCCTTTATTTAAATAAAGTTGAAGGACTCCTCTGACTCCTTTCTGGACATAAACCTTAGGTGTTTGTGGATTTTCCTGACACTAACTATTTGGGACTAAAGACATTTTTACAATTTGGGACAGGGTTAAGCATCCAAGTGATGGAGATGCTGTGTCCACAACTTTCACCTCAATTGACCAGATAAAGTAATCCTTTGACACCAACACAAGAGACTAGTGCTTCAACAAAACCAACAAAATAACAACAGGAGTAAAACTGCCTGTATCCCCAGCACAGAAGCAGTGATTTTGAACAGTCAGCAAAAAGCACTTACCACACCAATTCCTTCAAAAGCAAATACTGCAGTCCCAAAAAACAGTGGGTATTTCTTCCAGCCAACCACAGGAGGCAGTTTTCGAGGATCTGCTAGATCCTGAAGAAAACAAAGCAAAATGGTGCATTAGCTCTTCCTACGATTTTGCTTGATGCATTATATTATACTAAAGAAAATTCAGTACATGTTTACAGTGGTGTATACATTACTATTTACAATCCCTGGCTTCCCGCCCAAACTTAGTCCTTTATACACGTTTATAGCCACCTTCCCATACAGAAACTTGCTGATGTATTTATTCTAGGTTTTATCACTCTCACTAGAAATTTTCATATTTAAAGTATCACATTGGTGTGTATAAGGGAGCGTCAATTAAAACGGAAGAGTGCCCATCTCAAGTCTTCTGTAAACTTCTTAGTGTACTTCCCTTTCTAATCTGCTTTCATACTGCACAGATATTCTTCGTAACCATGAGGGACACTAAAAGGACATCTCTTTAATACAAGCCAAAGTTCTGCAGAATGATTAATTACTCTCTTAACCTAATTAAGCTCAGCCCGTATCTCTCATTGCCTTTCTCCCCATGCTCCACTTCTCACTCATCAAAATACATATTTTTATTATCTTAAATTATGATGCCTCAAATATAAGATAACATTGCCTTTCAGAAATTGTCAGGCAGTATATGTCTACCAGAAACCAACTCCACATTCAACAAATATAACCTGCCATGCTGAAAAAAACAGGTAACAAACTTTTTTATACTCACTCTAACAATATACTGGTAAATAATCACCAGGCTGACAGCCATGGATAGATTGGCAAGCAATGAAAGCAAGGATAGGCTCCTAAGGTCACGAATGAAGACCAGGAGGACAAGGAATGGCAGGAAGCACAGCATGTATATTCGTAAATCAGTACTCCTTTTCTCAGAGGAACTGCTAGTGGCACTAACGTTCATGGGAGCAATCTTATTTTCCAAGAATCCTTCATGGACCTTTATTAAAACAAAGAAACAAAACCAACACGTTAAACAGTGGCAGCAGTAAGTAGATGGTCACATGGCTGTTTTCCTATAGGAAAATAGGAAATATCTACAGGAGTAGGAAAACTTTCCTATTGTTTCTGTGCTTCACCTGGTGAATGACAGGAATTTTGAGATCCCTGTATGTGTACTCTCTGTGCACAGAGGAAGACAAGGCACTTCTAGCAAGTGTTTCATACTTAAGGCAAATGATGAAATCAGGACTTGAAAGTATCATTATCCCACCACCGACTAAAGAGGACATTCACATACGCAGTTTAGACCACAGCCATTTCAGAAAGGGAGAGTTTGGTAAACTGGAAGCAAGCCAGACAGATCTGGGCTAAACTTTAAGAATTTGAATTTTCCTAGGGAGAGTAAAGGGGTTAAATGATAACATGCTTTGCACCTGAGTTCAATGCTTAGCAACATCATGCCTTCAACAAGCACATCCTAGCAGCATACATACAAAATAATGTTACAACATGAACATGCCTGTCTTTCGTGTAATTGAAATTACTTTTTTCCACTCTTTACTTTTTTTATTAATATTAATTCAACTTTATAAACCACAAGCTCCCACAGAATTGTGAGTCCTGTATCTAATAAACTGATATAAATTAATGCCTATAAATTAAAAGTAGTACTCAAGGTGAAAGTGCATGAGATTTTTTTGTACATAACATCACAATAGTTGCCTGTAGTGCAAATCAGAAGATTGAGTTTGGGACTATTCATGACTCTCATTGCTTCTTTTGGGAAAAAGTGTGGCTGCAACTGCCAAAAATTTGTTTTGTGGAAAGGTACATAGCCATCTGTGCTGTGGGCATACCACAATCAAAACACCCAGAGCTGGTGGTTATTCTGCTTGCTGCAAAATAAGAACAGTTCAATTTGTTTTAAATCTCATCATGCTGTTTCCCTTAGGTATCCCTTCCTTCTCTACCACTGCATTCACCATCTTAGAGATTAGCCTATGACTATACTTATTCTGCTCATGCTGCATAAAGCCTTTGGCTTGATGGCTACAAAAAGATAGCTAGACAGTGAAAAAAAAATCCTTATAGAACAGAGACAAACAAAAATGCTAAACTGATATATAACTGAAATAACTCGCTTGATTTTCACTTTTTCAAAGAATCCACGAATTCAGGAAGAAAGAATTAAAACTATTCTGTCTGTAACCAAAAGCAATGTACATTTTTTTTCTCCCACAATGAAAAAGGGAAAGCTAAATGATACAATTCTGCAACTGCATGTTTTTCAGTAATCTCACTTTATATGAAAATATCACTGGTCATTATGGAAACATTGATGATTTCTACCTTGCAAGAATCTAAAGTGTCACTTGCAATACATTTAACATCTGTTAGTTTTCATTAAAATACCATTTTTAGAAAGCTACAAGGAAGTTCTAATTACATTTAGAATTGAATTCACACAGCTACAATAACTTGATTTTGCCAAGCAGTAAGTCAAACACTTAACCAAATTACTTCCATAATGCCACATGAAGTAAAGCTCTCTGTGGAAGTTTCCTGCTTTCCCACCATACTTAAAACAGAAACACAGAACAAGCACTTTAGGCCTTTCACTTTAACAGGTCTTGTGTGTTTACTTGCTTGCATGAATTTGCAGGTAGCCAGAGCTGCTTTGCACACAAGGACTTCTAAGAATCACATCGTGATTTGAGCACATAAACTCTCTGCTACAATAAATATTTAGCCCAGCATGCCTTCAATTTATACAAATATCTCTAGCCTGATGAGCTATAAGAAAAAAGTAAATAAAACATTTATTCCATAAAAAAACCAAACCAAACAAAAAAATAGCAGGCAAGATACAGTTCCAGTTCTAAAATACATTTTTACAATACCAAAGTATAAACCAGCTTCTACTCAAATAATTTCAAGCATTCAAACACTTCAGTCTTCTCTTAAAAACAGAGGCATTCCCTTAGTACACATAAAGCCCTTTAGAAAGTGCCTGAAGTCAGAAATATTTTTTTCCTATTACTACCGCCAAATTCCAACTTGACATTCAACTGGAGTTTACTGGCTAATACAATTGCAAAATGCAATGCACAATACTCTATAAAATTCTATTCAAATTTAGGATTACTGTTATCAACTACCCTGATGATGAGTGTGATGAGATCACATCTCCACACTGTGCTAGTGTTAGGTAAGTGTGGTCATACAAAATAGACTCTCCAATTTTCTGCCTTTTACTTTCACTAGAGTACTGAGGAAAGCCCAGAGAAAGAGCATACTACAGTTGCATACAAACTCCCCAAAACCTTCGTCACGGGAATGGATACTGATGCACAATCAGCAAAACACAGATGACTCAAATTCTCAGACTGTGTCTCCCTGGCCCTGCCTTCCTACCTCCCATTTGCACCTTTCAGTTATGAGTTATATTCCTGCAATAAACCACAACACTATAGCCTGCTTTACAATATAGTTAGCGTGGGAACCCTTCTCCCTACATTGTTCCCTGCTCCAGAATTCACTGCAGAAGGAAATGGAGGTCAAACGGATTCTCAAAAACTTCATGACTTGCAGGCACCTGTAGCAGGTCCTGTTCCTTGAAATACAGTTTAAGGAAAGAAGTCAGGGCATCAAAGACAGTCTAGCTGGGAAGGGCAAAAAATTAAAAACATACAAATGATGAAATTCTGAACCTGCTCAGTACAGATTACTGTCCAGCATTAACTAGACTTGCAGTCACAGTTGTCTTTAGTCTGACATAGGAAAGGCACCTATTTCTTATATATTTTTTGACAACTTTCTCTTGTCCTCCCATTTGATCCCACCAAGTATAGAACTTGACTTCACTTTCTAGACAAACCCTTTGCAGTCCTGGCTGCTCTTAAGTCCTCCAAATGCCACTTCTTCTCCAAGCTGAACAACCCCAGTTTACCCAACCCTCACAGGACAAGTGATTCAGCCCCAATCATATCAGCAGGCTACCCTAAACCCACTTCAGTCTGTCAATGACATTCCAGTATTGAGGATATCAAAACTCAGCAGAGTATGCTAAATATAGTCTAACGAATGGGAAGTAAAGGATGACAATCACTTCCCTCCATCTAGCAGCAATTTTTCTGCTCAACCCAGGATGCTGTTGTATCCAGGGCACATTACTAGCTCTTGATCATGACCTCTATCATCTTATTAATCTGACCATATAAATGGCTCCCCTTCCCCCATCCGTCTGTCTATCCGTACATCCATCCATCCATCCATCCATCCATCCATCCATCCATCCACCCCATAACAACCTCACTTGGACAAAAGGATATTGTCAGAGACAGCATGGAAAAACTTGCTAAATTCAAAGTAGCATCTAGTGCTTTCTCATTATGTACAAATTCAGACTCATGGACACAGTTATACTGATAAAAATGCATAGGAGGACACAGTTTATGTCCTTTTGTGGACATATATACCATTAAATCAACTTTGTATGAAGGGAGCAGCTTTAACAACAACAGTCACAGCAGTAGCATTTATGGGTTTAGGCAAGACCAGAGAAAATATCCCACAAAGGTGGATTCTGAGATGTGACAAAATAGGGATCCTACATATTAACTCAGTCACACCAGATAAGATCCAGCAAGGGTTTATCTTGTGGGAGAACTAAACAAACAGGCATGAGTTACTGACACGTAGAATAAAGCTGAGTTGGAAAGTAAAATGCAAAATTTTACTTGACCTCTTAAAATGGAGCTGTGGGAGATCTGACAGCAGAGTAGCAAAGGAAAACCCTAATGAAGATGAGATTATACTTACTTTTTCAGGTGAGGTCTAACATCATGATGACTTTGAAAGTGTTTGCCTAAATTTTGCTTTTAAAAATTGAGCAGACAACACTTAAAACTCTTCCAAAAGTACCAAAATAATAAAAACAGCAGAAAGAATTTTGGGCTTTTAAACTTTATCTTTTGCTGTTTAATTCTGTGTAAATCTACTGCTGCTTGTGTTAGGATGGACTATGATGCTCTTTCTATCTAACCTGGTCTCCTAAATATTAGAATTAATATTGCCTCAGATTCCTATTCTGAACAATAATCCCTTTCAATCTCCTGCTGCTCTCTGATAGTGCATTACTGCATATGGCAGTCATGCTGAGCCAAGAACAGCCAACAGTCTTTGTAATTGTCCTGAGCAAAGTAACATGATCTGGTGTCAAACATTCCCCCAAACCACATGAGGAAGTATATGGTTGGCACTGAAGTCACTAAGCATAGTGATGTCCCCAGACACAAGATTTCATCAGGAGTTACTTCAATTACTCAAGCATTAATTTACCAGTGCTAGTGTGATGCCTGAAACAGTTTTTTTCACTTATTTACACAGACGAAGCGTAGCATTCATCAGCTTCAGCTGAATCCAGAAAGATCAAACACACTTGTGCAAATCTAGATATCAAGTTCCTTCTCCACTCTGAAAACTAATGCACAATTAGAGGCTGCAAAAAATTCAGGTAACCAATGAACATGCTTCCTTCTTACAGGAACTATCTCAGAAGCAAGAAATAATTCCATTTCCTTAGTCTCTTCAACTGAGATCACTGTTTCCTTGCCTGTATCCCAAACCACACTCTTTTTGTCTTGAAATTTTATAGACTTTTCAGCATCTTGTGATCTCAAAACAGCAGTCCTTGATCTCACTGGTTTTTCTTCCTTACTCAGCTCAGAGCAACAGCCAGTGCATACACAAGGGCAGATCTGGGACAAAATCCATATGTTACCAGAGAGATAAGAGACTATATTAGGATCCTGTAATTTTGCATGAACAGGCCAAATAAATGTTTCACAGTTCATTTAGTTCTGGCACTTCATTATGACTTAATACTGTACTTTGTAACATTTCTAACACATCCAGTTTCACGACTAAGCACAATTTCCGCAGTTTTGTGAAGTCTTTCCCTAAAAAAAATGGGAAAAAGAAAAAAGAGAATTCCACTACATAGTAGTCTACTGATGGTCATCTTCAGGGTGCTAAAGATCTAAAAAATGCTGACAAAAAGCAAGAAAGTGTTTTCATTTCTTAGCTTTATCAGCAAACAATGAAAGAGGACACTTTTGCAGAGAACTCAGCAAATATTCATGAGAAAGCTGATAAATTTTCTTTCACCAAAAAGGGTGGTCAGGCATTGGAAGAAGTTGTCCAGGAAAGTCTTGGAATCACCACCCTTTTAAGTGTTCAAGAAATGTGTGGATGTGGCATTTAGGAACATGGTTTATCGATGAACATGGCAGAATTACTTGATCTTGATAAAAATCTTTGCAAAACCAGCCTTCACAATTTCATGACTCTATGAAATGCCAAGACTTAATGCAGGGTCTTCTGCTGTCCAAGAAGGAAAAGCAACTATGGCATGGAAAGGGACCATGTTCTTTTGGGCACAGGTTCTTTTTCCTATCCCTGTGTATTCCTTCCCTAGCCTTGCTGCTGTCAGACCTCAAGATTTTTCTCCCAGCTTTACTGTTCTTCTCCAGTCTGAAACACTTTCACCCATAAGCCTCTTACTGCATCCTGACAGAGTTAACTAGAACTTTTGTCACCAGCCTAAGTTTCTTTGGTGCTCCTGGAAAATATTCCTTAGGAAAAGGTTGACTTGCTATTCAATGTAACTGAAAACAGGATCTTGCAGCACAGTGTCTGAGAAACGTTAATATAACGCAGAAAAATCTCAGTGTAAATTTCCACCAGTTTCAGTGGGTTTAATTTGCACACACCAACATGCAAATATGGTCAGCAAAGTACAGCTTATAATGCAGATGTATTGGTCAAGTTGTGTCATCAGTAATATTTTTACAATGATTTTCCTTTATCTTAGTTTTCCCCTTCCGCCTCCCGCCCCCCACTCCCCCTGTCCACCTTCCCCGTCCTTTCACTACCCCAAATCATTCGACATTCGGGCTGTACCAATTTTTGTTCTTTGGTGCCCTCTACAGGACTGATTTCTGCAATAGAAAGTTGGCAGGAAGAAACCAGACTTCTCCCTCACAGAAGAGCAAGCACAGGACAGTCCAAATCAAATACATTTGGAGGTGGAAATTCTGAATTGCTAATGACTTTAATCCACCCATCCAGAGGGTCCACGTTAGGGGTCTCTGCAGCTACCGCTTTTGCAGCAGTTGCCTTCCTGTAAGAGCTTCAAGTTTTTCCTCAAGAGACCAAAAAGCTTCTTGAAGAACATCTTAGAGGTTGTTTTTTCCACAAATCTACAAAGGCCAAGGTCAGCAAGTATTCAGTCTCATCTTTTGCCTAAGGCCACAGCACATACATAACCAGTTGATCAGGTAAGTATTTGTAAGAAAGGCTTTAATTTAAACTTAAATTACAAAGCATGCATTAAAGATCTCATTTCAGAAGGCCAGCAAAATTACATCAGATAGTATTTTTAGCTTTAGAGACAGATTCTGATAGTAGGAGTGTAGTTTTAAAGGCTAGGATTTTTTTTTCCTTCACACCATACAAATTACAGAGTACTCAGCTTCCAAATAAACAAATTTGCCTCATCGTGACAGATCTTCATCCATAGAACTTGGAACATTTCTTAAACACAATATAAATACTCATCCAATCAATGAGACAAAAATCCAGTCAATGGTATGAAAAAAAACAATTTTCTATGTGCTAACTGCCCAAGGGGACACTCTTCTTCCTAATTAAATTAAGGCAAGCTAAGCCAAGACACCTGTTGCCTACCTTATGGGTACAGTAAGAATCCTGTATGGGTACAGGGATGATAAATGCTCAGCAACCTATCACACCTTATTCCTCACTGCACTACTCACAGGAGCATACATAGAATCAGAGAGTCACAGAAACGTTTGGGTTGGAAAAGACCCCCAAGATCACTGAGTCCAACCTTTGACCAACCATCACCTTCTCAACTACACCATGGCACTCGTGTGCCATGTCCAGTTGTTTCTTGAACACCTCCAGGAATAGTGACTTCACTACCTCTCCATGTAGTCTGTTCCAATGCTGAACAACCCTTTCCATGAAGAAATTCTTCCTGATGCCCAACCTGAACCTTCCCTGACACAACTTCAGGCTATACGTCCTTTCATCCTGCCACTGGGTGCCTGGGAGAAAACAACAATCCCCAACCAGGCTACACTCTTCTCTCAGGCAGCTGCAGCAACTGGTAAGGTCACTCCTGAGCCTCCTTTCTTCCATCTTTCTCTTTCTTAACACCCCAGCTCCCTCAGTCACTCCTCATATGACCTACTCTCTAGACTCTTCCCCAGCTTCACTGCCCTCCTCTGAACTCTAGCATCTCAGTATCTTTCTTGAAGTGAGGGGCCCAGAACTGGACACAGGACTCGAGGTGCTGCCTCACCAGTGCGTGTATGGATACAGGCCTAGATTCAGACTCATTAAGCTTTATGACAACTGACTAATCCTAGTCTCCTGAGCAGAAAACGCAGCAGAGCACATTGGTAGAGTCCTGGAATCATAAAAAGCCCACAGAAGAGAGAGAACCACAAGCTCAACATGCCATGTTTGAGCATCCATCCTGTGCTGGCTGACCCTTCCTGGACCACGTGTTCAGACCCACAAACTGCTGACTGCAACTGCCAAGTGTGCCCTGAGGAAGGACCAACATCAACAGAACCCTCTATGAAAAAGAGCTTAGAAGGACAGGACAGCAAGAGACAAAGCAGGTGAATGAAAGCAGGAGCAGCTGTCACGAAAGTGATAGGCATGGTTTTGTCTGCTTTTGTCAGTGATGGATGGCTGTAGGGAAGAAAAGGGATAGTTGGGCTTTATTGAAAGGTTTGGGGCTGCTTGTGATGTGTAAAGGCATTCGTGGCTGTGGCGATCCATTTGCAGTGTTTAGTTGACTTAAGAAACTTCAGCGATAAAACTTGAAAGAAAGAGATGAGACCAAACACAAGCATTCACAGAAGAGCTAAAACAATTTTAAGATTATATCATGTCTTCCTTCTATTAGATAAAGGGGAGACAGGACAAAAATATTCAAAAATATAAAAGGTATCCACAAATAGAAAAGAATAAATTACTTATAGCTAGAACATGAAAAAAAGAACTTACAATATCAGTAAGAAATCTGAAGCTTCTACAGAGAAACAGATGTCTAACAGATAAAGAAAGCATTGGAACTGACTACTGAGGAAGCTGTAGAAATGTCAATGTCAGGCATTTTTTGGAACAAAAAATCAGGATTCATTTAGATACAGTGCATTCTGTGAATAGAAGGGACTAAACAAGAACAAAAAAAAAAATCCAGTTACATGAAAAGGAGAAAATATGCTCAGGAGTTAGAGAGTTTGCGGAGAAAAAAAAGGAAGTCAGCAGAAAGCCTAGCAAAAAAAAATAATTCTGGAACAAATGGCTCCTACACCATTTTATGCCTTATTTTCCATCATTTCCACAATTACTTTTTAAACTCAACAAAGAAGTCAGATACACTTTCACAAGATGTGAATTTAGTTCACCTTGCCCACTGCCCCTCTTACCCAAAAGCTTTACAGGAAATAAAAGTGAAGGAGAATTAATCTAAACCCGTAACTGCTTCCGTATGGCAGCATTACTCACTTGTTTCACATTTTCTGCCAAGAACACAACATAAACACCACAAAATCCCAGCTGTGTTATCACTAGGAAAAAGTCCACAATATACCTGAGGAAGAAAAAACAAACATACATTATACTTAAGATCCAAACAATTCTCCCATTGCCACCTAATATGCAATTACTGCTCCTTTTTAGAGTAGCCAAAATGCTAGACTCAAATGTCACATTAATCTCACAAGCAGAGCAGGGCAGGTTTCTCCTATGTCAAAACAGGGTGGTGATCATTGAAAGAACACTGTGGCTCAGACTGTTTTTGAAAAAAGTGATGCACAAGGGTGGCCTGAAGACAGACTGTAATGAAACTCTGCTAGAGTAAAGCACAGAGCAGAGATCTGCCCCAGAGAATGAATTTGCTGCAGCGCAGTCTCTAGAGACCCAATTGCCCATTTGAGGCTTGTTAGTCTTTGGTGCAATAGAAAATTGTCATTATAGATCAGAACAAACCAATCTTCCCTCTAATTGAGGTCTACTCCATTCCTATGAAGTCATCACATCTTAAAACACTACCTCACTAGCAAGATGCTGCATCCTTCAAAGTAACAAGAATATAAAAAATTCTTCCACAAGTGAGGTAAAAACCATTTTAAATTAAGGTTGAGCACCATGTCTGTTTCACATTCACTATTTTACTACTGTGCAGTCATACCATAAACTACAAACAGCAACAGATGGTAAAGAAAATATTTGTTCATTGTAAAAGAGGGATGAAATATTCCATAGACACAACAAGCCATTTATATCTTCATGTCATTATTGCAAAAACAGTAAATATTTCTCCATTATTTGTATGTTACATTTAAACAGGAACCAAAGAATTGTTTTGCTTCCTCTCAGAATACATACATTAAAGTAATGAACATTTACGGTGCCAACCTGCAATGCAAAGAAATGTTGGGAAAAGAGAATGAAAACTTAAACTACTTCAGTGTATTAAACAACACAGAATGTATTTCTGGTTATAACACATCTCTTCCTATCTTAGTAAACAGAATTCTTTTTCTTCAGAGCTGTTGTAGAACTGAAAATTGAAATGCCTAATAGAGTCAGACATCCTCCCATCTCCCACTACCAGCTGGCAGAAGGAAATAACAAATAACACTGCATAAAAGCATTTTTAAGAAAGGTAAAATCTCAGTAAAATGGAAATCTCCTAGTCATTCCCAGTATACCTATTAACTTTTAAAAATGAATTTACTCAAATAAATTCTAACTCAAACTCACCGGCCCCAGGAAGCTCGTTTCTGAAGAGCAGTCAGGGGCCCCACTTCCATTGCACAGCTAACTGTATCACTATATCCCAGGGATGACTTCTTCATCCTGAAATCAAAAAGTGAAGAAAAAAAAGAGTTACCAGAAGCTTTCAGGACCTAGAACCCTACTTCAAAAATACTGGTGGTCTTCCATGATTATAATAAGAGTTGTCACCTGTGGCAACACTCTGCTGCTGCTGAATTTCAGAGGTATGGTTTGGGCTTCTTTACCCCAGGAAGGGCTATTTAGCATGCTACAAGGATGTGAAACAGTGTTGCTTCCCCCCAGTTGAACAGTATTAGAAGTCTCTTATAAAACAACGGGGTTTTTTGATAAACTACTCCAAAATCATATTCTTATTATATGAGCTTAAGAAATTCATCTCAAATCTAAAAGTTCAAAGAACTTAAACAGAATTCAACTCTTTTTGCACAAGCAGGTAATCACAATTGATTCAATGATCTTATTTTTCGGTCATCAACTTTAAAGATCATTCAAACCTACAGAGGAGAAATGCAGGAATTATAGGGTACATTATCATATTCATCTGGTAAAATAGATTTTCCAGCTACAGAGACATGAATAGTTTTGTGATTCTACTCAGTTCAAAAGTTCATTGCACTTTGAAACATGAGACTCTCCCACTGCTTCTCTTTAACACCTGACAGTACAATAAAAATGTTTAATGAAACTCACTATTAATTAAAATACTCTGTCAGTCAAATCCAAGTAACTGCTTCCCCCCATTACTGCACATCTCACTTGGAGGAATATTTATCTGCTCAACAGCATCATTTTAACATATTCCTTTAGCACTACAACTTTGAAGAATCGAGTTGCCTCAATTCAGAGACAGAGCTCACATATAATCATGAAAGACATTAACAGCATTTCTTAGTTTATCTTTTACTCCTATAAAGTACTTATAAACTGGGTATTCATAAAATATTTACATTTTTCAAAGCTATGAAGACTCAGAAGCTCTATGAATATAAAGAAAGACTGAAAATAAGCAACTAAAACTGCAATGAGAAAGACCTGATTATTTGCCAGCAGGGAAGAAGGTATTGGGCAACCCAGTTAAACCAACCTCATTTTGTGTATAAGCAGAGAACAAATATGCTTTTCTTGATGCATTGCACAAAGCATAGATATCATTACTAGGTGCACATTAAGAATTTGAGAAGAAGATTCTAAACCGACAGAAGAAACTGTTACAGCACCAGAGTATTCTGTAGACCAAAAATCAGAAACAGAAAAGAGGAATTAAAAAAAAAAATACTTAAACTCAGGAACTGAATGAGTAGTTCCACATTTACCTCTGACACAGACAGTGGCTGCAACGTACCAAGATGTGCATACAGTGAACAGATATAAATCCTATGAACACAAGGCTGATTGGTCCAACCTGATATGGAAAAAAAAAATAAAGATGACACAGGAGATACAGAAATTTTCATGAAAATATGCTGGGGAAAAAACTTTACATGAGAAAAATTTCACATTGTAGCAAACAAAGTCAATAATGAACATTTTTTCCCCTCAGTGGGGTGCCGCTGCTGATGTTTCATGTCATCCCTTAGATTCAGCTCACTACTACAGTTCACTTCATTTCAGTTCATGAACTACAGTTCATGAAGGCTATTCGGGGTGATCAAGCCGTAAGTATCACCAAATGAGTACTTCACTCCTGTTTCACCTGCCATAAGTTTGTCAAGAAAGAAGACTGCACAGACTGCACAATTCAGTGGTTTGAATCACTTGAAACTGGCAATGACAGTTAAAGTTAGAGGTTACAGATAACTATCAAATTAAATCATTTGCTTCAGAATAGAAGCTCGACAAGAAGTTTTCACAGAAGCAACTTGCCTTACACACATATAACTTTCACACTCAAACTGAACAGCCCATACTATGGAATTACAGGATTATTTAGTCGTAAGGTGAAATTTTCATTTGATTAAATTGACCCTTCCCTAGGAAATGCATTGTTTGCTACCAGGTAGAAATAGCCTGGGCTTTACTCTATTTCTGCAGAAACACAGATTAATTTAACAAGCTGATGCTTTATCCTAACACATACAACCTGTCTCTACAGAAGTCTGTACAAAGATAAGACAACCCAATTCCCATGACACATCACAGGAGACTGAGTAAATAAAAAAAACTCTTTTATTCTGACAAACCTTTTGTTTGGACCAGAAAAATAATTTGGCTAAGCAAAAATGCAACTCATGCAATGAAGTCTTCAGAGTGAAGTAGTAACTTTCTTTAAAACAATACAATCTTAATCTTCAGTAATGATTTCCCCAAATGAAAAAAAAAGAAACAACACAACTCTATTAAGACGACAGTGACAAATAAGTTTTGAGATTTTAGTTTTACAGGACATGTATCTGTAAATCTTTCTAGATGATTTTTCTAGTCTATGAAGAAAGAATTCTCACCACAATGCCAGCGTTTTTTATTGCAAGCGGAAGACCAAGAAGCCCAGTTCCGATGTTTCCTTTGAGGAGGTGAGTCAGTGTTTGTATAAACCTGAGGATAAAACATCACAGAAGAAGAACACATAGGTGGGGTAGAGGGCAAAACCAAAACCACACTCTTTGTCTATAATAAAGTGATAAATTTCAAGTTTCAACTTAAAATTTACAGTGATCCAGCTATTTTAAAGGAAATGCAGCAAATTCAAATAATGTTTTTATTCATCCTTACATGTGAGCACCCTCAAATACAACACGCAAGTCTGATCTCCACTTCTTTACTCCAGTTTTTGAAATCTTAATTTCTCAGCAATTTCATAGTTCTATTGCTTCAGTCAGAATTACCAAGTTATAGCAATGTTACTTTAAAACCTATAACATTCAAAACAATCACCAGCTGCAAATCACAATTGTGTCAGCCAAAGCTTTACTTAACAACATTTACAAGCTTTTCTAATTAAACTTTCAAGACAGGTTATCTCCAGAGTCTCTCAAAATCTTTTTCAAACAATGCCTGGACTTTGAGTAGCCTAATATCTTTACAAATAAGAACCTTGAAATATTTTACAGCCAGTACACTGTCGGCTTCAAAAGAAGTTGAAGAACCTACTCAAAATGGGCTGATTTTTTGGATAATTATGCAAAGTCCTTATGTATAACCACAAAACTGCTCTGCAGTTGCAAGAAGACCCTTAAGAGCTCAGAAAACTGCTCATAAGAAACAAGACACTGGCAAGAAATTTGAACAAGCTGATACTTAAGATTAACACATACGTAATGCCCTCTTCATTATCAAGCTGGTAGTGCGTCTTAACTGGCAGGAAAGTATTTTCATGCTCTTCATCTGAGCTGCCATCTGAGTCTTCTTCATCAATTAAAGGCTTCATTACTTCCATGCCTGTACAACAGAGTTAACACTACATTAGCATTAGAAACAAGCTCACAGCTCAGAAAACGAGATTCAAACTTCCCATGCCATGAGATTTTAACATGTTCCTAACTACAAAGATGATTAAAGCATACATATAGAACACAAGTTTACAAAGGATATTCTCTCTCTTTAAAAGTGGCACACCATCTCATCATCATCATTATTACTAATAATATGGCCAAATACTAAAGATTTTCATTAAGAAATACAACTTCTTATCATGAAAATGTCAGTGGTTTAAATCACTTTGCAAGCTAATGCAACATAAAACAGAAAAGTCATCCATCATTACGGAAGGGTGAGATTCATCTTTACCACTGGTAGCTACTTCAGAATTAGACACTAAGTCTGCACTCAAGAGAGAAGACAGATACCACCAAAAGTATCTCCATTCATTGAAGAAAGAGCCAAAATACAGGAATCAGGTTGCATGCTCTGAAAGCTGCAATTTCATGAACCTTTTAAACTAGCATAAAATTCCAGCTAAGTAACAGCACCAAGTAACAGCAAGCAGTCAGTAGTGAACAAAATTGCCTTTCAGGCAAAACTAACAACTTATGCCAGTTTAATGTAGAGGAAATTATAACCATTTTAAATTACTACAGTTAAGCAAAGCAAATCCTGCCAAGAGCAAGAAGATTATTTACCCTATACTTGCCTACCACAGTATCCATTCATAAAACATGTTGAATAAGTCTAAAGTTCCATAACTTTCCCACACAGAAAAAGAGAAATCCCTGTGATGTTAACGTTTTGTATTAAAAAGAAAATAAACAAACACAACAAACCACACCACATTTACATTACAAAATGTAAATGCTGCTTGTCCGGATTTTGGTAGTGATGGGGCTACAGGAGTGGCTTCAAGTGAGAAACAGCTGGAAGCTTCCCCCATGTTAACAGAGCCAATGCCAGCTGCTTCCAGGATAGATATGCTGCAGGACAAGTCCAAGCCCATCAGCGATGGTGGCAGCACATCTGCAATAACTTATGAAGGGAAAAAAAACCTGCTGAGCAACTACAGCTGGAGAGAGGACTAAGAACATGTCACAGAATAGCCCTGCAGAAACCAAGGACAGTGCAGAAGGAGGGGCAGGAGGTGCTCCAGGCACTGGAGCAGAGATTCCCTGCAGCCCCTGGTGCAGCCCATGGTGAGGCAGCTGTGCCCCTGCAGCCCATGAATGACCAGGGTGGAGCAGAGATCCACCTGCAGCCCCTCAAGGACCCCAGAGTGGAGCAGCTGGATGCCCAAAGGCTGTGATTCCATGGAAAGCCCACACTGGAGCAGACTTCCTGGCTGAGGACCTGTGGCCCCATGGAGAGAAAGAGTCTAAGTTTGGAGCAGATGACATGATTGTGACCCCATGGGGACCCACACTGGAGCAGTTTTTGGAAGACTTTTTCCCACAACAGAACATGGGAACATGTTCCATACTGGAACATGGAAAGAGTGTCAGGAGTCCTCCCACTGAGGAGAAAGGAGCAGAAGAAACAATGTGGTGAACTGACAGCAGTCCCTATTTCCCATCTCCCTGCACCACTGGAGGGGAGGAAGTAGTGAAATTGTGAGTGAAGGTGAACCTGAGAAGAATGGAGAGATGGGTAGAAGGGTTTGTTAGATTTATTCTTATTTCTCATTACCCTGTTCTGATTTGAGAGATAAGAAATTCAATTAATTTACCGAAGTCGAGTCTGTTTTACCCACAACTGTAATTGGCATGCGATCTCTCCCTGTCTTTTTCTCAACCCACACACAAGTATTTTGTTATAACTTCTCCAGCTAAGGAGGGGAGTGATAAGAGTAGCTTTTGTGAAAACCCAGAATTCAGCCAGGGTCAACCCACCACAGCCATTAAACAAATCATTAAGGTTTTTATGAAGCCTTGGAGATGTCTAACCCACCAACAGGGCACTGAATCTCATGCTAAATAACTTCTAAAGAAAAACTGTGGAACAAGTGTAAAAATCCCACAAAGCAGAAGGCAGCTTATCCAAGTCATTAAAATTAAATGATATAGCTCAAACTCTCCTGAAAACACCAAAGGTTTGTCAAAATTTCATGTCTGAAAAGTTGAAAGCCAATAATGAAAGCACTTGACAGAAGCAAAGATGCTCAGTCAAGAGCAAAAATCAGAGGTCAGAGACTCAGACAGAAAGTACACTGTAAAGCAAATTTATACTCAGTGGTGTTCTAATTATACAAGTCAGGATGGACTTCACCACATTTCTCTACGTGGCACATAGCCTATGAACTGATCAAAAGAAGAATCACTGAGGTTCCTTCCCCCTGCTCCCACAGCATTGTGCTGACTAGTTCTTGAGGATGCCACAACCATCCTCCCCCTCAGCTCTGAGTCCCTGCGCATTTGATGCTCACAAAGACCTGCATATTCTAGTTCTGGAGTAAAATTTGCCCCCTCAGGGATCAGAGGGAGCAGGAAGTTTCACCCAGTGAACAATTGATTAGGCCAATTTTCATTCTTTAAAGTATTGATTCTAAACTAACAATCTGAAGGAACAAGCCAAACTACAAGCATTCAAGTCTGCGATCACATGAAATTTAACAATATATGAAAGAAATAATAATTAAATTAATTTTCCCATTTTGTCTCCATCACATTTTGTAGGATGCTCTTCACAACACTTAACAATAATGACAACATGGAGCAAGTAAGGCTCTTATTTAGTATTAGCAGGGGACCAGCACGACCCATAGGACCAACAACTTCAGTGAGTATCAGCAACTGCTCAGTCAAGAGAGAAAAGTAAAATTTTCTTATTTCATTGTAACCTGAGAATGGAAAGTTTCGTATATACATACATCTACACTGTATACCATGCAGACAGATGACACACCAAAGACTCATAACTTTATTTAGACATCCCATTTTACTTTCTCTCCCAACTTCCTGACCCATCTTCTGATCACATAATCCTTTAAGAATAGATGTAGATAAACTCAAGCACTCCCCTCATCTTTCAAGTAATAAAAATTTTCTTAACACAAGCTATTTTTCTTCTGAAAAGTCATCTCCCCACGCTTAAAGCCATCTAGACATCTCAGGGTTATTGATAACACTATCCCACTGCCCCACTTTCTCAGAAATGGCTTAAATTACACCCGAGATTATCCATTTCCAACATGCATACAAAGGCTGGAATTTGCTGTTCCTATTCTAATGTAATAATGCATTTGAGAATAAATTCCATTAGAAATTTTAAAACACAGGCTACAACATTATCAACTCACACTGTCATAACTACACAGGTTCTGTTGCAATACTGCATTACAGAAAATGTTCCAACAATGCTATCTGGTCTCTATCCTAGCCATAAAAATGCTCTTGAATTGCCTCATCATTCCTCCTTCATCCCATGAGTACTGTACACTTTTGGCCTAAATATGTGAACCCATTAACAGTAATGGTACTGAGACATCAACAGGAGGTTTGGATCATGCGACTTTCTAAGCATGGGTTTTTAATTTCACAATAGATCTCTACTGTTGGAATACTGTGGCTGTGTCCCACAGTCCATACCCACAGCAATATCCAGGTTTGTGTAACATTCGTATTTAATGGGTCCACACTTGTAGTCTAGCACAAATGAGACAAAAAAGCTCGAGTTTTGCATACTTGGATCTAGATTGAAATTAATTATTCTGGAATACCCATAGTCACTGCCAGAAAACTGGAACTGAATACCCATGTGTACTTTGTTTCCTTCCTACAAAGGTCCAGTAGGTGCAATTTAAATACAATCTCAAACTGCAGCACAAGAACAGCATATGCATGTCATACCTCCAATCCTGTATGCTACCCTGTATCCGGGTCCCTTGTCACTCTGTACCCACGTCCCTTTTCATCGGGAAACCATCCCCGCTGCTCCCAGTAGAACTTGGACACGAATTATATGCAAATGAGAGGCCTCTGGTGCAATTAGGACCCTCAAAACAACCAACCAGCATTCAACTAGAGAATAAAAACTGTAACTCCAGCCCGGCAGGACCACAGAAAATCATATACCAGCAACTGGCGGTTCCGTGCTGTCACCATGACTTCGACAGCACTCAGTGTAAATGACAGCCCTAGACCACAAGCCAACAGGGTCTTCCTGAGGACCCTGGCGAGGACGGAATCCCCAGCTCTGTCAGAGACAAAGCTGTGCACCTCCTGCTCAGCCCCAGCTCTGTCAGAGACAAAGCTGTGCACCTCCTGCTCAGCCCCAGCTCTGCCCAGAGACAAAGCTGTGCACCTCCTGCTCAGCCCCAGCTCTGCCCAGAGACAAAACTGTCTCCTCCTCCTCAGCGTCGCCCAGTGGGAGCAGCGGCGGGGTGCGCGACCCCTCGAGCCCCCCCACCTAAGAGCTCACCTAAATAAAGGCGTCAAAAAAAGGAGCTGGTCTCCTTGCCCGTTTTTCTCAGTCAGCATCAGCAAATGGAACAAACTGGATTTGACATACAAGCATATAAAAATTTGGGGGACAGGATATAGCATACCATTGTTCGCATCAGCTGGTTTTACTCATTTATGGGAGAAGGAACACACAGGTCTGTTAGAGCAACAATTCACATGTATATTAAGTGCTCAGCAGAGAGCAGTAGGCAAAGGAGGTCTTGTACATACTTCACTGCTCAGTGCGCTTCTACACAAGGACATGACCACAGGGCCAGCAGCACTGCCCTGTTCACAAACTGTGAACAGTGTTTACTAAATAGAGGGTGACCCAGTGCCTCAGTAATTGGGATAAAGATTCAATTTAGCAAGTAGCTGTTTTGACTGCTCCATAAAAGAGAAAATCAGCACCACATCACCTTTACATTAGCCTAAAATGCAGGTTTATGCTAAAATTTTCCCACGGGCTATGGAAAGTCATATTCATGATCCTGGGAGCATACTCAGAGCTTCTGTCAGCAACCAGGGCTGGCTGCTCTTATGGGACGAAGTTAGTGACTGAATCCATGAACAAGAAGACACACTCAAGGAGTCTTCACTGCAGTGTTAACACAGAAGAAACATTTATATCTGTGAGCAACCTGTGACAACAGGAGAGGCTCAGTGATTCCAGCAACTGCATTCAGTTCACAGATGATCAGTGTATTACCTCCATGCTGAAGAGAGGCTCTTCAATTCAGCTTTCAGAAACAGGGCTCTTGAGATAAATTTAATTACAAAGAAAACATTGTTGCTTATTATTTTCAAAGCAACTCTCAGTTACTCCCTCAACAACAGAAGGAAATACCTGTTTAGATATTTAGGTACTTTAGCCTACAAATAACCCTGCCAGCACTTTTCCAGAAGACATCTAACCGTACAGTACAGCTTTGTCCACAAAGCGCATGACTGGCTACGTTACTCACTCGCATGCTTCCACCACCTTCAAAGAAATTACAAAGCAAGACAAAGTGACTATGTGTGGTACTGCTAGAGGCATGCTGGCCCAGATACATAAACCTTTGTAAATTTTCCTAGCTCAAGGGGGAAATAACAGATAACCCCATTAAACCATACACAAGCCAGCTCCCTTTTCATTTTCCACTTCAGCTACTCCTGTTGAATATAAGATACATAATAACAAACAAACTGCTCAAAATAAAATATATTATTCCATTTGAAAATTGAAAAGGAAATTCTCATTTGGTTTAAAAACTCCGGTTAAATACTAATAATTACATTTTCCAAAATAGTCAAAGCATTAGCTTCTGTTCTGTTTATTTGTCAAGAACTCCAAGCAATGCTTCATGCAGCTATTTGAATCCCTTTTTATTTCTCTTTTGAAAATAAATCTCGGGTCATTTATTTCTCTCCATTACAGACTGTAACTTAATAGATTTATTCAGCTTTGTGGTAGAATGAATTAATCTTGAGAATGATTATTTCTAAGCAAATGCTGAAATTCAACAACGCCCTACAATAAGCAGGAGGAACTGTTTGCTTTTGCATCACAACTGTTGGATCCAGAAGGCTCATAAAATGGGACACTTGAGTTATTAAACCAAAGTGCACACAGGTCTGCACAGCTATTACACACTTTCAGAGGACAAATTTTACCCCAGCCCACAATGGATCATCTATTTGGACAGACACTAGTCTTAAATGAATCCTGTCTAGACCAAGCCACACATTTCTATAATTAACATGCTCTTAAGTGACAATGCAATGGCAAGACCTCAGTTTTATTAAGTATTCAATAGCACTGAACCATGTAAAAGATTTTGGAATTCTTATCAGGTGTGGAACTGCATTTTTAAAGTTAATCTCACAGAAAATTCTATGGATTCTGACAGAAAAACTGTTTGATGTGTGAAGTTCTGGGGAAAAAAAAGAAAAAGCTCTAGAATTTCTTTCAGCAACCTTTCCTCCAAATCTCTTGATGCAAGATGGATCAGCCTTGGGGACAATAAAATTTGAAGCATGTCTTTCAAGTCCTGTCATTGCCACTGGACAGAACAAAATCTGCAGATTTTCAGCAGGAGGAACAAAGATGGCTGAGGGACTGGAGTTTCTCTCTTATGAAGAAAGGCCGAGAGAGCTGGGCCTGTTCAGCCTCAAGAAGAGACAGCTGAGAGGGGACCTCTTTAATATATGTAAATATTTAAAGGGGAGTGCCAAGAGGATGGAGACAGGCTCTGTTCAGTGGCGCAAACCACTAGGACACGAGGCAACGGGCAGAAACTCACACAGGAAGCTGCACCTGAACTCGAGGAAGAGCTTCTTTACAGTGTGGGTGACCGTGTGCTGCAACAGGTAACCTAGAGAGGCTGAAGATTGTTCCTCTCTGGATATACTCAAGAACCATTTGGACACAATCCTGTGCCATAAGCTCTAAAATGACCCTGCTCGAGCAGGGAGGTTGGGCCACATGAACCGACTGTGCCCCTTCCAACCTGAGCCATTCCGTGATTCTGTAAACACAGCTCTGAGATGAGATTTTTCCATGTGTCCAGCCCAGTATTTTAAACTATATTTTAAAACTAAACCTGCAACGTGCTAAGTCGTCCATCCATGGGCAGAAGAACAAAGAGACGAACATCTACGTGCCCTCCATCAATTAGATTTAAAGGTGGAAAGCCTCATACGCAGTAAATGCAATAAATACAATACCGCTAATACATAAACAACATACGCCCCGGAAAATCCCAACCCAGTCTTCCTGGGCAGATAAATGCATCACCTAACGATTCAAAGAGAACGTATTTCCATGAATTTCTACGGAGGCCGTGACTTCACCAAGAACAGAGTGCCCGCCAGGACGACTGACGCATGGGAGCGCCGCTGCCGCCACAGAGCCCGGCTGCACTGACCTCATCCCGCCGGCCCGGCGCGCCCGATCCGGCCCCGGCGCGCCGCAGACACGCGGCACAGCGCCCACCCCCACCCAGGAGGGATGGTTCATCCCGCCCGCCTCGGTGCGCCGAGCACCGCAGCGCATCCCCGGTGGCCCGAACCATCTCTCCAGAAGCGGAGGGGGACAGGGGCTGGCCGGTCGGTCCCAACGCTCCCGCCCCCTCCTCTCCGCCCCGCAGCCAGCCGTCATCCCGCCGCCCCTCGGTCGCTCCCGCCGCCGCCGGGCTGCACGGCTCGGGTCGCCTCACCCAGCTCCTCCCTGCCCGCGCCGGCCATCGTCCCGCCGGGCTCCGCTCGCCCTTCCGCCGATGTGGAGCCGGCCGGCGCGGCGCATGCGCCCAGCGGGAGCGAACCGTAGAGGGCGGCGGGCAGGCGGGCCGTGCGCGGGCTGGGGGAGGCGGTGCCAGCTCCCGGTGCTGCCCCGGCTGCGGCCCGCGGCAGCGCCCGCCCGTAGGCTCGCGGGGCATCTCAACTTGGAAGCGAGCCATAAGGATGTCCAACGCCCCGCACCATGCAGGACCACCTAAAACTAAACCGTGTGACTAAGAGCACTGTCCAGACCCTCCCTGAGCCATGGCACCGTTATCGCCCGTAGTGATGCTGCTCTTGGCTTAGCTGCGGCCCCAGCTGTGGCCGCCCCGTAGAGCGGGTGCCCCTCGGCAGGGCAAGGGAGCCCGACTTTGGGCGGGGCGCTGCAAGCTTTGAGCCATGGTTAATCAGCAAAGACTGCAAATAAGGCTCAGTGTGAAGAGATCAGAGCATGACAGCTTGAACGCTTGGAGATTAACCGCTAACCTCACATCTCACCTTAACCTAACTTTTTTGCTAGTTGTTCCCAGAATTACCTGCCAGTATTTCTTCATCAGAACTACCTGTATCTATGGATGATTTGACTTAGGTAATAAAAGTTTCCAGCTTCTGCTCTCCTAAAGCATTTTTTTTAATGGAGTATATAGGATAAAGTAATTTGATTCTTTTTTCCTGCACAAGAGAAATGCAATAAATACAATTATCTTCCAAAGCTTCTCATAAACTTCAGTCATCTTCAGACACACATTGTTAATTAGTTTATCTATGATGGAAAATTTCTAGTGGGGAATGCATCCATTTTCAATTGTCAAATTTATGTGTATTCCAAATACTCCTCCAAACTTTCATTTATTCATTTTAGAAATTTATTTAAGAAAAGGATTCTCAGTGGGCAATCCATGACTGCAGGTTATTGATTTAAGTAACTGACTCAGTAACTACAATATTTGTGTCAAGTATTTGTGCAATATTCTACTTCCTTTCTAACAATGCCAAACTTTGTTCTAGAAAATATATAACTAACAGATTTTCAAAAAGCATATTGAGCATTCATTCCTTCTACATTGTCATTGCATCTCAGGACTTGACTCACAGTAAGTCTTGTGTAGACATTGAAGAGACCTTAAGGACATGATGCATCTTTATTTCACATCCTACCCAAGGGAAACCTCTTTGTTTCTACTACCTGCTTAAAAAATTCTTTCTTCTGGGAGCAGGTTTGTTATATGCTTAGAGAGATTCTTCTAATATGCTCCAAAAGTTATATCTAGCATGTGAGTAACCAGTGGATATTCCAAAACACATGAGAGATACTATAATGTGATAGAAATTAATGATTTTATAATTTGCATTTTGTTTCTCCTTGGTAAGAATAGAAGGATTTGCTTTATGCACAGATCTGATTAATTGCAGACATCCATTCATCAAAGCAAAATTACTTCAAATGATGTGAATATTGCAGACACTAAACGTTTGTTTCCCATAAGTTTCAGGTTCTGAACAGCATGTACAGCTTCTCTCTTAGAAATCATGGATTCAATTCACATTGTTTCTGGTGGTTCAGAACAAGGCCAGATGGACTTGCTTCTTCCGTTTTTAAATTTTTTTAATTGAAAGCTAACCCTGAAATCATTAAGGGCCATCTTCATGTTTTCTTTTTTTTTTGGTCTGCTTAAACCCCCCTTGTTCAAATAGATGCTCTGCTAGATCTATTTAAACACAAATTATACTGTCTCTAAATTTCCACTCTTTTTTAGGCAAAAAGTGCAAGAACCAATTAAATATACAGAAATACTGTTTCAATATGCAGTCCATCCACACAGATGCCAACTGGCTTTAGCTTTGGGTCTGCTCAAGTCTTGAGGGACTTCCATTTCTTCATGGAATCTTCTTCTTGTGTTGTGTTGTATTTGGCTTCCAGACCATCCACAGGCAATGAGTCCCATAATTTAATTGTGCATTGTACAAAAAAATGTGTCGTTTGAGCCTGCTACCTGATATTCATCTGATAATCTCTAGTTTTGCAATATAAAAATAATTATTGCATTTACCATCTCTAAGTCATTCTTGACAAGTCACTGCCATACTCTCTCCTGTCTCTTTTCCAAGCTTAAGAGCCCTAACCTATTTAATCACCCTTCACAGAGACACCATTCCATCTTTTCATAATTTCTGTTGCCTTCAATGAGTTCTGTATCTCCCATGTTCATGTGCAGTTGAGAACATCAGAACTGCAGCCATAAAAAGCCACTAAAACCCTTCTTCCAACATCTGAGGGGTTTGCACTCCTGCTTCTTGTAATAATTTGTATTTTAACTTTTACTCAGGTACTACTTTGCAAGGTGATTACTTTGCAAGATGTTTTAATGAACCATTGGTAGGCCTCAATTATGCTGCCATCCGTCTGTAGACTATAATTCTATCTCATTGGCAAATGATTGACATTCCTCTAAGATTTATATTACTAGTTTATAGCTAAGAGCACATTTCAAAATCACCTTGAATATCAAAATGGCATCTACATTTCATGAAATCCTGGATAGCAAATTGCTCATCTGTATATCAAAAAGCAATACCTCCTGTTAATTCATCACTGAACATCATGGGATCAAACTAAAAGAGGGATGTTTAGGCTAGATTTACAGAAGAAATTCTTTACTGGCAAGGCAATAAGGCACTGAAACAGACTGCCCAGAGAAACTGTGGATGCCCCATCCTTGGAAGTGTTCAGGAAGAGGTGGGATGGGGTTTTGAGCAATCTGATCCAATGAATGACTTCCTGCACTGTCACAGACCACTGCTAGGTAGTTGGCAGTAGGGCAAGAGGCAGAAGTTACGCAACCTTCCAGAAGTGTCTCCCTGGGGAAGCTGCTCAGAAGCACAGGCGCACACACGCACACTCACTCACAGCACCAGATAGCTCTTTGTAATCCCTGACAGCAAAGAAGGGGGAAGGGGCTTCGTATAGACTTCCACAGAGGACGTTGATTGCAGCAACAAACGAAGGAATCTGGGGACAAAGACAAGGAACAATGGAGGGTTAAGGCTTTAAGGACAGGGTCCAGGGAGGGAGGAGCAGAGCATCAGGGTCCAATGGGCTGAGGGCTCAGGGCTGATACAAGGGCAGGGCAAAGGGTTACAGCCCATAGGGAAGCAGGGAGCAGGCGCTGTGGCAAAATTGGGCCAATGGAAAAGCAAGGAAGGGAGAACACTCTAGGGAACATACATATAAGGAATAAAGGGGTGGAGAGGCCAACAGGCAAACCAGGGAGGTGGAACTGGGGAACATTAGCATAAGCAGAAAAGCACCTTGAGAGAAGCTTCACTTTGTCACCCTAACCAAGGGGAATTTTTTCACCTAGGGTTTATCCCTCCAAGGGACCTCAATGGATCTACCAGCCTCCACACTGCATGAGCCAGGGAGGTTCACAGAATCATAGAATATTCTGAGTTGGAAGGGGCCCATCAGGATCACTGAGTCCTGGCTCTGCAAAAATACCCCAAGAGTCACACCTGAGAGCCATTATCCAAGTGCCACATGCCTGAGAGCATTATCTAAATGCTCCTTGAACTCTAGCTAGTGCTGTGACCAGTTCCTGGGGTAACCTGTCCCAGTGTCTAACCACCATCTGGGTGGAGAACCTTTTCCTAACACCCAACCTAAACCTCCCCTGACTCAGCATCATGTGCCAGGTTGGAACTTTGAGGTCCCTTCCAACCCAAACCATGATTCTATGATTATGCAATCTGAAAACATATATATATGTGTGTGAACTTCCTTTGACAACAGTTCCTTATGATCAGTCTACTGGTCTGTAACAGCCCATTTCCAAGGGTTCTTATTTTCCTTCTTTTCTTGGTGCAAAAAATGAGCACTTAACATCTTAAACTGTGGATAAAAACTCAGTGCCTTAATGTAGCTTTAAAAATTGCAGTTGATAGAAGGAGACTCTTAAGCTTTTAGAAAACCTTGGTTTGATGTATATCAAATGGGGAACAGTTTTGTAATATCTTGATATGAAGTTTCATACGATGCCCACTTTTCTTTGCTGTAAAAAAATTTTGGAAGGAGGTCCAGATGTTGATTTCCATTATATTTCTTAGAATCACAGGATGGTTGAGGTTAGAAGGGATCTTTGAAAATTATCTGGTCCAATGACTCTGGCAAAGCACGGCCACATGGCATCTTTTAACTAATTTTGCAAAGGGAGACTCCACAGTGTCTCTGGAGAGTCTGTGCCAGTGCCTGGTCACCCTCACATGGAAAAAGTGTTTCCTGATATTCAGAGAGAATCTCCTGTGTTTCAGTTTGTGCCCATTGCCTCTGGTCCTGGCACTGAATGATACTTAAAAAATCTTGTTTCATCCTCTTTGCAGCTTCCCTTCAGTTATTTGTAGACACTGATGGGATCCCTCTGAGCCTTCTCTCAGCTGAACAGTCCCAGCTCTTTAAGTCTTTCCTCATGGAAGAGATGCCCCACTCCCTTCATTCTTGTGGCCCTTGGTTGGACTCCTTCTAGTCTGTTTATGTCTCACATGCACTGAGACCAGCACTGAACACTGTCCTGCAGATGACACCACACTGGTGTTGAGCAGAGGGGAAAGACTGGTTATCCCCCTTGCCATGGTGTCAGTACTTTGCCCAGTACAGCCCAGGATGCCACTGGCCACCTTTGTATCGAGAGTTCCCTGCTAGCTCCCATTCAGCTTGGTGTCCACCAGGGCCCCCGCTCCTCTCTTGCCAAGCTGCTTTCCAGCTGGGTGGCCTCCAGCATCCACTGGTGCCTGTAACTGTTCATGAGTGTGTGTCTGAAGATGGCAGGCTTGCCATCTTGTCATTGCATGCTTGTCAATGTCACCAGTTAAGATCACAGATCATAAAAGACCCATTTCACTCGACAAATACGCTTCAAACTCCAAAACTGCTGCTCATAAGTTTGATTGCTACAGCTGTAACACAGAAATGTTAGATTGCCCCCACTGGAATCCATAAAACAGCTGTTTGGTAACAAAATGTTAAAAGCTTGGGGTGTGCTGACTCTCCCTAAGCTTTGATGAAGGATAAATATGATTACAGAAGATACTGCAGCTGTCAAAAGTGCTGGTGGTGTTTCATACTTCAAATAGAAATTATCAGCACATTTAAAATACCAGAAACATTTGAGAAAGCCGCCAGGATTTTTCCCAACATGAATCATTATCATGTCAGTAAAGTAAAATATTTTATCTGTCACTTAATGAAAATAAAACATCTTTATTTGCATATACATCTGTATATACTGGGACTTACCAGTCAAGCATTGCCAACATAAAGGTTTGCTTTTGGTTTTCAATTTGGTGGGCTGCCAGTGTCAACTTTCTTTCAGTACAGTTCAAAGTCAAAGTACAGCATCCCTTCAATAAGTAAGTCACTTGGGAAAATGTCACAAATGTTCAGATACTTGTGAATCTTTGCCAGGTCTTATTTATCTTTAAATGAAAAAACAGATGTACTGCATGATAAACATACCAAGTTTCACTAAAGGAGATCATATGATAATTTCCGTCAGTGCCTCAGATTCACAACACTTTTCCATATTCTCCTGCTAACTTCACAAGTCCTACAATCTGAAAATAGTGCTTGAATTCTGAGGGTGTCCAAGAAATACAACACTCCATATACTCTTAAGCATCTGCATAGACCTACCTTGATGCTTGTGAAATTAGGTAGATGTCTGTAGTTCTGCACATGACCAGAGAACTGTCAAATCTTGACATCTTGGCACCAACTTATCGTCCGTAGTTGACTTGTCCTGGAGTATTCAGTAATGAAAGGATCAGAGAGGTCTTAGTCGTGGCCCTGTTCTGGACTTCTAACCAGATTTCTCCAATACTATGTCCCAGGACTGTCAGGGAACAGTCATCTTCAAGTCAGCTCCCAAAAAGCACTGTGGACAAGAATGTACAAAATCTGTCTTCCTCCATTTCCACAGTCCCACACAGTACTCCAGCAAGCTTTACACCTTCAAACAGCTCAAGTGTCCTCATGTAATGCTTCTAGGGCATTTAGTATACCCTCAAGAACTGAAAACAGATGACAGGAGAGGGGAGAAGAACTGTGGTGTATAAGACAAACCATTCCTGTTTCAAAAATTCTACCATTCATAGTTTTTTACAGTTGGATATAATGCATCAGCATAGATCTCTTGGTGCCCATAGCTGTAATTTCACAAACAGTCCTGGCCCACCAGCAGAGCCCTAAGATAGCTGTCAGCCACCCTCCCACTCCTATGATTCACATCAGCTTTAGGAACTAGTTCAACCCAGGGCACAAAGCATTACTCCTAGGTCTGCTCTAATTCATGAGAAAAGTCCAGAGAACTACAGCTCAGAGCAACTGAAAATCCACTTGCAGCATGCACTGCAGGGACTTCGTTCATGCGTCTTGGGAGGATTCTCCCTCCACCAGCTGCAAGGCTTTACAGCCCTTGTATTCCTGTGAAGCGGTGTTCAAAGAGGAGCGTGAAGAGGAGGATGATCATCTGCTTGCTTGAGCTTCCTGAGGTAAAAGTAGTTGTAGGATACTGTAAAACCATAGACAGATAGTGATGAAAAGATGATACTGAAAATACTTTTTAAAGCTGCAGGAAATACAGGAATTTAAAAATAGCTGCATAGATAATTTCCATTTACTTCAGAGGATGAATCAAATCCAATTAAAAAAAAAAAAAAGCCTTCTGGAAAGGGTTAGAAAGCATGAGATGTTAGGAAATCTATCATCATTCAGACAACTGAGCACTGGAGTAAGGACATCTGTAGGATTTTCCTAGAATCTATTTCTTACTCTGAAATTTGCAACTGCCGTATACATACAAGTAAGTACCTACATTGCTAATGATTTATTCAGTGAACATGGTAATCAAGCTCTTTCTCATCTGCTCTTAGCTTTATTTAATATCTGTAAAAACGAATGTGTACCATTTGGCATTTATGTTAGAAACTCAGGTCAGCCACTCATATTCAGGAAGGATTTAGAAGCTGTCCTTTAATCCACAGGAGCCACCCTATTGAGCAGCATAAAAATCAATGACACACACTGTTTTTATAGCCAGACCCAATGTGAGTAGTTTGGAAAATAATTGATGGCCTGTTTCTGTCTACATAACATATAGTGTGCAAGCAAGCAACCATCTGTCTGGACAGCTGCACTTTGGCTGTTGTGCTTGAGAACAGCCCCATTTCCACTCCCTGCATGCAGCCTCCTGCCCACTGGATCTGCATTAGCATGGTTTCAGGTTCTGCCCCTCTTCTGAACTGCTCTGCTTCACACACTTGAGGTAATGCTCAGCCCACTGTGCTGGGCTGACCTTTGCTGTCCACCAGATGCCCACCAAAGCCACTTTATCACTACCCTCCTCACCTGGACAGAGGAGAGAAAATATGATGAAAGGTCTGTGAGTTAAGGACAGGAAGTGATCACTCAACTTTCACCATCACATATAAAAACAGACTCAACTTGGGGAAATTAAATCAATTTACTGCCAATGAAACAGAACGGGGTAATGAGAAATAAAAAAAAATATCTAAAAACACCTTTCTCCCTGGACTCAACTCACAGGATGACAGTAAAGGAGAGGAGTAAAAAATTCACTTACTTCCATTCATGGAATGTCAGTACCACAAATTATCAGCCATTGTTTCATCTTTCTGTTTAAACACAATGAAATGGTGTCTATCATTCATGGAGTTTTGCTACACTGTAATTAGAAGCCAATCTTACTACAACCTGACAAAAAACATTTTTCTCCTAAAAGAACTAATTCCTTGTTGACTGCAAATGTTTGCTTTTGTATTGTCAGTTGCATAAAACACCATCCTAAACCCCACAAATAAAGCATTTACCAGAAGAAAAGGATGCACTGACAATGTAGTCTTTTTCTGGAGTACTGTATTTGACTGGTATTTATCAATACAGTGAACACCTCCCATTCTATGCAGAAGTTCATTCTGCTCTTTATTTCACAAAGACATTTTCAAAATAATGAGCATATCCATCTTTTACAAGTGCTTCACATTTAGACTGAGGTAAATAATAATTCATATTAATTTAATGTTGAGTGTTATACTTAGTTGTGGACTTCTAACAATAGAATGGGTACTGGTACCCATTTACAGCTACAGTTCTGTATGTAGCATAAAAAGAAATGACACCATTAACTTTATCCCTTTTTTCCTTTTTGCTAACCTTTTTCATTAGTCCTTCCTCTGCCTTTCTCAGCTGAAAAGTCTGAGATAAGTGTGATGTCAGCAGCAAAAATAGCAGAGCATTTAACAGTCAAATAAAGGTGAGACTATGAGACTACAAAGAGGGACTGAGGTGACAAAGAGCTGCTTCATGGAAGCCATGGCTGCTCCTAGTAAGATCTCTGCTTCTGGCAAGGTCTCTGCCTCTGTTGGTTTGCATAAAGGAATTACATACAGTCTGAAAATAATTCATATATGTATATGTGTGTGTGCATATGTATGTGTGTGTGGGGTGAGTGGGTGGGTGTGTGTGTAGATAGATAGATATATACATATTTGGAAATCCACCAATTTACATCACCAAATATATTCTAAATAGGAAAATCTTGGTGGAGACTGCTATTGATTACCAAGGGGCAGTCATGACTTTGAAATCCTAAAGGTGATACCCTGATGCATGTGTGCCAGTCCTGGTTTGTGGGTAGGCTGCACATCCCAAAAAATATAGACTGACTGTACCAGTAAGCTTAATAGATGGTGAGTAATATCAGTGTTCTGTGATAATCCATATTAAATTCTAATCAAAAACCTGGCCTGATTCAGAGTTGAGCTTGCATTTTCCAGGCACAACTGACACACGTACTATTCCCAGCAAGGTTGGACGTGACAATCTCATTTTGGAGGGTGGGAAACTTTTAAGTATGTGGGATCCTACCTCATGCTCAGAAAAAAAGGATCATACCCTGTTTTAGTTACAAGTACAGAATTTGTTCTCTGGTATAGATGCATTGAAGAGGGGTCAACAAGCACGTGGGTCCTGAAGGAGCCAAGAAGTTGCAGAATGTCCTTTGCCTGTAGCTGGAACAAGAACAGAGCATGGACAAGGAGGAGAGAAAGAGCAGATGTTTGCTGTGCAAGGTACTTCTTTCCTGTGTAAAGCAAGGTTGTGAATCAGCCATGTCTGGTGTAGCCATGGACACAGAAATGAATGCCAGAATCTTCAGAGTCCAGTTCTCCCTGCCACTCTGAGTAAAAATGCCTGCAGTGTCCTTTTTCAGTCACAGCTTGCTCCACAGCACCAGACACAGTGATAACCACTAATGAAAATGGGACATAGTTATTTTTTTCCTTGGCTTATTCAGACAAATTAAGACAGTATGAAAACAGAAATACTAGCTGCTGACATTTACCAGCTGGTTCTTGTGGCACAGCAGTGGGAGGCTTGAAGGAAAGTACGGATGTGATTTCTGCTCAGTTCACACAATTGGAGTCAACTTCCCCTCTGTACACTACAGTACTATAATTAGCAATTCAATTGCATTTCACAAATTAAAGTGTTGTGTAAATTGTTCCCCTATTCAGCACAACATTTCTGCTCCTATGGGATAATTTAGGCCAAGGAAGCATCCTAAGACTCCATGAAAAAAGACTATCACTTCTTGAAGAGCAGAGGGGAGAGGAGCAATGAGTAATGTCTATTTACGTATCTGTATTCTAGGTATGTGGTAGTTTGTCAAATTTTAGCCAGAAGTAGAATTGAAACTAGACAATCTTTAAGGTCCCTTTCAGCCCAAACCTCTCTATGATTCTAACATTTTGCTAATGAAAGTCTGTTAATGTATGAAAAAAGAGGCAGAAGCAGAGGAGGTGATCAAATATTGCTGGGATAGGAAACTATCCTGGACAAATCCTCCCTTCACTGTAAAGCTGGTTTCAGAACCTGGGAGGAGAGAGGAAAAGATAGCCGAATGCCTAGTAAAAGAGTACGTAGGCTTTAAATGCTACTTAGTCCTCCATGAAGATTTTAAAACAGAACTGAGGACACAGAGGGCTTTTTAACATGGGCTAATGCTCCTGTGTTAGCAGCACAGTGGGTCGTGTAACTGAAGTGGCTGCCCCATCCTTTCTAGATATCACAGGTAAAACAGAGGACAGCAGCTCCTTTGGGACATCTCCATATATCCTTAATCAGGCTCTAACCTCTACAGCATTATTTGAGGTTGGGAAACTCCAGGGTCAGACAAGGCTCTTATTCCTTTTGGGGGTGCAGACACACCTGTGTGCATTTGGGCAGCAGCAAATAATGATCAACTGGACAGCGGGGTTGCAGTGGTGAGTTTAGGGATGCCAACCCTTACTCTTAATACTGGACTGCACCTGGGCAACTGTTAAAATATCTGGAGTGGAGGACTAGACTGTACATGTCAGGGGATTGAACTTTGTAAACTCAAATTTATATCTGCCAGAATATGCTCCTACTTCTCCAAAGCAAAATCCACCTTCTCCATATATCATATTAAAGCACAATTTCAGCAACATGTATGCAAGATCTATTACCAATCTTTTCAGTGTGACTAGTCAAAGTACCTTCTCAGATAAGGAAAAGTGCTTAGTGCTTGGGGTCTTTTTTGATAAATAATCAGTTTTATGGTATTTTTGGTGGACCAAATGGAAACAAGTTAAAAGCATTGGTAAGACTCAGTCCAAGGCTAATAGAATATCAAATGATAGGAAGATCTCAGTCAAGATTTGAGATTTGGACTTGCTTCATCTCATGGTAAACATTATTAAAAATTCTTAAAGTATAAATAGTGACAATATTGATTAAGTTTTAATTTTAACAACATGACTTAATGTCTTTCTCTTTTGTAAAAGAGAGGGTTTTTTTAATGGAAACTTTCCACATTTGGCCATCATTTAGATTGTACTTTGTAGAGAAAAGATGAAAGACAATTTCACTGGGAGATGGTCTGAAGCTGTTAATGTTGCTATCCTGTTTTCTTGAGGACAAACCAAGACAAATTTTCAAAAGAAGAAAGAAGTAGCAAGGAAAGCAGCAAGGATGGAAAATACAGTGTCAGGGAGCAGCAGGAGCAGGTGAGACATAAGCTGCAGGTGACAGTGAGGGACAAGACAGTGCCCCCCTGACATGGTCCCTGAGCAGGGCCAGCAAGTCAGTGGGGCAGGTTCTGAAAAAACCAAGGGCAAGGCCCTGAGCCCGATGAGGCCACGTCAGAGCTGGCCTTGAGCACAGGCAGCCAGACTCCAACAAGGACGTGGTATATAGCTTCTGCTTTTGGTGTTATTTGTTCTTTTTTTTTTAGAATGTTAGTACAATTCAGTCAGCTGCTCTGTGCACAGGCCAACTCTGTCAGCAGCATTACTAAATACACTTTCTTGGCTAAAGGAGGAAAAAAAAGTAATAGAAGAATAAAAGACACAAGAAAAGGTACAAGTTGGGGAAAAAAGGCAAAAGAAGCTCCAGATCTAATATTAAGACATTGCCAAAACTGGTAAAGGTAGAGAGGAGGGATCTTTTGGGTCCCTCTTTCTGTCTCAGGAAAGTTACTCTAGCTCCCAAGATGGCACGTGCCAGAGCACTCACACTGGATTGCACTTCCAGGCCCTACCAGGATGTTATTTGTCATTTTCACAGGTCATTTCACATTTGTCATAAAATCATTTGTCACAGGTCCAAGTTATACTCTTTGTGTCGCTATATTAAAAGCTTCAGCAAAGGGTCTAGGGTTAAACTGAGTTTTTTCTTCATCTGACACTCTTAGTTTCTTATGTTACCAGTTTAGTCCTCTGGTTACTCAAACCACACCCTTTTTGTCTAATATTAGTATGTCTCTGATTCAAATTATTCAATTTCTTAATTTTTTACTTGGTCAGTTTCTACAAATAGTTTCAGGCACCTGGCTGGATCAGATTCCTGTTATTCTGGCTAAAGTTAAATATAAGAAGCCACACAAAGATTTGAAAAATTTCAATTTTTTTCTTATTAAAAAATGTATCCACAAATTGCTCGAAGACATTTCTGTATTATGTAGTATTATGATAACACAGTCTTATTATTAACACAGTATTAATCTCCACTGGAAAAGACATGAAATTCCATTATATGCCACTTCAATAGGAAAAAAAAGAGAAGAGGAAGAAATGAAATACAGAGAAAAAAAATCAGCTTGCCTAAAGCTACACAGAAAATCTGCAACATTGTAAGGTCTTGAATTCCATTCTCCTAACACATAAGCTAATACCACTCCTGCTCCATAAAAGTCTTTGGCAGTTTTATTTCTAACAGACCTCATATAGATGAGTTAATGTGAACAACATTTGTTTCCATCAGTGCAGAAGATAAAAGAGAATTTCCTAAAGCAAAGCCATTTAGAGACAGAGAATTAACACAGTTATTTCTAAAATCTCCCACTCCTTCAACAGTTCATCACCATCACTATTAATTAATAAAAAAAAATTGCAGTTCAATGAATAACCTCCCTGTGTACACTGGTAAAAGTGGTCCCAGATGTGTTAGTGTGCAGCTCCAGGGTGGCATGTCACAGCTGGCAGTGGCAGCTGATAGGAGTTCCCTAAGTGCAGCCCCTACTCATGCTCCCGGTTCCTAACCAGCTCTTGCCTCCCATCTAGTGGATACGTCCATGCACCAAATAGTTTATTCAGTTTTTTTCTTTAAGGTACTGAACAAGTAAGAATCTTGTCTGCAGTAGAATAATGTAAGAAATTAACCCACATTCTCAGAATTTTCTAAATAACTTTGCATAACTTTTCATAGTAGCTTCAGTAAACTCAGTTACTCAAGTATTGTTGATTCCTTCAAAAGTCACTACAGGATCTTCAGAGCTAGGAGACTGAAAAAATAATTCCGAACGTAGAATTCTTCAATTACCTCCACGAGTTTGAGCCCTGTAAGGAAGCTGTGTTCACAAACCTTTCACTTCCAATGTTCAAAGAGAAAGCTTACTTTCTCATCACCAAGGGCAAGGTTAAAATCTTGTGTGGAAAACTCTCTCCAGAACAGCAGCCTGTAAGGAAAAAAACTCCCTAGTTTTTAGACTAAAAGAAGAACAATAAAATACCAAAAGTGAGCACAGACGCTTGACTTTACATCCTGCAACAAGCACAGAACATGAAAGGAACCTCCAAAGATCATCTGGTCCAGCCTTTCATGGGATGGAGAGCCTCCATGAGATTAGGACCTTTTCATGGCTTGAAAACCTCTGGTGAACAAGGAATTCCCTCCCTCCAACCAGGAACCAACCCTCTCCTGTTTTGCACAAGCCACCTCCAGAGGAGGCAGAGTCTGTAGCTACATCACCTGAACAAAGAGTGGCACCAGCTGAAGTCACACAACCAGGGCTGCAGCACGGAGGTGGCAGGAAGGAAGCGTGGCTCTTCACAGCTCCCAAAAGGCAAGCGTGTGTTTTCAGGGAAGGCTGCAGCTAGAAATGCCACTCACCATCTGTAGTGTACAGAGTAATGCTCTATGTGGGGAAAGGAGGGCAATGCAGAGATGTTGCTAGGGGCTAACACGGCCCAGGACAAGCCTTGGTACAGCTGGCTTCTCAACCATTTGGTATTCTTACTTTTATAGGACATCTATAAATATTAATTTTCCATCTTGTTGGCGAGTATATCAGGCAGAATACAAAGCAGGGTCACCCCATGTGAGAATATGCTAGCATGTATTGCTAGTCAATAGGTATTTGTGGTACTTTAGTGGGAAATATCTCCTTTTTGAGTTATTTCAATATAGGAACTGTCTGTTTCTGGATTGTATTCAGCATCTAAGCACAGCTCAGAATTGATAAAGCCTGAGGTACTTTATATTACCAGCATGTACTCCTACTAGCAATAACAGTAAATTAAACAATGCCTGGGCACAGTCTTTAGACACAGCAAGTGATTGTTTATACTGTTTAATTGTTAGGATAGAGCCTGGGGTATTTTTATGCTCAAAGTTTCCTAAACAACTCCCAGGCATAATTTAGGACTTGGCATATGCCATGCATCATTCTCAATTAAATTGTCTCCCTGTTTTGAAGGGGGAAAGGGCTTGAAAGTTGGCCTCTCTGCAAAAGAAGTCATTTAACATGGTACTAACAGGCGTTGCCTTTGGCTACATCCATGCCACTGGGAAATACAAGAAGCAGACTAAAAGTTTAAATAATGTTCCTCTAAATACATAAGCTCTAGAGTTTCAGGAGCTGCTATAAAGAGCTCCCCTCATCATAAGCTGCAGAAATCAGATTTTTTTTTTTCAGCAAGCAGGTTTCAGAGTTCAAAAGTTCTACCAGTATTTGGAGCAGCTGTTTATAAAAATCCTCCTGTCTCCTAAGAATGCAAGAAAATACTGAAAATTAAATGTAGAATCAATTTATTAGTCTTGCTGTTCTTTAAATAAAAGACAAAAATTCCCTGATGGTGTCAATTTTGAGTAAAGAATTGTGTTCTGGATCTTTATGGAATAGTGGTATAGAGAAGCATTTCCTTGATAAAGTCAACAAATTTTAGAATCACTGAATAGTTTGAGTTGGAAGGGACCTTAAAGGTCACCCAGTTCCAATTCCCTCTCATGGTCAAGGTCACCTTCCAGCAGACCAAGTTACTCAGAGCCCCTCCAGCCTGGGTATTTCTGGGCATTAATTAGATCAAACAGTTAATTAGTTAATTAACTAATCTGCACAATTATTTAACAATTATTAACTTAACAAATATTAGCTAATAAGCTCAATTTCGTTAATTTCAGTTCCAAAGAGCTCTAACTAATAACTCTGAGGATGTGTCCGGCACTTTTATACAGTTCTAATTAGGTTATGTTCATCATAAAGACCTTGCAGAAAGGAAAAAAAAATAGTGTTTTACCTAGAGAATTACAGGAGTTACCAGTGTGCCATTGGTATGTAAAGAAATAATATTGAATGATTGTAAGTGAATGCACAAAAGGTTGGAAATTTGCAGAGTCCTCCAACTACTGGCCCTTAAATGCACCAGGCATCCTGATTAAAAAATTACTATCTTAAGTATAAGCAGCCTGAAAGAAACAAAAGTACTGCCTGAAAATGAAGTGCTAAAATTTCTTAAACTCCCCAAGGAATTACCTAATTAAATTTAATTCCAAAAATCAGCCTTTTTTTCACTTTTCAAATCTCATTTGATCTATTTCTGCTTTACAAGTTAAATGGCAGCTTTGCAAATGGAATGGACTGATTATCAGTCGCCTTTACAACTCTTATTCTCTTCTATATCCAATATGATATAAAGGAGCTTCACCATAGGCAGTCTGATCCAAAGTCTGACAAAGATAATGGTTACCTTCCCACAACTTAAATAATTTTAGTGAGGCCCTAAAGAGTGACAGATCTCAAAGCCTGAAGTACTAATATGGATGAACGTATCAATTAATAAAGAATCTTATACTTATTTAAGCACAACCATTTTTATAAATATTTTATATAAATAAATACATGCAGAAATACTACTTTGAGACAGTTTATTTAGCAATGATTTCCTGCATTGAAACTAATGAGATCCCATTGGAATAAATATTATCATAGCTGATCCAAGGCAAAAGAGTAATCAAGCAAGATTGGGGAAATAACACACTATCATCATAAATGCTAACCATACTTTAATAAATGATGCTTCAGGCAGTCCCTAAGTAAAATATCTTTAAAGCCCAAATATTCTTGAACCCTGTTTCCACTACTGAACAATGGATGTGCAAATTTGTAAATCTGTAGTAGGCAACGGCCAGAGCTATGTAACAGAAGACGTTTTAAAAAAACCTTAATTCTTAGCATACTTAAAAGTATGCTAAAAATCATTATGGTATTCTCTCCTTTTCCACTGAAATCAGCTGTTTTTCTAGAAACAGTGTTCTCCTACTTCATACTACAGTGGTGGCTGTGGTGTGACTGGTGCTGTGCCTGAGATAGAGTTTGAAGTCCCGCTGGCAACAAAGTCCCAACTGTGTCTTTGTCTCAGGTAGTAGTTTTGTATTGAGATCGATTGTAAAACAAGACATCCTTGCAGATTTCAGCCAGTGAAGGTCTTCAGCGTGATGTCTGCACAATGATAACATATAGTTATCAAGCTATTTTGCATATGTCAAGCCCATTGAGTTTGTATCCAAAACATATAACTTGCTAGGTTTTGAAGCCTATCTAAATGGTACCCAGTTTATCTAGTGATCATGGTTTTGTGTTAATGTAGACTGTAGTGTAAATATAGATAAGCAATGCTAATTCTACACAGGAGAAAATATATCACTCTGTTACACTCTAATAACCTTTGTAACTGCCTGTAAACAATTAGCTCCAAAGTCTTTTTAACTCTTCTTATCACTATGAAGATATTATGACCTTAGTCTTCATCTTGGTTACATACTTAATTAATTCACATTACACTCTTGGGAATCACTGGTGGTATTGACATAGGAGACCATTTTATTTTTCTGGTGCAAACAGTGAGATGCTCATAGGTCCACTGAGGGTAGTTTAGGAAGCAGATGTTAGAAATGGGGTGTTATTTGTTTGTATCAAAACATGGTTCCCATCTGTGCTGCTTGGTGTGGCATTGGTGTGGCAAACACAGGGTTGATAAGTGGTGTATGAAGAGCTGTGTAAGTGCCCTTCTCAATGCCTTTCTTCTGCTTGTAGAAGCTAATAACTACTTCAGTTATGCACATATTCTGCAAAGAATGTCTCTGTACAGGAACTATACATCTCTAAGTCTTGATCTGCTCCTATTTGAACTCAGGACAGTTGGAGCAGAAGTGGGTAGGCAAGTAACAGCATTAGTCAGTGTAAACCTTCTAAGTATTCTGCACCATCATCAAGATCCCTTTGTAACATCCACACATACCCATCCAGATAAATTTATGTAATCCTGAAAAAACCAAAATTTTCAGGCCTTGCCCGGTCTTGAAACGAGTTTCCGTTCAGCAATGAGGTGTTAATAATAAATATGCTAATAATTACCTCTATTCTTGGGCTTGTAAGACTTGGTTGGTTTACCATTTAAAAATCAACACAAGTGTCTTTATTCCTCATAAGAGGGGGGAATTTCTAAGTAGGGAGGAAAAAGTCTAAATATTCCTAGACAGAGGGCACATGCCTAAATGCTATTTAGATACAGCAGGACAGGATGGTAACAGAACATGTTTTAATATAAGCCAATAGTACTTCCAAAGCATGCATTTGAGTACTTTTCTGGAAGAAAACTATTTAAATGTTCCAATGGCATTTGTGTGATGCTTGCTTAAATAAACATTTGTTTTATTTAAAGATAAATAGTGGGTGTTTTTTTCTGTTTCCAATTGCTTGTATTAATGTCCAGCTGTAGCTAGGCCAGTATCTTTGATCATATTCCAATGGGTTTAATCCCCACAGGATAAAGACATAACTAAACAATAAATGGGACTGTTCAGTCTTAGCTGCTGTGGCTGTTTATTAAGGTTGTGTTCCTTTAGGAGTTCCTGGTTAAGGAACAGTCCTAAAGAAATACTGTCATGACTCCCATTATCGTAGTTAAACTCAGAAAATTACACCAAAATGGCAAATGTTTAATGAGGAAGAAAACATCTGCTACCAATATTGCTCTGTGGGGCCATTTGGTGACAGCAGTAAGGGCCCTATTCTGTCATCACTGGTCTGGTGTGATTGCAATGGGATCATAATCATCAAGGGAAGTTTATGCCAAAATGCTAATGTGGTGCAAGTGAACAAACTGTTCCCAAGTCAATAAACAGTGTTGCTTTTTTTCATCCCCTTAATCTTTTATAATTTTTTTTACAAGGACGGGGATCAGCCAGCCATTTGGGCCACCTGCAGTCATGAAATGGACTTGTCATTTAATGCCATTTGCAAACTTCTTGAGCTCAGTCATAAACTAGTGAGATTTCTTCCCCTGCTGCTTCCTCCTGGAGGATTGTCCCAGTCTGCTGAGTGGGAAGAGTCAAATCTACATGCAAGACAGTATTTCTTTGGTCAGCATTTTCCTGAATGCAGTGTGCAGGTAAGTCAGCATTGCCACTCCAGAAACACAAAACTCAGGAAGAAGCAGGCAGGTAGGTAACACTCAGCAACAGCCCCAGGCTGTTTGCACATGATTCTTATTAAAAAAAATGCTTTAAACAACTTCATCAATCAAGATAATCTCGCTCCATGTGGGAGGGCATGGCAAAATTGCACAACAATGAAAGGATCTTCAGGTCCTTCAGGAATAGAAGAGGATCCTCACCTTTTTAAGGATATGATCTCAAGTAAATCCATGAAAGGAACTGATCCCTTAAATCAATAAAACCAGTGGAAATAGATAAAGTAACATTATCCCCAGTAACAGAACAGCAGCACTTCAATTTCACAATCAAGTGTGCTGAAAAAATGCCTTGTTTTTCATTAAGAAAAAATTAGGGATTATAAACAACAAAAAAAGGTTGAGAAGTCTACTTTTAAATTAAAGTATCTCCTCAACAAATGCAAAGACAATGTGTTTAGCATGTGGTTTAGAAAATCTGGAGAAATATTTCCCTAGTGTATCTTCCACGCCATTCCTAGAGATGAATGACAAAATGTCCAGTTCTACTCTAAACAGTGAGAACTGTCATTCCAAATTAAGTGGGCCAAATAAATCCTGGATTTACAACAGATATGTTATTTAATGCTTAGTTCACTAGTCTTTCACCAACAGAAGGTCTGCAGTAGATAGGTCACAACAACCTAAATTCTTGCCCCTGTACATTGACTTAGCCTGGAGCTGAAGGGTGCACAGGAGAGCAAGATGGAGAGCACTGATGACAGAGGAGTCATGCTGTGGCCATGCTAATCAATCCTCTGTGTTATGTTCTAAAACTCCTTGTAAGTTAGATATAGTCCAAATGTTCATTAAAAATTGGGTGAGAAGCTATTTGGACAGAAATTATCTTTAAAATACAGTCTTTAAGACTAACATGGAATGGAAATCAAGTTCTTATACAGCTTTTGCATTTTAGTTTGGTTTAGTTCTAGCTTCCTTTCTGGAAGCATATGCTGGCCACAGAATTATTTGTCTCTTTGTGCCCAGGGATGATGCAGTTTTCACTGACTATTTTTTAATTCCTGTCTATTTGCACAAAATGTTTCCCCCATGTGATAAGCCATGTTATTTTGCTGCACAGTCCTAAAGATGAAACATTTTCAATGGAGTTCCCTTGGGGACAGAGGAATGGAGCCTTAGGATCATTAATTGTGTTTCTAAATATGTCTCACAGTAGCCTAGCAGGCTGTAAAGAATTCCAATATCGATAAGGAAGAACTGGACAAAAATAAAATCTTATTGACAAAAGCCAACACATGGCTAATACGGATGAATGGTGGAAATCTGCCAATAATGGCAATGTCATTTCCTTCCCAGCTGTTCTTGGGGGCAATGCTCAAATTATTTTTTTCATTGACCTCTTTCAGAAAAAAAATCCTTTCCTGGCCACTATTTATTGACCATATTTAGAATTGGATAGAATGAAATTATATTGACATAGGTTAGCCTGTAGCATTTAATTAACACCGCTGAGAAGTCTGATGCCCAGAAGGCACAGCTGCTTTCATATGGCATGAGCTGGTAGAGCCAAAGCCAGGAGGAAACCTGAGTGCCAGTGATGAATTCTGCATCTGTCAGAGCAGGGCTGCTGGAGACCTCCTGGAGTTAATCTGTAGGGTTAGCATGTGCCCCTTGCCAGAGCACACCACAAGGCCCACAGCCTTGTGGAGTAGTACCTTGAGTTAGAATCAAAGTGAAAATAGCCAGGCAGGGAATATTGGTGAATGAGTCTTTTATGTTCTACAGAGAACAAGGGAAGGGCTCCAGCCTGCTTCACTTACATCAGGTATGCACATGCACACGAGAATCATCTGTCCTCATCCTTCCTACTGCTTTGTTATCCAACCCCTGGCTACAGTTCAAGTAACCCACCCAAGTCAAGGGTTTGATTGCCAGCAAAAGATGCATTAACTGATAACTCTGTGACACAGAGAAGTGTGTAGCAGGTTATACTGTTCCCTTCTGAAGAATCTGGTGGTCAGGTCTTAATTTGAAGAGCTTTCAGAAGTCCAGTGAGGACTGAGAAGTGCTTTTGGATAGCAAAAAGAAGAGCTGCTTGCTCCCTGCCTTCCAGGGATACCTTTTTATCCTTACATATTCTTTTGCCATTTTCCTTGTCCTCATTTTAGAGAGTACAAGACAGATGCAATAGGGCAGCCTTTCTCCAGAGAGGAGGTACTAGAATGGAAGTAATACAGCCAGGTGAAATTGCTCAAGCCCTTCCCATGGAGTTCACTGGTTTGGTCTCAAAAACATAATTCAGTGGCATGAGAGGTACCTGATTCAGTTCTGAACAAGGCAGCTGAGGTACCAAAAACTGTTCAACAGCCCTGTTTGAGCCTGTAGCAGTCAAAGAAAGTGGAGCAGACTGAGAAGGGACAGCAGTGTGCAAAGGAAAAGGGAAAAAGGCTGGAGAAGCCTGGCCAGCAAGCAGCATTCCTTGTAAGCTGTCCATAAAGTGTCTTCATGCAGAAGCTAAATTTTTTGTCCAGCATTTCATTTATGCATGTGTACAACTGTGCTACTGTGGGGGGAGCTTTGGGGATATAAATGCTCTTTCTGAAAGAGTAATTTGGCCAGCAAAAGGAAATTACAAACTAATCACAGAAAAGAATTGTAAAAGTGGCCTTTAAGCAAACTGTAAAAGCTGTATATTGTTCACATGTGCATCTGGCCTGTGCTGCTACACACACCACCACAGCACACACAAAATCCATCACTCCTGATGTTGCGTAAGAAACATTCCCTCCCTATCATTACTGACAACAGAAGATGGTCCTATGTGACCAATTCTCCTTCTGCAGGAAGAGTTCACACTATTTGCAGGTATTTTTTCTATGTAGAGATTGGTCAATTTTGCAGTAGCCACTTCGTAAAGGAGTTTATGGGTTGGCCAGATTCTGCACCCAGGATATTAGTCAACTCACATTTTCATTTCTTGATAGCCATGACTGGACTTCAGCTATATTATATATAACATATACTATATAGCATGTAATATGTACTGTGTACCTTATATCTATGTATCTTAGCTTGCTGTTTGAAACTGTCATGGCAATAAAAAGATGTGAGACATTGAAGAGCAGATGAAGATCCAAATAGTCATTAATGTTTTCAGACCTGTAAGAGTCCTTTAAAATATGGGTTTAGGGTTGAGCTTCATAACAAGTGAAGCCTGTTTGAACCTGAAACTGTGAAGCTCTGCTTGGCATAAAAAGTGAAGGAAATTTTGATATTGTTTATTTTTTGTCTGGGACTAGGCTAGATAAGTCTTCTGCGGTTGTTTCAGCATCAGATCACCCAGGAATGGAGAGACAGAAGCAGACAGGAATGATTTGACAGTGCTTAATGAGGAGACATTTCTCACTCTGCCACTGGATTTTGGAAGGGTTTTTTTTTAAATCTTGCAGTGTTTGCATGAGGCAAACAACAAAGAGCATTCACAAGTTAAGCTGACACTATCCATTCAAGTTTTAAAATGTGAAGAGCTTCAGTACTGGAAAAAGATTTTATTCTTTAAATCTTTTTACTTTAAAATTGTTAAGCCTGTTTATCCTCCTAATTACCCTGGCAAATAATCTGAGGTTTATATTTTCATTTCTGTTAAAAATCTTCTGATACTAGTTCTGAAACAGAACTTTCCACATATGTGGGGAAAGGCATTGCCCATCTGATTAACTGTGGAATTGGCAATGTGAAAGGAAACAGATGAAGTAACATTTTTCTGTGCAAATTTGCCTGAACCAGACTAAACTCACTGGCCAAAGTAATTAATAGAAGATGAACACAACAAAGATAGCTGCAGTATTTCCAGATGGAAATATCTTGTCAAGTTAGTGTTTGACTTAATGAGACTCATCCGATATACAGTGATTGTGTCTTTTTTAATTATCACAGTTCTCTTTTCCTCATTTATTGTTCTAACAAAACTGTTGAAGGAACTTAATTTTAATCTGGAGCCCATAGAATTAGAAATATCAATTTCAATCTTAAATGAAGTCAACATAATTAATGGCAGTTTTAAAATTTTCCATTAAAATATGATGGGACCTGACTCTTGCAGGATCAATAACTGTTTTTTGTTTTTCAGTAACTATTGTCAGGAATAAAAAATTGTAAAGGAAGTCAATAGATGTGATTTTAGGACTGGAGGTTCGGAATTCCCATAAAGCATGTGTGAAGTTGTCAGAGTGGTCACACTGGATACATACACACAACTGATGTTCTTAAAGATTTGTACTTGCATGTCGTCTTACCCAAGAACAGACTTTCAAAATAGCTTAGTTTCCATTTAGGCACAAAAATACACGGTCAGGTATTTTTTGGTCCATTTCAAGTCCTGAGGTGGTTTTGAAGCCTTATTTCCTCATCTTTCCTGAAGCTTGAAGTGTGCAAGAGTGTGGTTCTGATTATGGTGCTAATTCTGGCCTGTCAAAGATATTTGGAAAAATCCCAGTTAGCTCTCTGCCAGGCAATACTCAAGTGAATGTGAGAAAGATCCCCCAGCACAGCTCCCAAAACACAGTGAGGGTGAAACTGTACAAGTTTTTGCCTTGTTCCTTCAGGGAGAAAAGCTGACAGCTCCCAAGTGCCCTCAAGCCCTATCTCCAGCTGGCAGCATGTTGCTGCAGTTTCATGTGCTGAAGACACCACACCACAGTTGGCTCAGAATCAGCTCTGACACCATTACAGACACTTCAAAATGTGAATATGCAGAAGATTAACCTCACTGCAGGGCTACAGGGGCACCAAACATCATCTAGAGGAGACACTTGTCTGAGTCTACGCAGTGTGGATCCTGATGGACAACTTGCCTTCGGCTGGGTGGACTTCACCAAGGGCACCAAGAACCACATTCATTTAATTGTGGGAATGTCCCCCCAGCATACAGTCTGGATGCTAACAAGCTGTAGCCCTCAGAACTGCATCCCTCTTCTCAGCCTGAGGACACATTTAAGTGTGCTTTCAAGTTACTACCAAAACTGGTAGATCACCTGCAGGAGACATACAGTAGTTGCATCAGAAAGCATGATAAAACTGCTAAGTTAAGGTTGCATCTTCAGTTTTGGAGTTTTGTACAGTGTAACTATTTTTATTTGCAAACTTACTCCTCATTTAGATTATGAAGATTTCTACAGCAAAGAGAATTGTTTTAGTTGTTTGGAAAACAACCGCCCTACCAGTCTGTAAGCCCAGAAGTAGAACTACATGATATAAAACCATTTATAGTAGCACCTGACACCTTGTTTGAAGAATGAGATTCTGCACCAATGCTACATTAATTCTGCTGAAATAACTGGACCTGTACTGATTTACACCAGCTACTTCTTTGGTCTCTTTGTGAAAGTACAGCAATTCATTAGACATATCCATGGTTGATGGTACAGGTCTTTTATGAGTTAGCCCAGCTGGTATTAATTTTTCCTTGAGATTTCTTATTTTTAGATCTATACATTAAGTACCATTAAGCAGTCTTTAATTTTAAACTTTTATGTCCCATTATATTACCTTTAAATTGTCAGCCAGATGATATAACAGGTAACGTGATGGACACATCCGGCATCAATTAAGATTTAAAAGCTAATAATGGTCTAAAAATATAGATGATTGGAATTACGTGAGAACAATTTTGTCAGAGCATCTTTATACATGTGTAGGTCTATTATTTTAATGGTAAATGAACTTATCCTATGGCTGTCTTGCTCTTCCCAAGTACAGCTGAAGGTCAGAAAGATATTCTAGCCTTGAAAGTGGAAGAGACCAGCAGAGGGATTCTTGTTCTCTAACTAAAAGTAGAACAAAGGTTCCTTCTCAGTTATGTTTGTTGCACATTGATTGGAGGCACTTTACATCACTCCTGCATGAAAAACATAGAGAAGTTAAGAGTAGGTAGAAAGGAAACTGAGAGATGAACTGAGACTTGCAGCTTTTACATCTAGCAGAGTTCTCCATGGGAATGGGAGAAGAGAAGATTTTTGGTTTGTTGACTAAAATCTTCAGTGGAATAATGTTTCACAGGAAATTTTTAATAATTTTTCTACCTATTTTCTTTTTGTTTTCTCTAACTTTGTCTTCTGTGTACTCAGAAGAATTTAATTTCCCTTTTGCCAAACTGCTTTGTTATTTTTCAATTTTAAAAATGCAAAAAATAAAACTGAAAACTGTTAGGATTATTCATTCTACTGCATTTAATGCTAGAAGAGGAAAAGAGAAAAAAATATTATCGAAACTATGAAAACATCTAACATATTTTATCTCTAAAAGTTGAAAGAACAAGAGTTTTTTTGTTTAATTTTTGAGATCAATAGATGTCTAAATGGGGAGAGATAACCCACCCTAAGTTGAGGGAATCCAGCTGAGAAATTGATTTCCATAGGAAATCTGGCTGATACAGAGATTCTCTGCAGCATTTTTTTTTAGCCTGACAGAATAATTTCTATTATTTCTATTCCTCCTGTTGCTCTATTCAGGACTTTGCATGAGCATAAGGTAGTCTCTGTTTTTGTTTAATTAGAACTTTTTTACCTAATCTACACAGAAATTATTGAAAGTGTTGGACACAAAAGCCCTATAACAGCTCAAAAAAGAAATACAGTCTCCAAAACTTCCTAGCTGTAACTTAGGTGTTTCTCATATCTCTGTCACTATACAGCAACTTCAAAAACATTTCACCCCTAAAAACTGGAATCAGTAGACAATTAATACCTCCCACATAGGAGTAATTAAATGACAAAATATGTGCTTAGGCTATTTAGGCTATTCCTAAAAAGAAAATAAAAGTAATTCTTTCCAGAAAAAAAAAAAAAGGTTACAAGAAGAGATTTCTATGTCTGTATGTGTGCATGCATGCATATGAAGAAGATTCTAGTCTGACAGGAAAATTACATACTTGGCAAAGAAAAGCATCCAAATATAGGACTTGCCTTTTTGTATGGATCTGAATGGCTGACTGTCATGTGTAATGTTTTGAAAGGTTTGAAATATGTAATTTTGTAAGATAGCAGGGCCCAGATCCTGCCCATCTCTGAGAAAACAGCCTAACAAAGCCCTGGGTAAGAACTAGCAGTTGCCATTATTCAGAATAGTCCTCAATTTGTCTTGTATTGCAGCAGTTGCCCCCTGAGATACCAGGGATCCAGAGTCTGGAGACCATTATGCATTAAGCAGATGTGTTTCTATAACTGTCTTTACCAGATCACACCGAGCAACCAAGGAGGTAGAAAATCTATTGGCATTTTATTCAAGAGCTGTTCCAGCAACAAAGCTCAGAGCCCACATCTGACTGACAGTTAAAAATCACACCTTTTCCTCCACTATTATATACTTCTAACTTCCCGTGCACAGCACCATCAAATCCTTTGTAATTAAGTGACCAAACCACACCAAGCACTAGATTACACGTTTTAATGCTGTTCCACACACTTTAGGTAGTGTGTGGAGCAATAAACAGCAGGGTATACCACAGTTTGTAGGAGTGGTAACACTGAATTGTAAGAGCAGCTCTGCTTGCTCACCAACAAGTACTTAGAAAGTCTTAATTTTTGCATGTGGCACAAGGAGACAAGAGAAGATGCTGAGAAGTTGTGTCAAAGCACTCTTATTTCCCACTTCCACTCAGCCTCATGCTTCTCCACGGGCAAGACTGTGTCATTCTTTGAGGAATACCTGGACGCCTCCTACCAAAACAGAGTTAAAGCAAAATGCAGATGGCCCAGTCTCCATAGCACACCTCAAAATAAGCTGCCTATTAGTATCTGAAACTCATTTCCCAGGAAAAATGTCACAATCCTGGCATTTGTCAATATTTGCTTCAGAAAACAAGGTGAAACAATCTATCTCCAAAACATGATTTAACTGTAGGAAAGGTCTCTGTGAGCAGAATTAATCTTCCCCTGAGTGGAGGCACCCACATCCATCTCACATGGATTCATTAAGAAGCTCCTATCAAGATTCCTTGCCTTTTAGCAGGGACAGCTTGTTAGGTTTTGTTCTCCCAGTGTCATTCAGCTTCAGTATTGGGTGAATCAGGCAGCAAGGAAAGAAAGGTGGTAATGGCATTGCAGATATCACAGTGAACTGTCATCTAAACCCCTGTGTACTACAGGCCAAGAAGGATAAATTCAGCAGAAACAGGCGCTTTGAAAGATGGTCATTTCAGTCAAAGAAAATCTGAGGGAAAAGCTCAGAGAGGGGCTTGTTTAGTCCAACAAAACAAGAGCTGAGACATAGCTGCCTGAGAAGATAAACAGTGAGCAGAAAATACATGTAAAATAAAGCAAGAATGTGTAGCTATAACAGGTTATGAATAAGTTTTAATCTTCAAATTGGAGGAATGTCTTTGAACTCCGCCTGAATTAAAACTACTTTTCAGTTTTCTGGTTAAAAAAAGGATGGTGCATGTAGGCTTTCTGTACCATGAGAACCTGGACCCCTGATCCAAAAAAGCTTTTGGCAGTTCCTGAACCCCTATTTCTGTGCTGAATTTTAAAAAAACCTCTCTGAATCTCATGACAAATTTTCACAAAAATAACGAAAACATGAAGAACTATACAGGGTTCAACAGACCTGAACATTTAATGTGTAAAAGAAGCCGTTTGTTTGATTTTTATTATTAGATTTCCATGTATATTTGAAAAGTGACATCTAACCTAAATGCCTTTGCAAATCACTTTCCAATTCATGTCTCAATTTCAAAACTTTGTGAGTAAGAGTAATTGAAATCTGTCCTCACCACTGACTGTTACCCTCTAAATAATTACAGTAAAGATTATATAGATGCATCAATGAACATATATGTCTAATTAAATTAAGTATTACAATGTTATAAAAGGAGCAATAATTATGTTTAAAGCAGATTATACTACATGGAAAAGGAAATTTTTATTTTCTCATTCTTATGATTTGAACAAGAATCAAATGATACCTATGAAAATGCTGAATGCCTTAATGCATAGTTAAATGCACAACAACAGCTGGATATTTACCAAGAAGCACTATGTATTCAGGTGGGAGCAAGATTTTGATATAGCCAGCAGCATTAAGCAATTATTTATAGGTAACAAACTAATCTGTCAATAGAGCAAATGAGAAAAAAATGTCTTTTCCAGTTGTTACTGTTTGGAATCTGTCACCAGCTTTCCCTTTGATCTGATCTTGTCTCACTGGCAATAGTGTGGAGTGTTTACTCAAAAACCTCAGTTGCTGTAGAAGTAATGTAGCTGCCTGGTGACCACTCCATCCTAGGTTCTAGTGCTAACACTGGAGATTGTTTCATGAGAAATTTCATAAAAACTGTCACCAAGAAAGTTCAAATGTTTTAGAAAAGTAAATCTAAATCAAAGTTGCCTGCAAGGAAGGACTGCAAACATTACTGCATGTGTAATAAATGCCCTAATAAATGGTTAATTCAAGAAATGTGGAATTCTTCTGTGACTCCAGTAGGTGAATGCTTATCCATGACCACAGGTTAGAAACACTTTTGATGTGTTTGATTTACAACTGCAATATATTTGTAATGATTAATAATGTATTAATTATTTAATAAACCTTCAAGGAACAGAATCTAAATACCTAAAAAAGTTTAAAATTTTGACATTCCTGGCAGTGATGGTTGTGTCAGAGGCTTGTAACATATTTCCCACATTCCCCAAAAATGACAATAAGTTGTGATTCTTGGAATTTTAAAAATGTGTCATGTACTGCAGCCATAGATGAATTTTGGTCAAGGATCACTGCATATCAATGTAGATGATCACCAGATTTTCTCACACGGTCCTGTCTGAAACTAGTGAATTAGAAAATCAGAGTTAACATTTACTAGTGTGACAGATATCTGTAGTGTACAGAGTTATTAAACTGCAAACATATGCTTCAGTAAATTAAAAATAATAAAACAGAGAAACACATTTGGAAGCAGTAGTTTTTAAAAGGTTCAAAAAAAGAAAGCAAGCATCATTGTCTATGCCTCTATTGTCTCTGGCAGCTCCCTTGATCCTCATTCCACCTCACATGCCAAAACCACTCACAGTCTCTGCAAAGTTAGTCCTGTCGGGTACTTGAAGCAGGGAAGAAAAATGAAAGCAGAAGCTGGATTGACATGTCTACTCTATAAGGTCTTACTTCATTTCCCTCAGCCTTCCTCATGATGAACAGAGGAAGAACTTGAAAGTAACTCATTCTTGAATATCACTGTTATTCCTCCTAACTCCTTCTATGGCCCCTGCAGAATGTGAAACACCAAAGTTCCAGTTGAAAGATAAATAGATGTAAGATGAGACAAGGGATTATATACCCACCTGTTTACGTCTTCAATTTTTGCAACAAAGTGCTTTTTATCATGGCTTTGTTTTATTAGGGTTTTGTACCTTTGAAGGAACACAAGGAACACAAGTTCCTAGTTTGAAGGAACACAAGGTGTTCCTACTTATACCTAGTTTCAAAAAGAGCAAACATTGTAAGGAATGGACTTTTCAGGGAAAGCTGTAGATGGGCTTTCTGGGAACTTCTGATTTCCTCCATTGATCTTTTCTGCCCTGCTTTCCAAGCAGCAGAAATAACATGGTACTTGCAATTCCACCAGAATCCAAGAAACAGAGATGTCCAATGGAGTTGACATTTTGGCTCTTTCCTTCAGTTTACAGAGTATATAACTTTACAATGAGCAACTAAGTCTTTTTAAAAACTATTATTTATCCTTGCAGGAAAATGGAGAGCCGTTAAACATAAATGGCAAACATTTCCAAGATGGTAAGAATAATATTTAATTCATTTTTACACTGGTGTCTGATGTGGTTTGAAAAATACATATACTGTTTCGGTTAATGTAACCTTGGAACAAAGACAAGAATGAAAAAAGGCAGCCTCTGTTTCAGACCTTGCGGTATGCCAAGAGTTCAAAAACACAGTAAATTATGCAGCTGTCAGGTGACATGTGGGAGATAGGGCTCAGAAAAGTTCAAGCTCCTCTAGTTTACTCCAAATGATGTTTTCCTCCAAAGATGATTAGGCTCTTAGGGAACACCTGCAAATGTAGACCTAATTAAAACCCTGACTTGCCTACAGAGCAGCTGACTACCTTACAAAAAATGCTCTTTCTGTAACTCTGTGTCTTTGTTGCACTTCTATATATTCTCTGAAATTCTTCTCATTTTGCTTCTTCTGTGGACACTTCCCTGGAAAGAATTGTAAAGTCGATGCCAAAAACTGGCTCAGCCTCATAAAGGAGGCTGCCTTCTAATTGCACAGCACACTAAAATTCACACCAAGCCTTTTATATTGAAAGCAGACAAAACTGAAATATGAGATATTTTCACTGGATTTTCTAATAAATTTTGATGACATGTGGTCTCATACATAGTTACAGTGGGGGAGATTTCATCTCTTGCAGAAGATCCTGGATTTGTGCCTCCCAGCTTGGGAAACAAGCAGGAGGACACCAGTTCTTGTCAGAGCTGGTCTCACTGCCACTCTACATTCGCAATTCATATTATTATCCATATATCCAAATGATACAAATCCATATTATCCAAATACAATGAATATTCTCAGGAGCCACCTTTTTGCAGTGAGGGCTCATCGTCTGCCGTTCTCCATCAGCAACAACCAGAGCTGCTCTCAGACCTGCCCGCTCCCGTTCCTGTGGGCTCTGCTGCCATCAAGTGGAATCCAGCACGAACTCTAAGGACCTCAACTCGAAACCCGGGGTGTGCTGGTGAATCCCTGAGGCTGCGGGGATGGATGGATAACCCACGGCAGAGCGTGGCTGAGAACAAAGCCGGCTCCTCCAAAATATTCTGGTGGAGACTGTGCCACAGGGCAACCAGTGAGTAGTCACACAAGTCTGCTCTGTGACAAAGGAGCACCTACTCATCCTCACTGAAGCGTTTGAGTCAGCAGGGCAATTTCTAATGCACATACATAAACTTGAATAGACTGAGATGCATAGTCTCAGAGTGTCAGGCAGGGGTGCAGCAAGGACAGGAGAGATGGGAGCTGAGAGTGAGCACAAAGACAGTGCCTTTCCTGACCACAGAATCATAGAATCACAGAATGGGTTGGGTTGGAATCAAAGATCACCTCATTCCAACCCCCTGCTGAAGACAGGGACACCTTCCACTAGACCAGGGTGCCCAACCTAGCCTTGAAGACTTCCAGGGATGGGACACCCACAACTTCTCATGTCCCACAGCACCCAGCCAGAAAAGCATAGAGGGTAATGGGACAGGGACTGGAGTCAGCCACAGCCCAGGGATGGCCAGCCCAGCCTATAGTGACAGGCAGGTCTCAGTCTCTCACGTCTGCCCCCCAGGCTGAGAAAACAGCACAAGTATAGGCAGGTCCCAGCGACGCCTTCCCATCACTGCAGCTGAAGCTGAGCTGCTTTGCAGCATCATTTGCTTCCCCTCCCTCTGGGCATACATGTATCTCACAATCATCTTTATGGTGCAGAGTGACTTCTCTGTACCACTGATAGTGCATGGAGACTTACCTGGCTGGCTTCTATGTGCTACATCCTTTAGAGTCATATTCAACTCACAGATGTGAGTAAGAAAATATGCTAAGAAAGAAAATAGCAAAATAATTTCTGCCTTGTAGATTTTTGTGCTAGTATGTATTGCATACTGCAAATGGTGCAGAAATCTTTTCTAGGCATCAGTCAGTGAGTGATGAGTGCAAGGAGAGCAGCAAACAGCAAGCATTTAACTCTTCATAGAGGAGCAAGCACCAGGCTCAAGGTCAGCCAAGTCTCCAGCACAAATCACATCACCAGCCACGGTAGCCATCCAAGCACCTAAAATGTTAAATAAGTGTTCAGCTGTTATAGCTCACAATGATAATTTCTGAGGATAGCCTATCTCTGACAGCAGGTTTCACCTGGGAGCCAAAGACACTTTCCCTAAGCCAATTTAATCACATCTGCAGCCTAAACTACAATTCCAAATTTTTAGAATTAATATTGCCCACTGAGAGGTAGTTTGTTTTCAGTTTATATAGACAGTTTATATTGAAAGTCTCAACTCCTTTAGGAGTGAGATGACACCTCAGTTTTTCTGGTTCATGTTTGCCTAAGATTCAAGAATTCAGTTCATCATACAGATACGTTTTAGCAAAATATTCATCCATCTGAGTATTTTTGTAGTGTATGGGGCAGTAGTGATGTGATCCCTTGACACATTTAATGCTGGATCTGTAGCTAGTGAGAGAACTTCTATATACTTCTGTAAAGTGTGAATAAGGCACAAAACAGTCACAAAGGTCTGTTTTTTATCCTAGGTTACCTTGTCACTAAGTCTTTTTATCAATTGGTTCCATCCTAAGCATACTCTTTTATTGCCTTTAATCTCCTTAAATTTGCTTTCTAGGGAGTTAAACATTTTCCTAACTTAATCCTTTCACGTGGTCATTTCAAATTTTCACTAATGTTGTCTTTCATTTTACATCATCTTCACTCAGTGAATATTTTTTCCATTCCCTGACATGTCTATCCTGATCTATTTATATGGAGCAGCTGTATTACTTGCTAACTTTGGTTTGGAAGGATAAACAAGTCAAAGTCTTGCCAGATTTTTCTGTATTAGTAATATCAAATAGGCTTGTACTTGCCTTCCATTGCACAAATGTGTATGACCAAGTAAAAGAATGGCAATTGAAAGTAAGAACCAAAGACACTGTGGAAAGGGGGAAGCCACTCAAAGCCCTGTAAATAAGGGTGGGAATGTCATAGATATCTCTGTTCCACAGACATACTGAAAAACCACAGCAGGAATTTGGTCTGAATGGAAATAAAAAAACATTTATATTGAAATGTTCTACAAAGTAAACTGAGACAAACAGTTTTTGTTTACATGGAAGTCTCTTATTCAGTCATAAATTAAGTGTTTAATTTAGTTGTCTTTTTAATTATTTGGTCTTTTTGTAGGCCTTGCACTCCACTTTCTTTTCTAGAAAAGTCTGTAGGTTTCAGGTAGGTAATGTCAAAACAAACAATTTAGCAATACCAAATATTTAATTCTGAAAATGTTAAAATGAAATGTTTTGACATTTCCCCAATTTATCCTCCTCTTTTGCAATCTTAACTATTTATCAGATTTGACATGACCTCACAGTTTGCTTAACTAAAATGTCCAGTTTTGGCAAAGTTACTGATCCTCAGAACAGAAAATGGTCCATATCGACCTACTGGTTCCACCTCACCTTACTCTTCTTCTTGTCAAAAAAGGTGGTTTAAAGCAGTGTCAGCAAAATGACAAGTGAAATGTAGAGGGTGAACAAGTTTCCATTATTATCTGCTTCTCTGAATAGAAAAGCTAAGAAATACCAAATGTAGTAGCAGAGGTCAGGTTTTTAAAAAAGTATATTTACCACAGAGTTCCTTTGTACAGAATATTATAAAGACTAAAATGTTTACATGGAGTAAAGAGATAAATTTATGGAAAAAAAAAGCTTAAGAGGCTGAAAACACAGACATCACCTATGGCTCATAAAGACTCCAAGCTGCAAACTGTTGAAGGCTGGAATAATGTTTTGGCAAATGATTGTTGCATGCTTCCTCTGTTCCCTGTGGAGGTACCTCTGGACATTTTCTGAGGAAGGATGCTTAGCTAGTCAAACCCTGGATTTGACCCACTCGTCTGAAGTGCATTCGTGCAAATAACACAAAGGAACAGAATTAATGAAAGAACCAAGCTCAGCTGCTCTGCCTGTTGAGTACAGCTGTGTTTCAATGGTACAAACCTTATTAAAAATGTCACATTTGATGTCTGCAGTGCTCTTCTGAGTTCCTACTGAAAAGTGAGCAGCTGCCCGTCTGGGAAGCTTTAACAACCCAGATATTATCTGTTTTATTTCCCTATTGGTAAGCTTATGATGGCTTGACCTATCAAATTGTTTACTGTGCCATACCAGTCTACTTCATTTCTTTTTGGCTAGTAAAAGGATTCAGATATGTTGAAAACAGCAATGTCAATAAATAATCAGAAGGCATCTGCTAATGTCTTCTGCCATGAAAAAGAGAGTGGGGAAACCAACATAATTTTAGACATTTACTCAATAGCTTTAAGCCCAACACCAATACTTTATTGTTCCCTTCATTTTGCATAAACATTTAGCAAATCAAGGAGGTGAAGCCACTCCTCAAACCCAGCTTTCCCCACTCAATGCTGATTTCACTGCATCCTTTAAAGAAAGGGCTGGCAGCATTACCCTGCTTTATGTTCTGAAACAAGAAGAGAGAAAATTAAACTGATTAAACTGGGGTTTGGTTTTTTTTTTTTTTTAAAAAAAAAAAAAAGTTCTTTAGCTGGGTTCTTAAGCATCATGGTGACAGCTGTTGGTCTTGCTTGAATATGTAGCCTTGAAAAACTACTTCAAAATCTTCTCTGTGATTCATAAATAGCATGTTGAAATCACTCTCAGTGGAGTTGAAGACCCAGTGTGTGGATCAGGATCACTGCAAGAAGAGTCAGGATACAGAGAGGAAATTCCTGGTCTAGTAACACCTGCAATAGCTTTTCCATTAATTACAACTCAAAAGAGTAATTGTTTTGGCCACTTTTAGAGACATAGCAAGTCTCTTCTCAAAGAAAAAGATGGTAATGCTACACTGTGTTTAAAAGTTAAATTAGTTCTCAAAGCCTTGATTCATGGATCACTCGCTAGAAGTTTGTACACATTAAAAAAAAAAATACAGTGGTATCTTCTGATTCCCAGCTGCATTAAAAAATGCAAATACTCAATATTGTCAAAATACTATTTTGTCTGTCAACAGCTCCTGATTTCATTACTGGAATGGTGTAATTCTGTAACTGGGGGTTTATTATCCATGATGGTGAAGGGGGTGACAAATGTCACAAAGGGGTACATGAATCACATACCAAAAATCAGGGTAAGGTTGCAAAAGAAATATTATGTGATGACTCACTGCTTAAGGACTATGCTAATTAAATATTAGTCAGGGCCTGAAGTGTCACATTGAGAGCTCACTTTAATTTGTGGCTCCAGTTACAGCTACAAACAGTTGGAAATGTGCCCCACGAGACACAAAACACACTGCAGTACTTGGGCACAGCTCTTCAAGTTGTGCATGTTACTGCATGAAGGGAGAGAAAATGAGGAAGAAAAATGAGGATGGAGAAAAACAGTGGAGCCATAAGCAATTGTACCACAGAGAGGTGCTACTGTAAGAGGAATAGAGATGTGGAGAAAGAGAGGAGGCCACTGTTATTAGGGAAGGTGCCAAGAGAAAGGGTGGGCTCAGGATGAAGGAAGCCCACCCCTGCCCTGTCCTGCACTGCAGTAGTCCACCCATGCCTCTACCCTAGTGCTTCCAATGCAGTGCAGGCCACTTAGATCAGACATCCTCCAGTGAGGCTGGAATTCGCTTTCAGCCTGAACAAGAGTTCTAAACTGTCAGCTGCTGGAGCTGCAACTGGGGAGCTGATCATGAGGGTTTTCTCTGAAGTGAGGCATTGTACTGATGATGTACAGTGCCTGCTAGGTGAATGTTCACTGAGTCCCACCTGAGTTCCTTATTTCACCAGGGAAAGATTTCATTTCTGTTTCTAAATTCTCATTCTGTAAAATGAGACTATCTCCCATCCAACGTTAAGGATTTTGTGACAGTAGATAAATGTCTGGATATTCTGGTTAAAAAAAACACATTGAAAGTTGCAAAAGGAAATTAATATCTTTTTGTTTTCAGACTAGGCTTTTAAGTTTTAAAGCAATAAAGAATATTGGTCATTCACTGCATGAGGGAAAAATTGATGATAAAAGACAGTCTGCAGATTAAGAAAAAGTATTTGATAATGCATGTGATAATTAAAAACCATGTAATAATGCAGCTGGACAAGAAATCTGGCATAGGATTGTGCAGTGCTAACCTTGCAATTTTAATACCATTCATTTACTTCTGATTGCATAGCACACAGAGATATCTCAGACCACCAAATGGTAGAGCATTCACTCCTTAATTGCTCTAAAATATGCAGTAGGTCTCTGCACGTAGTAAGATGTGCTTCTTTGAAAGTATCTTTTTGTGAAGGTGCTATCAAATATTTTAGAGATTAGAATCTCAGAAAGCACATAAGGAACTGAAATTACTAGTTGCTTCATTGTAGCTTTATGCACCAGCTAGCTCACAAGTACAATGACAGAGTTGATGAATCCATATAAACTTTTCTGATATGCAGTCATACATCTACAGATAGACATAGACATGCATGCACCTGCCTTTCTCATTATAACTTTGTCTGAGTCTCTCTCATGGAAAGTATTTTAGAGTTTCAAAACAACCTCAGTTATGTTCTCCTGCACTGTATTTTTCTTCAAAAATGTTTTCCAGTGTTGGCCATTTCCCCCTGGTTTGGTGGCTTCTGCAAATCTGACAAGAGGGCACGCTCTCCTTTCCATGCTGTAGGTAAAGATGCTAAATGGGACAGGTCCCAGGACAGACCCATGCAATAATGGCCTCCAAGGTAGAGTGCAACCCGTTAAATGTGACCCTTTAAGCCAAATCATGCCACCAGTTTTTCTGATTTTGTTTTAGCCCCCTGCAGCTCACAGCACCCTAACTTGAATTACATTTGTTTATCCGTTTCCTGTCAACATTCCTATGTAACATCAAAATACCAAAAGGCTGGTGGTATCAAAGGATAAGGTGTATATAGGAATTTGTGTTCTCCTGAGAGACAAAGGAAGTTGCATCCTAATAAATGTCCTTACAATAACACAAAACAGTCTTACTAATGCAATGATTGTGAAAATCCCACAGGACAGACAAAAATCCAGGTTCACATGGTGCAGGAACACAAGAGGACAACAGTCATTAGTAGAGTCATTGAAAGAAAAGAAGATGCCTTAGATAAAAGGCACTGAATTCTAATTCTCTGCTACTTATCATTATTTCAGGGAAACTGGACTCTTTCCAAAGTCAGGCACTTTGTGCATTGCTGTGCAACAATGAAAGAGCCATTTGGGGTCAGCAGTAACTGTAAATGAATGGATAGTGAAGGAGTGCCTCATTACTCAGCTTGACTGAAGACAGAAGAATATTTGATGATCACTTTTATATTCTGTCTCTGAAGCTGACCACAATTAAGCCAAGCCAAAATGTTGATGGCTAATGGATGTCACTGAGATTCAAATGTTATGTAGAACCCCATGGTATGTAAAGTCAGAGCCAGTAACACATTTCTGTGGTCTAATTAAAAACAATTGCAGAAATTTAATGAACACAATGTTAGTGCAAAACATTGTCCTAGCAAGAGAAGATGGAACACTTGTGAGAGCTGAAAAAAAGCCCAGCTGGCCAAAGGATCAAAAGGTCAAGCATATTTCACCATCGTTTTTAGTTTCCTGCAGGAATTATAAACAGAAGGATCTTTGAAAAACTTAAGCAAGAAAAATAGCTACAGTGGCACCTCAAACTACAGTGGGCAGAGGAATTTCAATGGCATTCATTGTAGCCTGAAAGAAGAAATTGCTCACTTCACTGGGTGAAATGTATTAACCTCTAAAAGGCAGTGAGTCAATAAAAATGATTTAGGACTTCTTTCTGGCTTGAGATTCCATGAATCTATGAATACCAGATGACACCTGTGCAAAGCCAACTGCTTATCATTCACACCATGATCTACTTTGTTTCCTCACGTATTAAAAGGACAATGTTCTTCTTCTCTATCTGCATACTTGCACATATTGAAAGAGTTTGTAATCATATACCAGAGACTCTGACTTGTTGCTGCCCTCCGTGCAACCTACTTGGAAGCTGTGAACTTGGGATACATGCACAGAACCACAGCTGTGCTGCTACCAGCAAGTGATAAAAGTGAGAATATGACTATGTGCTGGTTCTTTTATTTTTACCAAATTCTTCATTCCAAACTATGGTTTTCCCATAAATCCCATAGCTCTTGCAACACTGCCAGGACATAAACAGCAAGAGCGACTTCAGATTGTGACCCCTGGTCTAGTCCCACCACAAGACACAGAACAAAACAAAGGCATCTTTGAGTGAAACAATTCTTTAGCCATGGAGTTTTGAAAAGCTCTCGCATGAGCTAGGGAAGAAAATATAAGTGCCTCTTAGGGACTTAGGGAGAATGAATAGTTTTCCAAAAGTCAGTTGGATGGGAAGGGTGACAGGCAGATTAGGGGCTGTTTGGGAATCCTCTCTTGGTGCTCAAGCTTTGGTGCTATGGAAAGCACTCCATGGCTCTCCCTGGCTGCAGCAATCAGCTGCTTCCCTGGCAGATCAGAGGTGATTTTATCACCCTGTGCCACAGCCTGATCAGAGGAGTCAGTCTGCAACTTGTGAAACGCCAAAAGTTTTCTGTTTTCACCTCTGCTGCTCTTCCCTCACTTTTTCCACTGCAATCTGACAGTCACCTTCTTGTGCAACTGTGCACCCTCATACCTCAAGATCGCTGGGGCAGAGTTTTGTACTCCTCTATCCAATTCCTCTTTGCTATCATTTTCTCCAAGCTTTGCACTCCATGCTCTGGACCACAGCCATGGCCATTGCACTGGATTTCTTATGAGAAGCAAATGCTACCATTGTGTGAACCACTCTTTCTGTCTTCCTCTTTACCCTTTGTTTTGTGTCCTTGGATGTGTAACATTATGTTAGGGAACATGAATTGCCCAGTAGCTGCCAATAGGAGATTGCAGTGATTTAGGTAGCCAACCAGCATTACCCAGTGATACATTTGCAAAATGCTGAGAAGACGATTAGCATGGGCAATTTATGTGTAATCAAACCGTGCTCTGAGCAGTATGATTAGCACAAGAAATAAGGATGATTAATAAAGAGGTGGAGTGCATCAGGGTGAAACCATGTAGTTACTGTGGAAAGAATATCCGGGAGAGAAAACCAGACAGAGCACCAGAGATGAAGACTCTCAGGGAATGCCCACCACTACCACCAGTGCCAGAACTTCTGCTTCATCTCCCAGCTAGCTGCCATGGAAGATTCCCTTTTCTGTATCTCCTTCCCTTTTTTCTTTCTCATATTCCATTTCTCCTTTCTTTTTCTCCTTTCCCTTTCTTAAATTTGTGGATCTTTTAATTTTTCCTTGAAAATAGCCATTCCTGCCAGAGCTGATTTTTTTTATATCAGTCATATACGGACACACTCGCTGTAAAATATCTATGTGGATGTTGTTGGGTAAAACAGCTGGGTAATGAGTCATTTCAGTGATTTATTGCTGATGCCTGGGGTGCATAGGGTTTCCACTTTGAAGTTTTGTAACAATTTCCTGTTAATAAATACAAATTAATACCTAACAAGCCTAAAAGATGTTGCTTCTTCTTGTCTGTCCTTTCAGCATATAGAAACTCTTGTCCACAAAGTTCTGTATCTTTCAAAGAACTGTGCTCTCTGCCTCTCTCACTTTCCTCTAATAGCCTGGAAGAATTCCTGCTGGATAGTTACTGTCTCAGGAGTACTACAGGTCATCTCTGAAAACTGTTTTGTTACTCATTTGTGAGAGGCAACAGGCACCAGTAGACAAGGCAGTATACAGAGACTCAAGGCTGCTGGGGTCTGCTCCTGTGCATGACCCCCTTTTCTGTGTTTTTTGGCAAGATGTGCCACCTCTGGGCCTTAGTTTCTTTATCTGTGATAAACAGATACTGTTATCTGCAAAATACCTTGACTCTAAAGATGAGAAGGGACTTAGATAAGTGTAGGTGTTTTTGTTAGATTGATCTTGTTGGCAATTTAATCTTTATGAAAAAACAGGTCCTAAAATTAGATCAATGTGAGGTCAGCTTACTTCATTTCACCAAATCTAGGAACTTGGTGACAAAGGAGAAAGGAAGCTCCTCAAAAATGCATGGAAAGGTGACTGGTCAGGTTCTTCTGCTGTTCTTTTATACAATCTGTTCAAATGAAAAATCCCTCATTCACAGCTAATTAATAGAAATGTGACTCGTTTCATCTGATTTATCCACATAAAAAGTAGAAATCTAATTCAGACATCTGATTTTCCACTATAGTTGAGAGGGAGACACTCCTGGATGAGCAGTCCCTCCAACTGTTAGGATACTACCCTGCACAATGGCATCTTAATCTGGTATCTGTTTTCCTACTAAACGTACTGTAATGGCAATGCCCTGGCATTATTTGTACAGTTTTATAGTTGCATTTCTTTAGTTGCTCATAATCTTTTTGTGAAAAAGCAGTCTGCTGAAATCTCCATTCTCAGGGTTTTTTTTTTTTAAGACATATCTTGTTTAGCGACTCCAGAAATTCTTTTTACTATTGCTTAAAGAAATGATTTGACATTTTTTCCACATATGTGGATTTTTTTCCATTTCAAGTACTTTGAATCTGAAGATCATCCATTTATTGCTTGTGTGATAGCCTGAACTTCATCTATATTAATAACGTCCATAACACAATGTCATAAGGAAGTTTTGTCAGCATGTTTTCACTAAAACAGTGAAAATAGTTAAGACATCAGTCACCGGACTACTCCTTAAGGAACGCCAGTCCTGACTTTCCTCTGCATAGCGTATTCCTCTTCAAAGGCACCTGTTGCTGTCTCTTTTCTATCTAATTCCTATTCACCTGAAATTTTCTCCACTAATTTGCATCTTTTCCAATTTCCCATACAGCTGGTAGGCCAGACAGATGACATTGATGCCTTTCTTTTGTCTAGAAAATAAGTTAGCAAAGAAGGACCAGGCTATTCAAATGCGATTCACATTCAGTAAACCCAAGCTGCTATTAATCTCATTCTCCATTTTTTAATTGTCTTTGGTTTCTTTTTCCATAGAAATATGTGTCAGGGCCCTGAGGGCACTCACAGTACTTAATTGCCTGATCAGCCTTGCCTGAGGCCTCCACCCACCCCTGCCAGCTCCTCTGAAACAGCCAGCTCTGCTTGTTCCGTGACAGTATTTTCTTAAACTTCTCATACCTTTGGGATCAGAATAATGGGCCTGTAGTTACACAGAGAACCATCCCTAAATAACATCACTGGGTTTTTATACTTTCCCTGATTTGAAGTCTGTGTGGACGCACTGTTATTAGACCAATAGATTTGTGGATTCTCAGGTTTCTTTACAGAGGAATCTGTAAAGATCACACTCAGTCCCTGACCTGAACTCACCAATTTCACATTAATGTGTGTGCCTCAGTTTTGATAATTTTTACTTTTACATTCTTAATCACAGAGCTATCCTGCATTTGCCCACATGTTGAGCATGATCATCTTTACTAACAAGTGAGAAGTTGTTAGTAAACAACAACAATTAATGCTTCATCAGAAAACTTCCTGTAGACTCTCCCTCAGTTGGGTTGTTAGGTATATGCCAAACTTAGAGGCCATTGAGAAAACTGGAATGTTTAAACACTTCAGTCTACTGGAAACCTGTACCCAGTTGCCAAGGTTGCTGTCACAAGATCAGCGACATTCTGCACTTCAACTCACATAATGCAGTCTTCAGGCATCTCAAGGAGCTGACACAGGTGTCAAGATACACTTTCCAAGGCTAAATATTGGAGCTTGCATTTTAATAGAGAACATTATTACCAGCAAATATTCTCATCTAGCAGCCTTGCACCATATGGTTATCTAGTTTCAAGCAGATTGCTAACCCCAGACTGCCTTAATTCAAATAAATCATGGCATTCTCCTAATATATTGGAGACTGCATCTGCTATCCCACACCTGTCACTGCTGCAGCAATAAAATGATTTATGGTTCTCAACTTCAGGGTGTTATGAAGTGGCAGATGGATAGATGCATGTGCCACCATCAGTTTGGGGACAGATGGAAGTGTAGCAGTATTATAAACTTCAGACATTTCCTGATAATATCCAAGCTCTCTTTTCTTTTTGGAAACACACCTAGGAACTGGTTAGTCCCCAACATTTCCATGATTTTTTTGATAACTGGAATTGTTCTTAACATCTGGTTTAACTCATCGTATATGACATGAAGTTCACTTAAAAAATTTGTCCACCCTGGAGAAATGAAGATCAGTACATAGCTTTGAAGTACAAACAAGAAAAGACCTCTCTAATTATTTGTTGTTCACATCTCAATTTAAAGGTAATTTTTGTGGAGTTGATTGTGTATATGTCTGTGTGTGTGTGTGTGTGTGTGTGTGTGTGTGTGTGTGTTATGTACACACTTCAGAGAAAACAGACCTCCTACTTATTCAAAAATCAGCAATGAAAGATATCCATAACTTGGCAAATAAAAACAACTGCAATCTTACTTTTAAGTTGCTCTTTCTTAAAGATAGGATTAATTTCACCTAGCCTTAAAAATCTAATAAAAACATGTGTGTCTCTTGTGGCCCTATGGACAATGAAGAGCAGTTCAACTCAGGTTAAAAATACATGCCAAAGAGAACTACCTTTTAAGTAAATGCAGAATACTTTTTTTAAATTATATGCCAAAATTTCATCGCTTAAAAGATGATCAACCCCAAGACTTTTCTAAGCATTAAGGTTAGGAATATATTAAGGTTAGGACATAGCATGACTTGCTCAGTTTAAATTACTAATTCATCTGTTTGCCCTATTTTTTTTTTCCCACAGGGTGCTTGCCCTAGCTTTCATCTACCAGTTGACTGAATAATCATATATTACCAAGATCCTTTTGTTGATGTCTGCTCTTTTCAAGGTATTTAAATATAACTGTTAATATTTTTAATTACATAGTGTTTGAACACCATGAAAATAATTCAAGTAGCTTGAACTATTTCCAGACATCTTGAAGACATTTACTTTGAAGAGTCTTGGTTTTTTTAATTTATGATTTAAGCTTTCATAATTTGCCCATTGTATGCTTGGAGAGCAGCAGAACATGGTTTTCTCCATTTTCACATAAGCATAATACCTTACACAACAAGATGAGACAGATCAGAAATACATTTCTATACAGTCTTTCTTCTCTTTCATGACCAAATTGAAGCAACTGAATTTCTAATGCCATGTAATGTTACACATTAGTAAAGGCAGACTATTTTTGATTGCTCTTTTCATTCATACCAAGAATCTGTAAATGACACCTGAGCTGGTCTGAAATTTTCTGTAAGAAATCATTATATGACAGTCTTTCTTTCAGATTACTTTTTTGATGGTTGCTTACCTGGTTCCATGCCAACTTGCTTGTTTCCTCAGCAGCCACCGAGGGACCTAGAAAAATTTCAGATTTCTCAGCTTTTGAATTCTGTGACTACAGAGGATTAAACATGACAGCTAAATTCACTGTTTCATCAGAAAATTATTGGGTCTAATGAAAGAGCACTTGATTAGTTACCTCTACATTTTGGTTCTTAAGCCAAACAAAAAACCCTGTTAGAGCTCCCAAACTCTTCTACAGGCCACCAAGCAAGATATTGTGGAACAGAAGACCCCTCGACCCCTGGAGTATATCTTCAGCTAAATATTAAGGGATTTAGACTCCATTAGAAGTTCTGAAATATTAATTACTCATCCCTGTTCTCAAAACTATTTCTTAAGATGCAGAATTTGCTTTTTTAGCAAGCTATGAACTAGACACCATGCATTAACAGATGTTACTATACATCTCAGTAGACATCTCACAGCTCACTAGAGTGTTCATATTTGTTTGATGCCATGCTGCAAGATTTTCAAGGATTTTACATATGCAAATTTGCAGCTAGAGTACTTTAAAGGCTTTTCAGAATGGCCTATAGACATCTCATTCCACTGATTTCAAATGTGCTTTTGCATTCTGTGTAATGAAAACAAACATTTCTGAAGTTAGCATTATTGTCTCTGTGGCAAATACTCTGCAACAGGTGACCATGCTCTATAGAGTAGAAATTTCTCTATATATTACAAGAATTACTGATACTCTACAGTTGGGCTTTAGAGCCTAGAAGGTATTCAAAATGCAAAATTATTGTCAAATTGTGAGCAAATTAGCACTGTTTTCTAAAAATTGCATGTATAAATTTCCATTCCTGAATGGAAACTGGTCTTTAATATAACATAAATAAACTTTAGGACAGCAGGACAAATTCTGCCTTGACAGAAACACAGTAAATTCTCTGTATTTTCCTGACAATTAATAGATTGCAAATCAAAATAGACTTTAACCAGTCTTGGAGGAGATATAAGTTAATTTTTCTATTAAAATTGATCTGGCTCAGACAAACCACAACTCTCAGTCAACAGATTTACCCATATGAGAAACAAAAATACTAAGCCAACCTTATGCTTTCAAGTGAAAATATATTCCCAATGTTATTAGTTATTTAAGGATGGATCCAAAACCTGTGGAAGCCTGCCATGTATTTTAATAGACTTTGGAAAAAATCTTTCAGAATTATAAACAGATTAATAGTAAATAGAAAATACTACAGAATACAATCTCAATGATCGTTCATTATTTCAGAATGCCTACCATTGGAAAACTACCTGTATAAGTTATAAACTTATGTCTGATTTATGAAACTACAGATGCAGAAAAACCTGCACCCAGAAATATACGTTCTTCATGTTTTATCTTCTGTTTTCTGCATTGTATATATAGGGTATTTCAACCTGAAACTCAGCAGCCTGAAGAAAGTTGTAAAGTTGGTAAAAATTCTCAATAAAATAGAAAAGGCAAGGAAATCATATGTCTGAAATTCTGAGAGAAACCTTAGTTGAGTTTAAAATGTTTCTGTAGATTACCAATAATTATATACAAATGGACGTATTTAAGAAATCAATGGTTGTCAGACTGATATTCTTGAAGGAAATTAGTAATGTCACCAATTTTCTAAATTCAGTCTTTTTTTTAATATTTATTGCTATTCTAATAGTTCTAGATTCTAATAATACAGTAATAACGTAGTAGTTCCAGGCTTCATGAGAAGCTACATTAAGTTTCTAATCCCTAGAGCTAAAGAGAAAGCAGCATGCCAAGGCACAAAACCAAATAACTAACAAAAGGATCAATTAAATCTACAGGGGGGTTTTATCCCAAATCATACTTTTTAGAAATACTAGAATTTAGCAGCTGTTAAGACCTACTGTTAAGAATACAAGAAATGGTTATCTTGCATAACTTGGGGTCTTATATTCTCATTATATCATTACACAATTATATTCTTATTCAGGCTTTGTTAATCAATGTAATTTGGGTGCTGGAAGTAGGATTTTGTTGGTGAGCCAATTTTTCTTATGTTACTGGCCTGAGATGTATACTTGTCTCAAAAGAAGACTGGAATCCCAGGTAGTGCCCCCAAAGGAGTACTTTGAGTGGAGTCAGTCAAAGAGAGAGCAGTAGCAACAGCTAATACTTGGTTCAGAAAATATGACCTGCTGGAGGAAGTTGAAAAAAATCAGGATCGTTTACACTATGAGAGAAAAGACACCATGTTTGTATGTTCTTACATAAAAAGTTGCCAAAAAGCAGAAAAGACCAACTCATTCTGCATTCCTTTAATGGACAGGATGAGAAAACACAGGATTAAGCTACAAGAAGGGTCATTTAGCTTAGATATTTAGTAAATGTAATTTGACATGGTTTTACAATAGCCCTTGTCATGTCCCTCACAAACTCTATCACTGAACTTGTGATAGGGAAAAAGCAGACTTACAGAGAGGATATTCCTTATATTACTGGTAACAGAAAAAAAATACAGCATTCAATCCTAAATATGAGTACCTTCCTGTGTTCTTTAAAATTTGGAAAGAAAAAAGATCGAGAAGACAGAAGAATAGAAATTAAGAGGTGACTTACAGATGCTTTTTCTGTACCCTTCAAGTGTACATTTTATCATAATGAACACATAATTATAATTATAGTTATAATAATGCAGAATTCCCCACATGCTAGAAGAATTGTCCCATCATTCCTATCCAATTAACAAAAATTAATCATTCTTTTCTTGAACTATACTAATCCCTTTTAAGACATTAAGATCTAATATATACACTCAATCACAAGCTTCATATAATAAGAGGTTGAGGTAAAGGGCTCATTATGCCAACCGCTAAAATTTTAAACAAACTTCTGCCAATTGCGACTTCTTTTTCTAATCCACTAGAAAAATTATGTAGTTACATTTATTTACTCTTTTTACCTGGAGATATCAAAAGACTTGAGAAAAAAAAGTGTTAGCATGACCTACTTAAATCATAAGAAAATTGAATGACAGAGACCAAGTCACTTTTCTCAGATCATGCAGAAAATAACTGGCTCTTATTACAGCATATTAAATAATTTTTCTATTTACTAGATAGTGCTTCCTCTCTAACCATGATAATGTCATGATTGCTTATTTATGGCAGAATCATGCAGAAGTAAGTTCACTACATTGCCATAATTGATGGAAATAAAATGAGAATCTGGTCCATCAGGTGTGGCATTTCTATTTCTTCTGTCATTTGCTCTTTTTCTCTATTTTAACATACAAATTTGGTGTTCCATAACAGCATCTGAACAGATCGAGCTTTCAGAACATTCAATTCACTGAAGCAGAAAGTGGAATACTTCACTAGGCAGAACAGTCTCAATGCAAGTGGTTAAAGGTCAGCTGCAAGATATCCTGCTTTCTAAACTTCATGTGAAAATCATATTGCTTGTGTAGTACCGTAATGGAATAGCTGTCCATTAGACAAACGTAGCAATGTAGAAACCTCATTCTGATAATACTGTCTTTCAATAATATAATTACTTCATTTACCTTACAGCTTCATTTAGGTTGGAAAAGACTGAGTCCACCCATTAACCAAACACTGTAAGATCACCACTAAACCATGTCCCTAAACGGCCCATCATACCTCCAGCGATGGCGATTCTACTACTTCTCTGGGCAGCTTGTTCCAGTTCTTTATGACCCCTTCAGTGAAGGCATTTTTTTCTAACATTTAATTTAAAAGTCCCCTACTACAACTTGAGGCCATTTCTTCTCATCCTGTTTGTCACCTGGGACAAGACACCCACCCCAACCTCTCTACAACCTCCTTTCAGGCAATTGTAGAAGAACAATAAAGTCCCTCCTGAGCCTTGTTTTCTCCTGGTTAAGGACCCCCCACTACTCATTGAACTTGTGCTCCAGACCCTTCTCCAGCTCTGTTGCCCTTCTCTGGACATGTTCCAGAACCTCAATGGCCTTCTTGTAGTGAGGGGGTCAGAACTGAACACAGGATTCATGGTGTGGCCTCACCAGTGCCCAGTACAGGGGAACAGTCACTGCCCTGCTCCTCCTGGCCACACTATCTCTGATACAGACCAGGATGTCATTGGCCTTATTTGCCATCTAGACAACAAGGACTGGCTCATGTAGAGCCACTGTTGACCAGCATCCCAGGTCCCTTTCCACCAGGCAGTTTTCCAGCCATTCTGACCCAAATGTGTAGCACTTCCTGTGGTTGTTGTGACCCAAGTGCAGGACCCAGTAGCTGGCCTTGCTGAACTTCATACAAGTAGCCTCAGCCCATCAATCCAGCCTGTACAGATCCCTCTGCAGAGCCTTCCAGCAGTCCAGCAGATCAAGACTGCTGCTATCTGTGAACTGGCTCAGGGTGCACTTAATCAAGATTTCATTATAGTGAATCCCAGTGAATCAGTGTTTGCTAAGTTTACATTTAGTTGTCTTCAATATATTTTTGTCTCTTGAAGAGTTTTAAAACTATATCAGGTTCCTGAATTACTGTTTGTAGGCTTCATCCATACCTATTACAGCACAGAAACTAAAAAATAATAAATGCCTTAACTGCTAATTGACATTCAACAACTCTAATTTTTCCTTGTCATTCTGAAGTGATTCTTAGATGTTTCTGAATGCTTTGTGAACTCCAATTCCAAATTACCCTAGCAATGAGTGTACATCAACTCACAACATCTTCAACTGCACTAGATTTCTCAGAGTCTTGTCCAATCTCACCTTGAAGGTTTCCAGGGATGGGGCATCAGCTCCAAACTGGGCAACCTGTTCCAAAGTTTCACAGCTCTCATAAAAAATTACTTTCCTTTACCTACTCTGACCTGACCTCTTGTAGGTTAAAAACATTACCCCTTGTCCTATCACTTTCTACAGGTCCTATTAAAAAGTCTCCATCTTTCTCCTTTTAAGAACTGGAAGGTCTCAATGAGCTCTCCCTGGAGCCTTCTCTTCTCCAGAATGAACAAGCTCTCTCACCCTATCTTCATATGAGAGGTGCTTCACCCTCTGGTCATCTTCACGTCCCTCCAGTGCACCTGCCCCAACAGGTCTGTGTCTTTCCCTTTCCCATACTCAGGACCCCAGAGCTGGACACAACCCTGCAGGTGGAGGCTCATCAGAGTGGAGTAGAGGGGCAGAGTCATCTTCCTCAGCCTGCTGGCCACACCGCTACAGCCCAGGATACACCTGGCTTTTTGGGATCCAAGCACATGTTGCCAGGTCATATCCTGCTTTTCATCCACCAGAAGCTCCAAGTCTTTCTCTACAGGGCTGCTCTTGATCTGGTCACCCCCAGCCTGTGTTGATACCACGGCTTGCCCCAAACCAGGTGCAGCACCTTGCACTTGGCCTCTCATGAAATTCCCATGGCCACACTCTTTCATCTTGTCCAGGTCCCTTTGGGTGGCATCCTGTTACTCAGGTGTGTCAGCTGTACCACTCAGCTTGATGTCTGCAAAATTCCTGAGGGTGCACTTAATCCCACTGTCTATGTCATCAATTAAGACATTAAATTGCACTGGTCCCAACACAGACCCCTGAAGAACACCACTCACCACCAATCTCCAGCCAGACACTGAGACATTCTCCACTTACCCTCTGGATGCAACCATCCAACCAATTCCTTACCCCCTGAACAGTCCATCCATCGAATCCATATCTCTCTAATTTTGACAGAAGTATGTTGTGGAGAACCATGTCAAAGCCTTAGCAGAAGTCCAGGCAGATTACACCAGCAGCTCTTCCCTCTTCCACTGATACAGTCACTCCATTGTAGGCCACTAATTTACTAAGGCTCCTCCCTGTCCTCCATGTGCCCCTATGTGTCTTACTGACACACTTGAACCTTTATGCTTCATCCTATTAAGCCATTCAGATTATTGTAGTTAGAAACAGATCTACAGCAGATGGGAACAGACTCTTGTTCCTCAAATGAATGGTTTTGTCCACCTAGCAGAACTCATGAAGTAGGTTTTGTCCAGCTCTGCTTTGCTTCTTCTGAGTTACTGTGCAAAGTATTTGTATAGTGTTATATTAATAGCTCAGTGGCTTTCATCGAGTGCTCACTTAGCCATCTCTGCACTGCTTCTCAGAGGCCCACTTAATATGGTTAAGCAAATAGTTCTCAAATTGTCTGAAACTTCCTTCAGTGAAAAGCTTTCAACAGAAAACCATAATTATAAAACTGGATCCATATATTCCTTTGCAAAAAAAAAAAAAAAATACAACAAATCAAACAAGAGAAGTGAGTTAGTTCTGTGATATTTTTCAAATAAAACTATATCTTTAAGAACACAAAGGTGTTTGTTATTTTATTTCTGAATTCTTCGCAATGACTTTTTGATATTGAGGTGCCCATAACAGTTTATTGTTGTGACAGCCTCTAATATCTAATAGCCCTTTAACATCTCTGTGCACACCAATCTCCCACATCTTTTCACAATAGGATCTATATATTCTCCCTGCCCCAAGGGCACTAACGAGTCTGTAGTTTTCTTTTTCTCTTATTCTGCTTACTTTTTCTAGGAAGACAGTATGATTAATGTCTCCCTGGAAAATGTCAGGCAGCATTCACTCCACTCTAAGTCAGCCAAACCAGTTCCCTTCTAGATTTATTAAACAAATCAGTCCTTCTATTACTACCAGCACTATTATTACTCATTAGTTGTACTGCAGGAACACTGCAGCACCTCAGTTCATCTCATTAAGGCACTCCAGCAACTTACAGCATATAACTGAGCCTGTTCTCATGAAAAAAAAAAAAAGGAGAAACAATGGATATGACTAATACACGAGAGGAAATGCAAACTAATCATAGGAAACATTTTATGCCAAATTTATTACAGAAGGGAAAACAGAGACAATTAATGTAATTTTGGTGACAGGTAGGCAAGCTACTCATTATATATAATTACAAACAAATGCTGTCTTCTCCAAAATATGAACATGCCAGTATGCAAAAGGTGGTGCATCCTGAAGCAAAGGGAGAATCCTTCTCCAGGCAGGAAGGCTTATAGCAAAGCAGACACACAACCTGCAACACATTTGTAAATTCCTTCTATCCTATATTGTGATTTTAATAACCAGGTATCCATTTTAGTTACCAGCTCTCCCGGCTCTTCATAACCAGCTTGCTATTTGGATACTGTGATCTCCTTAAGGGTATAAACAGACCCTTGAATCCTTAAAAATCCCTTTTGAAACAGAACTTCACTGACATTACTTCCTTTCAGGAGTTCACATTTTTTTCACATCCAATATCATCTGCCCTCTGGTGCACTCACAATTCATCCCTGAACAGTAATATGGTCATAGTGTTTGAAGGGCAGTAATATTCTGAAAAATAATATTCTGAAAAGAAACCTCAAATGGCACTGTATGGATGCAGCTTTCACTTTCTCCTTGGTGCATCTAATGCAAGCTGTTTACTTTGGCATATTTGAAAGACCATGCTGTTATTTGTCCTAAAACTTGCTACAGATTGATTTGATAATCATGCCAAGTTCTTTCTGTTTCTTTCTGTCTTCAGTCCTAATAATTCGACTCATTTATCAATGGCAGTGAAGGAATGGAATGCCTCTTGCTGTGCAGCACTTGTAGAAGTACTAGTCAAAGATCTTTATTAATTTATGTGTCCAGAAAGTGCTATGAAACACTCAGCATGGTTCCTATATGTTATGTTTCTGATTTCACTATAACTATTCACTGTAACTATTCTATTTTGCCCACTTTTCTGACTTTCACTGTATTTTCAGAGAAGTCCTTGACACCGATGCATTCAGCCTGCTGAGGATACACTGCCCTAATATCTGCACTGAAAAGCAGATCACTGGAAACAGAAAGGTTAGCTTCAATCCTTTGTCAGTTATAAACTTACATTCTGTTGTTAAGAAATTAAATTTGAGGAAGACTGAAAGCTATGTGATCTAGAAATCTACGTGCAACTATTTCCTGCAACATTTAACTGAATTTTCAGGTGAAATCATCACCAATGTAAATAAAAAGGATCAGTGTTCATCTGGAAAAATTCTGCTCATGGTTACAATTTGCATCCACTTTCAAACCTCACAGCTTGTTGAAGGATTACTCTTTATTTTGCACTGGACACAGTCTGAACCAGTGTGACTCATTTGCCTGTGCTAGAGATCTTGCCATATCACAACACAAGATCTCCTAATCTCAGAGTCAATATACAGTTAATTTGGAAAAGGAAATCAGCTTGCCATGCAACAAGTTTAATGGGAGGTGTGGATAAATTTTGAAGTGTCTGAAAGACCCAAAGAAAACAGCACTTGATCAACAAGGGCAGATGATCTGAAAGAAGGTGTGCAAAAACAAGCCACTAACATTGGAGTTTGTATTCTTGGAATTTGGTGTCACAAGGACATAATTATTTTTAAGTTAATCATAACAGAAAATAGTTGGTTTAACACACGACAAAATAATGCATCTAGCAAGGTAGCAAATGCACTTTGTAATTTGGCTGCCTTTATATAGATACTGTATCTTACAAATCCGTGTAGCAACACAACTTCTGCTCTGCAGCTGTGGTAAAATCTACACCAGATACTTGTTTTTATTTTCTGTGCAGTAAACAGAGCACTCATATATTTTGATCCTTCTAGTCTCAGTGAAGCAAAACCATAAATGCATACTAATGTTATGGCCTTGAGTTTAGATGTTTCAAAGGAAAGGAAAGAAAAGAGGCACTATCTTAGGCAGCAAGACAGCTGTTGTGTTAAAGTACAGTGTCACATAGGATAAGGATTGCCACAGCCCCTGGGTCCTTTGAGGAAATTCTCTCACTTTACAAGTTCAGACTGCCTGTTAATGCTACAAATGCCCTGTTTTCATCCTTCCTGTTGCAGTCTGTTCATACTTTCTCCTGCAAATAAAGCATACCCTGTAATCTGTTTCTCGAGCAGAAGTAAAAGCAATATATTCAAGCCTGTAACATCCTAGTTTCTTTGATCACAGCTGGGTGGCAATGTAGACTAGAAAGACTAATGACTTATAATGAAAAAATATTCCCCACATATTCAAACACATTTACCTACCATTTGTACACCTTCCCCAAGTAATATCAAGAAATTCTGATAATCTTTATGGATAAAACAGGAGTTAAAACCAGTGGGTACCAGATAACCATAATACTAATTAGCTGTGATTTTCTTTCGAGCCTTTGTCTACCTCAGCTATTTAGAGTGCACTTTATCATTAGACTGCCTTTTCTTTTCATGGGTATACTTACATTGCAGGCTCTGTAAAGCAATTATAACAGTGTTTTTGGAAGTCATTTAGTTTCTAAGTCTATGAGGCAAACAAGGACCAGGATGCAAGACTCTTTCCTGTCATCAAAGCATGCCCTCTTCCTACCAGTCTGTAGAATCCATCTCTCTTTAGTTTTTCCCTCTGGTTTTTAATTCCTATACACACAGTAGCTTGATCTAGCTCTAATAAAAGTGATAGAAAGATACCCTCTAGACTTTGTAGGGGGTCAAATTGACAACCAATTTTTTCTGAAGTTTTCTAATCGCAAGGTTATGATGCAAGAAATATCTCACAGCATTAGTGCCAAAGTCTAATATTTGACCTTCTGATTTCTGAAAGACACAGAAATCAGATGTAAAAATATACACACTCTAGTAAAGCCAGGTTCCAGTTCAAATACAGCTCTGCATCTTGTGTTTCCTACTGCTTTCTCTAGTTGGACTCTTCAGTGTGATATGGAAAGTCAGAACACTGTCAATTTAGTGTAAAGGGACAGTGTAAGAGAATTTTCATGTTAATACTTCTGGTAATGAACAAAGGAAAGCAATAGTAATATTACATAAACTGTGATAATTTCTAAATACTTTTAAAATCCTTTAGTCATTTTAACAGTCAGCCTTTTTGTACATAGAATTTGTTCATCAGAAAGAAGAGACAATAAACTGAATCAAAAGCTTCAAAATGTACTAAAAATGTGGCAGCCATTGAATACAATGGGAGACAATGGGAGAGGAAGAGGGGTCCAGCAAAGCTGGTTGCTACTCAAGGATTGCTTCCTTCAGGCTTGAGGAAGATCCGCCCCAGCAACTTAGAAATCAAGCAAAGGTGGCAGGAGGCCGGTACAGGTGAGAAACAAACTCCTGAGTGAACTCAGACATAAAAAGAAATGTATAAGAGATGGAAGCAGGTGTGAGTTAAGAATACCAAGGCCAACTCGGAGTTGATTCTGGTGAGGGGTAAGTGGGGCAACAAGAAAGGTTTTGATAGGTACATTTGCAGCACAAGGAAAACTAGGAAAAACACTGTCCCACTGCTGAATGGGGCAGGGGAACTAATGACAACTGATATGAGGAAGGATGACATTCCCAATGCCTATGCCTCAGTCTCTACTGGTAAGCCTAGTCTTCAGGAATCCCAGGCATCCCACGCCAAAATCAAAGTCTGAGACCTAAGGGAAGACATACCTTCAGAAGAGGAGGATCAGATGAGGGAGCCATTAAACAAATTTGACATACAGACATCCACGGGGCAGATGGGCTGCCCCACAAATACTGAAGGAACCAGCTGACGTCACTGCAAGGATACCCTTGATTATGTCTGAAAGGTTAGGACAGCTGGAAGAGGTTCCTGAAGACTGTAAGAGAGCAACTGACACTTGTCTTCACAAAGAGCACTGAGAAAGATTCGGAGAACTACAGGGCAGTCAGGTTCACCTGAGTCCGCAGTAAGATGATGGAGCAAATAATCCTGAAAAACGTTTCCAAACTCATGAAGGACAAGAAAGTAACTGGGACTAGTCAACATGGATTTACAAAGGGGAAGTCATGTTTAGCCAACCTGATAGTCGCCTGACTTGATGCATGAGGCAAGAGAAGTGAATTTTGCTTAGCTCAACTTTCATATGGCTGTTGACACTGACTGTCTCCCTTAATATCCTCTCAACAACCTGACAAAGTACAGGTTAGACAGACAGAAAGATGGATTGAAAACTGGCTAAATAGCCAGTTCCAGAGAGTTGTGATCAGCTGCAAGAAGCCCACTTGGAAGCATGTCACTATCGGTGTGCTCCATAAGTAAATACAGGGGCCTATGCTTCTTTAATGACCTGGGTAGTGGGACAGAGTGCACTTTTAAAGAGTTCAAAAATACAAAACTGGGAGGACTGGCTGACAGTCCAGATTGGTGTGCTGTCAGAACAGATTTGAGACACTGGATGAGAGTAACTTCCTGAAGTTCAGAAGAGGGAAGAGCAAAGTCCTTGCCCTGGGGAGGAAAAAGGCAGTGGACCAGGTCATGCTGGGGGCTGACCGACTGACACACAGCTGACAAGGCAGACAGGGACCTGGGGGTCGCAGCAGACAACAGTGCTGACCATGAGGCAAGGAATTTATAGTGGCAAAAAAAGTCAGCAGCTTCTAGGGCTGCATTAGGGAAAGTGCTGCCAGTGGAAGGTCCACTCAGGGCTGGTGAGGCCAGATCTGGACTACTGAGTCCAGTGCTCCCCAGTACAAGAGAGGTATGAACTTACTGGAGTGAGTCCAGAGCAGGGCCACAAAATTGATTAAGGGAATGGAATTTGTTTCACAACAGGAGAGGCTGAGAAAGATGGGACTGTTCAGCATGGAGAAGAGATGCCTCAGGGAAATCTCATCAATAAATAAATATAAATACCTGGTGAGAGTGAATGGAGAAGCAGCAGTTAAATTTTTCACACTTGTGCCCACTGAGAAGACAAGAGGTAATGGCCACAAATTAAAAAACATGAACTTCGATTTGCTTTTGCACACTCTGCCTGATCAGTGGGATTTGACTTGATCTAAGAAGATTCTTTCCAAACTAAACAATTCTGTGGTTCGGTAACAAAACGGGAACTAAAAATCAACTAATTTATCCTAAAGTGATGCTGTTCATAAATTAAGACACTGTAAAATATGCTGAATGCCTCATTCTCAGGAAATAAAATAATAACTTGGTTTTATAGAAAATCTAGTATTGCAAATGACTGAAAGAAAAGCATAGTGTTTCTACAGAAACACTATGTAGCTCTGGAAACCAAAATTCTCTGTAGAATTATGAGTATCAGTCATTTTGAATTATATTAGAATACATTATTGTGAGGAAAGATAGCAGAGTGCAAATCAAAGGAAATACAAATTCTGCTCTCTTTTAAAAGCCCTGCTTTTCTCATTAGGAAAGCCTTAAGAAAATTCAAAGCTTACAGAACTTAATATTATTGAAGCACAAGATATCTAATGGTAACTGCCAAATTAAGATGGTCAGGTTGAACAGTCTGGTAAAAAAAAATACATTTTTAATATATCATACCTCCTATGAAGCTTGTCCTATTTAAGCAAAGTGAAAAAAAATCTGAATTTTGAACAGGGAATATACTCCGTGCCTTCTGATTCTGTTTTCTCCGTTTCTTGACTTAAGTTTTAGAACAGGCATTTCTGTATATGTCTGATAAATAAGGGTTGAGATCCTGTGTGCATTCTCAGGAGTCACTACAATGCATATAAATAGCATGGAGGGGACAAGGTGAAAAAGAGATAGAAGAAAAGAAATAAATTGAAAGCATAGTCCCTGTTTCTGGTTGGAAAAGGAATGGAGGGTTGGTGCCTGAGTTTCAGGAGGGTCATAGCATGCTGGAAAATCTGACTAAACCATGGATCCGCAAAGCCATGAATCATAAGGCCAAAATGATCTTTTTCTCTCATTTCCAAAAGAGAAAAAATCTGTTGGTTCTGAGGTCGGGCAGAAGGCGGCAGGGTTTGGCTGCCTAAACACTGTCTGTACTATAGTAGACACCATAAGGTAACTAAAATACCTAGCTTGTTTGAAACACAACTGAAAATATTCAGGGAGCACAGGAACCCAACTAGATGAGAAAGAAATCATTTAGGGGCACTTCCCATTGCATTATTCACAGTTACAGAGCTTCAAAAGATAATACAAAGCTCCCTGGATTTCAATATACAGTCAGAGAGAAATAATCATCTGAGAAAGCAGCATACACTCACATTAACCTTGTGCCTGAACTAAAAGCTAATCCATAGTATTACACAAGACAATGATTCTTCAAGAAGTTAGAGAAATACTGAAGTGTAATATATGGATTTTTAGAAAAAACCCTATGGATTAGGACTGAATTTTTTAAACCACTTATTATTGGTATGACTGCATCCTTGGCAAAAGATCTGACAATAATAGAACAGAAAAAGTCTGAGTTAGTGATCCTACTGGCCAAATTATTGTTGAAAATTCTCAAGTTAAGGCATACACATTACAATTAACTGTAGAACTCTCAGACATGTTTGTTTCCATACTTCTTTTCATCCGAAATTATAAAGTAAGAATAAAACCTTTATATTCCAAAGCAAAGTATAATGAATAAAAAAGCTGAAAGCTTTTTATACTTGAAGAGGAAACATGCCTCTCCCAGTCTGAAATGACTGTTCTCTGAGAATAAATGATATTTTAGAGCCAGTCTGAGTAGGATCTGTACAATCCAAAGCAACTAATACCAAGTTTGCCAAACACTTCACAGCTAACTAGCTACGATTCCTAAAAGCATCAGAAAAGAGAACGGAAATAAGGGAATGCAAGAACACAAAAAAAGTCATACAACCCTAATTACAGTACTGTCTTCTTAATAAAAATTATTTATGTGTAACTAATCTAAAAATCCAGTAACTTCCAATGGAGGAAACCTTCTCCTTCATTAACTGCTGTTTAGAAACACCCCATTTATATCTCAAAATAAAAAGTGCATAAATACACTGTCAATAATCATCTGGACTTGGGGTTCTCTGGGAGGTTGCAGTTCTCTACAGGTAGACCAAATAAACAACACTTGAATAACTACTCTTAGAAAAATGTCACGCTTTTCAAAACAGGTGTTAAGTACATTTCACTTCCTGTTCCCCCACATTCAAAACTGTATTCAAAAATTAGTCTTTTCAAAAAGAAAACAGCAAGTCAAGGAATCAAAATTCTATTAAATAACATCTTTCATTTTCTGAGATATTGTTTTGACAAGCTTCTCTATATCATTTCATTAGCAGCAGCATTTTTAAAGAAAGAAGTGTCACATTAAGTAATAGGACTACATATTCAAGCTATCTGTGTATTTTCTGCTATATTAATTTCTCAAGATGGTGGAAAGTATTACATTGATGTGAAAAGTGTTTCCTGAGTTTAAGATTCACTTCAGTTCACTTAGCTTTAGACATATAATATATAATTTTCTATGTAAACTAGCCATTGTAACTTTCCTTTATAGTCACTTGACAGAAATGAGGACTTTGAAGGCAATTTTTAACAACCTCATTTTAGTTATAAACATAGGAAGAGATTAATTTGGCCTAGAAATGCTTACCTCTGTTCACAGAGAGAAAGTCAGAAATTTCAGCTATAGACAACGATTATGTAGATCTTTCCAGGTCTTGAAACTTCATTTAACTTAATCTGACTTAAAATCATAGAAAGGCAGCATGATTTATAACCAGATTTTGAGGAATTTGTTGCATACCTAAATGACATCTAGATGTTTATGTTAATTGTTTGTTTAAAGGCACAGGTACCTTAAAAACACATACTTACCATGTATGTTTTTATGGAATACATATATTATAAAACTGATATAAGTGAAAAAATGGCACCCAGTTTTGTCTCTATTCTACTTCACTTCCTACATATCCTTTATCTCAGGATAAAAAGGCAGTGAAAACATCATGGAATATACAGCATGTCTTTTATCATAGCAATCTTTTCTTTTTTCTTGTCTGTTCTTCATCTGTATTTTCACCTTTGTCTTGACCTAGTTTAAGACATCCTTGTTCCTTCAGGAAGGAATGTTGGACTAGGTGACCTTCAAAGGTCCCTCCCATCTCAAACTATTATATGATTCTATGATTCATCCCCTTATATTACAAACTTTCTATGTGAAGAATGTCTTACCAGAAGCTTCCTTAATTGGACTTGAGTGCTAAACCAGCTTCAATTACTTCCCATGTGTATTGCTATGGACATCAATAATAAAAAAAAGTGAAATTATTATAGAATTGTTGACATACTATAAGCCAGCTTCTAGACAGTAACTTGTTAAAAACTCTAGAATACAACTCAGCATCCAGAACCTACTTATAGAGAAAAGATATTTCAGGAAATAAAAATAATGTAATTGAACTTGACTAAAATAAAGAGTGTTCACACAATTGGCTCCAAAGCACTATAAACATTATTAAAATCTATGCTTGGCCTTGTGTAAACAGCTACAAGGAGTTATTGAGGTACAAAGGATGAGGCCTGGGAAAAATCTTTAACAGCAACAGGTAAACAAGAAAAAAGAAAACCCTTAGTAGTAACAGGCAATATGTCTTTAATGAAGCTAATAGTGCAGAAGTTGAAAAATGAAAAATAACAAAAAAGGAATTTTAACAGGAAATTGCTCAATATGGAAATAATCTATTCTCAATTGACCACTGATCCCTTTTGGCATTTTTCAAATGTAGTTGAGTAAAATCCTCTTCTCAATTCAAAGATTTCATTTTAGGCCACTTCACTCTGTGTTACACCAATTATTCACTCTATGCCTTCCACAAACTATGCACAGATCAAACATATACCAACAATAACTGGCTTTCCAGACAGTGAGAAGGACGCAGAATTAGAAGCCTGAGTACACACTAAAAATGTTAGAAGATATTTCCAAATTCACCATTTGTGTAAAAACATGTCAAATTTCATAACTAAGAAAAATAACCTACTAGACCCTGAAAAAATGCAGAAGGCAGATGCAGAAACGTTTGCAGGTTTGCCTTCACATGGTAGTAACAGATGATTGGCCGTGTGGCTTGAAAGTGCTCTTAGAGAAAAAAAAAAAGAGAGTAACATTCACTTCCCAAAACTTAAGGAGAGGACAGCAATGTTGCGAATCTGTTTAGACAGCACTCTCTAAAGTTGCAAATAGAGTTACTCTCTTTACACTGATAAAGAATTCAACACCTCACAAGAACACATGCTTTTTTGTCCCCAAAAGTCTGAAAAAATGCAAGAAGAACATAAAAAAAAATCTTTATCAGCATGTCAGTTGGTGCTTTGATCTATGGAATTCTTTCCACCAGAAAACTCAGTGGGAAAAATCCTTTACACTCTACAAGAAGAACCATCAAAGCAGCTTAATTTTAAATGGTCGGAACTGGCTGATTTTTAGCCCAAAGATGCTAAACTGCAACAAAGACATTTACAATGTTTCTACACAAATAAATTATTATTTAAATAAATATATTAAAAAGTGTATTAAAGACCTAATTTTCATATGTGGTATTGCTTAAAGGCCATATAATAAATTCTAATATCCCACTGATTCTGAAAATCTGAATCCAACCCCTCTGATTTCAATGCAACTCTGACAATCATTTTTTTAAATAATCAATGATATTGTTAGAAAGAAAAAAAGAGTTAAGAGTTATTGTTAACCATATTTGTAGTTGCAAGATTAATGTTTGTAGTAGCAACTTTTGTAACTGTTGAATAGTGTTAAAAAAAACCTCACCTACCTCGTGTCTGTATTGTAGCCCTATCCCAAGTTCCTGTATCCTGTTTCCTGTATCCTGTTCTTTGTTCCTGTGTCTGTCGGCCCCCGCCTCCACTGCTCCCCTACTCTTCCCCATGACAACCAGTGGCTCCACCCAGTATGTAAACCATGTGAACTTCCAGACCCCCGAGGGACCATGGGAGTGAGAGCGCCGCATACAAACTGCTGAAGTTTAGAAACTAATAAACAGATACTTCGCCAAACCACCCTAGAAGATCGGGAAGAACAACAGCTATCTGGAGAACAGTTTTTAATCATCTCACATGTCACTGTAACAAGAATAAGACTTGCTCGGAGTCACCCCCCTGGACTTTAAACGAGCCAAGTAGTCTCCTAGGGGACTTCTGTAAGGGCGGAGACTCCAGCTCTGTCGTTAAGGCAAAGCTGCTTGCACCTCCTCCTCTTCGTTGTCCACAGGGAGCAGTGGTGGTGAGTGCGACCCCTCGAGCCCCTCCTCCAGGCTGATATATAGGCACAATAAAGGCTTTAAAAAGGAGCAGAAGAGCTCCTGGCCCATTTATTCATACCAATATGTGTTGAACTATACTGGAAAACAGGATGAAAATACAAAACATATTTTCATTACAGCATATTAACAGAAAGATTCGTTTGACTTAAGATTTATCTTTCTCTGTCAGGCAAGATGAAATTGCATTAAACTACTTTTAGCTAAAGTGAGTAAGAAGAACAATCTGTGAATGAAGAATGTATATGAATAATTAATGCCATGGCCACTAAGTTATTGAATGTCAGACAAAAGAATTATTGGATGATATGACTCGTTAAACAAGTCAAGACTGTTTCTTTCATATTTCATGCACAATAAACAGGAAATGGTCACTGCTGCAACAGCTGAAGATAAAGGATAGATAAACAAATTAGAATATAATTAATACAGCAACTCCGGGTCCATTGAGTGGTGGTGAATGGTACTGCATCCAGCTGGTGGCCACTCACCATTGGTGTCCCTCAGGGGTCCGTTCTGTTCAATATTTTTATTGATGACACGGATGAGGGTATTGAGTCTTTCATTAGTAAATTTGCAGATGAGCATGTGTTGATCTGTGGGAAGGTAGGAGGGCTCTGCAGAGAGACCTGGAACGGTTGAAAGGATAGGCAGAGTCCAATAGGATGAGGTTTAATAAGTCCAAGTACTGATTCCTGCACTTTGGCCACAATAACACCCTGCAGTGTTACAGGTTGGGGATGGTGTGGCTGGACAGTGTCCAGGAGGAAAGGGACCTGGGGGTGCGGTCAACAGCTGGCTGAACATGAGCCAGCAGTGTGCCCTAGTAGCCAAGAAGGCCAGCAGCTTCCTGGCCTGGATCAGGAACAGTGTGACCAGCAGGAGCAGGGGGATCATTCTTCCCCTGTACTCAGCACTGGTGAGGGCACACCTTGAGCGCTGTGTCCAGTTCTGACCCCTCCTGGGGAGGATGTGGAGACTCTTGAGCACATCCAGAGGAGGCAACGAGGCTGGGGAGGGGCTGGGAACACAAACCCTATGAGGAATGACTGAGGGAGCTGGGGTTGTTTAGCCTGGAGAAAAGGAGACTCAGAGGTGACCTTATTGCCCTCTACGAGTTCCTGAAGGGTGGTTATAGTCAGGTGGGGGTTGGTCTCTTTCTCCAAGCAGCAACTGACACAGCAAGAGGACACAACCTTAAGCTGCACCAAGGGAAATATAGGCTGGATATTAGGAAAAAGTTTTTTACAGAAAGAGTGATAAAGTACCGGTGTGGTCTGCCCAGGGAGGTGGTGGAGTCACCATCCCTGGATGTGTTTAAAAAAAGACTGGATGCGGCACTCAGTGCCATGGCTTAGTTGAGGTGTTAGGGCATTGGTTGGACTCTATGATCTTGGATCTTGTAGGTATCTTCCAACCTAGTGATTCTGTGAAATATATAAAGAAAACACATCAGTGAGGTCTTATCAGCCTGTTGAAGAAAACATCCTGAAGAATAATACTGGTTTGGTCAGCAAAATCTAGACTGGATATAAAGATGATTAGAATTGGCCTTTTAAGATCATTATGGCTTTGAGAGAAGTAGGTAAAATGGAAGGTTCTTTATAATACCATGCCTTGAGTGGGGAAGCTATTTTTAGTCCTCAGTTTTATATTTGGGTTTTCAATTTAAACTAGTAGGAATGTGGAGAGCTGAAAATATTGCTTTAATATCTCCCCAGCTGTGAACTTTCTCTGGAAAGATGGAAAATACTAATATCACCTTATATGTATGCAGCTGCCTTTGTCCCAGAGGATTATAGGACATCAACAAGCTATTCATAAAGAAAAGTATATTCACTCAATCATAGATTGCAGCAATCAGGTGTTAGTAAGGAATACAAAACAAGTTAGAATAGGAGACCAAACAAGGATATTTTGAGCACTTATCTCACACAAATCCCTGTGCTTATAGCTCATGATTAGACAATCCTGTAAGATAATAACTTAATTATTCAACAGTTGAATTTGAAAAGTAAGCAGCATTGGAAAGGAAACAAAAATTGAGCCTTTCCTGAGATGTAGAGGATGCAGAGTACAACGTTGCTAGTCAAAGGTAATTTTTTATCTCAATGCTCCTAAACAAGTGCAAAGAAGTGCAAGGTAATGGTGGAGGATATGGAAAGCTTTAAAGAGATGGAACTGGAATTGTTTTAAGGAAGAGGAAGAATATTCAAGATTGTGAAAGGATCACAATAGAACAAATCCATGGTGGCTCTAACATTGCTAAATAACCATGTTATTTAACAACAAGGTAATAACCATGCTATTTAGCAGTTGGTAATAAGTAATTAGTAACTAATAATAATTTAGTTACCAGTAATAACCTTGTTATTTAGTTATTTAGAAAACAATTACATTCTTACTGAACCAATATAATTTCTGCAGATCTTTGTCCACAGTACGTCTGGTTTTATGCAACATTATGAGAATAGCTAATGAAGTTCTGGAAATTCCATTCAAACGTTCTCCTTCATAACTGGTGCAAAAGTTTGATTCTTCATTTAGTATTTATTTTGGTTCTCTGTTTCAGAGCTGTAAGCCTTTCCTGCTCCAGTAGAAAGGCAGCACTCCACGAAAGGCAGTGTGCTTTTATCCACAATGGACTTGACAATTACATAACACAGGTAAATCATAAAATTGCACCAAAAAGCAAAAACACTGTGTAATGGATACAATTTCTCCTTCAAATTCTCCTTTGCCCAGCATCAGTGTATGTACATCTAGAAACTAACATCCCAAACAGCTCCCAATACACAAAGGTGATTCAGGTCCTTACTGGCAGAATCTCATTCCTCTTACTTTAAAAACTACTGTTGTCTGCTTTAAACTACTGTTTAAAAACTATTGTCTCTCTTCCTCGTGCTCTGTATCTCCCATGTCTTTCATCTTGCTCAGTCCTTCCTCAGCCTCTCTCAGCTCCTCCCTTAATCCTGGTGTTTTTCATCCACCACACTGATATCTGTAAGGACTGCTACAGGACCATCTTCATTCTCAAGTCTTGCGTTGCAGGTAGGAGGAAGCAAGCAGAAGATAAATCTCATTGCTCAAAGGCCAGAGACACAATTAAAACCTGGGCTGATTTCTTTCCTACTTTCTTGTTTACCACTTTGCAGCAATGGTAGCAGCATCTAAAGTATGCATACACATACAAAAACACAGAGAAAATCCTGATCTAATTGCTATTTCCTAGAAAGAGCAAAGGAGAAGGCAACATGTCAGAGGTCAAATCCTCACAAATTTTTCATGAGAAAAACATAAAATTTGAAAATGTCCAGTAGCCTGAGGAAACCATTCCCTGGATATACACTTTTTCTGTTGGTATCTTCATTGCTCTGCCTTAAGACCTGACGGAGGTCAGGCTGAAGCTAAAAAGTAGCAAAAGAATGTACTAGTTTTGAATGTAGTAGTGAGCAAAAACACAACCTCTACCCCAGCTGGCTCAGTCTAGTTGGAGCAGGGAGGTCAGCAAGAGCAGCTACTTTGAGAACTCTGCCTTATGCTTCAGAAATGCCAATCAGAAACTTGGCCAAGCAACCCTGAAGCCATGAAGTGGCAAAGGCCTGAGTCAGCTGTAGCATTTTTTTGCCAAACCTACTGTGTTGGAAGATGGAATACTTCAAGAATAGCTCTCCCAGAATCTTTTGCTCTAGACAATCAAACACCCCAAACAAGTGTAAGATTCAATCATCTGCGTTTTTGCATGTTTGCATACCCAAGGGTCTGTGTCGTTCTCCATAGGTCCTGCACATTTTTCCCCACTAATTTGATTAGCTACCCTAAATAAAAAATAAACTGACCATGGCTTATATCTATATGGCCAGTTAACCTTTTGGATAATAGTACAGTGCTCATAATATTACAATTAGTTATGTCTGCAGTAAAGTTGTAATGTTGTCTTATGAGATGATGGAATTCAGGTTGGGAGGGAAAGTCAAGGATTAAGGCTCTGTCCTTAGAAATAATTGGGTTACTCTGATGAACAATCCTCATTTTCAGCTTATAGACAAAGAAGAGTATTTCTGTTAGATCGAATTTTCAAGGAAAGCTTTGCTTGCTTTTGCTTTTTCTACCAGGAAGGTGAAGGAAGCAGTTTTCATTGCTGCCGGTGGTGCTATACATTTGGATGCAGTTGGCCCTGCAAGGAGCACTCACACTAACTCAAGTCTCATCACTGTGAGCTGCCAACTGTTAAGCAGAACAGGATGTTCAAGCAGATGCAGTATTTGCTCAGCCCAGACTCAGCCTTGAGCATGTAAATGCTCAGAGCAAGCATCTGCAGAAGGCAGAGACAGCAAGCAAATACTGTGCTATTGTTATTTGCACTCTGACTAGAATTATGGCTCTCAAGGTCAGAAGGGTGAGTTTAGATGTTAGGTTGATAAAAGGCTCTTTTCTGTTTCTAGAGAAAAGCAAGAGACTGACAAAGGCAGTATCCTACCTGCCTGCCTCTGAGTCCCCAGCCAAATACTCTTTATAGTCAAGTTAAATGAGGGCTTAACTATTCCGGGCAAGCCAAATATGTCAGGCCTCATAATGCACTTCTATAGAAGGTAGCACATCTATACTTTTTAATTTCTGTACCACTGTATCCCAATACTAATTCTGAAAATAATGACATTCAGATAATTGGAAAACTAAACAGTGACTCCAAAGATAAAAGAAATAAAAATAATTAAGGCAGAGCACCTGATCACCCAAGCATAACCCGAAAATATCACTTTAATATAACCAATATAGCACTGTATTCTATATGAATATTCTTATGCAAGTGAGCAATGTGAACTCCCATGACATCTCAATTGCTATCTCTGAAACCCCAAATGACAACTTAAATGTCAGCACTGTTAATTATTTCTCTACAAGATATTTCAACAGAATATTCACTTAATGTGCTTGATTCAAAAATGAACAACTTAAATCTATGTAACATTACAAAACTTCCAACTATATACTCTTCAGTCATTAAATTGAAATATTACCAAAAGCAGCTTATACAATTGTTAGCACATTTGTGCCACTGAAAACTAAAACAGTAAAACTATCATAAAATAATTTAAATACAGAATGAAAACAAACCAGTTTGTTTCTTGTAATTCCCTCAGACAGTACAGTCAAATTTATGCTTCTAGAGAGTTTGTTTTTTTCTGTAACTTTCCTGTCTTAACCAGAATAATTTTTAATAAATTCTTATGTCAGTATGGCACAATATAGAAACTGAGGCAACTGCGACAGGATATATAGCAACAGATTAAATGTACCATCTCAAGTCTAGCAGTCTAATTTTTAATTGCAGACAAGATCACAGACAACAGACTACTTCACTTTATAAGTAAACACAAGTTAACCAAGAAGTATTTTTGTCTATAGAACTAGAAACCACATGTTGTCAAACCATAAAATATTTTTATATTTTTATATTTTTATGCTTCTTCAGGAACAACTACAAAGGAAATGCTATGCCAAACAGATGTTGCAGTAATGCTAAATGCTATTACGAGTTTCCAGAAAAATATTAGCAGCAAGCTTTAAAACAAGCGATTATTCTTTTGTGTGGACAATATCTAACATTATACAAATAAAATTCAACAAAGATCTTAGATCAAAACAACCTCATGCAATGCTCCAGGCTTGGGTCAGAATGGCTGGGAAGCTGTCCAGCGGAAAAGGCCCTGAGGGTGATGGTCAATGAGTGGCTGAACATGATCCAGCAGAGTGCCCAGGTGGCCAAGAAGGCCAATGGCATCCTGGCCTGGTGATCAGCAGGACGAGGACAGGGATTGTCCCCTGTACTGGGCACTGGTGAGGCCACACCTCCAATCCCGTGTTGCATTTTGGGCCCCTCACTTCAAGAAATTGAGGGGCTGGAGCATGTCTAGAGAAGGGCAAAGGAGCTGGGGAAGGGTCCGGAGCACAAGTTCAATAAGAAGCAGCTGAGGGAGCTGGGGGTGTTTAGCCTGGAGAAGAGGAGGCTCAGGTGGGACTTTATTGCTCTCTACAACCATTTGAAGGAGGGTATGGCCAAGTAGGGTTCAGTCTCTTCGCCCAGACAACAAGGGATAGGACAGGAGGAAATGGCCTCAAAGTTGCACCAGGTGAGGTTTAGATCCTACAGTAGGAAAAATTTCCTCACTGAAAGGCTTGTCAAGCATTGGAGCAGGCTGCCTAGGGAAGTGGTGGGGTCATCATCCCTGGAGGTATGTAAGAAATGTGTAGATGTGCTTGGGGCCATGGTTTAGTGGTGAACTTGGCAGTGCTGGGTTAGAAGTTGGACTCCATGATCTTTAAGGGTCTTTTCCAACCTACATGATTCTACTCTTATTTTCTCTCATCCTTAGAGACTGACGCAGAAAGACAAATTTGTCACAAAAACAGGCCTAATGGCACCTTTATCTCCTGTCTGCATTCTCCCAGAGCACTACCCTTAATTTTCAGGTTTCCTCTTACAGGATAAATTCTTACAATTCTCTACTCCAAGGTTTCAGCCTACAGTAATTCATATCAATTGGTTTACCTGGAAAATCCTACTAAATCCAAACTCTTTCTGTTCTTTCCTTCAGTGATTTCATAAGCTGCTTAAGAAGAGTATTTTTCAGTTTAGACTAGAAACTAAATATTTAGAAACAGTACTCTTCATCTATGTCTGTATTATGTCAGGATTTATCAGCTCCTTCCTGCCAGTAAATTAGTTTGGCACTTTCAGAATCTTCAGACACGTTTTATGCCTGTCTCATTTTCACAAGCAGAAATCCCCTTGCAAAAGTTCTTTTTTAAACGTCATTCTTCTGTTATTGCTTATGTCTTAAGGATCTTTTTTTTAGATTTTATTGTGTCTCAGTGACTCCTGCATAGTTGTTGATGGATGGCTTATACTCAGCTACTCCTTTTCTGTAAATTAAGTTGGGGAGTCCATATGCATTCAAACTAACATACAGGATGCAATTAATAAACTTTTATAGAGCTGCTATGAATCCATCACATAAATATCACTAAAATTATGTGGTTTCTATGCTAAAGAAATGAGTCTGTTTCTTATGAGAACTATACTGAGCTTACTGGAACAAAACGTTCAATCAAATCCATCATCTGAGATTGCAAAGTAGATTGTGAATATATCCTGTAAATAAAATCTGTATTTAAAGTTAAATACACAAAGGCATTTAGCTTTTACCTGCTCTTACATACTGCACTACAAATGCAACATGTTGAAGTATTCAAGTGACAAATACCTAGGAAGGATAACTAGTAGGTATATAATCATTTATCACTGAAATTATATCTAAATTATGCTACTCCTTTAACACCACCACTTTTATTCTGCTGTGAAAACATTCTATACTGAATTGTGTATTATTGCTATAGTATTAGAAACTCTCACCCCCTAGGCACACAACCCAACATTTTGACTTGTTAAATTTCATCCCATTAATCACTGCCCAATGCTCCAATCTGAGATCCCTCGGCAAGGCAGCTTCCTAGCCAATGCCTAGTTTCCCTTGTTTTTGTAAACAGATCAGTGTTATACCTTGTCTCGTTTGACATTTGCTCACACTCCATTGTGAATCGGCCCTTACCTACTTTCTTTTTTTTTCCTGCAGAAATGCGCTTGTAACTTTCCATGAATTTTAATCTAAAAGCTGATTTGAAATTAGCTTTTTTTTTGGCTGTCTGGCTGACTGTCACAATTTGTAAGGCATGTTCTTTAAAGTCAACAAATAACAGCTTTGTGTCTCATAAGACAAGCTCTAGTCAAGAGATGATGTGGATGAGCAAAAGCAAATAGAAAAGGTCAGCAATTTGATATGGGATATTTTTAATACATGGGATTTTTTTTTTTAATATGGGGGAGGTATTTGGATATTCATAAGAGAGTTAGAAACACAACTCTAGCTAGTGGCAGTGGAACTGTCCTTCGAAAAAGCTTTGAAAATTTAGATAAGTAATTTTAAAATTATTTTTCTGTATTTTTTAAAGTTGTCCCCCTCCCACTTCTATTTAGGCATGACAGATGGAAGTTAAATTTCTGAATAACTGATTGCCACTGAGAGAGGGTAAGACGGAGGAAATTAAAATATATACACTGGGAATATGGCTGAAAAGTTCATTTTGATTGAGCAGATGAAAAAATGGAAATTGGCTGGCAATTGCATTAGAAATCACTTGTAGTATATAATACTTTAAATCATCTTAAAGTTCAGTATTTAAAATAAATAACCCCAAATTTTACTATTTAAAAAAATCTCAAAACTATTTCTATTATAAGAAATTATACTTGAAACATTAACTCAATAACAGTAAGTAAATAATGAAGAAAAGTGTAATGAAGTATTAAAAGTGTAATGAAGAAAACCTTTTCAGGACTCAGTGTGCAGCAACTGGTCCCACAGCTTTCTCCTGTCATCCTGAGGAGCTTGGTTTCAAGGGAAAACTCTTTATTTTCTAGAATGAATAGGCAAACCTCATCAGGAAGTTCCTGTCACCTGTGCAAGGTGACCCTGCCGTGGCAGGGTTGGACAAAATGATCTCCAGAGGTCCATTCCAGTACTAATAATTCCATCATTCTGACTTTCCTGAAACTCCTCATACAATTTTATTTTAGTCTCTTATTAAAAAAAAATAAATTAATAAATCATATTTCACAGCTTGAAACAGCATTTCTGCTGACACAAAACCCATCTGCCACAGCACAGTATATGGAAACCCAATGAAATACGTTATTCCTTAGAACTAGTATTAAAACTGCTGTTCACTTGGCTAATTTCAGTAAACATATTAAGCAAAACAAAGCCAAAGCTGGACACATAGTGCACAGAAATAGACTAGCAGGTCCTGAAACTGCTCTGTGAAATTTCAGAACAATACATACAAAGTGAACAGTACCATCCTGGTAGAAAAACTTACTGGTGTTTGAAGAGATGTATACTTCCCCAAATTATTACTGTAAAGAGCTGAAATAGCTGTGATTCCTAAAAGCGTTTTGTTGTTCAGCACGACAGACTGAAGGCCTCAAGAATGGAAAGACATCTGGCCAAGGTCGTTTGCAAAATAATCTGAAAATCATTTGAAGCCCTTTGACAAAGAACACCTTGCCTACAGGTGTCTTAAATTATGTTAAAGGAAAAGTACATGTTCTTTACCCCGGATGAAATTTTCCCGTGGTGAAATTCACTCCAGCTTCCTTCGGATCGAAGGAGGGACGCGGGGAGTGACCGCGGGCCGCCTGCGCCTCTCACCCGCCGCGCCCCTGTCCCGGCCCGCCCGGCCCTGTCCCGGCCCGCCCGGCCCTCCGGCCCGCCTGTCCGGCCGGCCCTGTCCGGCCCGCTGTCCCGGCCCCGGCCCTGTCCCGGCCCGGCCTGTCCCGGCCGCTTCCCGCCTCGCCGCCGCCCTCCGCGTTACCGCGGCGACGGGCGGGAGCCGCGGCGGGACGGGCGCCGGGCTGGCCAGGCAGCGGGGCTCGTCCCGCGGCCACAGCGGCAGCGGGAGCGGCAGGAGCGGAGCGGGGAGCGCGGCAGGTATCGGAGGGGGCGGCCGCGGAAGCCCGGGGGTGCTGTCCGTGCCCCGGTCTCCTCAGGTGCCCGGCACAGCCAATGCTGTCCCTGTGCCGGTGTCACCTCAGGTGTCCATGCCCTACGGCTGGTCCTGCGGCAGCATCATCTCTGGTGCTTGGTCCTTTTTCAGCCAGTGCCCCTCAGGCAGTGTCACCTCCGGTGCGGGTCCGCTGTGGAGACAGCGCACCTTCGGCAGTGTCACCTCCGGTGCCTGCTCCCGGTGGAGCCAAGGCTGCAGTGCCATGTGTCTTGCCCACACGTCTGGGGGTACTGGTACCTGTGCGCTTGAGAGCCCCGCTGCTCTTCCCCAACAGGAATTAGGGCTGTTTCATGCTCCCCCGCCACCCATAATGTAATGGCATGCAGGCAGGCATGCCCCCACATCCTCGTGTCCTGCTGGACCCACAGAAGGGGAATGGTCTCAGCAATAGCATTGTTCTGATCTTCCTACCGAGGTATTTGAGGGCTGCGGGTCTCAGACTGCATCTGCCAGGCAGGGGAGTGACTAATCAGTAGGAGTCCAAAATTGTGTTTGAGAGTGGTTGTAGCCTGGGTGAAGGTTAATCACAGTGTGCAAAGGTACGAGTGTTTGATGAACACAGCCATGGATCTATGGCAAATTTAGATTCATGTGCTTCAGACTGTCTTTTCAAATCGTTGGCATTACTCAGCTGAGAATGATCCAAAACAAATTTCCATGTGGGGACCAGGGCTGGGTTCGAGCTCAGCACCACCTCTGGTATCTCAGTGCTGCACCAAGTGTGAGAATATCTGTCGGAGAGCTGAGCTTACTCACAGAGTTTTTGTCTTGCCCGTTCCAGCCTGTAATTAGAGCTGCACTCCCGTCCTTGTTTGCAATGAGAAAATTGCATAATATGAAAGGAAAGCACAGAGCTATCCAGTTTGCACTACTTGGCTATGTAAATGAATGCATTTAGGAATCTGAATTAGTTGATTTCTGGTGTTTTAACAGGTTAAAACGACAATCAGTGTTATGGAGGAGGACTTAGAAGTGTTCCAGGAACAAGCTGTGACTAAGTATGTAATGACTTACTGTCTTGGGAGTTGAATATATGATGTAATTGAATTATGTAGGTTTATTAAAAATGTGAAACACAAAATATTAATTATTTTGGAAGCAAACTTGATTCTCTATTTCTTCTGCTTTCCATGCAAACCAGAGAAGTTGCTGATAATTAACACAAGACATCTTATTGCTTTGGATAATACTCTACCCACTGTTTCTGTTAGTTATTGAAATGTTTTAAATATTCATACCTGAACTGGGGGGGGGGGGGAAAGATATGTGGGGTTTTATTAAGATGTTAAGAAACGTTATTTAAAACTTTTTTTTAAAAAGTACTTGAAGTTGCTAGGCTACAAGCAGTATAAACTTACATACCACAGCTCTTAAAACATTAAGAATCTTAAAAACAAGATTCATTGCTAAAGCCTGAGCCTTATTTTGCACAGATAATAACTACAACTGTTCTCTCCAAGTATTGAGTGCACTTTTCATAAAAACGCATAATCATTTTTTATTTTCACATGATCCAAGTTTAGTTCTTTTAATGTTAATCTAAAAAAAAAAAAAAGTATTTAGTTAATCTAAAAAATAAGTTAGCACAAAGACTTTCAGACTTTCTAAAGAAGTGAGAACCTGAGTAAGATTTGATGTAGGACCTCATCCCATTCAACATCAAGTAACACACAAATATAAGAAGCACTTCCCCACTTAATGGCTTAAACAGAATACTTATCCGTCATAATTTTGTAAGTAAACTTACTAACTACTTTTCAAATAAACCAGTTTATTATGTCATTATTACCAAGAAACAATACAATGTGATATGACGCACATTAAGTGTAAAAGTATTTCATAAAATAAAAGAGTCATGATCTATCATACCTTATTCTGGCCCAAGAAAGTTTTTAATTGAATTTAAAAGTGTGCTGTGTCATACTGACAAATAATGCATGCACTTTACTTTATAAATTGCTGCAGTAAAATATTCTGATCAGTGTGGCGCTTTCCCCCTTTTTTTATTTTTTTTGCTTTGAGGGAATTCTTTTTTCATATCATAGTTATATGATTTGTAAAAGTAGCCATATAAAAACTTGAATTGGAAAACCCCAAAAGTATTGCTGTTCCTTGGCTACAAGTCAGAAGCCTATTTCAAAAATTTAAGATTCTGCCTTGTCTTTATTTTAATCAGTGTATGAAATTTCAGGCTATTGCAGATGAATGATAAACCATAATTCTTGCTAGCTACTTAGTCCATTAACTACACAAAGAATCTAGAAGAGTAGTTTAGGATACACCTTCACTGAAAGGAAACAATTTCAGTCTATGATGACCGTATTCTGGGGATAATGCAGTGCCTTTAAAATTTGGGTAAGTGGCTGAGTAATGGTGGTGAAAATCTTGACAATTACATTCCAGCTGCAAGAACTCATAAATCACAAATTGTTTTTCCATAGATGTGTATGATTCAGTATGGCTGAAAGCTGATAAATAAGTTAGTTGTAGTTCTTATAATGGAACTTTGGGGTAGAAGTTTCTATCACAACTGGTTTGTATACTTCCTATTTTTAGAGCAAGGTTTGCAATAATAAAAGGAATTAATATTGACTGAAGAAGCTGTGGTAAATACCCAAACCTAATGAATATACTATGTGAGACTGAATAAGTTTTGCTTGTGTTTGCATAAATATCATAAATATAATCTGTTGCATGATATCATAAATATCATCTGTTTTTCAATAACAGCTGTATTCTAGAGTGTATTGACAATGTTAGGAAGCAATCAGAAAAATTCAGACCTGTTCAGAACTCCAAAGCAAAAGATGGATAAATAGCGCTAGAAAGGTCTAACTAGTGCAAAAATCATTGGTGATAAAGGCCTGGAAGTGATAAAACTTTTTATCTGGATTCTTATCTGGATTTGGAAACATTTTGTTTTACATGAAGATAAATAGTTATTAATGACAGTAAAATATGACTCATCTCTATTTTCACTTACATGGAGACAGAATAAAAGAAGACTAAGCCTACACCACTTTAAAATTAAATAACTTTAAGTGTTTTGAGCTGTTTCAAAGTAAATGAACCAAAAGAAAAAGTATCTGCCACTTACTTGCTGAAGTACAAGTCATTACTTCCCTGTATGACGAATCCATTCGATGTATGCATTCAGCAAACTGGGAGTGCTGAATCTGCATAGGTAAAAAAACCCATGCATACTTCTTTGCTTATGAGAAAATTTGTTCTTTGTGTATTTGTTTACAGGATGTCTTATTAAACAAAAGAAACCATTGCATTCCACATCCAGTGATCAAAATAAATTCTCACGACTGTGGTGCCACATAATTGGCTGTATTCTGAGGGGGCTAATTAGCACTCTTTTGAAAACACTGGTGGACTAAAGCAATAGTTACTGCAGCAAGTAGCACCTCTCTGCTAGTGGGTGGAGATGACTGCAGATCTGTGTTCAATACCAAAGCCTTAGTACAGAGTAGTTTTAGAGTAGAACAGCAGCAGTAATCTAAAACTTAATGGACAGATTTCCTTTTGCAACTGCAAGCATGCTTAGAGGATCCAGGTAAGAAATTAGGGAAAGTGAAGATAGACTGGGAAGCTCTTTCAGAAGGGATTTTTCTTTCAACAGCACCCTTTTATATAACGTTGGCCCTAAGTTCAAGAAGCATGCAAGAACTGTTAAGAGAAATTCTTGTTTAGCAATAAATGCAGAATTTGCCATGTGCGGGAAGATCTGAAAGAGGCAGGTGAAATTTAAGAGCAAAGGGTGTTAGCCATGATGGAACTGAAAGGGTAATCTGATTATCTAGGCTAGAAGTTGCATTCTTACTTGCATAACAATATTTAGCTTATCCATGTGACACACAATAAAGCGAGTATCTCTTTCTGAAGGCTGAAATCACATAGCTGAGTCATTGCTGATGGTTCATCAAAGTGTTGCCATGTGACATTAGAGGAGGCTGGAAGTGCACAGGTTTTTACAGCAGTATCGAGGAAAAGGTAGTCCTGATGTAGCAGGTAGACCTGATAAAGCAGTATCGCTTTATGTTCTGTTTTCAAAATCCCATTTTATATTCCACCCAGAGGCAATCAAAGTTTACCCATCATTAATGCTACTTTTGAGATGGGTTCCAGGCACTTAGGAGGGGGTGTTTATGTTTTGAGAGATATACATCAGTTGGTTGCACTTTGATTATTGTCATCCTATGATTCATATTAAATTTCAAAACTGCATTACCAACAGTTTTAGCATTAAAAAGCCATTAAGATTTATGTGTGCATTTAAAAAGCCCTTCCAAGCTTAACATTGATACTGTTACAGTTTCAAGGATTTGTGGACGTAAAAGAAGTTTTAAAAAATTTAACTTTAAAAAATTATGCTAAGTTTTAATTGTATTATAAATCTAACCACTTCATTCAAATTTCCTTTAATAATTATTTAAGCAAGGTGGGTGCACAATTTAAGCACCAAATAAAAGATTTGTAATATACCCATATCCACATTAAGGAGCTGTTTTTTCAGTTTAGTGCAGTCAAAAGTTGAGCATGCAGGCAAACGCAAGATTGATAAAGTGAGGTTCCACCTACATTTGAAGGCATCATTTAACTTTCCCATTTCTTTCTGTTGTTGCAAAGTGGTTAGTTTGATCACAATAAAATTGTAGCAGTGTAAATAAATTTAGTTTTCTCCCATATTCTTTTATTTGAAAAAATAAATCTCTTTATGTTTTTAGAGCTTCTCCATGTGAAGCTGAACTTCAGGAATTAGTGCATCAAATTGACATCATGGTAAACAGAAAGCAAGTAGAATGGGAAAGAAAGATGAGAGCTTTGGAAGCAAAGATGAATATCCAGGATCAAGAATTAGCAAGTGCCCAAAGCAGACTGAATCAAAAAGTTCAAGAGGTATTTAAGAATATCACATTCTATAAAAAAAAATATTTATTCTGGTAGTTTCTTATTAGTATGCTTTAAATTCTCTATGAGGAGACCGTTTGTTCTATCATATAAAAATACCAAACACCCCTTAAAGGTCACTAATTATCCTTAGTGCTTTGTTTTAAAGTGTGCTTCTGTTCTGAAAAGTGATTGTAAAAATGCCATTGAAAATCTCATATTTCTTCTATTTCCCTAAAGTCTACATCAAATATTCTCAGGTGAGCTATAAAAAGATAATTTGATGGTTTTTCTAAATGCCAGCACTTCTCATTTCATCAGAAATTTTAAATGGAAGAATGCAGTTCAAAAAGGCTCCCAAAATTATGTCTTTGTTACTCCTGTTTATACCTGATTTTTAATATTTTACATTATATACTGTCTTTGTATGATAATTTTATTCATTGTGAACCCTTGAAATGTATTACTGCTTAGACTTTCTTATGAAACATAAAGCCCCAGTGTACCTGTTGTTGTCTGTACTTTACAGTCTTTTCTGCTGAATAATTATTCAGAAGGATCAAGAAATACTTTCATAGCTGAATTTAGGTGTTTACACGAGGGCATCCTTGTGTGAGCTAGGTGGCTAAATTGCCTGTGGGAGTTTTGAAAATGGAGTGACTCTCCCTAATGAGCAATTAGGAACTCACCCTTAGTCCCTGCAGTCCGAGGAACCAAGAGAAGAATTCAAGTAGCACATCCTCAAGGCATCAATTTATTTGGTGTACAGAGACATTATCTGAAATACTTTAGCATATTCTACCAAGCTTCCAGCTGCCTCTCCAGAAAAGCATAGGTGCCATGTATACTCTCTGTCATATTTCTCAGGTCTCTGTGAAACTCAGTAATAATTCATGATACCACAAATGGCACTGCACTTAGGGAGCTGCAATGATTCTGCAGTGTCTTCTGGTAATTAGTGCATAAATACTGGAAAGTAATTTGTATCATTTTATAAGCCATGCAATGAAAATTTTCACAATGGGGAACAGCATAGTTGGGTTGAAAAAGCTTTCAGAAATGACAGTTTTGTACAATATTATGATTAAATCATAACATCAGCATGCAATGAGATTTTTTTATTATAAAATCCCTAATTTGATGTTGACACAATCTGGGTCTGTGGTATACAGTTTTATTATCAAGTTACTGAATTAGTACTTATTTTTAATATCTGTCCTTAAAGCAGTCGTCTTCTTTCAAAGTTTAAAATTGGTTTCCCAAAAATTACATATTTTGAAAAATGTCAGAAAAGGTACATTTGAATACTTATTTTAACTTTAGGTGGGACTACTTCAACAAGAATTGGAAAACCTACAGAAAACTAAAAATGAAATAGCTCAGAGTTATGAAACTCAGCTTCAAGCACTGAAATCTCAAGTAAGAAAATGTCAGTTTCATTATTTTTTTGCAGTCTGAAAAAACTTATACATGCCAGATTGTATAGATGTGCCATTATCGATTTGGGAAAGATGAATCGTGTCATACAAATGATGATGACTACAGCCTACTACCGGGCTCTGTTATAATTTATGTGCAGTCGTGTCAAAACTCTTTGGATGGGTTTTGATATGGATGTGGCATCTGTTATGAAGACAGATACTTGATTTCTTAACTTCAGACTAATAAACCAAAGCCTCGGTGAATGAACAAAATAGGTAATTGGATTCATGCTAATATGAGTCTGATGCACATTAGGGATTTTAAGATTTATACTGTGCTTATAATATCTTTGCTGTACCTTTTTCTGGTTTTAGTTTCCCTGATTTACTCAACTGTTCAAGCGGCCTGATACCTCTATAAGGTATAAATTTCCATTGTATCAAAACTGGAGTAACCCACATTAACGATGTTGGGAATTTGTTCTGACTTTATTTATTTCAAAGTGTTCTTGCAGCCCAGAAAGCCAGTTGTAGCCTGGGCTTCATATAAAGAAATGTGGTCAGCAGAATGAGGGAGGTTGCTCTTCCCCTCTTTTCTGTGCTGGTGAGGCCCCACCTGCAGTGCCATGTCCAGCTCTGGGGTCCCCAGAACGAGAAGGACTTGGGCCTGATGGAGTGAGTCAAGAGGAGGACACGAAGATCAGAGGGGTCTGGACCATCTCTCCAGTGAAGAAAGGCTGAGAGAAAGGATGAGGGATGATGATTTTAAACTGAACAAGTGCAGATTTAGCCTGTACCTGAGGAACAATTTGTTATTTTTTTCATTGAGGGTGATGAGACATTGGAATGGGTTGCCCAGAGAAGTTGTGGCTGCCCCATTCCGGGAAGTGTTCAAGGCCACGCTGGATGGGGCTTAGAGCAAGCCAGTCTAATGGAAGGTGTCCCTTTTTATGGCAGGGGAGTTGGACTAGATGATCTTCTAAAGGTCCCTTTCGACCCTAATCATTCTATGGTTTTATGATTCAGTTTGGCTGTGTTTGCCCTGCACCTGTGTTTTTTGTCTCTTCAGTGTTTCTATTTCAATCATGAATCTAAATTCTTAGCAAATTTGAGTTGATTCTATTTCTCAGATTTTAACAACTAAGGTACACAACTCTGCACTGTTTTTCCTGCTACTTTTCTATTCCTTCACTAGATTCTCCTACAAGAGACATAGTGCTATAATTCAGAATTTCCAGTAATTTACACTTATTATTTAGTGATGTTGGACTGCATATACTGGATATCATTGTTTTCATTTAGATGTGATAGTACACCTGAGTCCATCAAATGAATAAATGTATTACTTATTTTTAATTTAATGTTGCCTTTAATTTATATTTTCTTTTACATATGAAAATGAATTTGGAAAACAGTTCTGTAAATAGGCAGTGAATACTTTGGCTGTTTTTTAATTAACATTTTTAATCATTTGGGAAAGTAGCTAGAAATAAAAGCTGGTTTATAATTTACACAAATTACAGAAAAGCATCATCTTAGTGTGATTATTGAGAAGATAAACATCACACAATGAAAGATTGGGACATTTTATTCATAAGTAGTAAGGTATCTTTAGCAATGCAGATCTATCATCAAAAATAGTAGAACTCTCTTATCTTTATAACATTTGCTGCAATATTTTTCTCTTCTCAATTTTTTTCCCATGCTAAAAATGCTTGGATTCATATTACATGTTGTTGTTAATATCTTCACTGAAATTGAACCTTCTGAAATTGAAATTCCAGGTCTTTTCTCATAAAGATTTTTATTGTGGAGTTTTTAATTACCCTTCAAGTCCTTTCCATGGGCAAATACAACCTGTTTTCTCTTTTATTTTTTTAAAGAACCTGACATTTTCTAACCTACAAGCCTTTCTCTTTAAACCTGGTTATATTTCTTGCCCAAATTCTCCTTTTTAGTTACCACTCAGACCACTTAACGTTTCACTGAGTTTTTTGATTCCTTCTTCTTTTATCTTTATGCAAGAACTTTGGATTACTAGCTCTTAAGAATATACATCACTTTCCCAATCCATGTCTCCAGACATTTCATTGTCTCATTCTTTGTATTTATTTTTCTAAGGGTTCCATCATTGATGTTGTTTGCATTTTATTTTCAAGTCCCCATTCCTCTCCTTTGACCAAACCATATTTCTTCATGAAATATACACCTTGTTCACCTTGACTGAAAAAGAAAACTATTAAATGCCTGTGTTAAGGGGTCTGCCTTAATTCTCTATGTGATAAACAGAAGTCTGCCTGTCAGAACAATTCTAGCACCTATGCTAGACAGTAGGACTGTCCCACACTGCTCCTCTTTAATTTTTGGGTTTTTTTAAAAAAGTTTGGGTTTGCCACATCTTATTGAGTTTCTTTCCTGAATTACACTGCTGCAGTGTCTGCAATGGAGCAGCTTCAATGTCCCCAATTCTCAGCTATGCAAACTCATATCTAAAATATAGACCTTCTGTGACAATATTAATCTTTGCCTTATCTCTTGATTCCCTTCTTTCGGTTCTTATTCTCACTTTGAAGTTATACCACCTTTCAAACTGTAGAATCTTACAAGCTACAATTTAGTTTTGCACAGATGGTGTGTTACTATTTACCAATAGCATTGTATCTTTCTCTACAGACATATTCTTAAAATCCCTACCAAGATTTGTTCCTTCCTAATCTTGATAGAAATAGTAAGGATCACTTTTTCTAGCTATCAGAATGCTAGGCTATTCAGAACTAATTTCTTTTCTGTGGTCCTGTGTGCTTTTTACCCTTGGTACTGCTAAAACCAGCTGTTTAACTAGCAATATTCCCTCTGAATTGATAGTGTGCCTGTTGAATGCAGTAAAACCTATATTTTTATTGCATTAAGGAAATAATTCCTGGCATGTAACCTGAAACTCCTAGGCCACACTGTTGCATTCATTCACACTGTGCAGCATTTTGTCATAACTAAATAGGAAAAACTTTTGAGGCTCATCCGCATTGCTTTGATCCTTCCTTTACTTTTTTTTTTTTTTAATATTAGTGTCTAGTAGTTATTCTCACTATGAAAGTAAGATAGAAATCTCTCAGCAAAAGAACAAGGATCCATTCTTGCTCTAAGACATTTGCAACTCATTTCCTCACTTAGACACGTAAAAGCTACATCTGAACCATCCCAGGCTCCCTTTAGAATCAGCAGAAAGGAATGGACACCCCCAGAATACAATTCATGTCAGTGTATGACAAGAATTTCAAATAGCTGAAATGACTAAGCATTTACAGGCAGCTTTTTCTGATGCAGAGTATCTCAGGCTTGTATGTCTAACTTCCAGAAATCTAAACTACGATGGATTCTACCCCAGAACTCTCTAAAATGCTTGCTTTTTTTTTTTTTTTTTTTTTTTTTTTTTAACATGTCGAACATGCGAATAGGACAACTTGGACCCTTTACTGGAAATATCTGGCCTTAAATGGAAGGATTTGGGGCTTTTAGACTAGTTTCCAGTCATCATAACATCCAGACTATAATTTGCCTTTAATATCCTACTGTCATTAAATATCTAAGACTCAAACTAAATTTTCTCATTTTGGCCAATCTGTTCCATTTTAGATTGATTTACTGAATTGTTGGATCCTGTATTTACTAGCCATTTTAGCATAAACATTCCAATACCTGTCTTATCTGAATTTAGCCTTCCCAGGCAGGTAACCTATGCCATAATATATTCAAGAGCCAAACTGTTATTTGAAAAAGGATATCTTTCTTCCAAGGTCAATGAGTTCCATGTTGCTTGAGCTTGGATACTCTGACTCATTTTGAATATCTTATCTTAACTCTGTTCTCTGGCAAAGTCAATTTCAAATATAGGCAGCTTCACTGCGAGACTTTTGATTTGGTTTTGAAGGTGATAACTCAGCTCTGTATGCCTATGTTACAGAATTGCTGTTCAGACATTCTAAATTGGTGAAATCTATGCCTGGGCCTCTTCATATCATGGAACTTCTCATCATTTTTTTGATTACTTTTTGCTGTTCCGTATTATGATTCAAGTTCCTCTCTAATTTGTCTACGAAGTTTCCAGATTATTTTTTTAATTCGTTTCTGTTCTGTATCTTTTCTGGACTTCTTTGGCTGTGTTTGTTATCTGAACAGACCTCAATGGCTCATTCAGTGTTGACTCAACAGGATTCCATTCCATTTCCAAACAGCAGTTCACTTTGAGCTGTTAACAAAAATATGATATTATATGGATTCTGTTTGGGTATAGAAAGAACTTTATGTGAGAGTCAGATTTTTTTTCAGTTATATATACTTGAATGTAAAGGAACTAAACAACAAGAGACATGATCGGTATTTATTATGAGCTTTTTTTCTGCACAATATTCTTCCCCAAGTTCTTTCACCCACTCAGCTTTCATCAAGACCATATTTTTAGTGTTTCCTTTATCAATATCCTTGGGTTTGCATTTTTTTTTCCAAAACCAAATGTACATATACCAAACAGTATTACTTTTGTGTATCAAATCTGTTAACAGGCTCTAGATGGACCCTTTGTTTTGTGCAGTGTAGTGAAGTGATGTGAAAACCGGCTGTTTTTCTGGAGAGGCTGGTCCTTCTCCTGGTCCCTTTTCTTCTGTGCCTCTGACTCCTAAGCCAGGCTTTCATGGTGACATCAGTAGGCAGTGTCTGTTGTCTATTTAGTGTCTAATTCTGAGATTCAGTCAGTGGTACCAGAAAAGTGCAACCATCACACACATAACATTTCAACAATTTTCATCATAAGAAAGAAACATGCAAGTTTAGAGTACATGAATGATAATCTTTCATTCTGACTAGTGAAGCACCCTTTAAAAATGTCAACACAAGATGGCAGTAAACAAGTAGAGAACATTCCATTTGAACACTAGAGGAAATGTCTCTGAGTAACAGTGTCATGGAGAACTGCAGGAGAATTCAGCAGCTGTCAAAAGAATAGTTAGTTAGCATTTATATGAGAGCTTAGTCTTGTTCATCTATGATAATTTTATTAATTGATTTTAGCTTTATTAATTGATTTTTGTTACATCGACTAAACATTTAGAGTGCTAAGGCTGCAGTTGGTGATTCTACTTTAAAGAAAACTTGGGCCATGTGGTCATCCTTAATAGATTCTACATGCTCAACTCTACTTTTGTTTTTAGTTCTCAGAGTTGACCCATAGTTATGAAAAGCTGCAGTCACATCAGTTAAAACAAAAAAAGCTCAAAAGTAGAGAAAAATGTGAGGAAAACCTGGAAACATCATCTAACCCAAGGAATTTATATGTGAAACTGGAGGTAAGAATAGTTTGTCATTGTATTAAAATTTTAATATGCTTCTTGAACTAATATTTGATTTAAAATTTTAAACTTTATTTTGCTCATAATTCTACAAAAATTATGTAATTGTCTTTCTTTGGCAAGAATGGTTCTTAGTTTTAATATTATTTAATACCAATATTTTTTGTAAGTGTAACCATAAGTAAATTTTACTGTTTTCCTGATTAATAGATAGGTACTGGATAACACAATCGCTTGAGGCATGAGAGCTTGTACATATGCAGGATCCTGTCACATAATACCTACCATTAATTCAAGTTTTATAGACCTGAGGACAACCTTGACCACATTGGTCTACATAGAAAAAAGGATTTAGGATTGGAAAACTGCTTGTTACACATATATCTTGTCAGCACCCATATGCCTGAGGCAATCCGTGACCTTTACGTCAGTGCCTGATATCCCTAGACAATGTATGAGGAAGGATTAGGCACTTACAGAATACATCCTTCAGAATCCAGCATACTGACTGGGGGACTAGATAATAGACGCTGAGGACAGGATTCAGTCATACTCCCTATCGCTCTAGTCACAGGCTGGATTTTAGTGGACTTATTCTTGTATACAGGAAGACACTGATTTTTGTTCATAATTCCCAGCCTTGACTTCTCAGAGGTTACTTTGTGATCTGCAAAATAATCAGGTACTTACTGGACTAACAGGAAAGTTAGGTAAGATAGAGACCTTGTAGAGAGTGTGCCTGCAAGTGGTGTCTTCTCTCCAAATACTCGTGGCGCTGCATTCACTGGGGCAGAAACTGATATCCAGTATTTCTTATAACTGAGCAATATAATTTCTAGGTATGCTAATTTTTGGTGCTTCTTTTTCACCTATCCAATAAATTTCCTGATATCCTGAGCTAAATGAAACAACCTCAAAAGGAAGAATTCCAGAGCCTGTTGAAAAATAACATTTGTCTGTTAGGTAGAAAACTGACTTGGGAAGATTATACTTCAGGTTCTGTCTTGAAAGTATTTTACACCAAGTCCTCCACTTATGGGAAGAACAGTCTAACCGTTAATCTGATGAAGCATAGTATGATCACAAAATTTGTGTTTTCCCTGTCCATCCTTTGTGAAGAACATAATAGCGTGTGCTCCACATGCTTACTGGGCTGGGTGCTGTAGGCAAAGCAAAGAGAGTGGTACCAGTTGATATGGGAGCTCTTTGCCCAGCTGCTAAGAATTGGGAGGACTCAAATGTTTAAGATGTAGATTTATGATGTAGATGATTTGGACACCTTGAAGACTTTGCAATCAAGAAATTCAGCTCTAGTAGATTTTAAGTAATTTCCTACTTTTAACCCAAATTAAGCAGGGTCTTAGGATCTGTATTTTAGACTTGCCTTTTATGTTATTCTGTAAGAAATAGGACTAACTTCTGTGACCCCCGGGTTCCTGTATCTACATAGACACATCCAAATTCTACGTGATGTTGGCTATCTCTTCCACATGGAAGTTCTCGTCACCAGAAAAGCTACAATGCTTTGGACTGCAGCATAGCTGCCAATATCAGCTACTACAAGAATAATAAATGGGTTGTACATCTATCATTGATATATCACTACTGTCAGCTAATTTGAGAATAACCTTACTCAAGATTAAAATGTGAAAATAATGTAAGACAATGCTATAATTTGATTAATTATGTGATATGAAAAACGAGTGCTTGGAATATATTCAGCAAATTCAAGTATTCAGGAAATAATTACTGTGGTGAAAATCTACTAAGCTCAGCAGTGCTTTAGTAAGGCCTTGAACCTGCAGTCCTCATTAGTTGGTCTGCAACTCCATTTGTATCTTGTTTTATAAAATAGGAAGATGTTTATTGTTTTAAATGCCAAAGCAGATATTAGGAAAGCTATGAAAGAAGATTTGTATTAATCTATGTTGAGAAATAGTCAGGGGTTTTTTGGAAGCAAAGAAAACCCTTATTGTTTTTAATTTGGGGAATATGCCAGTTTAGTTTAATTATAAAGTATCATCTGTCTTTTTGGAATAACATTTCCATTATTTTTCAATATATAAATCAGTGTACTGTTATTTTTGCTAAATTTTCAAACTAAAAGAGCAACAACTCTAGTAACTGAAGTTCTGCTTGGTTTTAGGATATGCCTTTAAAATGTATTTGTGAACATACAAGGTTTGACATGTGTTTAAAGCAAACTCAAATACACTATAAATATGAATGTAAGTGCAAATACAAAACCAATATTAGATAAATCTAATATCATAGAAATTCTTAAAACAGTTTTTTGTTTAAACTAGATGAACACAGAACCTGAAGCAGCAATTTTAAAGAAGTAAAATTTATTTAGTGTAGCTGCTATCCCATAAAAAACAAAGGTAAAAAGTGTCTGAATATTAAAGGTTTGATCCCTTGCTGATTACCCTGCTCAACAATGATACAGCTTTAAAGACCAGGAACTACTATCCAAAAACATTTTTGTATAATAATAATAACACTAATATCTTATTTTATGGTTTTTATTCAATTATTATGTTTACACTCATTGTTCTCAGATCAATAGTCCTTAAGACTGGTCTTTCTCTAGTGGGGATGACTGGATGGCTGGTTTATAGAATTGTTCTTTTTTTTTAACTTCTTTCCAGAATTATAGAAAGATTATATATTAATTAAAAAACTACATATTTCTTAGGACAATACAAATTACAAAGTTTAGATTGATGAAAACAGATATTTTCTCTATGTTTACTAGCCTTGTTTTGCTGTCTTGCAGGAATTTAAGGCAAAATCACAAGAATGGGAGAAGAATGGGACAACCTATGTAAATAACCCTGTTTATGTAGATATGCAACCAAAATTATTGCCCGAGAAATGTAATTTATTTCAGGTAAAATTCCTACCCTCCTGCTCTAGGAAGAAAATGAAGTCTTTGCTCAGCTAGAGCTCACTTTAACTTAATTTTAAAAGCTCAGCTTACAGTGAATCTTACAATGCATTTCTATATTGGTAGTGAATATATGGTAAGGCAGAACCATTCTGGAAGATCTAATGATACATGCTGTTATTTTAATTTAATTTTTCTCACAAAAATGAGAAAATTAATAAGGATCAGGATAAAAATGATAACATTACTTTTAAAAATACCCCAAACAATTACAAAAACCAGTGAATGTTCCTTTTTACTTTTTAAGCATACTATGGGTATACTTTTCCATGCTATTTATTAATATGCAATTAATTGTGACAAGTTATTGAAAGTATCTTACCATATAAATAGTGCATGCCATTAAGGTGTTGATGCAAGTATAAAGTTCCTTCAAATCTCATAGTCTTCATTTTTTTCAAGATCATAAATATACACTAGTATAATTTATGCAGAAAAATGAATTTTCATATTCTACTCCAGAATCACTCTTGGAGTTCTTTGTTGGATCATTTAGCCCCTTTTTTCATATTTTTCAGTCTTCTAGTTACCATGAAGTTCCTTGGTTGTCTTTATGATTTTTTTTACTTACCAATTTGCTTATTGATTTTTTTATATATAGACTATTGATAGTGAATATTTTTATTTTTTAAATTCCTTCTAACCCAAAAAAATGTTATTTAATGACATCATGATGACATATCCTTCTCTTAAAAAAAATATTCAGAAAATAACTTAGAAATATACGAGGCCACAAGACAACTTGATAATTAAGTAAAGGGAAGCCAGTTATGCTGCTCACTGACTCACTGGTAAGTCCCTTTTCCACTGTTACTAAGATCATTGGACCTTAATCTAGTGAAACACATTCTTAACAATTCTTATGAGACTCTTTAAACATATCCAGAGTTTCCAAGGATGACAGTTATGTTTTGGGTTTAGCTGCTGAGAGCATTATATTCCAGCAATTGAACTTCCATACGGATGTGTTAAAAAAGCAAGTCTTTGACTAGACAAAACTATTGACTGATTACGTGTTAATTGTACAGTTAGACAAGTCAAAATAGAGTATACTTAAGGTCATCATTCATGTTTTTCTGTTGAAACTTTCATTCCCATCAGTGAACTTGCTTTGAAGACAATTTCCTACACCTTCCTTGGTGTAATATAACACCAACTATTTTTTAAAATACAAGTCTGATGGACTGTTATCCATAGCTGTTTCAAAAGTGTTAATTGTTCCTGCATTTTTGCTTCAAATTTGTCTTTCGTGAGATCTTTGATTTACAGTTGGAGTCTTGCACTATATTTTTCACAGGATGCATTGACACTTTGGTATATTAGAGTCCATAACTTGGATGTCAAAGAGACCTTAATTTTTTATCGATAGAAATGAAACTTAACCTGCAAACTTTTTTTGTTTTTTATTTTATATGCAGCCAGTGGTCCATTCTACTTAGGTTCTCAGCCAACACAAATTACGGGGACATAGTCAGCAACATCCAAAACTGTCTAAAGTATGACTTTTTGTGGTCCTTGTCAATGAAATATGGTATTTGTAACCCTATATATTTTTACTTTATATTTTCTTGCCCAACTTGATCTTGGCACATTATATATGATTTCCAGGTCACATTTTCTTGTCATTTTTCAAGTATTTCTCAGACTTCTGAAAGATTAGTGCTGCTTGTTAATCTCCCAGTAGTGGGATCCATGTGGATAATTTTTTAAACAGCAAAAACAGTTGCCATAGTAATTATGCTTCTTCACAATGCCTATGGATTCAGAAATGCTGGCAATACCAATTTTCTGAAGTTTTGTGTTTAGGATTTTAATTGGTGCAAGAAGCTGCATGGGGTGTAGGACTCTGCCAAATGTATGAATGATTCTTCCCCAAGTTTAAGGATAATGATCTCATAGAAATACAGTTCCTGTAGCAACTGAGCTGTTTGTACATGACCTATGTAATGGTAGCCCTCTAGTCAAAGGTTAATATCTATCCTGAGGCACATATACACATTGCTCCTACTGAGTTCAATGAATCAAAGAGGAACATTGCTTTCAAATTATTTCTCACAGGTAACTGCTTTGAGTAGGTCATCATAATCACCTTTTTCACATTTGAGGCTCATTAACATTAAGTACTAGGAAAATACACAGCACAGGAGAAAAAAAAATCCTTGAAAACTCCTGTGCTCTTGAAGGTTCTTGAAACATTTTTTTTTTTTTTTTTTTACTGAGAGCAAGTAATTCAAACTGTTTGGATTGTGCCATCTTTTCTAAGCAAATCTAGGTGAAGACAGGAATAGCCTTATGATTTCAGTTGTGATGATTTGGTCCTAGCAATTTACATACAATTACTGAGTTTAATTTAAAATATTTCTTGTTTTGTAGAGGCAGACCCAGAATTATCAACTCCAAATATGCAATAAAAAACAAAACCAAGAAGAGCTAATTACCTATACCCAGGCCAAAAGTGAAGATGATGATTTGATTATTGAAAAACTGAAGGCAATTGTGAATGAAATAGCAAGAAACAAGAATAAACTGGTAGAGGAGAATATGAAACTCTGTGAGGATCTAAAAATGTACCAAAATCAGTGCCAGGTAGTAATAGCTTTTTATTATGACTGTGAAATTAATGTTGGAAAATCAAGATGAGATGCCTACATAAATGTACATTAGCTATATTCTGTACATGAACAGAGAATAATCTTGGAACAGTATGGGTTGGGTTTTTTAGTAAAACAGAAATAAGTTTGATTTATAGCAGTGTATTTTTTCTCTTATCTGTATATCTAGGGTTTTATAACTCTTCTATATCCATAGCATATATATGATCTTTCCCTAGTTTGGTTCCTTGTATATAAATTACTTCCGTGAAATCTGTCTGATTTACACCTTGTTCATTGTGCCATATAGCTAGTAAATAAGTATATACAAACATGTATGGTATACTTCATTAGTTTTGAAAAGAGATTGTGCATCAGTTTTTAAAAATTTTTAAGTTTCTGGCCATGTAAAGACCCATCAGGTTTTATCTTCTCCCTAGATCATTGTTTTTCAGCATAGCACTGATCTATGAAGACAGCCATTTGCTCCTCTTGTTTTGGTCATGGTTTATGAGTTCTGACAAGATTGAAATACAGATCTTTAGAACCTTTTTTATTATCTGTGTTTGAAACTTATCAGGAGGGAGATTTTCATTGATTTTTTTTCTGGTGACATATACCAGTTATGCTTTTGATTATTTATTTAAGAACTTCTAGGTTCAGTAATATATTTTATGGCCTATGGTAACTTTAAGTCTTTTTGGAGAAAGATTTGTTTCTGTTTACCTGCAGAGTCCTAACAGCATATGCATTATACTTTATAGGAATTAACATATATGTGGCAGAGGTTAATTTCAGATTGTGTTGTCAGGTGTTGCCAGAAGAGCCAGGTTTATATACATGTCATTTACACATTAGTTCACTGAGTCTTTTGACTATGCAAGTTACCACTGTGCAAGCAAAACTTCTGTTTTGAGGCCTGTTAAAAAGGCTGCCATCAAAAGCAGTGGGACTAGAATATGCAGTGGAACAAATCATGGCAGTCAGAGCAAGTGGATACATGCTGTATGATAGGGAGATTGTGCTGTAGCCTTGAAGAAAATCTACAAGCAGAAAGAATTTTGGAATCATGTATTCAAGAGAATACAGGAGCTGTAGGAAGCTTGAAGACATTTTAAGTAGAAGTGGAGTTAGATGTACGTAACACTGTCATCTAAAGGGCAGAAAGTTGCAGAATAACTGTGTTGGTGGTGTGGAATGCTGCTATGTTCGTTAGAAAAGCTGCATTTGGAAAAGCTGCATTTGGAAAAGCTGCATAAGGGAAACACTGATGTCAGTGTATGGTGAAAAGGGGTAGCTCAGAGAAAATATTTTTTAGGAATGTGTGTATGAGAAAGAAGAAAGTACAAGGCCTGTTGTCAGCCAGAAAAAGTAAGCAGGTTTGTGTGAAGGAGAATTAGGTGGAGGATGGCAATAGTTGGACGTTTAGGAGGAAGGAACAGATGGGAATCTTGGTGTGGAGAGCTCTGATGGCAATGAGAGCAAGAATTGTTGAGCCTCATATATTCCTCTATGCCTATGATCATTTCAGGTGTGCTTCTAATTATTTCACTTACACTAGCAAATACTAAAGTGAAATGTATGGAAGAGAAGTTTGTTGACTTTACAGAAAATACGAAGTTTAAAAGATCCAAATGGAGACTGCAGTCAATTTCTCTACTCTGTGAATTACCTGACAAACTGATCTACAGCCATAACATGAGATCTAACCTGAAAACATCACACAAGGGGCTTGGTTCTTGAAAAGTCAGCATTAGATCAGCTGCTGGAGACTAATTTATGTAAAATACACCATTTAATTGTCTTTAAAAGGTTGAACAGTGTATTGTGTTTGTGTTGGGAAGGGTTTGGTAATGGAGACACTCCAGGGATGTGTTGTACAAGAAGCTGCTAGAACCTTCTTCCATATCTGGCGGAGCCAATGCCATCTGGTTCAGTGATGGGCCCACTGCTGGGCAAGGCTGAGCCCAACAGCAGTGATGGTGGCACCTTGGGGTTAATGTCTTTAAGAGGAGGGGGAAAATAAACCCTGTGCAGTAGGAAGAGAAGTGATAACATGTCACAGGAACAGCCCTGCAGACCCAAGGACAGCACAGAAGGAGGGGCAGGAGGTGCTCCAGGCACCAGAGCAGAGATTCCCCTGCAGCCCATGGTGCAGCCCATGGTGAGGCAGCTGTGCCCCTGCAGCACATGGAGGACCATGGGGGAGCAGAGATCCACCTGCAGCTCCTGGAGGGACCCAGAGCAGAGCAGGGGGATGCCCGAAGGAGGCTGTGGGAAGTCTTGCTGGAGCAAGCTTGTGACAAGACCTGCGGCCATGTTGAGAGAGGAGCCCACACTGGTGCAGGTTTGCTGGCAGGACTTGTGACCCCAAGGGGAATCCACACTGGAGCAGCCTGTTCCTGAAGGACTGCAGCCCAGAGAATGAAGCCATGCTGGAGGAGTTAATGAAGAACTTCAGCTTATGGGAAGGACTTACCATGAGTAAGTTCATGGAAGATCATCTCCCTTTGGAGGGACCCACACTGGAGCTGGGGAAGAGCATGAGGAGTCCCCCCGAGAAAGAAGGAGCAGCAGAGACAAGGTGTGCTGAGCTGACCACAGTCCCCATTCCTCATACCCCTACAGCACTGGAGGGGAGGAGGTAGGGAACTGAGAAGTGAAGTTGAGCCTGGGAAGAAAGGAGGCATGAGGAGGTGTTCTAAGATTTAGTCTTTATTTATCATTAATGTGCTCTAGTTTGATTAGCAGTGAATTAATGTCCCTGAGTTGAGTCTCTGCTGCCCTTGGCAGTAACAGGTGAGTGATCTCTCCCTGTCCTTATCTCAAGAAACAAAGACAGAGCATTTATCTTGTTTCTCTGCCCTGTCCAGCTGGGAAAGGCAATGACAGTGTAGCTGTGGTGGGTACCTGGCATACAGTCAGGATCAAACCACCACAAACAGCTTTGAGAAGAATTACAACAAGAGCTGATCAGGAAATTTTTGGGACTTTGTTTTGATTGGCAAGCTAGTAGAACCAGAATTTCACAGAAGGAAAGAAAAGATTTAATGATTTTTTTCGACTTGAAATAGAATCTTTTTATGAGATATTTTCTAAACAAATCCTAAAGTTTTCTGCGTCAAAATTAATTTTCATTTAACAAGATGCAATAAATATTTTCTAAAAATAAGTGATGCATATCTAATTCTTTGTTTTAACTGATATGTGAAACTCTGAAACTCCTGACCTGAAGTTCTGTTTCAATTATTATTGCAGCTGCTGCTGTGGCTGCTGTTGTTCCTTCTACTATTTTAATACACAAGAAAATACAATTTATGTAAATACGTGAAATGACTGCAATCTATCACAGAAAATATGATTTCTGCCACACAATTGTGCAGAATTCATTTCCCTTATCCACCCCAGAATGAAATCAGAGGGGTAACCATCTCCCATATTCCTATGTTATAAAACAATTGTGGCTGTTTCTTGAATGTTGGAGTCATGAAGATGAGTATGAGCAAGTCTTGCCAGCAACTTTAACAGTTCATTAAGCTTTATTTCTCTTGAATGCACCTTGAATTGCATTTTGGTGCTTAAAAAAGCTCTCTTGGCCTTAATGTAATAAAGGATAAGATGAATGAGTCCATATATGCAGCCCCCTGCCAAAAAAAAAAAAATGCAAAAGCACTTTGTATGTGTCTTCAGCAACCCTTTCAGCCAGAGGAAGACCACAGGCTTCTTGGAAGGAGGGTCATTCTCATAGGAGGCTCTAAGAGAAATAAACCTTTGAAGTTCTTCCTTGCAATGCAGTTACTGGAATCCAGTACTTTTTCTAAATTTTAAAGGCTTTATTTTTGCTCTTAAAGCTGGAAGCTATATTCAAATAAAATTAAGAAATTATGAAACATATGAATGTTTTTAGTGTAATGGTTTGAAAGGTAAAGGATCAATGTCCTTGGAAAAATCTTTCTTTTTTAATATGAAACATGCTTTTGTATCTTAGATGAGAAGCAATACATATTCTTTGGATATCACTATTGCAAGCAGCGTTTATTATTGTTACTTTTGTTACTTGTGGGGTATATATCAAATTTCTTATATTCAGTATGTTTTCAGTATATTTTTGTGAAATTCTGATTTTTTTGGAATTCGTTTTGTCATGCCAAATGTAAGATATGTCTTCAGATTGTCTAACATGCTATCAATCAGAAATTAAAAATAAAACAGAATAAGGTTTGTCAAGTCCCTAAGAAAAATCTGGTTTTGATTGTTTGAGAATATTGTGATGATGTTCATTTAATATAAGCAATTAACTCCATGCAGATGGAACTAGTTTTGAAGAAGATTTATGCGGCCTTGTAGTTCCTAAAGTCTATAAATTTGGAAATGCTGTTAGAAAAATAGAAAATGGAAGCCACTTATGGCACCAATTCTGGCATGTGAAACATGTTCCAGAACCTGGTAAGACAAGCAAGCTATATATTTTAGATGCATTTAGTACAATAAAGAACTTCTGAATTATGTTTCTTATGATAATTTCAGAGGCAGATCCATTGGAACATTGCAAGGGCTAAAGAATATTCAGAATCTAATTTTTAGATGAGAGGAACTGACATGGAAGCAATATATTTCTCAGAAATTAAAATCATGTATGTACAGGTATTGAATATGATGTGTTAAACCCCTGCATTTTAAGCTAATTTTATTTAACTGTTTGTGTATTTGCTTGTTTCTTTAGAACATGGAGGCAGATGTCTCAGAAATGAGAAGGGAGCTGCAGTCAAAAGATGGTCTCTGGAGAAGGATACAACTGGAATGCCAAAAGTTGTATACAGAATTACTGAAAATCAAAGAGTATAAAGATATGCAGGAAATTCAAAAAAAGTATGGATGGTGAGGATGTATTTAAATCAACAAGTATTTCTGAGCTCATAAATTTTTTCTTATACTTGTTTTAAATTGAGTGTGTTTGAAAAGATACTCTGGATTCACATGTCAGCTTCTAAATTTTAGACTGGATATTTTCATTGACAATTATAGCAGACAATTTCAGGCAAGAGATGCAGGCTCTGTTAAAAGGATTTTATGATGCCTAGATTTCTACAAATCAACACATTTCAGAAATTTCTACCTATATCTTGACAGTCTTTCATTTTCTCAGCATTAAAACACTTTGGAAATAATGCAATTAAGATTCTCACTAACCTCCTTTGAATAAAATCATCATGGTTTTATGGCTTATCTAATCTGCTGTAGCCATTTCAAATTATACAAAATACCAGTCTATAAGAGTTTTCATGATTCTTTCTGCACATAGTTGTATTTTCCTTGATTCCTAGACTCCCAAAATCCAGCCTGGTTTAGGCCAAATACTGGTTATGTTTTGGGGTATTTTTCATCAGAAAGCAGATGTTCTACAGTTTTACACTGTGGGGAGGATACTGCAAGGTAAAGAGTATTGAATGTTCTGATTGTTTCATGTTTGGTTTTTTTCTTACTTAAAGGCATCAGTTATCTTGTGTTCCACTTACTGAGCAACTAGAAAATAAAAACACTGAATCATTGCTGTTTGCAGAATGTCAAGAACACCAAGAAGAAGGGCTGATCAAGGTATTTCATATTATTTCCTGATCTTAACTGCAGTATAGGATTTTTAGGAGAGAGCACTGACCTACGGTATGTGCATACACAGTAGAGAACAGGAGGATGCATTGTAGGTTAGGGACGGCATGAAGTTTTTTATATGAAAAAGATTTCATATCTTGTTGCATTTAGTTGTGTAGCTGTAAAACTGACATTCTGATTCTGTGCCTACCTACTTCATTGCAGTAATGGAAGAGACCACGCCCATGTATTACTGTGATTCAGATAATACCATGCATCTAAGAAAGCCCCCAAAGCTCTGATTAATTACTAGCCTGTAGAGCTAAGCTGTAACTTGTAGGTGGTCTCAGAGGCAGGATATGCAAACAGATCAGCTGATACAAGTCACTGTGGCAGGTACTCACAAGGCTAAGCTTAATCAGGTGCCTTCTGCATAGTCAAGGGCAGAGCTCTCTTGTTGGAACTGTGCATCACATTGTGTTGTACATTTCAAAGTGCTGTGAGCAAGCAGAAGTGGCATGACACTGTGGAATGGTGTATGGCTTGGCAGGCTGAAATACTTTGGAAGTAGAGGATGCTCAGAACTCCTCTTATAAGCATGTTGTGGTTTTTCCAAGTAGCAATATAAGCAGAAATCACAGAATTGTTAGGGTTGAAAGAGTCCAACCCCCTGCCACTGAGAGCAGGTTACAGGAATGCTTGCCAAGTGGGTTTTGAATGTCTCTATTTGGATGCATCTGACTTGGGTTCACCAATTTTGGCATGACAATCATGATCTAGCTCTTAGGGTTTTTGTACCTAAATCGATTTTTTTACAATTCTAATATTTCTGTGCTGTTTGCATAAATAAAAACAAAATGCAGTCTGTTATTCGTCATGTATAGAACTGCAAAAAGTTATTAAAATGGGTTCAAAGGTTTTTATACTGGTTTTCGTTGTTTTGTTTCTTACACAAAAAAAAATCTGTCAGTACTAAATTGTTGGTTATGGTAGAAAGATTAGGAAAAGAATTTTTGTGTTGGTACTTTGGAGAACTCTGAACAGGAGGTATTGAAGAAAGTTTGACCTTAAATTTTACATGTAATGGCAGGAAAAATTCTCATAAAGTGATTTGCCATATATACCCCTTATTTCTAACATAGTTTCTTATTAAAGAGCCTCTAGATTGATTTATTTGTATTACTCCTAAGCTAATTTAAACTTTCTCAAACTTTTTAAAAATCTAACTTAAGTGCAGTATAAATGAATCATACTTAAATTTATTGAATGGATATTTCCTTGGATATTCTTTATCATTAATTCCAATTCTATATTTGATTTTTATAACTTTCTTTTAAAAGGTTAATTGAAATGTGTTGTACTTTGTTCATTTCTAATATTAAATAGGCAAATGAAAGTACAAGAGAAGTGTTGAAAAAAGATGCAAAAATAAACAAAGCTCTGTGCACTGACTTCCAAAGACATTTTTTTTTTACAATCTCAGAATCTCTGATTCAGATAAAAGAGTTGGTGTCTTGGAAGCAACAGCAGAAAAAGTCACTGATAGGTAGCAAGTCATGCAATCATATTTACTCCATAGCATTTTTTCTTTTTGAAATGTATTTTCTACAGATAAGAAACCATGTTTATCGAGAGGAGCAGTCACATTGCTCTGAGCAGGAAAGAATGAAGACAGAAATCTCTGACCTGACAGAGGAGCTTCATCAAAAGGAGATCACTATAGCAACTATCATGGAGAAAGCTAGTCTTCTGGAAAGACAGTTAAAAATGGAGTTAGAGACAAAACACAAATTGTTAACAAAACAACAGGTATGCAAGAAGGCAAAAGCAGCCCCCATCATTTTACTCCACGCTATTGATAATGACATTCATTATCTGTGGAAAAAAAGACATCACATTTCTTGGTGTAATTTTTATCAGTGGTGCTGTAATATCTGTAAAGTATTACAAAAGCAGCCAAATAGATACTGGAACAAGAAATCACCATTAAATGTCAACTGCACATCTAAATTGAAATTCATTCTGACCATCTCATCTAGTTACTGTTTTAAACTGCAAAGATCTTGAAAACTTCCAGTTTGTGGTAATTACATATGATTTAAGTTTCTAATTTTTCAGTTTTTTCTAAAGCTTTTTGAAGAATGTTACAAATTTGCTTAGAAAATTCCAGTAATTTTATGGCTGGAAAATGTAAGATACCCGTGGCGATTTTTATGGCAAATTTTTTTTGTTTTAAAAATAAATTAATCATCTTCATTAAATAGTTTGTAAAACAAAAGAATATTTAGAGGTTTCTGGGTATCTGTGTTTTCTGAGAGGGTCACTACATGTGGAGAACTGTGATTGAAGTAATACTTTACTTTTGACAAAAGCAAAGTTAGTGTTTGGGGAAAATGAGCGGTATCTCCTGCTGTGTGGTGGTCTTTACCAGGTATTTTCATATCACTAAAAGAGTAGATACAATTTCTAGACGTCATGAATAGGATTTCATCCAGTTTCAGTGGCCTGTAAAATCTGTCCCTCTTTCTATGTAGTAACTGCATGTGAACTTCTTGTTTTCCTAAGTCATTACTTCTTTCAGAAAGGTAAATAAATTCAGAGGCATTGCATTTGTATATCTTTCATAGATGGTTTTTTACTACTTCCTTCTTTGGTATTGCTATACTTAAAAATCTTATAGTAAGTTTTGTAATTCTTAACATACATTTTTTAAAATTAAGCTTAATATATTTATACTCAGTGTTATTCCAGTTGAGAGTAATATTCTTGTATTTAACTAAGAACTTAATCTTTTCCTAGTTGTTGGAATTCCGTTACCAAGTTATCAAATCTGAAAACACACATCTAAAAGAAATGGTGGAAAACCAGGAGTGTGAAAGTTGCATGGTAATTATGTTTAAACTTATGAAGTATCCAGAATAGTTACTTATATTTATCGTAAATGTAGATTAATAATCATGGCAGATTTGGAGATTTATGGCTTGCATAAATTAAATAAATAAAAACAAGGTGTGTAACATAATCAAAACCAAGTGGTATTCACACACAACCTGAAGATGGGTATAGCTGAGAGTAATTTTTATCTTAATTGTATTAAACTACAAATAAGCTAAAATTTTCAGTAACTGTCTAGACACTAACAATTTCCGGGAGCCTTTCTTTTGTTAAGTGATATCACTTATTTAAGTTTAAACAGTCATCGTTCTCACAAACGAAAATACGTCCCTTTTTTAATATCTTACCCCTTTGTTCCCATGGTTTTTAAATAGCAGTGTAAAAAACTGAATCACTTTGCTTCCACCCAGCTTATTTTCAGAGTTCAGTATTTATATCTCTCCAAACAGCGGAGCTTTAAAATGTAATTGATAAAAGGCGTGCCATAAGATTATCTAGAACTATGGTTTATGAAGGTATAATAAATAAATAATAATAAAGATATATAATATATATATATAAATATAAAAATAATTATTTATTTGTAATTATTTTTATATGTATATATATATATATATATATTATATATATTATATATATATATATAAATAGTATATTTGCTGTTTTCAGCAAAAAGCTTTAAAACATCCCCTCCTTACAGAATATCTGTATCTGATGGTAATAGATACAGTTACTGTATCTATTGCTAAAAAAAATCCACTGGAATATTGTTGGGAAACACTGATGAAAATACATTTCGGGGTATTTGTAGCCTATTAATTGTCATGAAAGAATGTCACATTTATCCACACCCTTAAAACAGCACAGATGTCCATCAGAGATGTCTTACCTACACATACATACACACTATTATGGATAGCTGTATGTGTATATATGATATATTATTGTGGAAGCATAGATGGATGTGTGTATGCATGTCTATCTCTTCTCTGCAGTGACACTTTTCTTGAAGATTGAGAAGAGCTGTCTCACATGGGTGTCCTTGGAGACATCACATCTTTGTTATATTTTAACAGTAAAATCCAGTTACCACATATACCAAGGTCAATACATGTTTCAGTAGATTTGTGGACTTAAAAATTCTTTCCGTCTTTACTAATGTATTTTGGGGATCTAATCATTAGAGATTGTGATATATTTGATATTAAGATTCCAAAGATTGAAGAGATTTTTATGGACATGCTTGTACTGTACAGTGGAGCACTACACAGGCCTCTGAGACCAGTGGCAGCCTAAGTTAGTATGGTGTAATGCATCATCAGGCAGGGTTACTTTCAGGTCTTAGATGTCAAAAGCAATGTAGCTGGGCCAGCTCAGTTTTGGGGTTCATGCCATTATAACTTTACTGCTGATTCTAGAGCTATTAGTGGTAGGATGACTTAGTGCTCTCCTTCCTCGGTTCTGCCACTCCTCCCACTTGTGAGACATAGCTGAGCCCCTGCTGCCCCATAGTTGCACAAAATATTAAATTTTATTATAATTTCTGGCATTTCCATGCCAGCTTGGCTCATAAATTCACTCTAAAACTAAGCAAGGTGAGGTCCCCAGGAAGAGATGGCATCAAATCAGTGAAAGGAATAGACAAGCTTTCAAATGCAGGAGCACAGTTGTGCCAGCGGTGTACTAAGAACCAAATCTGTAATGAGTTACTGAGTTCCAAGAGAATGAGGTAAATCTAGGAATATATGAAAGCACAACTTAATTAAATGCAAGGGCTTTTAGTCTTTTGTGTGTAATCTGATAAACCTTTTGAGAATTTCCTGGTGATGACAGTATACTGTTATTGCTAATATATTACACAATGCAGCGCAGTGCTCTGCAGAGAGATAGTTCGAAAATAGCTGGCTCAGGTGTGCAGCATATGCTTTGTGGATAAAGTGATAGGAGGAAAAAAGGAACACAGTATCATGGCTAGACAACTTCCAGAGCTAATCTCTGTCTTCCCTTCTTGATATCCTAGCAGATGGGGCTCTTTAGCCACTGATCAGAGTGCACATGTGGCTTGCACTTTCAGTATTTGGCCTTGCACACCATGTGGACTAACCCAGCTGAGAAGCAGGGTTTAGTGACAGGGACAGAGAGCACGGTGCTGATGTGGGTTTACTCACTGATTCTGAAACTGAAGGTGACTGTGTCAACACACATATTAAACTGTGCCTGTACACATACTCTGTATCTAGTATAGTAATGAACTCCTATAATTTTGCTTGTTATTTTTGGAGGAATTGTGACTGGAGGGAACAATACAGTCTGCAGCTATAGCTGTTATGGTTTTATGTCATCAGTTTTACAAAGCAAGTGATAAATTTACAACAATAATATTTTGAATGTATGTTTGCTGAGAAATTTTAATTTGTTTTATTGTGTTACAGAGGCTGTTATCCCTTCTTTTTAATTTATCTACTGTGATTTTTTTTCTGGAGGCAATTCTCTTGGTTTGCCCTAGATGTTGCATGATTATATATGGTGGCTAGGTATTTTCTTTAGCTTAGAACATTGTTTTGTGTTTGCTTGTTAAAAATATAGCCATTTACTGTGGAAAAATAACTACTTAATGATGGTATTATCTCCTTTCACAGTGTATAGATTTATGTAACAAAGAACATGGAAATTTCACAGCTTCTGTTCCCAAAATGAAACATGATAATTTAAGACTACAAAATAGCCTTAATAAACTGCAAAATGACACAGAAACATTGACACCGGGTTGTGTGGATACATATAGGGAAACAGAGCTCAGCTACCAAGCCCATTCAAAGATGCAAGAGAAGGAAGAGAGGTAATATTTATATTGTACATTGTTGTGGTGTGATCATCCCTCCTTTCCCTACCTCTGCCAATCACTGTTGTATCAATCCTGGAATTCCAGAAGGGTGTCGGTGATTGGCAGGTGCAAAAAGATGCTCTCTACCCCTGAAGAGACATTGGCCATCCAGGTGTCCTTTGTCCCTTAAGACCTCCTCACCTGTACCTGCTTGGTGCCTTCTGTCCCCTCCCCCTCTCCCCTGGTTAAAAGGATGAGCAACCACGCGGGAGAGGGTTCGGTTGGTGTTATTAGGAAGTTCAGAGTCCTGCAGGCCAGAATAAATGTTCTGGATTAAACCCTCCATCAGAACCGACTCCTGTACTTCACTCTCACCTTAAAGCTTCTCCTGCAGAGGAAAACCTGGAGCGAGCATCCACAAGGAAGCTCCAACCCGCCGCTCCCAGAGCCCTGGCGTGCCCGGACTTGTCTCTGCGGTCCCAGCTGTATCCCAGCTGGACAAAGGTGACTCTGGGGTGAAACACCACAGCAGCCCCTGTTTGGTTCAGCAGCGAGGTTCAGACAAGCCAGGAAACATCCCGACAGCAATATTGGACACTCCAAAAGTACATATTTATGAAACTTTTTGTAAGTGTTTTGGAAGGTCTGGCTGGGTCAAACTGTCAAGTTTTTTGCTGATTCTGTTCATTCGGAACCCCCACCAATATAAATATCAAATCTAATTAATATATTTGTAAGGACTTCCTACATTTTTCTGGATGGCTAACAGAAGTTGGCAATAAATGAAGTCTTAGAAATGTTTAATATCTGTTCTAGTATTTAGCACATGAAACTTTAAAACTTTTTATGTGCTGCTCAAGATATTCTTAGTTCCAGATTTTGCAAAACAGAGCAAACCACATTTTTACTACCAAATAAAAACAAGACAAAGAAAGGATAGAAAAATCAACATGAGAGGTCACCTTCTCGATAGGAGGTTCTCTTAATAAGCAGTTTGAACTATAGGCCCTGCTGAAAAGCTTTGTATCCTCCAGTTTCATTTGTTGGAAGTTTCATTAAACGCATTTTAATTCTGTGTCTGGTTTTGGTGTGCTTGGATGACCTGATTTTTAAAAGAAACATAATTTCAGATACAATAAACTCCTTGTTAGGGAAAAATAATGACTTGAGAATATTCAGACTCATAGAAAGCATTGTAATGATGACGTTCTTCTTATTTCCCTGTACCCAATGTGAGCCATTGACTTGCTTTCAAATATATTATAATCATGGCATTGCAATTAAAAAACAAACAAACAAACAAAATACTCCATGCTACACAGTATTTCACAGTACACAGTGACATGATAGTACTAACATGAAACAGTTCTGTGAAGTAAAGTTAAAATGGCTGGAGCTGAAATTGGACATGTTAAGATTTCAAACTCATACATTTAGGTTTTGGCAAAATTTAAAGCTATTTTCTTTCTGCAAAATAGAGCAGCATCCCAGTATATGTAGCTCTGGTTTTGCCTAAAATTTCTTTTTAAAAGTGTTGTTTTGTGTTGGAGATAGTATCCATGTCTATATGAAAATAAACAGACAAATTACATGTATGTGTATATATATATATGCGTATGCATAATGCATGCATGTGTGTATTCACACACATATATACACACACATATCTTTAGAAGTGGCAGGTATACCTGATTTCCTATGAAGTTTCAAATTATGTTGAAGATGTTGCTGAAACAAATACTTGTAAACAGAGATACAGATTATTCTGCACCAGTAGGTCTCATAACTTCACAAAATTGGTCAATGCAATTTTCGCTCATGCTTCAACTCCTCTCAAGTGATGAAAAAATAAGATTTTTTTCCCATTTTCTCAAGATTTACACTTGCTGTACATAAGAGACTGTGAAATTTAATTTATGAGAGTATAAATATTTGAGACAATAGAACTATGCATGTAATTTGTAGGATTGTGATTTCATAGCTGTTGGAAGATCAATCAAAACTGTGAGGGAGACACCTGTGAGAGTTGACCTTTCTCACAACAGAAATCTCAGCCAGACTACTGAACACAATATAAATTATTATTATTATTGTCGTTAATATGATGAAACAGATATATTGAGCCTGGATTTCAGGATCTAAATCATGCATTACAATTCCTAAATGAAAAGCTATTCAGATAAATAAATACATAGATTACAAAATGTGCAAATTTGACATGTACTGTGTATGTACATCACCTAGACAGTGTTTTTATGATTGGGCCCTCTCTGTATGATCAGTTCTCTGTTCCCAAGCAGGAAACTACCTCAGGATTTTTCCAGAAAACTAAAATTAAATTTTCAACCATCAGATATATGCAGATAAACTAAGAAATTGATGTTGGTTAAGTTAAAATCTGGGGTAGGTTTATTTTATTCTGAGTGTAAACCCTGTTATTTCTGGTTTAATTTGCAGTTCTGTTTCCATGGTAATTATGACACTGGAGAAAGGGCACAAAATACTTTTTTTATATGGTAAAAAAATTAGAAAACATGGTGTTTGTGCAAGGGACGAGTCTATATTCTGCAATATTTTTCAGTTATGTCTCTCAATCAGTACTGGAATTCTGGGCACAAAGCACCATCATGTCTTAGAGAGGAGACCTCTAGAGAAAGCACAGGAGATTGCAGGAAGTTATACTGGCAAGCCAAAAAGCAGTATGATTTCTTCTTTTTTTCAGTATAATGAAAATATATATTATTTTATATATATATATATTATATATATAATATTTCTAAATATTAGAAAGTAAGATATGCAGAAATAGCATCTTTTTGCTAAAAAAGGACTGATCCCAAGTTCTGCCTATAACCACCTTAATTAATTACTGTTTTCTTACATAATTATCTTACTTCTAATTGCCATTTACATAAGCTTTCCCTACCCTCAAGATTTCAATCCTTTAGTTATATGTAGTTGATTTAAATTTGGGCATGGTCAAAGAGGAGGTTCTCTGATGAAGCTGTTACGTTCAGTTTGTTTCTTCCAAAATTAAAACATGCCTGTGATTTCTGAAATGAAAAACTATTTATTTACCACAAAAATTTGCACAAAATAGGTAACTCGTTAACTGATCAAGCCAAAGTGCACTTTCCTCATGTGGGAAAAGTGAAGGGTAAATGCTAAGACTTAATGCCTGCTAAGGTAGCTGGGGATCACTTAATGGATGTGTGTTTGCAGTGAATATCTGTATTAAGGAGATTTTCACTACTCTTTGGAGATTGTACAACTCTTAGTCACACTCACCACTGTATCAGTTGTTGCAGTTGATAAAGTGGAAGCAGTGAAAACCATTCTTCAGGAAAAGGCTTCATATCCATTTTAAAATCAAGCCAGCTGTTATCCTTGCCAGGTAAAAGCAACAGCACAAATTCTTGAAGACATTCTGGTCATTAAAGATTTGTAGTTTTCTTTCTCAGGACAGTTATGTCAACCAGCAAAGCTGTGTAAGGAATTTGGGGTTTTTTGCATCACTGAAGTAATTGACTGCACAGGGACCAGGCAGATTTTATGTATGAGTCAGGAAAAGTGGATCCTGTCTATATAAATTCCCTTTGTGAGGACACTTTTCTTTCACAATTTGTCCCCTATGTCACCGTGTCAACAGAGATATTATTTGTGTGGTATGTGTACAAGTTAAATATACTATGACAGTAATACCACCAAAAGCATAAGTTGTTCAGCTGCAGTAATAGTGTATTTGCATTAGTAGTGTTAACAAATGGACTGCTTTTTTTTACAAATTTGCAAATTTTATTTAAAGTAGATCTGGATACTATTTTGCACATGAACTGGTAGAAGTTTAAACCACAACTGTGAAAACCATCCAAAGTAAATGCTTAGGGCGCAGTACCCATATCAAAGCCCCTCAATGTAGGTGTCATGTTTTTTCAAAATACCAAGCAGCCCCAGCAATCCTACACATTACACTAGGAATGGGAGAAAGGGAGTTCCTTTTTAAAAAGTCAGTCTTTTTTTTTTTTCTCTTCTTTGTTGGGGGGAGGGGAGGTACAGTATCTGATTTTATTATCTAAAGGCTACTATAACCCAAGTCATGTAGGCACACAAGGCTAAAAATTCTGTTCTTAGAGAAGTTATAATACAACAGTAATAAATGTCATTAAATATATAGAGAAGCAATTCTGGGGGAAAAAAATAACACAGACCACATAGACTTTATTATGGGTTTAGAGAGAAAACTACTTCCAAAAAAGGTCAGAACATGAAATTAAAAAAAAAAAAAACAAACTGTGATTTTATTATTCATGCCATCTATCTTCAGTTGTGGCAGGCTTTTTTTCACAGTGCCCTTCATCCAAACCATAGATGGAATGGACTTTAAAATAGGGAGAAAATTTTTTTTAAAAAGTATTCTCCTGTGCCCAAAGAGCAGAATGTATTTATGCAAAGAAAAGCATGAAAGAAAGGAGCAAACTCTGCCTCCATAAAGGTAAACATTTTAGGTGATTTAGAAAACTGTAAGGTTTGGTGAATAGTCTCAGAGGGTTTTATGTTGGCGTGTATAATAATATTATTATTATAGTAAAATTATAGTAACAAATAATAATGCAACATCATGTTACAATTTGCTTTGCTGTAGCATTCAGAGTATCTTAATCACAACTTCTTTTATAATCAGAGAAAAAAAAATGTTCTTCATTAGTTCTCTGAGTTGTTCTGTGCAGTCCATATACTGAATAGTCAGTTTCATATTTTAGGCTGTTGTAAACAGCACACAATCGCTTGCTCACTCCCCCACTCACAAGGAAAAAACTGGAGTTAAAAAAACTAATATTCATGTGTTGAGATAGGGTTTAATAGGACAGAAAAGGAAGTTAGTAGTAATAACAACAGTAACAAAAACAATAATAATGCTATAATTAGAATATATGAAACAAGTGATGCCCAGTGAGAGCAGTGCAATTGCTCACCATCTGTCATGTGATGCCCAAGCAACCTTCCCCCAGCTTTTTATTGCTGAGTATGCTCCCATGCAGTCTGGAATATCCCTGTGATCAGCTGGGATTGGATTTCCCAGTTGTGTCTCCTCCGAAATCCTTGTGCACCCCCAGCCTCTCTCTGGTGGGGTGGGATGAGGAGCAGAAGAGGCCTTGGCCCTGTGTGAGCTCTGCTCTGCAGTGACTAAAACATCCCTGTGTTACCAACACTGTTTCCAGCACAAATCCAAAAGACTGCCCCATATAAACTGCTGTGAAGAAAATCAACGCTATTCCTGTGAAAACCAGCAGAAGGGCTTGTGTCAAAGCAGGTCCATCAAGGCTCCACAACCACCCTCTCCTAACACCAAATATTTAAATTAAAAGTAGAAAATGATGGTGTGATCTTTCTGCAGGAAACAGTATCTTTTCCCTGCACTTGGCAAGATCTTTTTATTTAAAAAGAAAAAAAAAGTACTGAGTAGCACTGCACACTCTTGAATATTTATTAAATTATATTTTAGTGGCAGAGAACATGCTCTTTAAAAGCTTTTATAGCTGCATTTCAAATTAGTAGAGTGTTTTAGGATATTTGCAATGATAGAATCTGTTCAAACTGCTATCATGTTTTAGTAGTTACCTCCCAAGATTAAAATTTTATCATAAGCACAGACCTCAATACAGTGGAAATTTTATCTCAGCTACAAATACTGTAACATAAAATGAATAGAATCTGAAGTAAGGTTTTTTGCATGTTTTAGTATATAATACAAGGAATTATGCAATTGAAAATGAGTGTAATTTCAGAGACATCTGGGCAAGTAAGTCTCAAAATTTTCTGCTTTTATCAATACAGTATCAGAATTGTTCAGTTAACTATTTTAAATGGGACGAAAATGGCTTGCTTTTTCTTTTTTTTTCTAAGTTGCTATTAACCCTAATAGTTTTTACTTAACTTAATGCAAATTATTACAAATATGTATTTGCACATCAGTTGTCATCAGAGAGATACAAGAGCTTTGGAACATCATACTAGAATGCTTAAAAATTATTTTTTGAGCTTGAAGATTTCATTTATTGTTACAAAAGCATGATATTATACAAATTTTAGAAAGTGTATTTTAAATATGTAGTAATTTTTTATATTAAATCTCCAAAGTGTTATCATTAAATCAGTGGCAAAACTATTATTGCAGTAAAAATGCAGAATCAAAAATTCCTGTGCTATTTTTTGTTTAAGCATTTATTGTAACAACTTGAACATAGTTGTTTAAGATAATATTAGATCAAAAGTGACTAATTATCCAACCACTAATAATTGGGGTTTTCTCTCTCACACACTTTCATATTTCATTTCCTCTATTTGTGTGGCTAAATTCACCCTTGTTCCTAGACATGGCTGAAGAGTGCTTGCATGGCTTTTTCCACTGGAAAGCCAGAGGAATGGTAGCCACTAGCAAAGGATAGGTAACTTAAGGAGTACTGGCATCTTCAATACCTGAAGTGAGTTTGTGTTTTAGCTTGTTCTGCTACAGTTATACCAACCAAGGCAAGGTTCTTCAACCTAAGCTCCAGTGAAAGGGTTTAAATTATGGTGATTTAATTTGCAGCTGAAGCAGACAGAGAAAGCACACTCAGACTTTTACAGTAACCTAGGTGGAAATTGCTAAATTGCTGTGATTTTGTAATGTTGAATCTTATGCCCATAACTTCATACATGAAGCAGTTTGAACAGCTAAGTAATCAAAACTATGTGAATAAATAAAACGACAACCCCCCAACTTTGCTGTGATAACTTAGGAGTTTTAACTGGGTATCATATTTCTTTTTTTTTTCCTTTTAGATCTTTCCAAAATAAAGGTTCATGGGAAGTGGAATGTCAACAGACTGCTATGCTCACTGCTGGTGGATACCACAGAAACTGCAGTCCTGCTCTGTATGGCCAAGGCAATATCACTGGTTCAGAAAGTGATAACATTTTATCTTCTCATCTACTTCACAGAGGTCATGAAAAGAAAATAGTTTATAAATCTCCATTACCACCAGTGGGATATACCTTAGGATGTCCTGGGCCATTTCCTGAAGTGGGAAAAACCAGCAGCTCTCAGATCCGTGCTTACAATGCGGAAGAAATCAAATTATTGGTAAATAATTATTTTCCTATAAAACATATATTTGCAAAAATCCATCTGTGGACCAAATGCAGCCTTGGAGAAGACAAAAAGATCACTCTTGTCATTGTTATTTATACAGTGCCAGCCCAGCAAAAATGGAAATACCTTATCCTAACAGAAATGCTGTTTTTCTGGAGATTAAACATCCTCTACTGAGCCATACCTCTGTTCTAATAATGATGGTGATAATTACCTGCCATTATATGACTGTGAGAAAGATTTCTACATTTTAGCTTATTGGCTTCTATATTGGGGCACTTTGCTTTGTATTGACTATGTAAGAGCACTCTGCTTCAAGTATATTTCCATAATACCTGCAAACTTACTGCCATAAGTGCTGTTACACAAATCAAGTTCCTATTTGATCTACATCTCTTTGATTGATGGATGAAATCAGAAAAATCATGGCAACTATTTTCCATATGTTATCTCTTGTATTTGAAAAGAAACAGATATTTTAAGTGCTGTGATCTTTATTTTTCTTGAAGTGCAAGAGTAATAGGAAAGCATTCTTTCTTTCAGTTTTCATAGTCTGGAGATTATCACCCTCCATGACAAGTGGCACAAATCCCAGTTTGCCTAGGACAACTTTAGAAAATCTTTCCATAATTATTTGGCTTTAGAGCTTCCTTTAAATTTGAGCTTTATCCTCTTCCTTAGTATCTTCTCTTCTTCTTAGGCCTCCACTACTGGCCACTATTGTTTTGCACTTAACAATTAGCACTTTCCTGACCTCAAACCATGAAACCATACCATCAGTAAGCAGTGAAACTAAGAATGTAAGTGAGGAATGAACTACAGGCCTCCCTCTGTCCAGCAGTGGTACATGGATCTTTGTAACCAGGAGATCCTCAGCTGCAGGTGAACCTGTAGAGGGAGAAGAGGGAAGACTTCAGCATTTACCAGGAGGGATTGACAGGCAGTTTTACCTGGGGTTGCTGTACCCCCGTTCTACTGTCCACTTCAGAAATGAATGCACATCCTTTACTATCAGAGACATGGCTGCTGCAGACCTATCTCCATAGTCCAGAATCTCTCTGTTGATAGAAGAACCATAATGATGGGATGCAGGGGAAGCAGGGATTGCATTGCAGCCCTTCACTGACTGTGGTCCCATCAGCTCTGTCCCAGTAGGTTAATAGTGTAGTCCCAGATGTTCGACCTCACATCCATTTTTATATTCTTCTGTTTCACAGGAGTTTTAAGTAAATGGCTTTTAATTTCTCATGGCTTGAGACTTTTCCTTTTAAACTGGTAATCATGAAAAGAGTAATTTGGACTTTTCCAGATGAGTCTGATAAACATCAGTTCTTCTCTCTTCTGTTAGAAGTGTCAGACTGAGACACCAAATCACAAAGCTTCTGTTTCCTGAAAGCCTGGGAAAAATATCCATTCTGAGACACTTCTACAAGCTGCAGGGACACTATTTCCCAGCTGGCACTCAGGTCAGGGTCAATGCCAAGGATTTCCAGCTGGTGTGTGGGCAAAGTAAATAACAAAACTGTTAAGCAAGAGATCTAGGTCCAAATCAGTGGAATTGAAGCAGGTACAAGTTCAGACCACTGAAATTAAATCGTCACTCAGGCTGACATTGGATACCACAGCTTTAGTGCAGAAATCATTCAACAGTCTGTTACTCCACAGTTCTCTATTCAAATGCAAAGCTGTTGCGTTGAGAAGAAAGAGGGGGCAAATACACAGTATGTTAAACCAGAATTCTTTGACAGTTCTGGTAGAACTGTCAGGGGTAGAGAACACAGGGACAGGACCCATGTGAAATCTCCAGTATGTTCAAAACTTCAGAAAGTGTTACAAGGCACTAGTTTTCTGAAGAAGATTTGTAGCACAAATTGAAAACATCAGACTTCCAGGTGATGTCCTGATACCTACCAAAATTACTTTCTTGGTATTGAGGGAAGAGAGAAAATAGTCTGTAGGGCTTTAGACAGTGACTTACATCTCTCTGCCTGGTAGAGAATCTTCAAAGATTTGTAAATGTTCCATTGGAACCTCTGCCCTTTCACATTCTTAGATGTTGCAAGTATAGAGAGAGTCATTCTTGCCTTAGAATAAACTAGAAAGCTCAGCTGGGATTCACTGGAAATTCTCATCACCCCAAAAATCCTTGTTTCAAGGGTTTCAAAAACTAGGGAAATACTTTTTCCTCTAAACAGTACTTAAGGCTGTGCTTTCTTTCTGAAATGAACAACTTCAGATAATGATTGGTTGATCTTTTAGTCATAAAGACTTTCTCATGTTTCTCTTCAGATGATACTTCTTCTGGCTTTCAAGGCTTGGAAATGCAAGACTTTAGCCAGTATAATGAAAATTTAAATTAGGCATTAGGAAATTTTCTAATATTAGTCCAGGAACTTGCTTAATAAATAGATTGCAATGGAAAGTTGTGGAAATTCTACCACTGGACATCATTAGGAATTATTTTGACAGTCTTGATCTTACCCTGAAGCATGCTATAATCCATGCTTCTCACTCCTAGGTATTATTATTACGTAGATAAGTAGGCCCTCTGAAAATCTTCTATGTCACTCAGCAATTTTCTAGGCATCTCAAATTTAATTTTCATATATGAGCAGAAGCATGTTTAAGACAGGCATTTGTACTGGCTGCCTAAGATATATTGAAGTGTAGGGTTAGAGGAAACTACTCCCAAAGCATTCCAAGTTTAGTCACTATGAGACTAAAATTAGCCAGACCAATTTCTACTCTTGGTATGCAAAATCTTTCCTGAGAAGTAGAAGCAGCTAAAAATTAGAAGACTCGAACACTGGGGTTTGACCACTCATGATTTGACAGCAAGTGTTAAAATATCCCACGTGTTAAAGCTTCCTTGCTGCCCTGCTGAAGGCACATCCAAGAATGGTGAGACAGCTCAAGGGGCAAGTAAGAGATTAATTAGGCAGTTCTGTGTCTTTCTCTCTTTGAGAGAGCTAGCTTCCTGAAGGGCTCCTTCCCAGCAGTCCAGAATTAATTCCTAACCACTTTGGGTAGTTCTTATTTAAGGAGAAGATGTAGTTAGCACATATTTCATCTATAGAAATATGCATCTCTGTCAGATGCACTCCTTCATTTCCAGCAAATGATGAGGCAGAAAGGTGATTCTCATTACTGGTATACACCAAAGAAATAGGAGATTGGCTGGCACTGTAGAAAAGAAAAAATAGAGTCCTTCTTGCCTTATTACCCAAACAAGTTAGATGGAAGCTTACGATGAACCCGTCCCTATCCAGTTTCAGTTAGAAAACCAAAAGACATAAAAACAGTAATATCTGAGAAAAAGAAATTCAAAACCAGAGACCATGAATCTCATCTGAGACATGGATTAAAGCGCTTTCTTTGTGGTGTTTCTTCCTCAGAGGCCAAAAGTAAAGACAATAAAGAACATAATGAAAGAACAGACCAGAGGCTTGGAAAGCAAAGTGCTGCTAACAAGGAATGTTGCCTTTTAGACTTGCTTAGATAAAACCATCTCTCAAAGTGCATGAAAAACGATGCATTAGGGACCTATCTAAAATCATAGTCTGTGATGTCTGACCCTCGGGTAAGGAGCTGTGGGGAGCCATGTCCGGCTTATTCTAAGTGATCAACATTCTTCTCTCAACTCTGAGGAAATTCAAAAATGTCTCATTTGGAGTTTGCAGTATATTTCAAGAAGAAACATATCAAAGGATCAGTCAAAGCGAAGGGCATTTAACAGTTTGGGAAGATAGGTTGATCATGATGCCAGTCTGTTTCCAATGACAAGTCAGTAATTGTAAGCATTGTTATCCTGAATCTCTAAGAATCCTTGAAAACTTGATGTAAAGTTTCTGAGACTGGCACCTCTGTAAATCTGCAGTCCATAAGGAAAAGTCTGACATAACATTTTTCTCTAGGTGATGACACCTATTACATTTGTATTTCAATTTCATATTTTCCCAGTTTCTCATGCTTCTCACTGCAGGTATTTTGTTTGCTCAGCATTGAATCAGTGATTTCATAGCTGGTGTTCAGAAGGAAAACACATGGTGATTCTTTAAGTAAAGCCTCCAAATCCAGTGTATTTTTCATAATACAAAAGGCTTCTTCAAATAATTTAAAATAGTACTAATAATTCTGTCACTGAATCTTGACATCACAAGATGTATTTGTAACCTAGCCCACGAAGGAGAAAATGGCATGTAGCCATGGCATTCAGAATGTCAGGAAAAACTCTTCATATGGGAACAGTGATAATTTATGAATGGGAAATCATGCATGTGTTTATGAAGAAAATCAAAGGCAGGCAATGTCCCTCCATTTTCTTAGAGGATTGGCATTCTTTCCTATTCTTGCTAGTACAAGGATTGAGAGAGGGCTGTTATGGCACAAAGTGATCCAGTACCTTATAGACATCTTATTCATACATGTCAAATTAAGTCATTTTTTCTTGCCCATCATCTTAATACATTGATTTGGAGCAACTGAAAAAAGGAAGATTCTGCTTTTTCTGTGAATTTCATTTTAGGAGCCCTGTACATCAGGAAGCCTCTCTCACTCAAGAAGGATGGTATTAAACTCAGAATCTATTTCCAGCTATCACTTACTTCTGTACTTTGAAAAGAAAAGGGGTTTGCTATAGGCAATCTCTACATTTCATCTCAGAATCTGCTGCAAAGAGTTTGAATGGATTGGTGCTTTACAGCATTTTTCTAATTTGTATCTTTTAGCCTTAAAAGCTGCTAAAGAGTAGTTTTCAATGAAGTTGAAAACTAAGTCCAAATCTATCTCTAGTTCCTGTGGAAATAGAGAATACCCTATTCTGATACAGTGGAGCCTGGAGTAAAAATTTATGGATGTAATAGAATTGGCCTTTTCCACAGACCATCTAAATATTTGAATTCCTATTTGATGTGCTGACATATAAAGTTCAAACATTTTTAAACTCTAGAAAAAAACCCCTGAAATTCTAGACTAATAACTTTATCAGTAACTAAAACCATTTAAGATATGGTTTAACTAAGACTAAAGTTGTCAATCATTTTTCCCAATATATGTCAATATAAAGATAGATTACCTTTCTTTTAATATTAAAACTCCTATGCTAAGTTTTTTTCCTCAGCCAAATCTTAAAAATTCATGTCATAAAATGCATTTATCTCTACAAAAAAAAAAAGCATTGAATCTATTTAAATGGCATAATATCTTTAGAAAAGAAAAATTGTTTCATATTTCTTTTGCTAAAGATAATGAATGCATCTTAGGTATTAGCAAGAAAATTAACAAAAATTGGTGCTTAAAAATTAGAACTTGTTCCAGCAAGGATTTACACATCTTTTGCTTTATACAACTCTGCATCCCATGACAACCATCTAAAGGCTGATTATTGGTATGGTTTGTATCTGAGTCTACCAAATGCTCATTAAATGAAAAGATTTTTCAGTGAATTACTTGCAGTGAACAAAAAATTTAGTACATTCTCCAGAACATCAGGGCTTGGAGTTAATAGTACTGAAATGAGCACAGGTTTTCTTCCTTTCCTCAGAAGGCATGATCACAGAATCAGAGAGCTAAAATTCTAGGAGACAATCAGCAGTATCCAACACTAATTATACTCTGTAATTACAAAAAAAAAAAAAAATATCCTTTGCCCTGGTCTACATTATACAAATAACTAACATAACCTGTAGTTGATAGATTTTGGATGTTCTGGAGCAGCTTAATTCTGTCTACTGAGATATTTAAATTTTTAATGGCTAAGGTACATCCTAATGCTATGAATATCAGAGGTAATCAAAACAATGTTCAGTTCATGTCATCTTGGCACATGATGCCTTTAAAAATGTATGCCTTTAAAAATGGTGCTTTCTTGAAGAGGTGTAAAGCATTATAGTTTTAGTAGCTGCTATAGGTCAGGATGTTTTTTTCATCTAAATTTGATAATGCAAACACATAGCACTTGCTGGTTTTTCCTAACCATGACTTTCTATTCATTACTCAGGCTTCCCCTGAGATGTCCTTCCTTGCAACAACAGAAAAGTTCCTTCAAGAGGAAGAGAAACATGCAAGAGAATTTGAAGAACGTTTAAATTCACACCTTGAAGAGCTGCGAAGATATTCTGAAAATACTCTAAAAAAATATGCCAGGATGCAGCAAAGCAGGCATACTTAAGCCAGTCGCACAATTAAGAAAAGCAAACCAAGTAATCACCCATGAGTTTCTCAGAACTAAAATCTGCAACTAGCTGTTTAATGTATTTAGGCACATTGCCAATAGCATGTATTTGTAACACCAAGTTTTCAAGAAAATCATCATTATCCTACAGATTTAAATACATTGTAACTTGACTATATTACAAAGTAAACTCTAAACATATTCTTAAATATACAGGTGGGTTTTGCACAGTTAAATGGTGTGACCCTGTTGCAGCCCTGTAAATTCTTACAATTCTGCAATGTACAGAGGGTTAATAAGTGGAATTATTCCCTTGCAATTAGAATCAACCCAGAGAAATTTTCTAGATAGTACAGAAAAATAATAAAGGCCTTTAACCATGTCTCAGCTTCCGGCATGAAAAGCTTATCTATGCTCTGGTGATTCTTGGCTGTGGAAATAGCTCCTGGGCCTCTGGAAATGCTGCTCTGTGAGAACAACATTAAGAGACCAAGCACAAGTTTTGAAGCCACCCATATTGCCCCTTTAACCAGACCCAACTTTTACCAGATCAGACTTCACTAGGGGCAGAATCTGATCTCAGGCACTTTACATTAAGACTACAATTTTTAAAACCTGTATTCAAAAGCACCTATTTTGGATTGAAGTTTCGTTACCATGTTGGCTCATTGTTTAGCTATATTGGAACAGTGAGGAAAAACTTTAACTTCAGACATCATGTGATCAGTCTTAGGTAAGGGCCTAAACACTTTACATTTTCCTTCATCATAGGGAAACATTATATAACTGAGTAGAGTTAATTCAACTCCATGTGCCGAAAATCTGCATAATATTGAGATTCCTTTTATTTGCAATTCATACTGAATTCTATTGCTGTGCAAGCGAAACTGAAATTACAGACACTGTTGATGAACCACCAATTTCAGTGAATGAGATACTGAAGAACTACTTTTCAGCATATACTGTTGCCAACTTCCTGGGAAAATCTGGATAAAAATAATACCAGGCTGTCAAACTGCTCCAGTTTGTGAGTAAAAGAAGTTTCATTAATATTCAGGACCACGGCTAAAATGTAAATTGTTTTTCGATGCTATATTTCCACTAAGACAAAATACACTACATCATACTTACACAAAATACCAAGATTTTAAATACCAGTTTGGCTCAGCTTGCAGTAAAATGAGCAATGAAGATGAGAACATCAAAGAATCTTTTACAGGAAAATTCAGGAAAATTACTAGACTCAGCTGGAGGAACAAGGACTGAATAAAAAGATGACGGAAGGACATCTGAACAAACTAAATATATACATATTCTCAGCTTAGGGGGAGATGCAGTTTTAAAAGAATTAATGAAGAAATTCAGAAACCTCTGAAAATAAAGCTAAATTTAAGCTGGGAAAGATCTGTAGAAGCAAAAAGACAGCAAAATACTTTCAGAAGAGCAAAATAAATAGCCAGTTAGCTGGAGTCTTTTGCCACTCTCAGATTCAAACATGCAAGATGACATTCTGCTCCAGATCTTCTAAGAAATTTATATTTCCCTCCAGTCCAGGCCTGAGGATATCTGGTATAGGTCTGTGAGATGATGCAGAATGAGTGAATGAAATAATCAAAAAATGTGTACGATGTTTTGGGTTTTTTTCCCTAAAGCTTTTTAAGATCTGGGCAAGCTACTGATTTTGGCTAATAAAATACCAGAGTTAGTTTCAGCCTGGCTTTTGTTCAATGCCATATAATAAACTGACTGTGAGAAGCACTGAAAACTGTGAAATACCTGTATCTGAGCAGCCTACCTGTTACTGCTATTGCCTGCTCCAAGAGCATTGTGCCACACATGTGCTGAGACACGATGGCTCAAGGTGCCGTGCCACTGGTTTGAGTACTTCAGTTGCATTGAAAGGTAACTGAAATGGTGAGAGGTGTCTGAAGGAGATGCACGTTCCTGATGTTATCATGCCGAAAAATCTTTAAAGAATGATGGACAGCACAAATAATACAGACTGAGAAACTACTCACTTATGAACAGGGGTTGGATATGGATGTATATCGTTAAAAATAGGAATAATCAGAAGGGTCCAAGGCTATAAATTCCTGAAAACACCAATTAAAAAAAAAAAAAAAAAAAAAAGAATTATTAATCATTAAGCTATTAAGCTCATTTGACAGGACAAGGTGCAATCTTTGGGAGCTGCAAATTGCCAAAAAAATACAGAAAATTTCTATTCTACTTTGTGAATAGCGAGGCAATGGAAAATTTTTGTAAGCTGCTGGACTTTGATGATTTTTCAAAGCTGTACTGAAAAGCAATTTTTTTGCTCCCAGTTCAAAGTCTTGTTTTAAATACAAAGAACAATGGTTCAGGCTGCCACCAGCGGGTTGTTTTTTTTTTTGGCTGAAGGAAAAACAGAGGTCAAACGCATGCAGTTGCCAACATGCTTCATCAAGATGTAATTTTGAAATAGTTGGTGGCATAAGAGCTGCCAGATCATTGCTGTCCAATTCATTCCCCAAAACTTATTCTGAGGGGGTTGAAACAGCAGTTACTGAATACTAAACAGCCATTTAAAAGTGGCTCACATGAAAGTTGGATATTTAGCACATTTTCTTCCATTTCTTACTCTCTCCTTTTATGTATGGGAAATTTAGGAGTGTAAGAATGGAAGAGTGTCAGACAGTGGGTACTCTGAGCCAATGTAGAGAGGAACGCAAACTGCAGCAGCAAAACATAGTGCCAAATGAACACAAAACTAAGCAAACAATCACAGGCACGGCTCTTTTGCTTTTCTGATGGGTAGATTTAAACAACAGCCAATAAATCTCTGCTGTGATCAGAGACAGTGCAGGAAGTGCCTAACCCCCCAGTGTCACTGCTCTGGCTTTATTGTGTAACCGGTTCTAATTCCTGGTTTAACAGCGGTACAACAGCGCACAGAATCAAGCCCACCAGCACTTAATAATTCAAAGCTCAACTAAACACCACTGGTGGGAATGAAAAGGAAGCCATCAACAGAGACTGCTGAATGCATGAGCCCCAGGTGACTTCACAGCTACGGTCTGTCATGCCAGTCATCAAAGCCTGGATTACACAGCCAGCTCAGGTATGTGCTGAACTCCACTTGCTCCTGCTGCTGTCTGCTCCTGCATCTCCCACAGACTCAACAGCTGGGAGACCATGCTGGGGAGAAGCTTCTATCATTGCCCTCTGGTTTTACCACCTACAACAGCCACTTATATCATTCACAATCTTTTTTTACCTCATTTTATTCCATTCAAAATAGCTACCCACTAGATTTTACACACAAACTGCCTTGTGCTTGGGAAATACTTTTTTTCTTCTTCTCTCACACAGCTGCTGAGAAAATGCTAGGTTAAGCAGAGTTCATTGCAACTGGCCAAACCAATGTGGGAACTATGTGTTGTTTTTCCCTCACTGTGGGGATCAGATCTCAAAGTTCACTGTGTTGGAGTTACTGTTTAATCACATGGACACCCTCAAATCCATAAATAGGTTGTAATTTAATGTACTGCATCTAAATTTCTTCTAGGGGATTGAGCAATGCCCCTAGACTGTGATATGCTGCATTCCTGTGTCTCTTTCTAAACCAACAGATCAATCTGTTTCTTTCACCTCTTCCACAGCTACAGGAGTGTTCAAAGCTGTACATGAACCATCTGAGCACTGAACACAGTCTGAAAAAAGAACAGTGCATCTTCTCTGGTGTGTGCATTTAAACTGAGTATCAGTGAATAAGTAAATATTTCCTTGCAGATGGATTGAAACATGAGACCAGGAACCAATCTCTCTAAGCTCCTAAAATACATGTTCTTCCTTCAGACCACAGGCAGTGCCGCTGGCTTCTCTCACTTGGCTTTGGGGAGCTGGGGCATGTGTAACACAGCTGGGCATTTACCCACTGCAAGAATACTTGACACGATCGCTTTGTTTTCTTAGCGCTTCGCAGACATTTATAAAAGTCCATTCAAACCTTGATGTTTAAGTATTTCACTCAGGTTTGATTTATGCTTTGAAAAATAGAGTTTAAAAAACTGCTGCTATAACTTGATTTATCAGAAGGCAATGGCAGGTTTTTAATGACTTCACCTGATAATGAGCACTCTTGGAAACCGTAAGACACTGCTGAAGAAGTGTCTCAGCATGAGTTTTCTGGAAAATGTATGTAATAAATCATTCAATTTTGCCCACAAGCTACTCTATGCTGGGAAAAGGTTTGAAACCCTATTTCTAAAACATTTTTGATGGCAACTGACAGTTGGAGTAATACATACAGTTAAAAAAACAGAGGCACAGTTACACTTTTGGCTGAGAAGCTCACACAAGTTGACATTTGGGAACCACCATTCATTTACTTCCCCATTATTACTCAGTGATTTTTGACAGTTTCTGTCTGCAGAGGCTTCATACCTTTTTTCCAAATCCACATTCTCATATTCAATACTAGTAAAAGGGAATTTGGTAGAAAATGTCAGAATCCAACTTCATTGTTTACTAGAGAAAAAAATATTGGGTTTTTTAAGCTGAACTGTGAAATCAATTACAGCTTCTACATAAGGAACCATTCAGAAAGTATACTATTTTCCTCTCAATTAGCATTCAGTAAAATTGCACATTTCAGAGAACTGAAATACATGTCTTTAATTAGCTATGGGTTCATATTAATAGACATTTATCTCTGAAAATATTATTAGTGTGACACAAAGAATTTACAGATGACAAGAGAAAAAAGAAGGGCATAAGAAAAAGCAGCAGAAATGTAACATCTCATTAGAGGAATAATCATAAGTGTTATCTAACCCAACTGACCTTTTACCTATTATCAGCCAGTTCATCAGTTCATTGCTCTTATGTCACACACTCAACTCTCATAGCAAATGAAGGTGGGGCAAAACCACATAAGGACTCCAAATTCAATTTTGGGGAAGACTCTTAATTATAAAATCATTGCCTGGGCTCATAAAAAAGCCCTGCAGGTAGAAGGGACTGAAATAAGCCACTGCTCAGAGATGGGGAAGTCACAGGAAATTCATTAGAGCCATCACTAAATATTACAGAACAAGAAGGGTCAGAAAAAAACTAGTTAAGAATCTGTGGAAGAGGATGCTGAGGAGGAATCTGTGCAAAAAGTTATCAGAAACTGCACTTCTATTCTAGACACCCAAGACACTAAGTGCCCTGCAGGATATGCGTATTTAAATTGCAGACAGTTTTGGTCACTTGCTCAGGTACAAATTTTATTCAAGCTGAACAGCTCAGTTGAAAAAGGTGCAAACTACCAGAGCTCCATTGTAGACATCCCTGACTGAAATAAAATAAAATAGGACAAGGATTTGGTGCCTGGGAGAACAGAAACAGCTGGGAGATGACAGACTAAGCAATTACCTTTACAGATTCATCTTTTCAGAGCTCTCCAGTTGAGGGAAGCAGTTGTCAGTGCAAAGCACAGATAATTTCAGTGTCAGCACATGGCTCGCTGAGCACAGGGGTTTGCCAGCAGACTTCCCGCTGGTCACTCAGTGGCCATGCTGTCTGTGCAGTTTGTTGTGCAGATATCCCAACTATGATGCAACCTGCAGGGGGGAACAACCTCACAGTTCATCCAAACTCTTTCTTTAGGCTTTAGTAAACTTTGTATTTCAAAAACATCTCGGTCTTCAAGGCCAGTTTTATTCTAGACACTATTGACAGCAGGAGCCCCGCATCAGGAGCCATGGCTACCCTTGCACCATCCAGTATCTGCATCATTCCCAGGGGAACTGGTTTATAGCCAGCCATAGGCTCACCCTGCTGTGGGAACAAGGGCCTTAGGGCAATAAACCTCTCACCTGAAGTGGTTTTTTTGTAAAGCAACTTTGGCTGGCAGCAGCATTCTGCACAGGAACAGTACATGGGGGGGACGCATGAAACACAGCCCCCCTCTTTCATTGGCACCTCAGTGAAGAGTCCCACTGACTTCACTGGGATTATCCCTGAGCCAAAAGACTACACATGAGGGAAAGACTCAAGGGGTCTTTAACTTTCAGCACAGAAATATTTCCTGCCATGCACCAGTGCACCATAGCATCACATTCGTCCTTGCTTGGCCTGCATTTAAGTAGCAGTGAAGAGTTTTCAATCTCCTTCCCCAAAATCTTCTGAAGGTTAATGCCTATTGAGTGCCTTAAAATACTTGGATGGGAAAGGGCTGTAGTAGAATACAGGATCATTGAGGCATTTTGATGAGAAGTTGTAGCTTAATTTCCTAGAATTAAACTGCCCAAGCTGTGCTCACAGCTTCCTTCCAATGAGGGGATGGAGGCATGCCACAGGACAGCAGCTCACTTCAGCAAAAGGATCAGAAACCAAAATTACAATGTTACTTTTCCCTTATTAATAAAAGAAATAATCAAGAGCTGTATGCAAAACCACCTTTTTATTGCCACTTACACAGTTTCAAATATTGAACATTCAGATAAGCAACTATCTGTATTTATGTAGTTTGTTATTAGTTACTTCACCATAACCTGGCAGAATCTCCCTATCCATATTCTGTAAGATCCCATCCAGCAGATCCTGAAGTATTCACTTTGCATGTTGGCATCTCACACCAAAAAGAAATTCTTTTTGAGTGAACTATAGAGTGGTTGATGAAAAAATTATTACACAATGTAGGCTTTCACAATGTCACATTTTTTTCAAAATAATTTGAAGATTCCAAGACTTCTTTTATTCAAAAAATAAATATATCCTTTCTGAATCAAAGCACTTCATATGACATTAAGTACAAAGAAGAAATGTACTTCTTTGGAAGTTCTGAAATAGACATACAAGAGCTCATGGGAGCAACATTATCTGTAACAGTGATAAAAGCTGAAAGCTGATTTTTTACAAATTTATAGCAGAACACGATTTCCTTTTACAATATAGAGCTTCAAATAGCTTTAAGAAAAACACCATTTTTAAAAGTCTGAAAGGCACGTAACTGGACAATAAAACGTACTGGCATATTCACTAATACGTTTTATGTTACATTCCTAAAGAGAATCCGTGGGACCCTAGCCAAGAGAAAGACTGAAAATACCAGCAAGATCCTTTGCAAAGTACTGAAAGAGTGGCAGAGAGTTCCTTTTGGCTCTTGGTAAAATTAATATCCCAAAGCTAGAGAGTCTGAAAAGCTGCATCATTCAGTTGTATTTGGACGAGTCGCTACATAAACAAACACAACGATCAGCAGTACTACGACAGCCAGTGTAGGAAGCACCACAGTGGTGATCTGCTGCCGGGCCTCTTGCATTGCCTGTTTTCTCTCCTTTTTATCTTTGGAGGTCTCTTTTTTGGGTTTTCCTCTAAGCTGCCTCATCTTCCTCTTTGAATCCTTTTTTTGCTGAAATGTGGGACCAAAGGGAGTGGAACAACAGAAGATTGTCCAAGGTCTTTTGAAACAAGAGGCTGAAGAATTCCTTTTCCGTTGAGTGGTTAGCTGTGCAAGAAACTGCAAAAGAAAGAAAACAATTCTTTTGAGCACGATCTACACATATTCCAGTCATTAAAAACATTTCCAGCTCCACTTGGTAAGTCTTTTATCCAATGGACACCAATGCAGCTTCTTTCAAGGGAACAGAAGCATGGAGTTCAGCTTATCCACATAACACTTCCCCATAAAAACCAGAGCAGTTCACCATGGTGTGTATCAGTCCAAGAACCCTGAACTTGTACTCTGTTAAGCCAGAAACAAAGCCCAGCACCATACATTTATCAGCTAAAGACAATGAAAATAATCTGAATTAGTCTTGCATCAACACAGGGTCCCAGCTGCTCCTTCTTGAAACAGCAGGAGGCTCCCTGCTCAGGGGCTGTGGCTCCCACAAACCAGCAGAACAAGGAGGGGCAAGCACATACCCTGCCACAAGCATTTATCATCCACAACAGGTATTTATTGGCATAAAGGGTACTCCAACAGGAAGAAATGGGGAGAAAGAGCTGCATAATTTAATACTTCTGGTTCTGCTGCCACACAACAAAGTCTAAATCATAACATGACTCAGTGCTGTCACTCTTACTGCACCTGTCATTCTCAATAGAAAAGAAGCCCAAGCGATAACGAGCCTGCTAACAAACCACTGGTGTAGACAAGAAGTCATCAGTAAAGTAGAAGGCAGTTGTTCTAAAGCATCTCCCAGACAATTTTTAAATACGAAAGTATCTACAAAGTGAGACTAACAAAAACACAGCACAGTATGAAAGCCTCTGAAATGAGAGTTAGTAGGGGCTTAGTATTTCCGTACCCAAAGTTTTTTGCCCCTGAGCTGCCTGGAGCTGTGCAATTCCCTGACTGCACAGCAAGGGTGGATGCCAGCCATTGGTTATATTCTTCTCTATCAAATTCCCCAGTTCTGCCATGGCACAACAGCTGGACACAGGCCACATGTAAATGAACACAGATTTGGAGGATAATAATTACTGTTATCAAATACTGAGTTGAATTGAAGTTAAATTATGAACTCAGGTTTTTCCATCACTCTAATAGAATAAAATGTAGTAGAAATCAGTGGGTTACTGCAACAACTTCTTTTCTTTCTCTCTTACTTATATCAAAATGTAAAGATGATTTTAACGTGCTGCTGTAGGTGAGGAACATATGTCATCAAGCAAAAGTGCAATGCTCAGTTCACCCAAGACACAATTTCCTCTTGATATGTTATATCCGGCTGATGCTACAAGTTGTCTTATGACTACTTTTCTGATAAACAAGAGGTTTCACTGAAAGAGAGATGCTTTCTTTTGGTGTTACCACTCAATCTCATTCATCAGCCTGATCAAAAAAGCAAAATGGAACTACAAACACTCACATATAAAACAAGAATCCTCACCTAGAGGTTATGTGCAGCTACAAAAGAACTTTTCATCCTTTCTCACAGGTAATTGCCTGCTGTGAATCTCATCAGGCAATTACTTTGCATCATTTAAGGTACAATGCGGAAGAACACCACTAAACTTGAACTGATGGAAGCCACCAGACTATGTATAGCAAGCCTGTGGTACTAGAAAACCAACAGCAAGGCAAAGAATCAATAATTCTGGCTTTATATGGTCCATCCTGGATGCAATCTAAACAAATAAAACCAAAACAACAATAAAAAAACCCACTGCCGACAAAAAGACTCAAGCATGAAAAGATCTAAGTGTTTAGCTGGATTCACCAATTCTGTATCCCCTACCTAGACATCTTTCAGGAAGCTGTTTTCTGATCATAAACTTTGCAGATTCACCTTGCACTCTGTGGCAAACCCTTAAATTTCAGTTTTGGCATAGCACAAAAGGGGAATTTTGGTGCCTAGGATATCTTTCAAAAGAAGAAACAATAAAATTCAAGTCTTAAAAAGAATCAATTCCTTCTGCATGGTACAGCATTAGAATCAAAATATGTACCATTCAGACACCGGAAGTGGTCAATGAACTTCATGATGGGAAGGTAAACAGGAATTGGATGGAGCAACTACATACAACACCCTGTTCCCATCTTTTAATCAAATGAGCTACGTAATTTCTAAACTTCCACAACCTTCTTCTCAGCAATCCTCAATTCTGCCTGACTCAGGGCAGAGCTTTTGGTATTACACCACCTGCATGCCATGGGTTTCTGGTTTGGTGGTGTTGATTATCACTTCTCTAACTTCTGAATTTCCTCCAGTGCAAAACACATTTTTTACCCCTTCCATTTCCATTCCCTCTGCTGCTCTGCTCACAAGATTTATTACCAAACTCCAGAAAAACTACTGTGCAAAATGATGTTTTACATTTGTCCTTTGGGATAATTAGCCAACTGGAGCATTTCAGGCTGTATTTTTATATTATTTTCTGTTTTCACTGTTAATGTATGTCTGCAGGTTTTGTATCTGGATTATCCACAAGACCCAAGAAGTGATGGACAGAAAAAGCTTCTGGGACTTTCTGTGTACCACAGTAACAAAGAGGAGTTGTCATGAAACCAATCTCTCTAACAATAAATGTATGCCTTGCTCTGTGCAGCATTGCTTACTACCCAGACATTTAAAACATCAGGATGGTTTTTTTAAGTCTATTTTGAATGGATATTTCATTCTCAAGCAGAATTATACCAAGCTAATTACATACACTAACATCTGACAGCTTAGAACAGAAAGCCTTCCCGCAAACGTCAGCACCACTTGAATTGCAAGTTGACACTCTCCAGTTTGGGAATCTGGCATCAATCTCCAAATACATTTCCAGTAGATTGGGTTACTTGGCTTTGCTACTAGCAGAGATGGACTAGCACAGAAACTGACAGAGAGTTTTCAAAGAAATGAGCCGTAGGGTTCATCTTAACTGAACCATAAAATGGAAGTGGTGAATCTCTGCAAGTTGCTGCCAGGGTCCTGCTGCCACCAGGTGCCCAGCTGTGACTGCCAGGATTGGACAGTTGCTGCAAGAAACAACACCTTCCCACAGGAAAAGTCCAGGATGTTGTAGATTCTGCTATGTTCATCCTGGAAGGAAACAGCCCTGAAAAACCAGTGCTCAGCTGGATATGAGGAAACTCTACAGCCTCTGTTGTACAAGCACATTCAGGGTGCTTACACTGCCAAGCCTCTTACCAGCCCCTGTGGACTTCACTGACTACTAAAAATTATGGGAAGAAAGAAACAGATCCATAAAGCACATCAATGCAGTGACAGGGGCAGGATTACAACATTAGGGTCTTGTTCCCTCTGGCATGCACGGTCCATGAGAACAAATTATCTGACATTACTGACTGAGTACATCCTTCCTCAGCCAGCAACCATCCTGCTTGTGCTCTGGGAAGGCTGAATGCCAGAACATTCATGAACAGAGGAAGGAAGTAATACAGCATTGAGATGCGTGTAATTAACAGTCTCATTAGCACTGCTCATTTAAAACATCTCAGAGCAAGCCACTAACAAAAGGTCAGTGAGAAAGTGATGTCCCACAGGTACTTCAGTCTTGAGCAAACTTGAACCTTGGACCAGCTGCAGAAGAACTGGAAGCTCACCTTTCCTTCCCAGACAGAGGCTGTCTCCTTTCCATGCCAGTCTCCCCTGAACAGGGTGGGGCTCACCTCCATAGGCTTCACACATCCCATCCTCCTAAGGCTACACCCCATGGGTATTGCTCAGCTGGCCCAAACATCTGCCAAGGCGGAAAGTGATCACCAAACTGGTTCAACTACTGCCTTAACTGGGAAGTCAGCAACTCCCTCAACTGGGACACAAGTAGAACACCAACAGAAGGGATTAAGACTCCAGCAAAAGTGGCATACCTGTAGTCCACAACACTATGACAACAGCCTGGCACCAGCCAGACATGGTAACTTCACCTTACTTTTATCAATTTTGAAATTGAAAATTTGATAATAAAATTGCATGGGGAGATGAGGTTATTTTTAAGTCTACTATAGCAAAGTTTCCCCCAAAAGCAGAAACCTGCTGGCTAGAAAGAAACAATCTTGATTGCCAGGTAAAGAAAATGAGTGTAGACTTGGTAAAGTTGTTTGAAACGCCCATCTCACAAAGTCTACCCCAGCTTGATACTGAAGAGCTAAGGTTTCCAGGAGAAAAAAAAACAGTAAAAAAATTCAGGCTACTGAGGAGAAACCTAAAGACATCGTTCTTCAACATAATACAGATTTGCTAATTTAGTATTCTGGGTTGCCTACTAGAGCAATTACATTCCTCTTTGCCCACCATCAGCATTGCTTTTTATTTATAAAAGTGTTCTTCATTCTGTCTTCTGAGTTAAGTTACTCTGAACTGTTTCTGCAGAGCTAACATCAAAAGCTAAAAACATGAACTGGGGAACTGAGTCACTGAAGTCACTCCTACCAACACTGAAGTATTTTCCAGCATTGTAGACCAAGTCAATTGTGGCTAAGCAAGGATAATTTTATACCAGAAGGCTGTAGTGGAACCTGTAGGGACTGATATCCTTCAAAATATACCAACAATCTTCTAACCACATCTATGCCTTTTTTTTTTTTTTTTTTTTGGTAAAATTAACCCTGACCTTCAGTAATCTGCAGTTAAAAGCTCCTCACACCACACAAGGCTATTCCTGCAAGTCTTGAATGAAAGCCTTGACTCAGGCTACACCTGTGGAGTATTGCAAATTTGCATATCCTTACACATGCAACACATGCACAAAATATTTTGTTTATCTGCACTTAGGGTAATTGCATGTCTCGATTTCTGAAGAACTTACTATCACCAACCTTACAGCATGAATGTATTAACCATGTTAAACTGACTAATTTTTCTCCAAATCCAAAATTACAAGTGTATGCAAGCCAATTTGTCTCAACCTGGCTTCATGATCCTGCTACCAACACTGCAACATTTCTGGAATGGCAAAACTACTTGAAGTTCAAGCAAACAATATGACAGGAATTAATTTTTATAATTTACAATTTCCCTTAGGGATATAGATGTTACTGAGACATTAAAAATAAAATCAAACAACAAACCAGCAGACAATCTGAACATACAGTATTCAGACTGCCTTGACAGCAACTGGAAAAAAGGACACAAGACATCTAAGCAGACAATACTCTTCAGATTATTTGAGCATTAAAAAGCCCTCAAAACCAGTAGTTTCCAACCACCAAGACCCACCAGCATCAGAGTTGAGAATAACCCAAACTAACAAACTTAACAGCTTGTTACTTGTTTTTGCTGCTGGGTTGATTACTTCAGGGTCATGCAGCCAGAGCTGCTGTGTGGAGGCTGGAAGAACCACTGGGCCCAAGAGCTGGGAAGAGGAGGAAGAAGCCTGGCCAGCAGGGAACCACTGCTCAGCACTGTGTGGTCATTAAAACAGGAGCACTCCCCATCCTCATGACAAAGACCATTCCTCCCACCAGTGAAACGGGATTGTTCCTTGAATGCAGCCAAGGCCTCAGGCCATGGCACAGCATCCTCTCTTTGCACGGTCCCAGCTGAACGGACACAGGGGCTCTGTGTAGCCAGAGCAGCAGTGCAGGGCCTCCTCCACACAAAGGTGTAGTCCCCCTACCTCACAGAACTTCAGCTCCCTGCAGCCGAGGCAGGGACCTGACCGCTGCCAGGAGGCAGCACCTCCTGACAGAGCAGAAGCAACCCTAATGTGCTGCCCCAGCCAGCATAAGGAGCCCAAAACCCACAAGTTAGCTGAAATAATACCATTCTTATTTCCATCCTTAATAAAAAGTGGGGTCTAAGCAACAGAGATACTTTATTTCCCAGCTCTGAAACCAGCAAATGTTTCGTGTTTTTTTTATGATGACTGAACTGCATGTAATACTGTTACATAAACCATGGGTACTATTTAATAAAGAACAAGCCTTATTTTAGGCTACCTCACAAAATCACATAATTACACATCAACTGGATTGGAAAAGGCCTCTGAAATCATCAAGTCCAACCTGTAACCAGACACTGCCCTGTCAAATAGACCATAGCTCTAAGTGCCGCATCCAGTCTTATCTAAAACACCTCCAGTGACTGTGATTCCATCTCCCTGGGCAGCCCATTCTAATGTTTAGTCACCCTTTCTGTGAAGTTCTTCCTGCTGTCCAACCTGAACCTCTCCTGGTGCAGCTTAACACTGTGTCCTCTTGTCCTGTCACTGGCTGTCTGGGACAAGAGACCAACCCCCACCTGGCTACAACCTCTTTTCAGGTAGTTGTAGAGAGTGATACGGTCACCCCTGCACCTGCTCATCTCCAGGCTTCTTCTCCATGGAACAAAGATTTTTTTTTTTGTAATCATCACTTCATAACTGATTTTACCTTGAGATGACATACCACATTTTGGATGGGGAATTTTCCTGAGACTCTAAAGTCTGGCCATTGCAGGAATAGCATCAGCAAGGTCACCAGTTTCCCAGGTGATTGGGCCAGATTAGACATGCAGCTGAATGGGAATTTTGAAAAGTATTTCAGTAGGAGTCTGGAACAGATGTACAAGCAGGAATACTGGTGCATGGAGCTCTAGATGAGGTCTCCAGAGAGTACAGTTCTGTACACAGCCTTTCCATCCACTGAGGTCCAACTCTATTTTACCTCACAGTTTAGTTCTGGTAGATACGTAAAAAATAACAACCCTTACATCTTCTCTAGAGAACATGTTCACCACTCTGTGTGGCTATTACCCAGGTATGACTTGCAGCAGCACTTGGACCAGTTTGCACCCACCTCCCATGAAGAGACAGAAGCTAAACCTGCTTCTGTGTTTGTGTCAGACACATTGGGCATCCAGTGCCTTGAAAGCCTGGCTCTATGCAGGAAGCTTTTTGGGGAGAAAAAAAGACATAAAAGCTTGACTTTAATAGTTTTTAGGCAACTGCAGCAGTAAATGTCCAGCAGTATTTCCATCACATTCAAGCACAATTATTACACCTAATTTTTAACACTAAACGCAAAATTTTAGTTTAAAAAAATCATCATTATTTGACTGGTTCTATGTAAACACCTGTGTGAGTGACAGAGCAAAGATTTGTCAATCTGACTATGAGTTCTGAACCCTAAGTACTGGGCCTGCCCAAAGGAGTAGCAAAACACTTCAATCCCAGTAACATCCTCCATCCCTCTCCCCAACCTCCCCAGACAACCCGCTCTGAGCAACACAAAAGCGGCTCCATGACGAAGTGAATATTCCAGCTACAGGAGAGCTTCTTATGGTATTGGAACACAGTTCTGTGCAACCACTAAAGAGGGGAAATTATTATCAATCGCTTAAAAAACCCCCAATTTTTAATTTGTACAAGCCATCCCCTAACAAAACAAGCAATGACTGCAGCAACAGCCAAAAAAATAACTTTCCTTCTCCATGATAAAAATGCTATAGATCACCAATTCCTTTTAAACTGAAGCTGCACAGCAGAACTGATGCATACCTGAAGATAATGCTTGCAACACTAAATTTGAGATCTTCTGTTTCAGTGACACTGTCATGATTTCAGAGTTTGCTAAAATGAAGAAGAGCACTAAGAGAAAAATTTTTGCTCTGTGAAAAATGGATTTTCACGTTACAGCATGAGGCCAATTCTTAATATCATACAAATTTACCTCAGTCTATTTGACTGTAGCAAGGAATTACAATTAGCAAATAAAAATAACCCTGTTTTCAAGGGTGAAAGCTTTTAATTATACACGTAGCAATATGGAATATTAAGATTCTGTTTGAAGTCATTTTAGCATTATTTTTTAGTGAGAGGTGGTGGCTTTTTTTCTAAAGCTGAATTGACCCATCATTACTGGAACATCACATTTACTGTAAATGCAGCTTTGAGAGTCTCCAAACTACTCACAGCATTTGGAAAATGAAAGCCATCACTGAATGCTGCCAGAAAGTCAGAGAGAGCAAGGCCGCCAAAGCAGAAAGCTATTTCCGTATGATGCTCACAATTCTAAGGACTTGGGTACAGCAAGAAATCTCCATTAGAAACAAAGAGCTGGGGATTTCTGCATTTGGGGAGGCATTGTTAAACAGAGGCCAGGCAATGTGTAGGGCCATCCTATCTGCCCTGAATGCAGCAAAGAAACTGAGCAGAACGCAATTAAAACAAAATAAATAAAAGGGCAAGTTCTTTTGCTCCATGAACAGGTGGATAAATAACCCGTATTTTTCCTGGTAAAGAACCAACATCAAGACAACATTTCCAACAGGCAGTCTAATGAAGAAATACAACTAATGTTTACTGAAAACACAAGAAAAATAAACATGTAATTTCTGCCACTGCATGAATTAAATTCCTAGGGAGGCTGTAAAAGAGCTTGCCATTCTGCAGCTCTACAGCTACAGATGATCTTGCGCATAAATGCAGTAAACCACAATATCTACCATATGACTTGGTATTATGTGTTTACTCAGCTCTTTTCACAAAAGGTAATTTTCTCAGCTGTTCCTGACAAGGCTCCTTTGGATACAAAACATTTATCTTTCCATTGTATTTACAGAAATTCAGTCAGTTTCTAAACAGCTACATTAAATAAATAATAAACTAGTCACTGGTGTCAAAGCACCTCGAAATTAAAGTGCTGCTTTCCCAGACCAACCTTTGGCATCTGCCAAAAGGGGCAGCAACAGGAACCTGGAGTGAAAACGATGTTTCTGTTTTCCTGTCCATCTGCGTCAGCCCCCCCAGATCTCGAGTGTCACTGCTCACACCTCAAGCTGAACTGTCACCAGAGGGTAACAGCATTCATCTTCCGAAATGATGACGACCTGGATGGGAAACACACTTTTCCTACACGAGGTCTGGTTGTTGCTTCCCCTGTTCAAACTAAAGGCTTCCCAACACAGTCACTCTGTGAGACACCATCACTATAAACACCTTTGAGACATGCCAGGCACAATGCCAGTAAGTCCGAAGCCTGATGTTACAGTTTTGTAATGCAAACAGGAGAGTTGAGGGACTGTCACTGCTTTTCATTACAATTCCACTGTTTTTAAAACTTTGGCACTGAAACTTCAGTCCAGGCTGAAGATTGGAAGGCAGAAAATCCTTGCCCACAGCAAGCAAGGATGGAATGTTAAATCTAAAACCACAGAAACCACAGAGGCAAGAGGTGAGCCTGGGCGGCAGGTGTGTGTGTGTGTGTGTGTGTGTGTGTGTACACCTGTGTGTGCACTGGAGAGGGGAAGGATGCAGAGTGACTGTCAGAAGAGAAAAACTGGAAGAACAGTCCCAAGATAGCACAAATCTAGAACATTCAGAAATGTGTACTTCCTGACCACAGGACAATCTGTGTATGCTGGATCAAAACTATTAGTGAAACAGTTTGTTTCTTCAGGAGGCACAAAGGGAAATCTCACTCTCCTAGCTCAAAGATACAGAACTATCTGGCACAGGAATAAGCAAGATGGATGTGCACCTGTGCTTCTGAAATCCCCTGACAGTCCCACAGGGGAAAATGGACAGCACTGCACTGACAACAGTACTTACCATTTTATTCTATACAGTATCTTAGAGGTATTCACAGATGTAAAGCAAGCCTGATGCAATGTCAGAACACAGTGAATGAGGGGTTCAGATCTCAAACTCATCCCCTGTGGGGCTTGTCCGAAGCTCTGGTTTTTCAAGCTTTTCTTGGCACCGATAGCTTTCCAGTATGAGGCTGAGGAAAGACTGCTGGCAACATGCCTGTCTCTCCCCGCTTCTACATGTGCCAGGGAAGGACTGCATAACACTGGAGAGTAACTAAATCACACAGAAATCGACCCTAATACAATCGATGAAGTGGGTACCTGTTACTCCCCTACTTACTCGCTTTCCAAGCTTTATTTTAGAGCTTATGCAGTGCTGCCATTTGGCAGATTTCATTCCCACCTCTGCTGCTTTCTACACACTCTCACTTGATCTGGATAATCAAGCTATCAATGAATGAAATAAAAGCCTCCACCTTACATTGGAAGAGCACTAGAGGTTTAGGCTAGAGCTCTTCCTCCAGCAGCCAAAAATCAACACCTTTCCCAAATTCCTTTCGGTTACAGAAATGTTCTCAACATCATCGTGAAAACAATGCAATCAGGACACCTTTTCTCTGAAGGGGCTGGGGGGAGGGAAGATAAGAACTGAGACTTGCAACACAGGATGGGTGGGGAAGTTTTTCTTCCTACTACTGGTCTCAGTAAAATCTCATTCTGTTTACTCCCCAGCTTAAACCTGAAGTCTTATTACATTTCACTAAACAATTCCCACATTATAATAAAGCAGTCGGCTTTTCTGCCATGATTGATAGACTCTTTGCAATTATTTAAAGGGAAGGCACATAATTACATACAGCTGGATTAGGCTGATCAAATTCTTGTTAGTGTCTGTCAATATATGCATAATAAGACAGTGAGACATTAATGTAAACTGTTTTAAATGCAGAAAGTTTAATTAAGACTTAATAAAATTAAAAACAGAAAGAAGGTTTTGCACAGCCTAACCAAAGGGAATTGCTCAGCAAAGCCACCCTCTAAACACAAACCTGTTTTGCCTCATCAGGTTTGCAACACTGGTTCTTGCACCACCTATTTATATATTCTTATTTACAGTTCTACTGCCAAGACTTTCCCCCAGCTCAAAAACTTGGAAGCAAAAGCAAACGCTGTGAAGCCATGTGTGTAAGAGAGTCCATTATGAGCAAGCCCAGGTAGTCAGAGAAGGATGTCTCAGAAGTTACTCTACAATACTCAGCAAACGACAATTGATCAGTTCAACACAGTACAGTACAAGTGACCTCCTTTTAAAGCACTTAAGAAGGCCAAAACATCACCTCCCCCTATGCAACACTAGTCACATTCACCCCTCTCATTTAGTCCTGTACAGCCTCCTTTTCCACTCGGGTTGTTCTTAAAGCAATCTGCTACATTCACAGTGCTCTCAGTGACCAGTGATACAGGATACTGCATTAACCCCAGCAAGCTTAGCGTAAGACTAAGCTTCACTCCCTGCTGCATTTTTCCAAGGGTAGTCATGCTTGCGCACTGCCTTAGTTGTCCCTTTCCTGCAACTCCTAAGGACACAGTTGCAACTGATTTCCTAATGATGGCTAAAATATACTGAATGTTTGGTAGAGCATAGCAGCCCTTTGTGTAAGGCCATAGAGGCAGGGCCAGGGAGATCTGAGTATGGATACCAGAAGTCCAGTTGTCGACACGTGTTCCCTTTCCCCCTTCACTCAGTGATAATGACTCACTCTGCATATGAACATGTTACCACCATTTCCAACCTAGATGCCCTTGCTGTTTCTGTGCCAGGCATTTTCCAAGAGAAAGACCCAATGAAAAGGGTGCAGGAGCAACACCGTGCCACTGCAGACCTTCTCTCCACCATCAAGGATGCCTGTGCTTTTTTATTATTAAAAAGTAGGATAGCAGATCTTACAAAGAGAGAGCAATTCGCTCTCCCCAACACACCTATTTTCCCATGCTAAGATTTCCTAGTATGCTCCCTGCCAAATTAAAATCAAATTGAGTATGTTGTTAAAGAAAAAGACATTGCAGATTTTGATCTATTTTTATTAGCCTGCCAGTTGAGCCTGTCACTCTGATCTGGTTTACTTGACGATTCTTTAGCTGCTCAGCCACTTTTCTGTGGAGGCCCTACAGCATTTCAAGAATATTAGAAAGTTCGGAATAAGATACAGGATCCTCACCACGGCCTTATCCAAAAAAGCTGCAAAAATTTTGAAGAAGTCTATTTCACAAACATGAACGTTTCCTGCAGAATTAGGTCTTGTCGGCTGGGGAAGAGGAAGAGGTAAACAAGGAAAAACCTGAGAACTATAAGTGCTAGAAAGGATTACAGTGCAATCTCCTGGAAAATATATTTAAACTCAATACCATATTAAAACTGATGAAAAAAATTAAGCCCTCCTGCATTCAATCACATCCCTCCAAAGCTCTTGGCCAACCTCTCTACGTTAGAGACAACTCACTCTGATAACCTTTTCTGAACAAGTCTATCACTTATTCCAGTTTATGTTCTGTTTCCTTTGGCAGCACAGCTATTTAAGTCATCCTTCTAATCCAGAGCCTCTGGTAATTTTTCTTTTCTGTTCTAGGGCAATTCTTCAAAGCATCATAAAGGCAAATTTAATAAACACCTCAATTTGTATTGGTTTCTATTTATAATACAGCAAGCACCTGCTGCTGCTGAGATCTAAGCATATATCTATCTATCTTACTCTGCACAGACTGATTCGGATTAATCTTAATAGTTTCATATTTTAAAGCAATTTCAAGAAATATTGCTCCAAGCTGCTGGGTGGATAGGTTGTGGGTTTTTTTCTCTTTAGTGTGCTGCTTTTTTGCTGCTGGGGTTTGGGGCTTTTTTCCTTCAGTGTTTTGTTTGGGCTTTTTTTGGTTCATATTGTGGTACGGTTAGTTCTCCCCACCCCCTATTTTTATTAAGATACTGCTGACCAGCTCTTCAAAATACAACTAATTTTGCTTCCTTGTTTAAACCAGCCACATTTGATATGTGCATAAAATATATATATATATATATATATAATTCTACTGGAGTATTCAGTAGATCCCTCTTGTCAATTCAACAGCAGGCACTCAACAATCCAACCTAGCTGCTCCTGGAACCCCAACAGTGGAAGTCAAGTCAGCACTGGGGCCCACGTGCATGTGCAGGGAATGGGTGTTTAAAGGTTCCCATCATGATCCAGTGCATGTAGGGTTTGAATCACGTATTATTTGACCTTCTCTCGAAAGAGGGATATATTAGTTTTTAATCTTATCCAAGTGCTTGCAAACACCAAGTGACAGCTAAGTCTACACAGTACAGAAGTTAAGTCCTATGTCTGACCTTTCAAGAGGGGCTGAGGAATCATGTCCTTAGGCACCTCTTCAGACTCTGTCTTCCACAACTTACAGACAGAATATTAATGGCTGCACCCTGGGCTGTGGACATCGTGGTATCTACAACATCAACACCAACTGCTCTTGCTGTTATTTCATTTGACAAGATGACAGATAGGAAGTTTAATGCAGTAGGGGGAAAGGAAGAAAAAAGTTATGATGCAGTACAAATAGGTGAGCAAGATAATGAAGCCCAGACAGAAAGTGCAGGAGAAAAAAAAAAAAAAAGTAGTGCACAGAAAAAAAAAAAAAGGAAAATTAAAAAAAAAAATTGAAAACAAAGATAAACCTGCACACAGAAGAAAAGCTGCATGGAAGTAAAATAAACACTGAAAGAAGTGGATGGAAGAGTCCATCCATCAGAGAAGACAGACATCAGTGATGGGTCTCACCTCTGCACTGTGTGTCTTTGCTTTAGTGGCTGACAGCTGAGGCTCCTACTTCTCATCCATCTCCTGCCTACATATTTAGGTGTGATGGAGCAGCCTCCTCCACAACCAGTCAGGAGACCTCATGGAAGGCTTCACAGGACACTCTGCAGACAATTTAATCTCAAGAGTGACTCTCATTCCCACAAACTCCTACTCTAGAGGGGCTCTGCTATTTGACTCCCAGCAGTATATAATACAGGCTTTATAAGGATTTTAAGTATTCCCACTAAAAACACCTCTTTCTCAACAAAAGAGAGTCTGATTGCTGTTTTTATTCACCCCAATCATGGAAAGACTGCTGTTAACTTCATGAAAAAAGCATGCTCATGAATGTGTAAAAGTTTCCAAAACTGTTTTAAACTGCATTTTTTAGAAAACTAAGCAAATGGAAAGGCTCAGAGACAAGAAATATCACGGTAAGATAATCAGTAGTATGCCCTCCTCCTACTTATCAACAACAAAAGCCAATACAGATATTATCTTGGGAATCTATGGATTTTTTCATTTTCTCTTAACATAAGAAGATGACAATACAGATTTCCTCAGAAAATAAACGAGGCACAGGGAGACACTGCATGTCATTTATAGAGGAGATGCCATGTATCCTTCAGCTTCTGGCTGTAGATTCCAAATTACTGTCCCAAAACATCTGTAACCTTCATGTGTTCTCATCTTCTCTCACAATTACTTCTTATCATGGGGGGAGGTCTTGAACTTTTGCCACAGCTATACTAAGTAAATCAGCTATAAACAGACATGCTATTGATACTCCAAGCCAACAGCTAATCATGATTTCTAGTCTTTCAAGCGAATGGGACAACTTAAAATGGCAAACATTGCTCTATCTACTCACCCATAAATTAGGAGTGACAATTGCAGATTATTACTCATTCACTCAGAGCATTTGTTTGGCCCTGAGAGAACTGGCTTTATTCCAAGAGCTGGCAAACATTGGTTAATATACATGTAAATGTTTTATTTCTCTTGGAGTAGGCAATTTCACAAAATGAAATACAGAATTAAAGATGACCTTAGTTCTTCTGCTGATGCCTGTCTTGGATGCAGTGCTGCTGGAAGCCTTTGCAAGCTTTTTCACACCAAGTCAACAGGGAAAAAGACACCTTTTCTTTTCAAAGTGAGACAATTTCACTGTGGAAACATGAAAGCTTTTATATAAATATTAATCACCACATTTGTCCTGGAGTTAAGTGGATGGAGACTGGCTTATATAAGGTTGCAGTAACTGACTTGAAAATAGTGAATGAGACGTACTGAAATGGTTCTGCAAATACTGCTCCAAACAAGCTGTTCCTCTATACAAGAACTGTGGCGCAAGAAATAAATTATTGACCCCAGTACTTAATCTGAGGGTACTATAAAATAGCACTTCACTACTGAGAGTGAAGAAGGGGAATTTTGCCTTTTGGATTTCTGGTGTAAGTGTGAAGAAAAGGAAAATGCTAATTTCCTCCAAAATTGCAACTAATCTGAACTGGGAAGAAGAGATGAGAAGAAAAGGAATGGAAGATCAACACAGAGGGGGAAATAACAGAAAACTAGGCAGTGGTTTAACAGAACCCCTTACTAACCAGACCAAAACCTAAATATTCTAAATAATACCAAATGTACTGCACACGTACTCCTGAGCATGGGTCTCCAAAACCCAACAGAATCAACAAGCACATTCTGTGCACTTTGGGGTGAGGACAGTATACACCACCTCCAGCAGGACTCTGTAAATCATCTTTTCCTACAAAGGGCTGGAGGTATCAGATGTGCTTATTTCTCCTATGATACAGGCCATCAGCCATTCCTTACCCCCCTTTCCCACAGAGAAGTGAGATTTTTTTTCACAAATTAACTGAGAGTTGAAACTAGAACTGCAACTACAAAGCAGATTTCTTGAGAAGGGGAAGAGAGAAGCATAACCTATCTACTTCGCTCTACCATAGGTATCACCTCACTTTCCTCGAAGGCTCATGAAGTTTCAATCAGCTGAGGATGCTAAAAACAGTTCAAAATTGTTCATAAACCTAAACAGAAATGACACAGTATTAATACATGTCACATCAGCAAGTATAAAATTAAATACAAAATAAGGTACGAAGCATGGCTGAGGTCACAGTAACTTGATGGAACCACAAGCAAAGAGCATACAACAATTAAGAAACTCTACCAACTGTCAAGACTGCTGCAGTTTAAATTCACCTCCTCTGAGTGAAAGGTACAGAAGATGAACACTGATGGGAAGTAACTACCAACAGATGACAACTTCAAAAGATTCAGGACTATATTTATGTGGCAAGAGCTGATGAAAAGTTCACTTCCCACTTGGCAACTCTTCTTGATTGCTATTGCAGTGCACCACGGATTGCAGTCAGGTCTCTCCGTGGACACAAACACCTATGGATACCAAAGGGACACCAGATCTGTATTTTCTGAAGATATATATATCAAAAACTGCAGACATTAGAATTGCTCTTCTTCACATCCTGCATTTTAACAGGAAAACAATTCAGACTTTACAGGCTACTACATTAACTAAAGGTACTTTTGCAATATTTTTCATTATTTCTTCCTGAAATTGTTTCTTTTTCTTCTGTAGAAAACTATAGCTGGAGCAAGCACACTAACTAGTACTTGACATTACTTTGCTTTGAAACTTGAACCTAATGCTGCACTTTTCCATGCTCCTTTCACACAAAGCACACTCTCCCCCCTCTTGTGTGCTACCGCTTACATGGCACCTGGAGATCTCACGAGGAAACCTGCTGGAACAAAGGCCAACACAACAGAACATGACAGTGCCCGCCTCAGCTCTGAAGAGGGTTTTAAAATTTATAGCAGGGTCTCACTTGGCTGCGCGGTGTTCTACGTGGCTGAAATGAATACACGAGCCAGGCGGAACTGCAGCAGAGGCGCCTATAAAAGGCGACAGCACTATTACCAGATAAGCCACCAGTTAGACATCGCTGATTACCACACTGGACAGAGATTTTAACTCACCTAGAGAGCAGACAGCTAATCGGATTTCTTAATGGGCTTCTCTCAGTTTCACTGGGGCTTGATGCATGCTGCATACAGGATTTAGAATGAGATTTTTCCCTGAATAGTACACACTGCTTTACTACAGCATTCTGTTATCATCTTGGCTTACTCTTATATAAAGTACCAGATGGAAGTTACATGAACAGTCATTAAGAGGTTAATAATTAAATTCAAGCTATGCCAGGGCAGCAATAAAGCTGACCTCTTGAATAAATTTAGCTTGGATACAGGTTACATTGATTTTCCTAGAGAGGTTTCATTACTTAACTCTAGATTTGTGATTTCTTTTGAGAGTAGGAAGTTAAGAGCTAATCCAAGTTTTCTATTTATTTTCTACCAAAGAGAAACCAGGTCATTTAAAATGCAGACAATGCAACAGATCTCCTCCCATCCTTTCATTGTTCTCTCCCCTATGAGAGAAACTCAACTTCATAGGACTTCAAGCCTCAGGGAGGAGGGGAGGAATCCACCAAAAAAAAAAACCCTAAAAACCTTTTAAAAAACCCAGTTCATCTTTATTCTACAAGCTTTTCCTCCAGCACTGAAAACCCGATGTGCATTTTCTCCCAACAACTTTTATCCCTGTATTGTTCTTAATGCTTTCCTAGAAATTATGGTTTTTTAGCACTCAAGTGAAAAACTTTCATTTGATGAAGGGATGGGGACTATTCAGAGCCCAGTCAGTAAAAAGGCATGAGGTAAATGTTTGGATACGCTACAGGATACTGAGCCTTTCTGCTATATTCTCTCATTTCTAACTCTGATCTTAGTGTTTTCATTTTTAAACAGGTATCAGAATCAACCAGGTGACTATTACAAGCCATATCATTAAAGAGTTTCCTCTTCACCTCCTTGAAGTATGATAAAGATCATCCATAAAAACAAAGTCATCTGAGTTCCCCATTTCCCACAAGTATGCTAAAATGCTTACTCAACCATGGCAGTTACGTCCGTGACAAATGGTGTGTGTTACAGACTCAGGATTTCCTAACTTTCTGAAATTACTGCTTCGACTTACTCACATCTTTGGGAATGCTAAACTTACTTAAATCTATGAAAAAGATCTAAGAAAAAGCAAGGAAGAGACAAAGCTATTCAGACAAAAAACAAATTTGCAAAACCTCCAGAACACATATTTTACAAGGGGCAATTTCTTACTCTCCTGTTTTGAGAGCCTCACCTCTTCCATACTCAAGCAGTTCTCCCAAAGCAGGCATCACTGATTGCCTTCGTTTGGAACTTTTATGTAAACAATGCTGAAGTAAGAACTGTAACGCCGAAAAAGGATATTAAATCATGGGATAGATACATCCCACAACCTTGTATGTATCTCTTCAAAAAGAGGAATAAAGAAAAAAAAATTGGACATGAAAAAGAAATAATAGTAGGCAAGAATGTGGAACATGAAAGGCTTTGTGCTTAAGATCCCTCATGTCTTAAGAATTTATTAAAGGATGATGTTAGAACACCTGAATTTCAGCGAATTGCTCCTGAGATGGCTCCTGTTGCAGCAGCTTCTGTTGGAGTATTTCACTCTGGCTGTCAGCCAAATCTTTGCTATGCTGATGCCAAATAAACGATACCCAATTTCAACGGCAGATGCTGTTGTGTTGACACATAATTGATACGTTTATACTCAGGGCTCCCTGGAATTCTGAAACACTTTATTCACAAGAAATATAACAGACAGCAGAATTCAAAGGGATTTGCTCATAGCTGGTGCCACTGCACTGCTGGTATTGTGCGACTGGAAGGAAGAGATTGCCAACTGTCCAGGGTGGTCAGAAACAGTGGAGACCAAAAATTTTCTAGGGCAAAGGAAAATATGGAGAGATACAGCCCAGCAGTAAAGGTTAACCTGCTCAGCCAGAAACCTACATGCCGAGAGAAACAAGAAATCTGAAAGTTTTCAACACAAGTCACATAACCCTTTCCTGCAGAGTTTCTAACTGCGTAGGAGATGGAAGTCAGAGAAACAACACAGCATTGAATAACAAGTATGTCCATAATCTCCTTTTTACTTTGACTTCCTTGGTTTCCTAGGCAGGAAACAGATTAGCAACTATTAAAAATGTATTCACCAAAGGTATGTTCCAAAGAAAACGTTATATACCTTGATCCTTCCACGTTCACTCTCCTTTAGACAATTTGTCATAAACTTTCATAAACAGCATTTATTTTGGAAAGCAACTATATCCCTCCTCAAGCTAAACACACCTTTGCATCCGCTGTCATTCTTACAGGAAAAAAATTCCTGTAATATTACAATATATGCCTACAATCTGAGAGTTTTTTTGTTTTGGTAACAGAGCATCATATTATTTTCACACAATGAATAAAAACATTGACAGAAATATTCAGCAAAAGGTTTGTACCCACTCATTTCACAAAAAAAAAATAAAAAAAAATAAATAAAAAAAAATTTGATATAAAGTAAAGGAGCAAATAAATGCCATGTGTCAAAGTTTGCAGTCATTTTTCCAGATAGCATATGCTCTTCAGCAAACATGCAATGCAGCACACACTACCATGATGCCTCTTTTTAATGAAAATAAGGTTAAGCTTAAGAATATTTTTGAATTGCAGTATATGGGAATTATCAAATACATTTGAAGTTTGCAGACGAACTAACTGAACACATATTTTGCTGACTGTTTCTTAAACTGTATTTTAGAATAACTTATCACAGCCCAGAAAGCTTCTGCAGTGTGATACACTTCTGCTGCTCGTGAGGCTTTATCTAGGTCTCAAATATTGTCTGTCCTTCTCTACCAGTACCACAGGAAAGATTTCTTCCTCCAGTCAACTCTTTTCTATCCACTGTATGAAAAAGGGACTGATGTTAATTCTCCAGACTTTGCACACTGCAGGTCTTTCCTTTAATTCTTCCTCTCCTGTGCTTCTAAGGGTTGCTAAGGGCAAAACTGTCACAAGACCTCTCTTCACACTGAATTTCTCCTTCAGGAGTGCCCAGCACAGAGAATACAGATAAAGTTTTACAAGGGAAAAATGTATTTATCATCAAAGCTCCTGTCTCTCAAACCCCCAAAATTTCCAGTTAGGTCAGCAACATAGAATATATAAAATATCCTAGTTTATATCCTTGCAAAAGCATAAAGTGCTTGAAAAGGTCAAGGAAGTGTATTAAGCAGAAAAGCTTTAGGGGTTAGGGGTTCTTTTTGCACTGTTCTGTGAGGCATTGGGGAAAAAAAAAAAAAACAAAACAATTTTTGCCAAAACATATCCAGAAGTTTAGCAGCAATTGCACAGGTACCATCTTCCTAAAACACCTCAAAACAACCAACTAAAAAAAACCCCAAAAAACACAAAAAAAAATCCCAAAGAACAAAAAATTTAAAAAGCCCATCCCAAAGGAATCACATCCCTCCCCAAACCGCATGGAAATTTTGTCAGTCACAAAGGATAGCTGGACTAATCTCCCACTGGCATTTGGGCATTTCAGGAACATATACAGAGAATCATAAAATGGTTTGGGTTGGAAGGGACCTTAAAGATCACCTCGTTATAAAGAGAACATGAAAAAAACAGCCAGGCTAGCTGTCAACGGCTTTGATTTACCAGAACCAGACATGGGTATGACAGGGTGCTCCAGCACAGGCAGACCCAACCCTCCTCACTTCTGTTCAGAGGGGATCAGATGCAAAGCAGCTTCAGATGCCATGACTAAGCCGAAGAAGGCCAATCTTTCAGCACTGCATTTTACACTGAGTACAGCACAGAAATAACAAAGCTCAAGGGCCTACATAGAAGATCCTGCCCCTAATTATTACTTGGAAGGGTGTGCAGAAAAGTGTAGGTCAGACTGAAAGGCACTGTAGAGCTACACTGAGTGCATGTGTGTGTTAGGAAGGGTGTGATTAGTTCAGGAGGGTATCTATGCTAAAATGCACAAACCAACTCAAATATTCCTACTTGTTACTGCATTTGCTGCAAAGATTTATTCCTACAGCTCTTTTGGGGTGTTTGAAAACTACCCTGGCTCCTCCCTTAAGCACATACTAAAGTCATTAACTTTCTTTTTAAAAAAAAATACAACATCATATTCAACAGTAATAACCCATCCAGTTATTAACAAAGGCAAGAATTTAAAAAATCAAATGGATTCTCACTTCTACTACTGGCTTCTACATTTTGTTCTGTTTGGACACAGAACAGAAAGGTTTCACTTTCTCTCAACTCAGGAAGGCAGTGCTATAGCTGAAAGACATGAGAAAAAAACAATAAAATGATTGCATACAAATATTTCCGTTTCTCTTTCTCAATTTATAATGTAATTTAAAAGAAAAGCAAAAGTGTGTTTGATGGAGATTACTGTACAATGAGTTTAATGCTAAGTAAATTACCAACAGAAAGAACTAAGTCATCTTCAACTTGTAGAAGTGTAAAAGACTTAGCAATACTTCAGGCAATCAGATTTCAGATCAAATCTTACTTTTACAGACACCATTTCCTGTACTCTTAAGTATTTCTCTTACAACTGTGGGAAAGATTTAAACAATGGAGGGAAACTGTTTGCTCTGCAGACTGAAATAATAATTCAGCAGCAAGAACCAGCTTCAAGACTTTTGAGTGATGGTATCAAACCCTAACATTAAGGCAAAAAGTTGGCATGCAGCCTTTTCCTCTATACTGAAGTACTTCATCACAATTAACTCTAAGACTCCAAGCCTTCAAACATACTTCACAGGTTATAACAGTATAAATACAAGTCTCTCCTGTAACAGTTATGAATTCAGTAAACTCAAGTTTTTCTGATGCTGTGCAGCATTAACACCTAAACCTCTCAAGCCACTACAGACAAATTTATCCTGCAGTTTTTGTCCTAAATTATGCTAGAGTTAGTTTAACGGTATGCTTTTCCATTCAAAGTAGGCTGTGAAGGGCAAGTTCATGGCCAGACCCAGAACAGTAAGTGCACAAGTTTCTAAGCAGACCTAAATTTGCAAAGACAACTAACCACAGATGAACTTCCTGAGCCTTTTTGTGGCATGACTGCAGGCTCAGAGCCATATTTTATACTGGCATCAGTAAGTCTAATAAAAGGCTCTGGGATCTCAGATCTTATTTATATCATGACAGCCATGTACCTAATCTGTGTTTGAGGGTACACTTTAAAAACTCCATCCTGCAGCTTCCTTCTCTTTGTTACGCTTCTAGATGGATGTCAAGGACAAGTAAAAGTACATCTATCCTGATGCAATGATGCCATTGACATATAATTACAAGTAAGCAGCCATGCTAAGAACAAACATTTGAGAGGCAAAGCACTACAGTGAGTTTTAGTAACAAATTTATATAACACACCTCCCCCTCCAGACCTGACACTAAGCACTGTACCATGCTCAGAGAACTCCTTTCCAAATATACAAGCAAAGCCAAAGTGTCAAACCAAACTGACACTAGGTGAAAAAGCAGTGAGACCAATTTATAAACCAAAAGCAGTCTGAGGAGATGGGATATACACCCCGAGGTCTAGTACACCCAAACCCTGATTATCCATACCTCTTGCATGATACAAAGCCCAAAATCAACATGACCTGAACACAAGGGTTTTATACTTAGCAACTAATAAGGCTTGAGGAGCTGAGCCTTATTAGAGACCCTTCCCAAAAGAGTCTATCTGAAGGCAGATGGTATGTTAAAGCCTACCCAGCCACCTCCTCTCATTTAACATTTTTTCCCCAAGTTTACCACCATGCTAACACAGCTCTTCAACTCTTTAACTGTACTACATCTTTATTCTTCATAAATCTTTTTAGAACAGTCTATGGAAAAAAAAACAAAACCAAAAATAAATTCCAGCAGTACCAAGGCAGAAAACAGTCACAATCAAAATGGACTGGGTTTGTTACTGCCAGAGTTTAAGGGGTGCCCATGTAAGTAAACACAAGGCCACATCATTCTGCACTCCCCCTCACCACACCAGTTCATTTCAGCCTGAAAAAGTCATTTGTGCCTGCAGCAGGGCAGGCCACATTTCTACTCTTCATGTGACAAAGACACAAACACATTGGTTTAGGCAGAAGCAGCTTTTGCACTGATGCCGCTCTTTATTTTCCACTCTTTTTGTGAAATACAGAGACAATTTCTGAGCAAAGCCTTTTGGGAAAGAGCTTTACTCAAAATCACTAGTCCTCTGTCTAGCACAATAAGAGCAGTGAATGCAAATTAGTTTCAATAAAAGCAGCTAGCAATCAATAAGAAAGGGCTGGTCTCTAAGAGTAAAACTGGTTCTTCTAAGGATAGGAGTTAAAAGGAGAAAAATGTAAGACGATGAATAAAGGAAAAATAAATGTAAGCAACATAGGTCATGCACAGGAGAAAAATCTAACAGTGCAATTAAAAAAAAAAAAAACTCAGACAAACTGTCAAAGAACAGCTGGGGTTAAATAGGAAAGAAAAATACCAGTGCAAATAAAAGGACCATGAGAAAAAGACTAATGGCAAACATGTGCAATCCAAACAAGATAAAATAAAAATCATGAAAGGGATCAGAAAAGAGGCTAGCTGGCACTAAGGCTTAGGGCACTAGTCACGAGTTCACATTCTAGCCTGGTTTACAGGCTTTGGTAAGTCCAATAATGAGTTTCAGCATTCCTTCTTCCACACATCCAGCCATTTCACAAAACCTTGTAAACCTATCTCCTCTGACCCTCTGCCTTAACACAGAAAGTCAATACTCACCTGAGCAGAGCAGAACCCACCCACTCTGCATGCAGTCAGACTCCTCTGCTGTGTCCCCTTACCTTCATGTCCACAGGAATCTGCAGAGGACTGGGAAAAGCCCAGCATTATTGTTACTACCTATCTAAGGAAAAAAAATTCCAAACACTCAAGACTGACACTTTCTCTGAATTTCTATATTATTGTGTCTCATTTTTATAAGTCAGTTAGAGATTGCATTATGGTCACAGAAGCAGCTCTTACAGCCAGGAGAGAATACAAGTGTGGCACTGTTAGCAACTTCCCCTCAAGAGAAACCTAAGAGTCAAGTGCCGTGCATACTGCAAAAGACAGTGTCACAAACCACTTACTCTCCATCTTCCACCTACAAACCCTGATCCAGTTTCTGGTTTTATCAACATCTCCTACCGAACCTTGGTTAACGTGGGAGGCCCCAATCTTGCACATGCCTTTAATAGAGCTATGAGCAAACAGGAAGGCAGGCAGGTACTTAGCAGCTTTTTATCCCCAAAGAATCTCACTATGAAAATACACATTGTAAGCTTTCTGCCCCAAGAATGCAACCCTCATCAATGAAGTAGCTACTTAATTCATGCTACACACATGAATTGCAAAAAATTGTGTTTTCTACACTCACTGGAAACTGCAGTGGAAAGTTCACCACACTGCACACTATTTCATTTACATTAAGTTTTGACCAGCATACTGATGGACTAGAAAGCCTCTGGCTGCTTCCCCCATTCAATATACAAAGCCTGGTTCCTCTATTAGCTACAGAAATTATTTTAGGATTTGTCTTAACAAATAAAAATATCTCTCTCAAAAAATCCAAACAAGCAACCAGAAGGAAAAAAAAAAAGAAAGAAAGAAAAAAAAGGGCTGGGGGAAGCAGTCTGCATTGTTGCAGGACTTTACATCTACAACTTCATGGTCTGTAGCTACTGATAAAACAATTACAGCTTTTTTTAACAGCACATCTCCCTAAGGTGGTGAGCAGTTAAGACCTTTATATGCTGAACGAGATGCCCTTCCATATTTGCATGGCCTATCAGCCACAAACAGGATTAAGAGCTCAGCAAATCCTCACACAGGCCACATCTGCCAACATAACTCTTTCCCATAATGAGCAGAAAGGAAGGTAACTTCTCAGCTGTATGCAGGACTTACTGGGACACTGTTATTGTTATAATTAAAAAAAATTAAAAACCAACAAAAAACCAAAACAAAACAAGAAAGAAGCAACCCAAAACAGCATCATGGACACCTGAGGATCTTTCACCCTCTGAAAAACAATCTTACCTTGTTACAGAACTTGTGGGCTTCCAGACCTGACACTGCTCTGGTGGCCCTGTACAGCCATGAGCCTTGGAGATCTCCAGAAAAGACAACAGGCAAGATGTCTTTGCATAGCAGTTTCTCCAAGCATGACAGAATTTCCATAATGAATCAAAAACTAGAGAAGTCCATGCTGGCATGCAACACAAACTGCTACTGCATGTCATGGACATCAATCTACCCAGGATGCTTCTTGCAGTGCATGACAGAGACATTAGTCTGGAGACAGAGATAATTTTATTCTGATGCACCTGGACCTGGATGAGATGCCAGATCCATTCACGAAGGGCTCAGATGGCTTTGGGAGCAGCTGAAGCATATCTGTAGCAGTAAAAGCCAAGCCCAGCCCAATTCAGCCAAGAGAATTCATGGTTAGTTCCCTCAAACCCCAATAGCACTGCAAAAGATCAATGTATCTCTCTGAGCACAAAACCCCATGACAGCAAATCAGGACCCATCTCCTGTGACTTCATGAAGTTCATTCAGCTTCTCCTCACCACTGCTTCTTGGTTCAACATCACCATTGGGACAAGCCTTGCTGGTCTTCAAAGTAACAGGAAAGGGAAAAAGATGATGGAGAAGGGAAATTTGTGAAAACAAACAAGGAAACTGCATTACATTACACATTGCCATCATCAGAGATATCTACCATCCAATAAGATAGGTTGTATGTTGTATCACCTAATCAGTACATGTATCTTCTGTACACATACATATGTATGCAAAGCATTTCTGTGCTTATTTAATGCATAGGAAAACATGATTCGATTTTTTTTTTTAAATATTTAAATTATTTTGCTAGCATACAGATCTAGCAGCGACCAGTGAGCACACAGTCCACTCTCTTGCTGCTACTGCACACACAGCCCCCTCCAAACAAGCAGCAACGAGCCAGAGATCAGCTAGGGAGCTATTACTGAGGGTTGTCACCTCACACAGGCCCTTTTCCACCCCGCACTCTGGGGTAGCTAAAGCTCCTATGGTGTTGCACAGACAAGAAGTGTGGGCATGCAGTCACTACTGAACATTTGAGGTCTCATAATAACCAGTCCCATCAGACTGTGGACACCAATCATCTCCCAAAAAGGTGTAATGTGTGCTCAGGACTCCCTAGGAGAGCATTCATTCCAGTGTCCACCCTGACAGCATCTGAAGCTGCCCAGCTCTGCAAATCACTCGTCTTTATCTCTCTAAGTCTGCCAGTGCTGTCCATGCTTTTCTGCGCTGCCCTGCATTTGTGGTCAACAGCTCTGCCAAAACTCTCTCGAGGAGCAGAAGGGAGACCTATGCAAGTTCAGGCTGGAAAATGCACTAAAGAAACAGGTAGTTCCTAGTTCTCCCAAAATATTGAGCAGCATTTGATAGCTTCACCTAAAATTCCTGTTGGTAAATGTCCCTTTTACGTTTCCCACAAAGCATGAGGGAAACCAACAGCTAAAACTGTTGTGCAAGGAGCAGTTCATTTATCAGAGAAAAATCAGTGAAACCAACAAAGGTTGAGAACAGTTTTCTTCTTAGCTTCATTCTAGAATGTCTGTATGTTATAAACAGGCCACTAAAAGGCAATTAACAGAGAGAGGGAGAGCAAAAAGTTATTAAAAATGTACCAAAGAAAAACTCATTCCACTATTTTTCAACAGGGCATCAGGGAATTCCTGTAAGACTTCTAGTTCGTTTCAAGGAGGAAATTCCGAACAAAGCTAAAAATAACTGACAATCAAATTTTCAAAATTGAGAGAAACACGGAAACCCCCAGAGATTCGACCCAGGGCGGCACCAACCCACAGACCGAAAAAAATATCATACAAATTTCAGGCAGGATAGGGACCACGGAATAGACTCACTCTGACAAGAGAACACTTAAAACCGTCGAGGAAATAAGAGAAAGGGTTGAACTATAATCGGTTTAGAAATAGAGCTGAAAATAATTTTTTAAGGTAATCAACAATAAGGAGATCCACAAAACTATACACCGAACTCATGACAGCTCATCACAGGGACAAAACAAGCACAAATAAAGGCACGGTGCTTTAAAAAAGAGACGAAGTCCACTTTTTTTCATCCAGAACAGATTGTTTTCTCTCTTTTTTGGGTCATCTTCAATGCTTTCCTTAGATTTTTTTTTTTTTTTTTCCAATAGGCTGCTTAAACATAGGTCTCGGTCGTTTCCCGTCTCAACTGTACTCGCGAATGGGAATCGAAATTAAGCAGATAAATAAAAGCAAAACCACGTAAACCCCGAAAGACTTCTGCGAGTCTTTGGAGCAGTTATTTTCCTCGCAAGCCTCTCAGCGGAGCTAACCGGGGACTGCCACCCGGCCCCGGCAGCGCGGCCCGGCGGCGGCTCCCTCCCGCCGACCCCGGCCGGCTCCCGGCTCCGCGCCCGCCCTCCGCCTTCCCAAACTTTCCGGGCTGACCCGCGGCGCCCCGGCCGCGGGACGGAGCGCTCGGAGCCCAAGTCCGCAGGAAGTTGTCCCGCCCGGGAGCCGATCCCGCTGCCCCGCGGCTCCCCCGGGACACGGCGGGCTCGCCCCGTGCCCCGTCACAGCGCTCCCCGCCGCCCCCTTCCCAGCGCCGCCCGCACCCACCGGCCTCCCCCGGGACAGCGGGCGGGAGCGGGGCCGCCGCGCGCCCTTACTTGGAGTTGCGCTCTGCCGAGGGACGGGAAGGGCCGGGCAGCGGCGGGAGAGGAGCAGGGTCCGCAGCGCCGGCCGCCGGCAACTTCCCCGCTCCGCCGCCACACGTGGGGCTGAGGCGCGGGCTGCGCTCCCCGCCCGCCGCTCGCCGCCGAGGACGTGGCAGCTCCGGCCCTCCCCCGGCCCTCCCCGGCCGCGCCGGAGGCTCCTCCCGGCCCCGCTCTGCGGAACGCGGGGCGCCCTCTGCCGCCCGCCCGGGGACCGCCGGCCCAGCCGCGCCCGGCCCCAGGGAGCCCGGCCCGGCCCGGTGCCGCCCGCGGGGCGCCCCGCACGCCCGGCCCCCTCAGGTGTCTGCCCGCTGGCCGTGCGGGGCGGGCGCGCAGCACGGGGGAGAGAGGTTTGTAAAGGAAAACGCCAAAATAGGTGGGATCAGCACAGCAATTCCTTTTTTTTTTTTTTTTTTTTTTTTTTTTCTTTTAATTAATTCGCGTACCAGCAGGACGGGAGCGCCTGTTGAGTTGATCAAACTCCGAGATAATGGGCCGAAAATAAACATGGAGGGCAGGCTCCGCGTCCTCCGGGAGCAGGGGCAGCCTGGGCAGAGCGGCGGGACTGGGTGCGCGGAGGAGTCCTGTCACACGCAGCCTGAGCTGCTGCTATCTCGGCACCCGCGACACCCCAAAACACCTGCAGCCGCTTCCCTGCTCCCGGGGCTCAGGCGGGCTGCCACAGAGACACTCTGCCTTCTGACTGCGGAGGAGAGACCTCTCACCGCGCTGCTAAACAGACAGTAGCTGTAACTGGTGGCAAATATAAGACCTCAGACATCTATTTGTCTTTTCTTCTTGTCAGGAATACACATTTTGAAAATCAAAGACGTTTCTTGGGCTTGCAGTGGTTGCAGTGCGCCTGACACGCAGCTTTCTGCTGAAAAGGTTGTTTGGGAGGAATCTTGCCCTTCTTCCAGGGTGATAACGGCAGCAAAACTCTTTCCAAGCTTAGTGGTTTCATCCTTTTCCTCATGCCTTTCTTAAAGTGTTTCCTGTGAGAGTGTTCATGACAAGCACCTTAGTGTAACCTTAATAAAACTTCTAATTGAGTGGTCTTAGATGGTCGTGTTGTTACCTCGTTGTTCATTCTGCTGAAAACATCCATTTCTCAGAGTGCAGGGCACAGTTTTAATCTCGAGGTGCACTGCCAATTTGAGGTTAGGTTCTGACTTTGAAGTCGTAAAGAAGTGCTGTTGCTGACGCTCAAATAGTGCTGGACTGCTTAGGGCTAAAGCAGAGAAGAAATAAAATCGTGCTTTTCTAAAACTTCTCTCGCACTGTGGTTATCTCAAAGGGCTTTATTAAGTAATGTCAAGTAAAGGGGCACCTTTAAGCATAGCAGCGATTCCATGCACAAACGTACCTTTGAATGGGGAAAATTTTGGCATTCGAGTTATCTATTCATTTAGTAGGGTTATTATGTGTGTTTAATGATCACTTGCAGTGCTATGAGAAATATCCAATAATGGTCACCGCTTAAAACCATTAAGGAAAGATAAATTATGTGTGTATATTAAATTCCTCCTTGGGCTGACTCTGAGTAAGAAAATGCAGCCAAGTCGATTTAAGGTTAAAGTGAATGTGTGAATCTTTGCTACATATTCCAGGAAAGCTGTTAAACTTACAAAGTACGTAATTTGGTGGTTATTAACTTACATATTTATGCTAAAGTACTCCAACAACAAACTATACTGGAACTTAAAAGTTTGAGCAGTAGATCTGTCTAATGCTGGCTGGAACACAATTGCTTGCTGCTGTGATCACTCCAGCTTTAGCGATGCCCAGGAATAGGATGTTGCCATTTAGGAAACACAGATTCCTGTCTAAGCTTTAAGCAAAAGACAATGCGTGGGCCATATAGGTTTTCCAACCTGCCTCTGTTCAAAACAGACATGATTAAGTGCATCTTTGTTTAACTATTGATTTATTCACCTGGCTTCCTCAAATATCGGATATATGTATGTCTCTTGTCCAAGAAAAATAGGGCTCTTTGGAGTATTGATTGCAGCAGTGGAGTCTGCAGTACAGCTCAGTAAAAGGTTTGGTTCACATTTTAAGACATTGTACTGTTCTAGGTAGTAGGTTATAGTAGGTAATAAACCTACACCTCCTTTGGATGTAGGTGTAAAAATCTGCTGCCAGGATTATAATCTTTATTATTTATTCTTAATGTAGAAAAAAAAAATCTTTTCAGGTTGAGCTCTCAGTGTGCAGTAATCTCCGCCTAAACCTGCTCAGAATTTATAGATTTGTTTTATGCAGTACTGTAAAAGCATGGGAAATGCCATTGCCAAATTCAGTATTTTGTCCTTTTGTTGTATCCTACTTCTGTGACAGTAGTAGATTAGTCTTTTAATAAATACATATGGTTTTACATATGTGCATGTATAGAGAGAACAAGAAAAAAAATCACATAAAATGCAACTGAACTGCAGAAACTGTGGTGTTCATTACAAGTTCTAATACAAAATATAATTGAATGGGTTCCTATACCTGTACACTTACAAGGCCCTTTCCCTTGAATATTATTTCCTTCTCTAGGAACTCACAGTGGTAAAACCTTTTACATTATATCCTTCCCAACTGACAAAATATTTTGTGACAAAAAGAAGCAGATGTTGCTTGCCAATACTCTTTGGATTTGTGATTTTCACAGTCTCTGGCAATTTTGGACCTTTTCTCCAACAAGTGGGGGAACCACAGCACAGATACTTTCCACCTCTGTGCCGTTGCACCCCCGGGTTTTGCTGGTGTCTTTGCCTTCCAAGAACTCCTTTGCCTTTCTTTTGATTTCTTTTTGGTTTCACACTTTTTTCAGATATACTATGGGATCTTGTTTTTCTTATTTTCTCTTCATATCAATCTCCTGTGAGACTTTCCCTAAATCTCATCATCAGAGTCTTCTTTCTCTCATAAGATTCCACGTGGAAATCTCACAGTTACCTCCAACACTCAAGACTAGATGATCTGTCAAGCTTTGTGTGGGACAGAGGTGCCATGAAAGTGCCTATTTGTCTTTTTCTGCCTATGAAAGTACATAAGTTTAAGACATTTAAAGTGAGGTGAGATGAATTCCATCTTATGATACTTTTCACTTGCCAGTGAAGTCAAAGACAAACTGAGTCATTTCAGTACTGAAAGATAAGAAATTTTTATGTCCTGGTGACAGTGGCAGCTGAGGTGATGGATAATAAATGCTTTATTTTCTAACTTAGCAGCTACCTCAAAACACAAGTGACCATTAGATATTATTAGAAAGTGGTTTGATAGTCTTGGACCAATGAGAAATCCACTTGGCTTTTAGTCTGTGTTTTCAGTGATTGCTTCAAGATAGATGTCAGTTGCTGAACTGTCTCAGAGACTATAATGCTTCTTGTCCTCTGGAGAGGAGATCTTTGGAGCTCAGTCTGTGTTAGGAAAAGTATATCAAAAAGGTGCTTTAGGAGCACAGCAGCTCGGGACTGAAAGTAACTATGTATGGAACAAGATCCTAGGAACGGACTGTTTAACTAAAGTTAAAGCTCAACATTTTCACACTAAGAATGAGATTAAAAACATGAAAGCAAATAAAAAGGGAAAGTAATTTAAATCCTGAAAAATTGTCAATGGTAATAATATCTAAATTGAGGCAGGATGCTTTCCTTATTTGGGTCCAGAAATCATGATAACCTCTATACATATATAGAAAGCCAAAGTAAATGATCACAGTGCTTTCTTCTGACTACAAATTATGGAAAAAGCTCTTCAAACAGAAAGCTGGGCCATATTGACAAGGTAGAAGCAGCTGGTTTGTACTGTCACCGTCCTGCAGAAATCCTTTTTCTGAAACCTGAATAACACTTTCACAGTCACAACAGTTTGCCCAGTGTAGAGCCTAAAATAACCTTTAGAAGATGTGGGTTTTGATACAGAACAAAAGACTGGATTCATCTGCCGGTGTTAACTTGGCATAGCTCCATTGAAGTCAGTGGAATTATACTGATTGACAAAAGGAGCAAATCTGATCTATAAACATTTGATGTTAAGACTAACACACACTGAGACTATCCTTTTTCCCTAGTACTCCAGGTTGCCTCAGAATTCTTGGACTTTAAGATTCATTTTTCAGCAACGTCACCAGAACTTTGGCTGATCTTACCTGAAAATCGTAAAAATATTTTTCAGAAACTTGTGAGAGATAATTTATGTTTTGTGTGTTGGATACATGCCAGTATATTTTGCAGGCTAATTCTGTAGTGCAAGTTTAGTCTTTTTATATTTCATCTGCTGTCACAAGAGATCAAATGACAGATAAAAAATTTACTTGATAATAATTGAGTATGTCATCTGCTTTCAAAGGCTCACAGTACAAAAACTGGGAAAGACTGAACAAGGAAAAATGTATAGTGTCTCATTATACTTTATCTTTCAGGTAGCTAAATATTGTGACTAAAAGTCAAACTAGACAGTTACATCTGTTCCATTAACTTTACAGAAGTGGAAAGATAAGTCACAGAAGTTGACAAGGCTTTCTTCAGTACATTCTATTGAAAAAAATGCTTCAGTTGATCTGCTTATAATTTTTCACGCTGTGTCCTCTTTTGGCACTGAACTCTATGAAATTTACAAAAGCAACACCTGCAGCTCTCTAAATCACCACCCTTTTGAAAGTTGATGTCTACATATAACATTCTCACATTCAATCAACCGAAATGTGTTAACAGCTATGTGACTTACAGACTCACGCTTGAGAAAGAATCTTCTTTGTTTGAAGATGTCTCTCTGAAGAACCTGGCATACCAGCCAGACTTTCAAACTCTGCTCTATAAACACCATGGCACAGTGCTGAGCAACTTCCTGTGAGTTACTAAGTGCTTTCAACTCTTACTGAACTTTCAGGAATTGTAGGAAGTTGAGTGTTTACAGGAAGAGCTGAGACTTTTAAAGAATGAAGTGCAAACTAATTTTATTAGCTTACATGCTTGTAGTTACTTTTAGGTATAGTTTGACATTTTCTATTTTTTTCTTCTTGACATAAAAATATACTTAACTGGCAAAGTCTTGCTGTCACATCAGTTAAGATTCTCACACCAGCCATCAGCTTCTTCTGTTGCTGTTGATGTTAGAGGACAAAATGTTTTGGAGGAACTTATGTGAAAAAAGATTTAGTTTTTAAATTTGATGTGTAGTGCCATGAATTTCAGCAGATAATTTGCTTCCCTTATGTATATATATGTACTAATGCTGTGAGCTATTTTATATTTTTCCAAAGTCATAGCAGCCAGATATCTAAAGGACCAATTTGGTTGTGGACTTTTCTCTAAACAATCAGTGTATTTCCAGACCAGAGCTGTTGACTGCTCAATGATCTGTTGAAAGATTCAGTAGCTTTTGGCACATAGATACTGTTTACAGTATGCCCTTCATTCTCTCCAGCACATAACAGAGCCTTCTGCTTCCTCTTGCTTCCCTGATGATCACCTTACAGTGAATCTGGAAGTAAAATAATATAATTAAAGGGAGTGTGGGTATCTCCAGATAACATTAGAAAATCACATAGCAGGATTATCCAGCCTTGTGCTTAGCAAGTTTAGCAGAAAGATGGGTTCTATGCTTTTTGACATAGATGTCACTATAATCTTTTGTGATGGACCTTCACATTTGATGATATTGCAAAAGCAGAGTGGGATAGATTTAACCTTGAAATAAATTGCAATCTGTGGGAATAATTAAAGAGTAGGGTGCTTTCACAAGGAAGTGGTGGATCACTAATCTTGTTTTTTTTTCAAAGTAGGAGTTGATACCTTTTCTACAAAATATGCTTAAAATATCTGGAAGAAATTTACAGCCCCTGTACTGAGATTATGGACTGGAGACATCGTAGTTCCTTTTGATTTCTGGGACCATGAATCTGTGAAGAGTTTCTTTTCTTTGTGGATCATGGCATAGTGAGCAGAATTGTGCCCATAGTCCTTGCTTTGCTCCTAGTACTTTTAATTCTGTATTACACTAATATGTGTAATTAAATGTCATCTCTCAGGACTTCAGATGATTTCCTGAAGTGGTTAGGAAGTTTTCTCTACTTTGCCCCCTCACTTGCCTAGGCAAAACTGGCCAGATGTACTTTTATTGATCTTTTCCTCCACCAAACCCATCAAAAATGAGATGCTGGATAGTGTAGACTGGTGGCTAAAGAGGGTCAGATTTCACACTGGCTGGCTGGAATATCTTGTTCACAACCCAGCTTTGGGCCTAAGGAAGAGAGATCTGTCATAAGATGAATGTGTATGTGGCTGTCAAAAAGGAAGGGTTGCGGGTTTATGCTTACAGTTGGGTGGAGGAGTGGAGTAGATTCCGGCTGCAGATGGGTTCCAGTAATATGACTAATGATGTCACTATAAAACATTTTCATACATAACATGATTAAAAGAGAATGTGTGATTCCTGTTGACCTGCCTCTGAAAAGAAGTTTGTAACTCGACTGTAAAGTCTGAGGGTTATATTGCCATGCAGATTGAACTCGGCAGTAAAAACCTGTTCCTCATAAAACTATGCAGGTTTAATTCCAGCCCCCAAAGCCTTTTATTTATTAATATCAGACTTGGAGATTTTAGGAGAAACATAAGGAACTGTCTGGTATCAGCAGTTCTTCCTGGGCTCAATTCCAAAGTCTTTCTCCACATTGTATCCATGAATATAATATCTAATATTACATCTGTGGACATTCTTAATAATTCAGTTCCTTGGATCCCAGAGGCCAAATTCATAACTTTCTGTATTTTCGCCCTTAAGGTTCTATACTTATAATGCAAAGATATATATTGCAATTTTTTTTTTCAGTACTGTGAGAAGTGAAGGGAGGAGATACTCTTATCCCCTTCTCTCTCAGTCTAATAACTTCCAAGAGTAGGTGCTAGTCAACATGAGGGACTATGGGAGCAATCTCACCAACCTGGGCTGGGCATGAAATTCTATTTTGAAACTGGACCCACATAGAAGCCCACAGTCAGGGGTGGGTATATTTGAAATAGTACATTCCTGATGGCTTCAGATTTGGAGTTCTGGCTTTGGATCTTTTCCCAGTGGAGATAAACATGATTACACACCCTAGTAGGTGTTATATAATCTCTGGTCACATTTGGATTCACTGCTACGTACGTTTGATACTTCCTCTCATACAAAATATTAGAGATTAGTTCTCTTCACGTCCATCTGTGTAGCTGGGTTTTTTCCTATAAAATTCAATAACAAGAAAAATCCAATGCATTTATACTCACATAAAACTAGTCATGCAAAGCATTCGTTTATGAAAGAGAGATGGTTACACTGAGTCAATACTAATACAATTACCTACTTGAACAAGCTCAGTTACTCAATGCATTACCGAATTCTGTCTTTTGAGAGTCTTGCTGGGTGGACTTTTTCTTAAGGTTCTCTTTCTGTATGCTTTTGTTCTTGTGTTTTCAAGAACCACCAGTAGCTAGAAATGTAGACGTACACACTGTTGTCATGGCAAACCTGACTTACCTACACAGATATCTTACCATCACTGTAAACAAAAAACAGATGCAAGATTTGCAAACTATATTTACAGCTTTGAGACACATTAGGCTATTTGGTAGAGCTGGGAAATACTTTTTTCTGTCTGTCAAAATCATGAAATAACCTTTTCTTATTCCCAGTGGGACCAAAGTTTTCCTTATTCCAAGTGGGACAAAGGTTTACAAGGGGCAGGGAGATGAATAGGATGAAAATTGTCTCTATTAAATTTTTTTTATTAAAAAAATAATACTTCTAGATGACTTCTCATGTTTTACCTTACTCTATTCCAAATATTTTGCTTCAATTTAATTTTTTTAATTAGTTTCATCACTAAATGGCAAACCCTATTGAGGTTAAACATTTCTAATTTGGAGAATATGGAAAGAGGAAGATTTTTACTACTTCCTAATAGAAACCACTTTGAAATTGATAATTTCACATACCACCTCCTTCTATAGAAATTGTGCTTTACAAACAAAATATTTATTTTAAAAAGTGTGACTAGTCTAGTTTATCAGCAATTCTTAAAAATTAAGATTGTTGGTTTGGAGTTGTATCTGTGACCCTCTGAAATCAATGGCAATCTTCTAGTTTCTGCAGACTGTATTAATCATTTTTGCTATGTGTTATGTGTCAAGCTCATTAAAAAAACACCCCAACAACTTTAATTAGGTTTCACTTCATCTTAGGGACCTACTGAAGTTTACTATAGCCTGACATTGTTGCCCAGGAGCAATGAAACAGGAGCTGATTTAAACTCTGCATCCAAGGAGCATGGAGATGTTGGTTCTTCCCCTTGTAGTTAGAGGAAGTTGCTCCACTGCACTACACCTGTATCCTCCAAAATTCTGGATTATCCCAGAGTGTTGCAGTGATCACAGTTCGAAGTCACTTCAAAAGGCACTGGAATCCAACTGTGATCCACATAGGACAAGTGAGTAGTAAAGATGCTCCTCTACCACAGCTGTTCATCTCCATGTAGTGTTATGAGCAAATTTAAGTGTATGTCATTGTGCATTGCCTACTTAGCATTCATCTTAAGTTTTCCATAGTATACTTAGTAAATTAAAACTCATATACTCCCTGGAGAACAGACAAGAAACCCCGTTCCTTCTCCAGTCCCTCCTTTAACCACTGAGTTACAGGTCATTCTCTCTCAGGTCCCTGTGGATATCAGTTATTCTACATAGAGTGGAACAGCTTCAGCAAAGGTGGTGAGACAGATGTTCAGAGTGCTCTGTAACTTTGACATTATGGCACTTCCATGGGAAACAAAACTCAAACTTTAAGGCAAATGAAGTAACTGGGGCACTTCTGCCCTGGGCTGCATTCAAACTAAAATCCTTATGAGTGAGTTGTTAGGTAAAAACACTTATCAGGAGCATCCAGCAGGCCCAGAAGAGCTCAGCCTTGAATCTAATCCAAAGCAGTTTGGTAGCAGTACAACTGGTAACAAGACCTTGGCTGGTACTGGTATGCCTTCCTCTGGAGTTGGTCATTATTTAGAAATAATGGTTGTGGTTTGGTTTTTGATGAAGCAGAAGGAACGAGAGTGGAGCAGCCCTCCTATTTGCTGTGTCACAAGGGGAGTGTGAAGCAGGAGCTCTTTGGGAAAGCCACTGCTGGAAGTCTGCACTCGCTCCATCTCTCTGCAGCTCACTACTGGGAAAGGGCTGGCTTTGCCGAGCTTGACAGCAACAAGCATCTCTCGGCTGACAAGTCAGAAAGCTGGGTTGGCTCACACACAGCCATTTCCAGATAATGAATTGGGTCAATTGATACAGTCACTTTGGGAGGCATAGTAAGAATACTCTCAGTTTCAGCAAGGCTACACTGCATGAGTATCTCCCTCATCAGAAAGAGAGATGAAGGCTGCATACAGGACAAGGCATGATTAGCATGAGGGGAAAAAAAAGAGAGGCAGTATATCTTTTGGAGAGAATAGTTTCATTCATTTTCCCTTGATCTTTTTGAAGGTTTGGGGTTTTTTGCCTTTATTGTCATGTATCCCACTTGTAGCCAATGGGACTCTATGTTTCCACCCTTTCCCCATGTTTCACATACACTGCATAGAGAGCACAGCTACGGGTGTAACAACAGTTGTGCACAGACTTCATCTCTTCTCCAAAGAAGAGGGGACCATTACTTAGCAAAAGACTCAGGAATTAATGACTCTGAGAATCAAAGTGCAGCTGGACACAGGAAGGGACCTGTCTCTCTAAGGTTACAGGGTACTGAGGGCAAAAGCACAGAATTGATGGATCGGATGCCTGGCAGTAAGCTTCACTTCATTGCTTGGATTCTGAGCCGTCTGGAGGAGAGCAGGTTGTTTGGTTTGATTTTTTTTATGAGGTTGCATGATATAGTATAAATAAGGACAATTCACAGTTCAGTACTGCTCTTATAGGCAATACCTAATGTTTTTTGGTGCGGGGAAACAATGAGTTCTTGGCTTCTTTTTTTTAATGTGTCATGCACGGGAGGAATTCCTCATGTTTTATATACTCAACTGCTGCTAGATTTTTTTTCCACCACTGGCATTCAGTCTTTGTTGTTGCCACAGTTCTAAGTATATAATAACAACACAATACATATTAGCAAAAGTATAGTGACTATCACTATGTAACTTGCTGCTATAGCTGCTGCAAGAACAGTTTTCTCTTCCTATTTCTGCCCAGGGAGAAACCCTCCCTAAAAGCCCTTAAATAAATCAAATATTCCTAGTGTGCACCTTTTACTGTCAAACTTTCCTGCTTTTAGGGCAATGTGCAAGTGTGCACGACACTGTTAACAGCCTGTGAGCATGCAGGACACTGTTGTGAACCTGGTATGTAATGGAGGGGCTGGGCCACTCGTCTATCGCAGACTCTTCTAGCCACGCCCGACAAGAGCAGAACAGGCTGGAATCAGCTGGAACCAACTGGAACTGGCTGGAACCTGCAGGGTGCAGCCCCTATACTTTGAGACTTGTAGCCTCCGGTCTGTTGACTTCCTTTTGGGACAGCTCTTGGACTCTCACATCTCCCCATAAGGGCAGCCCTTGGTACCTCTTATCTACACACTGGACAGCTCTTGGTAACTCTCATCTTCCAACTGGTACAGCTTTTCCCCTCTCACGTCTTCCCGTTGGGACAACTCTTGCACTCTCACATCTTCTGCTTTCTATAAGATGTGTCATTGGCAGCCTTACAATCCTGCAGTGTTAATCAAACGAAACAGTGGGCTTATTTTGTTTCTAATACAGACACAGAGCCTTAATTACTCCAGTATTGTTTTAACTACCTCAGCACCTTCTTATCTGTTTTACTGCTCTTCATTTCATATTACACATTCCCAGTTGAAGGCTTGACAGGAGGCAGAAGCAATCAAACCATATTGTCTTGCATAACAGTGGGGAAACTGCCATGTCTCTCATGCAAAAGATTAATCATAGACTGCGTGCTGTCTTTGTTAAACAAAAGCACGTCTCGGTTAAACAGCTTAAAAGTTACGTCCTGTGTGATGCTGTCAGGGTGGGGGCCAAGAGTCAGACGTCTAAAGAGTCGAATCTTTGAAGAAGCAACTTTTTTCTTCCCCCTTTTAAATCATACCATAAATTGCTGCAGCTGATCTCGGAGTGCGATTCTTACACGACACCGCTGCTGCAGATAGGAAGGGACAAACTGTTGCTGGGCAGATTAGTGGGGGAAGTACTTCAGGTGGAGAAGGAATAGCCAGCTATTGCCAGGCGAGGGAGCTGTGTAGGTGCAAGCTCGAATTTTAGATGCAGACGTTATCTCTGGAATGTAAGGAGGCTAATTGTGTAACTGCTGCCCTAAAATACCTGTGAGGCCCAGGCACTTTATTTTTAGGTCTGACAACAGGTTGGAAAAATCTACACAGGTGCTGTCTCTCTCTTCACGGTGTTTAATCTGAGGAGGCAGGGATATGTCCAGAATTATTAAACAGAAAAAATAGGAGTAGCAACACATGTGAGGAGGCAACGTAAGTTTATTTGGAATTCTTACCCACAGATATGTTAAGGAATACTTCAGAAATACATGAAATCGCTATAGGGACTGATTTTCAATCCAGGAGTGTAACTCCTCCATATTGCATTTACTGTGATCCATCTTCTCCTACATATCTGAATTGAAGGTAAAAGCAGCACAGAACATTGGATTTTATTAATCTCACCAAAGTACAGAGAAATGGTTAAACATAAAAAGTTTGCAGGTGGTGGGGAGGAGGCAAATAGAAAGTCCTGGCACATGGACTTATCCTCTGCTTGCAGGGAATGTGTATAATCTTCAATAAAAAATTCAGAGCCCGCTTGGCATGGATCCTAGCTGTGTAGCGGTTTGTTTAGTGATGATGGAAAGCTCACTCTACATTAATTCCTAATGGTTTATTGCAAAATATTCTGTAATGATGATGTGCTTGAGCTGTTAATTGATTGTGAAATGCCTTGAGATCTTTATGAAAAGCGTAAGACAACTATTATTAGATCATGTCACTCATTGGCTTTAAAGAAAATACATGTGCTGTAATTCAAACTGTCCTGTAAATCTTTCTGTTTGGGAATATTTTTATGTCATCCTTCTTTTCTCTGGTAGTATCAGTGTTTGCTGCTTGTTCAAATTCCAATACATTCAGGGAGATTAAGGGTCTGAACCAATCTGACTGAAGTCAAACAGAATTACTCCCATTGAATACAGAAGGAGTTGGAGCAGTCCTTGTTTGCTCTGTCCAAGTCTGAAAATAAAATCTGTGGAAGAGTTTGGCAGTCATGAGACTTTCTGAAGAGAGGGCGTGAAAATTCTTGTTTCTGAACTGGGAGAACTACTTTATCCTAGAACTGTTCCAAACGCCCAGCTGTCTTTTGTTGTCAAAAGAATTCTGCATAGATGGTGAGGTGTAGTAGATTGGGACAGCATTTGATGTAATACTACTTCATCTGGAATACTCAAGCTTTGGGTATAATTACCTCCTAACCTGGTTTCAAAAGAAGTTTGAATTCTCAGGGTACCACTGAGAAATTGTAAGGTGACACTGGCCAGGGCAAAATGGCCAATCCAAGAAAGGAGATTAATGATTGGGTCTTTTGCCTCAATCTGAATGGGGCTTAGGGAAGAAGCTTGGTAGTGATCCTCTGTGTAAGGCTGAATTTCAGCTCTAGTTTTCACACTTGTGGCAAGTCCATCATAAATGAGAGCTGAGCATTTTTATAATTAATACATTAGAACTAATTTTACTGGAGATATGAAAGTTGTATTTTTAAGCATTTTTAACCTATACTATTTCAGAAATAATGCTGTTGCCAGCAGTTATTTGGGAGCGAACACGTATTGCAAAAAAAAATTTCTATTTTTCAGAAATAGTGTAGACCCCTAATTTCTGCAGTGCATTCTGTCTAGAAAAGTCATCAAATTCCCATGTTACTCCAGACTTCAAATGCTGACAGGTAGCACTGGCACTCTGGAAAGTGAAAGTGAATTCTGGATATTTATAAGCAAATTGAAGTAAATAAATGGGACTGGTGTCCCACTGTTCTTTTGCTTTCAATTAAAAAAATAAAGAGAGAGAGAGAAAAAAATAAGGAATCCCCTCAAATATAAGGAAGTATTTGCATATAAAACCACCTTTAACTTACATTCTTTGCTCATTGGCAGTCTTTGGAAGCCCATCATTCTCTTCTGGTTTTAGATTTACTCAGAAAAAACATTCATATTTCTGGAAGTAGAAGCTTACAAAAAATTCATTGTTGTTCATTTATTTTCACAGGATTCAGACCTTTCTAGACACAACGATTGTTTCTAGACAGAGTAGGAGAAAAATGTAAGATTCTGTGTTGATGTGTTGGTTTTGTTTTTTTTTTTTAATATCCTAGATAAATGTTTATAGATGCTGTATCAGTAGAAAATCCTACTATGGCAGCAAAGGAAATGTGGCTGTTTTCAATTTCTCATCCTGAATGTGCAGCTTTGCGACTAGATAACCATGAACAAATGAATTATTATATCAAGGACTAAAGTTGGTGTTATTTCTACTGGTGTAAATCTGGAATAACTCCACAGAAGTCAATGGAGTTACAATCCTAATCCAATATTGCTTTCTCATCTGTAAAAGAGGTTAATGTGACATTATCCTCTCTTGGGGAATAGGTCAAGGATATTTAGTTAATGTTGACTCTGTAAAATGCTAATTAATTGTTAGTGCGAAATTTGTACTTTACAGGTGAGAGAAGCAGCACACAGGTACTTATGCTTAACCCACTCTGCTACAGATATATTGGCTTTCATTACAATGTCTCAAACAATTTTCCCATTATCTCTTTCATTTGGGAGGTGTCTTGGTTTAAGGCAAATTTGGGAAGGAACCTCTGAATAGGTCCCTCCAGAAAACCAATCCAATGGCCCCTTCCCCCAACTGATTCAGGAAAGGAAAAGAGGAAAAACAAAACAAAACAAAAAAATTTCTTAAGAGGAAAGTGGAAAAAATGTGTTTATTTAACAGGCCAAGCACAACAAATGAACACCAAGGAACAAAACTTCCTGCTTCTCCGTAGAGATGACAAATCCAGCCAGTCTGTGCCGTGGGTGCAGCTCGGCTCGCTCAGTCTGTGTCAGTCCCTGGCACTGGGAAATGCCAGGCCCAAGCCAGGCCCGGTGGGCCACAGGGATGAGCTCTTGGTGCTCTGTTGGGGGTTAGTCCAGAGTAGGTTTGAACAGTTCCAAGGAAAAAAAAGGAAAAGAAACTCACAGTCCGGAAAACTTCTCTGCTTCAGCTAGCCACGAACTAACAGAAAGCAAAGGAGAGCTCTCTCCTGCCGTTCGCACTGCAGACCACACTCCTTGTGTGTCCTCCAAAACTGCAAACTCTTATATTGATGTTTTGAAAACACCTGCCTCAGACATTCCACTGCTTCTTCTTCACTCTTAGATCCAGTCTTAAAGGTGCAGAACTCATTTTTTATTTAAACAGACGAATGGGGATACAATTCAGCAGTAACCCAGGACAGGAGGGAAGACTGATCCATTCTATTAGGAAAGCAACCAGATGCAGGTAAATAAATTAACACCAAAAAATTACCAAGCGTAGCATGTGCATATGTCCTACACTATGCAGCCTGCTTGTGTACCTGTCCAAAGAGAGCACTGTAAGTTTAAAATAAGCAGCTTTGATTCTGCTAACTAATTTGTTGTTATATATAGACTGAGAGATAATAAAATATACACAGACAAAATGGTGGACAGACAAATAATTACTGCCAGAAATGATCTGCAGCTTTCAGGCAATCCTTTTAACATTTTTCTATCTCATTATTTCTGTATATAAATGAGAAGTATCTTTGTAAGAAGCAGCAAGGATGCCAGGCATGAAAGCCCTAGTATATGTCTATCCAATGCAAACAGAAACATGACTGTAATTCTTAGTAACTCAGAATTAGCAATTTATGAAGCGCTTAATGGACACTGTCACATAGCAAGTAGAAGCATGTAAAACTGCAATAGCAATAATATCCACCACTGTTCGAGGTTCATGCTGGTAATTCTCAATGCAATTTTAAGAAATGGGTGCATTATTCCCATTTTGCAGATGTGGAAAGGGATGGTCCTGGGGCAAGTGCCTCACCTGATAAAACAGCCGGTGAAGGAGGTGCAAGGAAGCCATGCAGCTGTGTGCAGAGAAGAAAAGGGCAGGAGTGGGGATTGCATTTCCAGCAGCAGGCATCCCACAGAGCCACTCCCGTACCCACTTTCTCACATAGAAAGAGAAACTTGGCCTACCAGTTTCCCATCATCTATCCACTGACATTAGATTAAAAGTAGAGGACAGAAGGATAACACATAAAGTAATATCAAAGAGCTCTTCCTTATGAATGACCAACTCAAGTATTGGGATCTGCTGGATGATTTCAGGTGCTACTCTTCTCAATAGTGTGTTAACACCAATGTTTTGCATTTCATCTCCAACTAACAACCTGCCAGCCTCCTTTTGTTATCCCCCAATGATGAGGAGGCTGACTGAACAGCTCTCATGTTCTAATCTTTCCAGGGGCTCAGCTGAGGTCTCTCGAATCAGGTCTGTAGCACACAGCTTTCCAGTGTAGACCAGCTCAGGTTTCTGTTCAGTCTGCAAGGACTGCTGAAAGCAGACAGTAATGTTAAAGCTTCCTTCTGTCTTAGCCATGTGACTGTCTCCAGTGAGATAATATGTCCAGAGAAAAACATTGTTAACCAGTTCTGTATTAACCAATAATATTTTTACATGGAACTCTTGAGCTGGCAGTGTAGTTAGAGTGGCTTTGGGCACCAGCTGCCAAGTGTTTACACAGGGTTTCAAGCTGGCTTGTTCCATTCATGCCATGAGACCCACACTACTACTGGTTCCTCAGTCATCATGAAACACAGCTTGGGTTCATTAATGTGACATAAGAACATGCTAGACTTACCTTTGTTGCCAAAACATTTGCAAGGAAAAAACAAAAATTCTACAACAATCATTGGAAATCACATACTGAGAAAACAATTTATTTCCAAAATTAGGTTTTTGTATATTCACATGCTAAAAGGAAAAGCAGCAACAATATTTTCTATAAAGTTTAAATTTAAAAAGAAAATAATCATGTAGCTTTTCTGTAGCTTCTATAAATTAGCAATAGCACTGGTTTGGCCAACATGTCCTGAAAATGAGATCATTAAATCTAATTGCACATGCTGTATAGCAAAGAATCATATGAAAAAAATCTCTGAGTTTTATGTCCAATTAGAAGAATACTCCATGGTGTTCAGCACTGATTCCAGTGGTGGATGTCTGCCAAGATACATTTAACTAAAATTAATACACTTTGAGATAGAATCAGCCCTGACGAAAGGGAAGTCATCTATTAGAGGCAATAACTCAAAGATCACAGCAAAATAGCATGTTAAAAGAAATCATAAACTTGGGAAAATATCAATTTTTATTAAAATTTATTATTTCTGATTTAAACAGATGGCTTAGTAGAAGAAATTAAGATATTTTTAAGATTTTGTAACTTGACCATAGTGAATCAAAATGAAGGAACACCTGCCTTGTAGAAAATAGGGCTAATACCCTCCCCTACAGTCAAAAGCAAAGGGAAAATGCACAACTAAATAATGTGAGGATGAGATGGAGAATCCCTATTTATGCATCACCAAGTCTGGGCTCAGCAGGGGAACCCAAATATCTAAATTCTGCATGTCAGCACCATATTCCTGGAGAAAATAATTAGACACTGTGCAGGGTAGCCCAGAACACCACACAAGGGCTTAGTGACTGGTCAGTATGGGATCCTCAGGATAAGAGGTGTCTGCGCAGTCCCCTGATCCTGAACCTCGGAGCTTCTTTCTGCTCAGGACACACTGCACAGAGCCTTCTCCCCCACTGCAACGGCCTAACTGAGCACGGCTCATTCTTTCCAGGAGAATGGAATGGCTGAAGGACAAACCTAACCTGGAGTCTTGACTCATTTGTTAGCTTTGGAAGTTCACCTCAGGATTGCCTAATGTAAAATGCAATGATCATGCAGAGAACAGAGATTTCAATCTTTACCTGATCTCCGGGTCCTTCTCTCTGGCACTGCCCTGCCTGCTTTCTTTCCAGTCTCATTCCGGGATGTGCAGCAGCCTCCTTGGTGGAAAATGTGCCCCTAAGAGATTTTTCTAGCCTAAGGGCATTTTCAGGCTAAGGATTAACCCCAAATCTCCAATGACCTGGGTAACTGCTTTGACCACTAAGCAACAGCACTGAAGAAGCAAAAGCAGCATCACTTTTGTAAAGAGTAACTTGGCTATCATGCTTTACACTGAAAAAAATACAGTCCTTATGAAATATATTTTTAAGTTTATAGCTCACATAGTCATTTCTGATTGCATCATGGTGGACTTTGTTTTCACAAGAAGGCACATACTTTCACAGAAAAGAACAAAACACAGAAGCCTCATCTGAATTGTTGAGAGTGCTTCCAGGTCAAGTAGGGGCATGCCATCTTCAACAGTAGGTTTTCTGTGGAACATGGGATTTCAAAGACGAATTTCATGTGTTCTTCCCAACTTCTTGTCTCTAGGCACTAAATGGATGTCCCTAGAACAGGGATGTCCCTGGCTGCAAAACCTGATACCAGCTATAATGAAGTGGCAACCAAAGGACAAACTTGAGTTTCATACTTAAAACTTTACATCCACAGCTCTTGTCACATTTTGTTAGCTCAGTGCTCAGTCTGTATGGTCTGAAATGGACAGTATGCTTCAATATACTTGTCAAATGCTTTCCTTCCATGGATCAGGATTTCTCAAAACAAAACCTCATATTGAATCTTTTGTAGAGTATTTTAGAATAGAGATTAAAATACCATATGCAGTATGGAAGTTAGCAAGCAAACAAAAAACTTATGTTTTCAGTAAAACTAGATATTTGTGCATCTCCCATCACTACAGTACCTGAAGGATTAATTGCCTCTATATAGCATTAGTATTAACCTAATTTTATACTGATCACTGAAGCTCAGTTTTTTGAGTCCCAGTCCAGTGTTCCAACAGCTCAGGCATTCTGGTTTTACTTGATTATTGTTTTTTCTCCTAGTGTTGCTTTTATGGAAATAAAATCAAGAACATAAACATTATCTAATTCTGTCTCCTTCATTCTTAAACCAGTGTTCATATCCACGGAATAAAATTTAACTTTTGGCAGGGGACTGAGCTGCAGACCTAAGTACATTGACAAGTGCTGATTGGCCATGCGTGCAAAGATTTCAGCCTTGGTCAGTCTTTTCCATCCAAACAATCTCAGTGTCTTTCACTGATTTGTGCCTGGCTGATCTCTGCCACCTGCACTGGAATGAGATGCCTGACCAGGCAACCCAGCCCGTCTGAGAGGAAGTTAACAGATAATGTGCAATAAAGCTTTATTGTTTTCCCAGTATGTGTTTACTCTGCATCACAGAGAATCCATTTGTCAAATATTAATTGAATTCTCCAACATTTGGCATATTTGCATAAGTATTATGAAAAAGAGCATTATCTCCCTTGGTATTATACCCATTTCCTTTAGATGGTCTCTCTTTGATCCATTAATCATGTTTCCTGTATCCTCCCACAGAAACTTAATTGCTCACATCCTGCAGAACCCACTTACAAAGAAAGAAATTAGCTTTATGTAAATCTAAGGTTATTACCTTACCTCTATAAATGTAAAAAAAATTAAATTATCCTCTAAAAAGGACAGTGATAAAATTTCAGATGAGCATTGATCACCCAAAGAAGCAGATTGAGGCGATTTTATTGGACCAGTGGGGAAAAAGGGTTTTGCTCTACCAAGGACATTACTGGGGGAAGTGATATTGCTGCCTATGTCTGTCTATGCTACTGCTGCAGTTTCCTTTACTGACTTCAGTATTACTTTAATATCTGAAACAAACTTAATAGATTTCTCCAATTTTAGGGCTGAGATAGCTTCATACTGGTGGGTACCTCACCTGGGCTTTGCTGGAACCTAGAGGTATGACCTAAAGATGTGAGCACACCGTTGGGGAACTATGTAAAGTCAAAGGTGCAGCTATCAAACTGCCTTATAGGAAATACTGAGAAAAAGGAATCTTGAATTTTACCTCACAGATCTGTAGGGATAGGATTTTCAGAATATGTATCTTTATCCTCAAACATCTACTAAATATTGGAATCCATATGAAAAACCAAGAAAGCCCTTTTGAGTACACTACATGTTGATGCATATATATCTATCTATATATATATAAAAAAGACGTAATTTCTGAATCTTGCTCAAGTTTAAATTCTGAGTCTTTCAGTCCTGTCAACATCAGAAGAGCTTGGGTATATAAAGATCAGCAAATCTAGAAGCTCATGGATCTTTAGGATTGAAAAATGTTAACAGCTTCTAGACTTCAGTAGCTTAGCAAGGCTTTTTAGGATTAGGATTCTGGGACTTAGTTCCATTTATCAGATCTATCCCAAAACGCCTAAGCCAGCATTACAGGCACAAAAATCTCTCACCTTGTAGAAAACAGAAGCCAAGACTCCAGTGTACCAAACTACCATCTAAATCATCAATAGCTTCCTTACACATTTGTTTTCCTCAGACTTGACTCTAAGTTTAATTCTTTGCAATCACTTTTTTCTTTCACCTTTCCTTGGTTTCCTATGATATTTAGCAAAATTATGTCAGAAAATATCTCCATGTCTTTAGAGAGATTAGTTTCTATTCAAAAGAGTAAAATGGGAGCAGTAAAAACCAGTATATCACTACTCCATGTTCAGTTCACTCTTCAGCTTTTCCAAGTTTCTTTTCTTGGTGCAAATTCAATCTCACTTCTTGTAAATTTTTCTTCACCACCCATTCCTTTTGTAAGGTTCTCTTTGAAATATATTTCATCCATAAAGCCTTTTAATGACTTCATCTATATAATCAGTTTCTTTCTACTAAAGAAAACATCAATGTTAATCTGCACTAGAAGTGTACTCTGCTATATCACAAGTCTGTCTGATCATACAGTCTCTTTGATTTACTGCATGAAGGTCTTGATCAAACCAGGACCCACTCCTTTTACACTGTGAACACTTTTGCTGGTACTTCATAAACAATATTAAGATGTTATAACACCTATCCAAGAATAATGACACGTCCTTTCCCAAGAGGAGACCTGCATCCTGTATCATATCCTATATGTCACCCACTGTGCAGGTGAGTAGTCAGAGAGATAGCAGAAGCCAGCATTAAGGAAAGGGAGTATCTAACACACATTTTTAATTGCTTCATATATAAATGACTACTAAGACACCAAAAAGGATTCTGAGATTCTATTCTTGAATTGGTCAATATATTGGCAGGTTCTGACAATGTCATTCTTTATGATTATATCCAGAACCTTAATTAAACCTCTTCTTTGGAGACTTAAAGCCTTAAGCTATTTTTCAGCATGTCTTTGCATTAATTTTTTTGTTCATGGCATAGCATTTGGACACCCATCTGAGAGAAACTGAAGCTTGTGAAAACTCCCATGCCTCCTGTATAAAATGTAATAAACACAAGCCATCAAACAGAGGAAGCAAACAGTACAGAACAAGTCAAATTAGGTTGGAAAAAAAGTAATCATCTTGAAATTAGGAAAAAAACCCCTAGTTTTCTCCTTTCACGCTTACTAATGCTGAAAATACAATGGTTGCTACTAATATAGGAGTAAACTAAAAAGGCATTTTTCATCACATAAGGAGGGCTTTCCCTACAAGGTGAAATTTTAAGCCATTTAAGAGATCTTGCTGGAGCAGAATCTGTTATTTAAAGAAAATGTTAGAAAATCCAGGTTTCTGCTTGAAACTACCTGCAATAAAGAAAGGAATGTTCAATATAGTTTCTGAAATTGAACAGAAGTAGATATTAGGAGAAGAAACTCAGGAAGGTTAGCCAAACAAGATATGGCACAATAGTTGAGAAAAGCTGGCAAAGACCAGCTGTAAACTCACTGGACTGAGCATAATTGGCCTATTAGTGCACATAGTTATTATGCATATTTTAAGAACTGGGAAAAATTCTGTGTATGGTTCCCATATATTTTAGACAAGAATTTTAGCAAATGAATGTGCACACAGCAAGTTTTCATTGTAGAACTCTACACATGCTGGCATCACTGCGTAATTAGGCAGACTGGTTCTGAGGATATACAACAGGTACAAGAGGCTCCTCTTTGTAAAAACCTGAATCCATCTCAGTTCTGTTGGCTTCAAGTTTTGGGAGAGTTCATTTGTTTGAGAGCCCATTTTAAAATGACCTTAGGCAGCACAGTGATTCATGCATGAATGATAGGTTCTTAGTCACTTCTTGCTGCTCTTACCACACTAAGGCTGGTTGTTTTCCAGAGACCCAAATCATTAAGCTGAGCTAAGGATGCTGGGTGAAATCCCAGGAGCCTTTATGACAGAGAATGAGCCTGGTTTCCTAATAAGAGCTTCTGGATCAATGTCATAGGACAGGATGCCTTTCTTTTTGTCTGTAAGACAACACCATATATGTCCAAAACCACGTCTGAATTTAGAGACATTTCCTTCCAGAACAATAATTTTAGGATGTACGCTGTATTTAATTACACATAATTATCCTTTTGCCAGCTACATAGCCTTTTATGCCTCGTATTTAACTTCTTTTTTCTTTTCTCTTTTTAAACTGTAGCATCCTTTTTTTTTGGACAGGATCTGCACCTTGAGAATTTATACAGGCACAGCTCTGGATACAGTTGCTTTGGTACTGAAAAGCATAGCTTTGCAGCTTTCTATTACATGACACAGAGTATAATAACAAAGGCTATTCTTCCATATCTGTCAAGGAAATTTATCTCCAAATCAGTCTCAGGCAGAAACTTTTATAGGCTGTGCTTGCACACATGGTAGACTAGTCAGCCTCAAAACAAAAAGATTAGCCCATCTTCCTTCTTAGAAAACTCCATGTCTTTTTGCAAAGCTTACACATGAATGTACTTATTGCAAACTATTTAACAAAAGCACTTAGCAGTTTTGAAAATGTATGAACTGGAGGATTACAAACATTTGTAAAACCACATCGTGTCAGTTCCTGGCGGTCACGATAATTAGACATCAGGTGCCAGGTGCTAAAAGAGAACAGATGGGAGAAGTAATCACACATCAAACCAAAATGCATTGTAGGGGAACTTCTGAGACTATACGACAGTGTGGGATGTGACATTGAGGAATACTGAATGCAAGGAAAGGCCATTCAGACTGAGATAAATTCTCATTTCATTCTGATACTTCAGTTTTCAGTAAGAAGGGAGACTAGAAGCAGAAAACTGCAGTAACGTATAATGATATATTAGAGGACTCAGGGCAGGGGATTTCATGTCTGAATATGACATGTTTTTTAAAGCTCTTCCTTCAGGGTTTTTCAAGAAGAACACTTAATTCATGCAGGGTGCCAAGTCCTGTGCAAAGGTGAGCTGTCAGGTGTTTGTACTGTTCCATTACTAACTCACAGAAAACCTTTAAATCCAGGGCTGCTCTGCTAAAGATGCAGAAAAGCCCACAAAGTCATCTTTCCCTTGTGCAACTGAGAGACATGCAACATGGACAGTGAAGAATTTCTGATGAAGAAAGGAGCAAGTGTTCCTGTGTGGTAGTAAAAGATATAGGTTGCTAATGCTGGTCTGCTCAACCTGCCCAGGAGACTCGGAATATTTTCTCTCAGGCCACACAAAGTCAATTCCAGCCTCAAAGTCTCACTTCCAGACCCAACGGCTCCACAGAGCACAGCGAGGCAAGGTGCCTGTGCCAAAATCTCTTGCAATGGTTCATCTACTGATGGAATAAACCTCCTCTGTGATAGGGAAGTACAAACAGTCTGCTCTCAAAAGACATTTTCTGGAACCGCACAAGGCCGGTACTGTGATTTGAGCTCCTGACTGTGCACTGCAGGCCAACTCATCAGAGGCTTTCATGGTCATACCACCCCTCTTCAACACAAATGCATTAAATTAAAATCATTTCTTTCAAATCTGTGTTTTCACATAGATTCACTCTGAGACATTTTTTTACATATGAAAAGCATTCTTCTATTCCTGAAAAGAAATTCAAATTTTCCACCGGCTATCTTGGGACTTGATAGTTAAGTCCTGCAAGAGCAATTCTTTTTCCTCAAAAGGAATATGACCAATAATTGAAGTTCAGTACCTCCAGTTTTTTATATCCTTGACTAAATGCACCAGTACTGCTGCATCACTATTCACCTTTTATAAAAGGAACACCATCTACTTCACAGGGGGAAGAAAATAATGCAGGTCTGTAATACTGTAATTCGAATGTATGTAGTAAAAGGTAGAAAACATTGCAGTATTAAAAATTCCTGGATTTCAGTATATGTATGTAAATTAAGCAGCAGCAGAAATAATTCTGCAAGACAATGACAGAAAACAGCCTTGAAACAAAATTCTTACCCAGCACATGTAGGTTTCATAATATCCCTTTTATTCAACAGTATAATTGAGGAGCATATATTTGACCTCTTTCACATTTTATAAGTAGAGGATTGTAAAATCCATAATCTCAATTACTCTCTTAATAGACTGTCTTGACTTTTTTTTCACCTGTTGACCTGCAGGATAAAGCTATTTACAAGTGATATTATTGAGGAGAACACTGCCATAATGAAAATGCTGAAGGACAAAAAAATCCAATAAGGAGACTAGAAAACACATTTGGAAGTACACTTCTCAAGTCTGATTTATTCAATATGCATACTGCGAAACAACTATGTCTAATGTACAATCAGATACTAATTTGGTAGCAGCTATTCCAGCAAGTTCCAGGCACTTGTCAGAAAGCAAGTCTGTGAACAAGAAGGCAGTTTGGCAGTGAAATGCAGAAGGCAGGGAAGAAAGCACATAAAACTGCTGTGTTGCCTCTTCTCCTTATGCCTTTTCTTTTGCAATTCTGTATTTTTTTAGTCTCTTTTCTGTGCAGCCATGCATATGCATGCACCAAACCACTAAGTTTTACTGCATAATCTCAGCCCTCCTGGTTTCAGTCCTGTAGGGCAGGACCGAATATGGTGAGTTAGTATGAGTTATCTCCTAGTATATTTTTTTTTCCTTTTTCTATAAGAAACTGCCAAAAAACTAGCTATACTTTGCACTTAAGCTTCAGCACAAGACAATTGATTACCTTCTTTGTACCTGGTCTGGTTTAAGTCACAAACATTTCTTTCATTTTTTGTAGCAGCAGCTCAGACCCTTGGGATGTGCTCCATGCAAATAAACAGATTAACACAGCCTCTCTTGCCTCATCTGTATGTGCAGCAGAATTTTTTCCCTCAATACAAATAACATTTACATTCCTCATAAATCAAGGATATTTGACATCTCCACTTTCAAACCCCAAGTGCTGCAGATTTTACACATATGATAAATGGTTCCTTTCAGAAAGAAAGGTGAAGCATGAGGAAGAATCACGGAATGGTTTGGATTTGATGGGCCCTTAAAACCGTCTGGTTCCAACCTCCCTGCAAAGGGTAGGGACACCTCCCACTAGTCCAGGCTCCTCAAAACCCCACCCAGCCTAGTCTTGAGGAACCCAGCTTCCAGGGATGGGGCAGCCACAGCTTCTTCTCCGGGCAACCTGTGCCAGTACCTCACCGCCCTCGCAGTAAACAATTTCCTCTTAATGTTTAATCTAAACCTATTATTTTTTCGTTTAAATCCATAAGTCCCCACCCCCCCTCCTGTCACTATATGCTGCCAGCAAAGAGGCAAGCAATCGCATCAGACTTACAAGGGGCACGCTTTAGTAAAAATTTAGGCTTATAAGGGAAAGGTTTAGCTGCAAGGTTGAGGCAGCAACACAGACATGCACATTTTAGAAGCCATGAGCAAGCCTAGAAGGCAGGCAGAGCCGCACAAGTACAGGGGCACTGCCATAGCCCGAACAGGGCTGAAATTAAGTGATCTTCGAGGTCTCTGTCCAAGCCAAACCATTTTATGATTCTATGATACACCTTCTACTGACACTGCAACCAAAAAGAGCGCTGCCTAGAAGTAATGCTATTGAGGCAGAACTAGCAGGATTCATTTTTATCCCGCTCGCTCAGCAAGTGAGTGCCCCTCCGCCGAACCCCTCCACGTGCGTGCCGAGATGGCCGCGTCAGGCGGGCAAGACACGGTTCGCGCTCGGCTCGGGCGCCGGCCGGCGCACACCTGCGCCGTGAGGCGCCTCGGGGCCAAACGCCTGCTTTCTCCCACTGCGCCGCTTTTATACCGGGCGCGGTCGCTCCCGCCGCCGTCCCGAGCCCCAATTGGCCACCGCGGGACGTGGGCGGGGCTCAGACAGCAGGGGCGGGCGGCGGCGCATGCGCTATTCGCGCCTCGTTGGGGGCGCGGGGTCACGTGGTGGGGGCGACGGCTGTTGGCGCCAGGGCGCGCGGGATGGCGCAGGCGGTGGCGGGTGCGTGAGGGGCGCGCGGCTGTGCTCGGTTCTCCCCTTCCCTTTCCCCGCTCCTTCCCTTACCCGCTTTCCTTTCCCCCACTGTTTTACTTGCTCTCCCCGCCGCTCGGGCGGATCCAGGTGCGGCCCCGGCGGGGGCTCCCGGTGACTGGCGGGAGCGGCCCGGGCGGACCCGGGGCCCTCTCTGTTGTGCTGCGGCTGAGCCCGGGCAAGCGCGGCACTTGCAATCTCTGCCTCTGCTCCTATCCTTTAGATACGCGCTTTGCATTGGTCATCCTCTACGTTTTTCCTCTCTTTAGTCTGTGTCTGTGTGTGTGTGAGAGAGAGAATGTAGTAATTTGCTACTTAATTTTGTGCCGTGATAAACTTCTGTATCTCATCGGGTTGACTAATGGAGGGCTGGGCGGAACCAGGGTGTTACTGTCCCTCTTTATGCTGTAAAGAGCTTGGCATTCATTGCTTTAATAGCCTTTTACTAAAAGTATTTTATGGATCTTCGGCTTTACACCTCACCTGGTTTCTTTACAGTCTTGCTGTTTTATCTATGATACTGTGTCTCTAAATATACCAAGATTAGTATATATGATACTGAAAATAATTGTTTCCTGGTGTAACATGTTGGTTAAACTGTTAGTGCTGTATGAATTGCTCACTAGTTTGTTTTTTTTTTTTTAGAATTAACAGTGGCTTTTGAAAGTCTTTGCTTGTTTCGTGCAAATATTTCCAGAGTTACAAATATTTAAAGATCCAGTAAAAATGTTGCTTGATTTGGGAGAAGGGGAATTTTAGACTATATATCAGATGAAAGAAGTTGGTTTTGTTGGGTTTTTTGTGTGCATATGAAAGTCGTAATTACAAGGAAAGTAGGAAGCAGTCTGTAGAATCAGAAGATTCTTGTTTTACAGTAAAATCTTGAGTGAAACATACTTTGAAATTTGTCTCGCTAGGAAAACTTGAATAAAAGATCGTTGGTGAGCAGTTACAGCTTTCCAGTGAAATGCTTGGTACTCAGACTGTTGCTACAGTTTCAGAGCCTGGAGTGCAGCCAAAAACATCGAGAAATTTGCTGTTGTATCTTAGGTCCTCTCTACAACAGTTTTGAGAGTATTTCACTACAGATCACCTGAGAGACCAGCCTGCTTTGCTGTGGAATGTGCTTTTCAGTAGTGTGTGGGTTTGTTTTTAAACCTTCCCAGGAGCAGAATGGTAGTCACCCTTCCCTTGGCAAGTGTTGGTGGCTGGTCCACAGAGCAGACTGTGAATGTGATGCTGTTGCAGTGTCAGGTACCTAGCTCAGAGTGGTTCTAAAGCGTTATCTTTTGGGACTGTGACAAAGAGAGAGCCAATGCTGTTGATTGATTGCAGTTAAGAGTTATTAAGGTTGGAAAAGACTTTGGAGATCGTGAAGTCCAGCCTCCAGTTGGGAGAGAAGTGAGCAGTTGTAGCTCTCACAAGCACATATCATGATAGAGTTGACAGCATTATGTCAGAAACATTATCCTGTTTTTATAGCTGTTTTGCTAGAGTCATTTATGCACAATTTCTCTTTTTTTTTTTTTTTTTTTTTTTTTTTTTTTTATGTTGTTCTCATAGAAGTTAATTATTCAGTGTATCCAAGGATGAAGAGGAAACTTGCAACAGCTGGGACAGCTGGGACATTGAGACTTAGTCCTAATGAAGAAGCCCTGTTTCTGAAAGAAGAATATGAAAGAAGAAGAAAACTAAGGCTACAACAGGTATGCCTGTATTTTTCCATGCGTTGTATTTCATTTGTTGATGTAACAAATAATTTAAGAAAAGTAACTAAAAAGATTATATCCTGTAAGCTAAATTTCAAGGTAATAGTATTGTAGAATGGTAAAATTTTTTATGTTGGAAAAAACCCTTGAGATCATCACATCCAACTATTAATCCAGCACTGCCAAGTCCACCACTAAACCATGTTCCTAAGTGCCACATATACATGTCTTTTGAACTTTTCAAGGGGTGGTGACTCAGCCACTTCCCTGGGAAGCTTATTCCAGTGCTTGACAACCCTTCTGTGAAAAAAAAAAAAAAAAATAAAAAAGCGCCTAAAATTCAAAGTGGGAAATAATAAACTGTGTTTACTAAGTTTTCTGTATAGTTGTTGATTTTTTTTTTAAACCATGTTGAATTGTAATAAGAGCCTTTCATAAATTACTGCATTGTATTTTTGGAGGGAAGGATATTCCAAGCAGTTTTTGCAGTTTGTCACATGTATGCCACTTTTTGGACTTTAACTGACGCATTTAATTAAGATTAAATTTATTATTTCATATATTAATTTTGGAAAAAGGTAACAGCAACTTGAAAGTATTTCCGGACAGATTGTTAATGGAATAATTGATGAGATGGAAAGATGGAAGGAGAGTAGACTATGTTGTGGAAAGTCTTGCTGCAAAAAGTATTGTGCTTTTCTTGAGTTGCTGACAAACAGAAATGCTGTTTCTACAGGTCAGAGAGCAGCAGAAGTATATCTCATACCAGATAAGGCAGAAGGTAAAGCAGAGGAGAGAAGAACAACTGCATCAGTTAGAGGAGGCACTGAGAGCTGAATGGCAGGAGGCACAGGATGAGAAGATGAAAGCCCTGGAAGAGCTGTATCTGTCAAGCTTAAGAGCGATTGGGGAGGGTCACCGACAGGCCAAGGAGAACGTAAGTGAGCTTGGTGTTACTGGGTCGCGGTTTCACCCCAGCCAAGAGCCAAGCACCGGGCAGCTGCATGCTCACTCCCTCACCAGTGGAATCAGAAGTGTAAAAGCCAGAAAACTCATGGGTTGAGATATAGACCGTTTAATAGGGAAAGCAAAAGCCACATACAGAGCAAAGCAAAACAAGGAATTAAATCACTGCTTCTGTGGGCAGGAGGTGTTCAGCCATCTCCAGGACAAGACCCATCATGTGTAACGGTTACCTGGGGAAGACAAACACCATCATTCCAAACATTGCCCCCTTCCTGTTTGCCCCACTTTATGTACTGAGCATGATGCCATATGGTCTGGAATATCTCCTTGGGCAGTTGTGGTCACCAGTTCTGGCTGTGCCTCCTCCCAGCCTCTCTCAACTTCTTCACCAGTGTGGCAGCACAAAAAGCTGAAGAGGCCCTGGCTCTGTGTGAGCCCTGCTCAGCAATAGCAAAAACATTTCTATGTTACCAGCCCTGTGTTTAGCACAAATCCAAAGCACATCCTCATATTGCCACTGTGAAGAAAGTAATTTCAATACCAGCATATATTGTCAGAGACAGTTTTGATGTTTTAGAAATACCATAATTGCTGTTTGTTTTTTTTTTCCTTTGACATTCCTGATTTTGAAGTCCTGATACCTAAATAGACCAAGTTTTTAAGAATGGAAACTTTTTAGAAGTGGTTATGTACTTTTTTGCTGGTATCTTCCCACAAGATAGTCTATGGGCCTATCCATGAAGACTTTTGCTGGGCAGACCTTAAAATTACTTTGTTTGTATTAGCTTGTATGATCATATACATTTGTACTTGACTAAATTGTACATAATTATTCAGTTTCTCAATTATCTGAGTAATACAGTAGTTTTTTCTCCACCATGGATCTTTTCAATGGTTAAGAAAGTATGCTAAATATTTTTTTCCCTTCAGTGCTGCAGTGACATGGAAATCCTTGGTAATGGCTTCAGAGGCCTTTGTCTGGACTGCAAATGGGTTTCACTTTTTAATTCTGCACCTATAAACTGGTTTCACTTCAGTTAAAATCCTGCAACTTGTGTAGGCTCTGCTTGAGACATCATTGAGATTGCTAGGTAGAACTTGTCTGTAGGTTTGACTCTGAATCAGGTTTATAGAAATCAGCCATAGATTTCTTACATGGATTTTGCAGACTAGCTTGCTTTCTGAATAAGTCAGGATCTTTAAACCCAAGTAAAACAGCATTATGCTTTTCCATATATCACTGTCTTTAAATCAACTTGTTTATAAAGTCCTTTCCAATGCTAGGATGGGTGTTAGCAAAAAACTGTGGAACCAGTGTTACAGGAACAGAGAACTAATAATTACTGTTTCTGTTGATGACTGAAGGCTAGTAACACGCTTCTTCTACACAGTTTAGTCTACATTTGCTACAGGGTGTTTAAATAACTATGTTTAATTATCCATTTCATCAAACTGATGCAGAGGAAGCTAAGATTTCTACATCAATATTTGGTTAAATTGACTGAGGGATGTGGCAGGTTTGCTGCCGTTTTTGGTGGAGAAGAAGAAAATAAAGATGGCAGAGAAGGAAAAGATATTAGAATATTTTTATCCTAATACAGTAGAAGGTAGTTTTGAGCTTGTGCTTCTTAGCAGCAGTATGTAATTTGAAATAGCCTGCTGATAGTAGGAGATGTGAGTAAAATTCTATATTAAGTGATTACAATATTTTAATGTTAAGGAACCTGACTTAGAAGCTCTGGCAAAGCAAGCAGAGGAAAGGAAACAAAGAGCAGAGATGAGACATAGAAAAGCACTGATAGAGCAGAAGCACCAAAAAGAAAAATTACTTCGTGAGCAAGCCAGGTATGCAATAATTGTTTTGTTTTAATAAGAATGAACTTCAGAGTGTCACAGGGTGAAAGGCAAAAATGTTGATGCTTCTTGCTTGGAGCTTTTTCAGTCTTGAAATTTTATGGGTTAGAGAATTAATGCTCATGGACAAGGCTTGTGGCTTTTGGTAAAAACTGTAGCTTTAAAACCAAGACAGCAATGTCAGATATTCAGGCTGACCTTATAGACTGTCCAGGAGTTCACTGACATACGAAATGAAATGTTTTCAGGCCACTTCCTGATGGAGTGTGAACCACCTGGAAAAAGGACCTAATGTATTTGTCATGGTCTTCCCTAGGGTTTTTTATATTGAGCAGATTGGACCAAACTTGAGCTGGCATGGAAAATGGTCTGTGTCTTCTTGGGCATAGTTGTGCTTGAGTGGAGTGAAGACCTGTAAATTAAATAGTTAAGTATGTCTACACTCAAGTAATTAAAGTATGTCGAAGTGTACAATGCTTTCTTAAAATGTAGGTCAAAAGCAGATGCAGTTGCTTTTGGGATGCTTGTATATATTAACGTTTGTGTGTAACTTGAAGACAGTAATTTTTAATGCTGCCTTCCAGCCTAAGTTCTGTTGTCTTTTTAATATGCTTCCCAACCCTATGGCCTGGAATTCAGTGCAGGTATTTAGGAATCTCATTTTGGATTTGCCTTTTATTTTGCAGTGTTCTGTCACTGTTGCTTGAATATTTTCTCTCTCTTCTCTTTTGTGGCTTGTTTTGTTTTTGTCCCCCAAGACGAACAGATGCACGTAAACGTGCTCTGGAAGTGGAAAGACAAAGAGCTGCCAAAGTTGCAAGCCTGCCACCTCCTGCACCACACCCTTTTGAGGTAGGTATCCGTGATACAGCAATGATCACAATTTCAGGGGTACCATGTATATTTATTGGTCTGACTCCTCGCAACAGGACAGCCAGAGTGGGTATTTGCATGCTATAAGGAGAGTGGTTCAGCAAAAACAAAGAGAATGAATTAATAATATATTAGTAGATTTCATGTTAATAAGCTTGGGTACTTTATTTATCTCTTGTTATATGTGAATTTTATTTCTTGAAATCAGACTCTTATTTTTGTAGTTAATGTGTCTTTTTAAACTTTCATCCTATCTCATTTTCATTTAGTAGCACCAGTGGTATGAGACTTTACAATGATCTCTCTCAGCATGTACATTGTATGCCTTCTCAGCCTTCTATCATAGTGATGCAGTTATCAGCATTTTGTTTAGTTCTGAAAGAAAGACAGTTCTGCATCTTAGCTGCGAGGCAGCTTTTTTGGATCTTTTTTCTCCCTTCAATTTCTTTTTGTTATGGGGAATACTAAATAAAGAAGAAGCTCTTTAATTTTGCTAGGAAACCATCACCCAAATCTGTTGGGGAGGCTGTAGCCTTCTGAGGTTGGAGTGGCTTCGAATCCCATTAATGCTGCTTTGATTTCGTAGAACTGGTGCATACATGTAGAATTTCCTGTAGGAGTGCAGATCTGAACTGCAGAAAGAGCATTACATGCGTTTTTACTTTGGAGTTAACTAATAGAATTTCATGGGTGCAGAGTTTAAGTTGCCTCATGTGGTGTTGTGCCCTTTTAGACCTTTGGATTCAGGGATATTAAAACTATTGACAATAAAAGAAAGGGTTGAGGTATACTAGGCCCTCTCAGAGCCAGTGAAGCTTTCAGAACTTCTCCCAGTTACATCCCAGCATGTTATGCAGGTTAGAGTGCAGGATGATAGGAGTTTGGTGTTGTATCTGGAAAAACTGAGCAAGGTTTGAGCCTCACAGTTTTAAGAATGATTAGAAGGAGTACCCATGGCCTTTCATTAGTGCAAGTTTCTCTCTAGATCTTCTCATTGGCTGACAAGAGTTTTCATGTTGTGTAAGCTGGATATGAGTGAAGATTAATATAAGTGCTGTAAGGGAGTGGTGAAGTTTGGAGTTATTTCTGTTGAAGTATATGCAGTGTTGAAATTTAGTATATCTGGAATAAGGTCCTGTCTGGTACAGTTCAGGTGAATTCACACATATTTTCACGCTACTGTTCCCCTCTATGTTGTGCCACGGGGTGTGCTCCTGGTGTGTCTGGTGTAGAGCAGGTGAAGTCTGTATCAGTCCAAACTTTGGGTCTTTATTTCCTGGGTTTCAGGTGCTTCTGTCGCCCAGTTTGGCATTGTTGGGAAAGCATATGGAAATGCTGTGACTTCACTTTGTAGTAACTTCAGCAGTTTAGAATGTGCCTTATGTCGCATTTTGTTGAACCCTTCCCCATTGATAGCCACTGCAGTTAACCTCCACAACTTAAATGACACAGTACTTCATATGTAATACTTTTATTTAATACTTTCATTTGGCAACATGAATAATGCATCTTCCATTCCATTTTAAAAATGCAGAATTTTCTCATCATTCTTTAGTATTTTGTCACCAGGGGAAGCAAGAAGGCTTTGTTTCCAGGTTTCTCCAGGTTCTGGTGAAACCAGAATTGCATCTACAATTGTGTTGGATGATATGTTTGCATCAGTGCTCTATTTAAATGTTGTTCTTTCCAAAAATTAATGCATTTCTATCCATTAGCAAATGTCCTTTATTTGCCTTTTCAGCAAATGTGATTTGTAACTGGTTTTAGCAGAGTTTGCAAACATCTGGATTTTCTGCAGTATGTGGGTTTTGTTTTTGTTATGAAGTTCATGTTGTGATAATGGCAGATTGAATCAGAAATTTTGCAGACATGTTGAGGTTTTGTTGAGGAAAGAGATTGCTCTGTTTCAGTATAGCACAGCATGTCAATTTGTTCCATTTAAAGACTAGCTGACTTCAAGGCTTTTTTCTAGTTTTCATGTCTGTATAGATTTTAATACTTTTTATGGCTGGAAGGTCAAAGGGCTAAGAATAAAGTTATTTTCTTCAAAGAGTTTTTGGTTGCCATGTACTTAATGGGGGAAAATGTTAAGTAATTGAAAGATTTAGAGATTTTTATTCCTGTTTCTGCTTTAAGAGAGAAAACAAAAGATATTGACTGTCAGTTGGGGTGGGTGGTTGGAGAAGGTAAATTTAAAGCTTTGTCCTGCAAATGTGTTACTCAAAAAGCACTGAATTTAAATTGTTTAACTTTAAATCCTGTGAATTGCAGCAGATTACAGTGTCATCTAAAAAAGTCTCCTTTTTTTTTTGAACCATTTTGCATAAGGAGCTTATTAAATACAACTGTAATCATAATCTGATGCTCTGTTGCAATAACAATTGACTATAAGTTCATAAAAAGGAGCTAGGGCACTGTTGTTCGTGGCATGATCATTAGAGTGTAAGAAACATTCTCTAAAGATACTCCTATTATTGTTATTTTACCTAGTTAGAAAAGAAGTGTTTTTAGTCTGATGTCATAACCCACTATGAGTCTCAGAATTATGGATTTTAGGAGTTGAGGCCATATTTAGTTAGACCAAATGAAAAGTTATTTAATTGAAATTAAATCGTAAACACCATTTTATTGAAAAGTGTTGCAGAGTTCTCATAAACTTACTTTTTCTTACATGATCTATTAGATTTTTATGGAATGAAAATAAAACCTCTAAAGTGTTTCTATACTCTGCTTGAGTAAGCTTGAGTATTCATTGCATATGTAGAGTTGGGGTCATGTGTTTTTTGTTGGGTTTTTTGTCTCATTTCATGTTGCTTTACTGCTCCAGTTTTGCCAGATTTTGTTACAGAATTATTTGCTTTTTGAAGGAAGAAAAAAAGGAGAGAGGAATTACAAAACCATGATGGAAGTATGATATTTTTTTCAGCCTAAATTGCTTTTGACATTAATTGGAAAATTGCAGCCTCCAACATAGTTCTCACATCTTTACAGCTTTTGAATAAAATTCTGGAGGCTTGATTGATTATGTGTAATTAATAATTATTTGTTATTGCTTTATTAATTTCAAAATTTTTAAATAATTCAGAAGAGATGTTTAATTGTACTTTCTAAAAGTAACCCAGTACTGGGCAAACTGATGATCTGGCTAATGTGGTTTAGGCCTGGGACTTGTCTGTTTTCATTGCTGTAATCAGTATCTGCAAGTGTTTTGGTTAATGCTGATCTGTTACAATTGCTATGTTTTTTATTGATTAAGAAAAGTAGTAGTTTATTTTTCTACCTACTAGAATAACATTCAGTAATATTGTTTAAGGACGGTAAAATAAGTTACTGAAGTTCTGGTGGTAAGGCTAAAAGTAGTTTACTGGGTTTGGGTCCCAGAAAGATGTTGAGGGGCTGGAGTGTGTCCAGAGAAGGGCAGTGGAGCTGGGGAAGGGTCTGGAGCACAAAGTTGAGGAACAGCTGAGGGAGCTGGGGGTGTTTAGTCTGGAGAAAAGGAGGCTCAGGAGGAACCTTGTCACTCCCTACAACTGCCTGACAGGAGATGGTAACCAGGCGAAGGTTGGTCTCTTCACCCAAGTAACAAGTGATAGGACAAGAGGAAATAGTCTCAAGTTACCCCTGGGGAAGTTTAGACTGGATATTAGGAAAAAATTCTTCACTGGCTTGTCAAGCACTGGAACAGGCTGCTTGGGGAAGTGGTGGAGTCACTATTCCTGGAAGTATGTAAAAGATGTGAGTTGCGGCACTCAGGAACATGGTTTGGTGATGGAGTTGGCAATGCTGAATTAATGGCTGGACTTGGATGAAGGTTTTTTCCAATATAAATGATTCTATGATTTTTGGTTTTCATTTAAAGGCTTTACTTTCTACAGTCTCCATAAAATACTGATAGTCAATGAAATTTTGTACGCCTTGTGCAGAAACAAGTTTAAGGTATTCCTCAGACTTAATGCTGCTCTTTGTGTGTGCACATTTCTTCATGGGCATGTTAGTTTTAGAGCACTCAGGTTATGAATCTTCTGGTTTAGTTAATGTGGATATGATCACCTTTCTAGGAGAAGGTTGAGGGAAGAGGAAGTTAAGAGAAAATTAATGGAGATGTTAAGTACAAAGACAAAGATGTTGCAGTACAAAGGTCCTAGAGGGTATTGAGTTACCTAACCTGACTACTTTGCTAGTAGCATGTAGAGAGCATGAGGCTAGTTAGGGTTTTTTAAAATATATAAAAATACATTTTCTTTCTGTTTGTTTTGTTTTTCTTGTCTGGACCTTGCCTTTGAGGCTTTCTGTGAACTTGACTTCCGCCTAACTTAACTTGGCTCTGTCTCTGTGAAGGCTTTCTGTTTTCCCCCAGCCCTGTGTCTGAAGAAGAGGTCGAGTCGTCTGTTTTCTCGTATTCAGGAATTTGTTCTTTGCTTATCTCATATTCGTTCCCTGGCATGCCACGGTCTTCTCTGCAGGCCAGGCTGTGCCGAACTCCAGGCTGTGCTCTCTCCTGGGGCTGTGCTCTCTCCTCACTAGATTGTGGTGTTCTCTCTCCTTGGGCTGTGCTCTCCTCTCCTCCCACCCTTGGAGGGCACTATCTTTTATACTGAAAATTACGTATGCTTTATTTATAACAGTTCTCCAATATCTATCCACTATGTTGTACAGTGTACTTTTGTTCTAAACCAACCAAAATGTGCCACACCACCACAGAAGATGGAGAACAAGAGGACGAAGAGGAAGCTCAGGGACACACCCCATTTCCTCCGTCTTTGTCCCCTGATCTCACATTCTAAAATCCCAAAATTCTACTTTTTCACCCTGTGACGTACTAATTATCATTCTGTCTAAATTCTTGTGACTTATAAATCTTCCCAGGACAGTCAAAAGGATGCCCTGGTTCCCACAGAGGCTCATGAGTCAAAGAAGAGAGAGGGTCTGATGGCTCATTGTTCAAACTTCCAGAAAAGAGTTGAAATGTGTTAGTGCACCCAAAACTTCTAAAAAACTTCAGCAACTTAGCATTCTATGAATGGACACTTTTCAGCAAAGTTACAGAAAATGGTCTTTTCTCTGATCAACTGATAAACTGGACATAATGGCTCTGAGTTTCCCAAAGCAAATCTGTACTTGACAAGTGTTGCTTTGCTGTTGTGTATAATTACATTGTGTGTCTGTGGTTGCCCTGCTCTAAGGTGAATGTGGCAGCTGTTGTAAGTGGGATTTGTATTAATGCATTAAACTCAAGTCCTTTTAAATTAGTGCTTTTGAAATGTGTCACTGATGAGCATCAATTTCTGTGCAGGGGTTTGCCTAAGACCGTTAGATGCTCTCAGTTATTAAAGCCTCTCTAGATGTGCCTTGTGCTGATGTGTTTTATTAATTATTACATTGCAAAATTAGGTTTTAAACAATATTTTCAGGACAGAATTTGGTGGGGCGGGTTTCTTTTAATAATAATTTAGCTGTACAGATCACTTCTGTTTAGTTGCTTTGGTGGAAATACTGTTCTGTGATACAGCTGTAGTTGTGCTTTTCTTCCTAGAGTTTTGAAGTGAAGAAGATCATTGCGATGAAGCCTTGCGCTGGCAACTTTTCTGTTACACGTTACCATATTGCTGAAGCTTTGGTGGACAGAGAAGTGGACAGAGAGCAGGTGATTAACTCCAAGTGTTTGTGCTGCAGTATTACATATAGGTTTCTTTACGTTCCATACATTGTCTGGATATCAGCTGTTGGATTTTCTAATACCTGTTTAAAGATATTAACTTGTACAAAGCAGCTGTTATGCTGCTTACTAAAGACAATGTCTGATGGGCAGGCTTGTAAAGCCTGTTACATGCTCAGTCACTTAGGGGATCACACCTGGCAGTCCCTTGTGAACTGCTTTTATTAGAAGGTGAGGTCACAAGACTGGTTTAATGTTCAAACACCCAAAGTGGAAGATTTGTGGCTTATGCTGAATTGATAGCTGCAGTTGCCCTGCTTTTCTCTCTTCCTCTCTTTTTAGCAATGTACTCCCAGACTTGTCTTGTATTTGCCTTGCTTATTTGGAATGACTTTTTTTTTCCTAAGTATATATTTTTATTTTTATGTTAGTAAGATTTTTCTTCTTTGAAAGTTGCACATTGTTTCTGGTTTCCCAAATGGGATTGAAAATATTTCAGGGATTTTTTCCCCTTGATTAAAACAAAACCATGAGGATAGAAGTACTCAATCTGTAATGTTGACCATATCATTCATTTTATCATGTATTGTAAAAGAAAATAAACACTCTACTATAACAAATAAATCATATAAATAATTGTCCCTGGTACAACTTGGAACTGGAACACTTTGTAACCTAAACTTACAAGATATGTTAACTGTGAATTTTTTTCCAAAGGTAAAAAATTATTTTGGTCCTGCTTGCAACATAAACATTCAAGGATGTTCATATGGCACTGTATGTCTTTTTTAAGTGCTTTTGCTGCAGAATTATTCATTTATTTATTGTTACATATGCTTTAAACTATCAGAGAACTTTGTGGACTAACCTGTTGATTGACTGCTAGCCAGATGCTCATGTAGCTGCTGAGGAAGAAAGGAGACGTTTGGAGGAAGTACACAGGGAGGCAGAGAGGGAGAGAAGAGAGCAGCTTGAAAAGGCACATGTTAGAGGAAGTCACGCCTTAAAGAAGATCCATCTGGCCAAGGTAGGCAAAGTAGTTATGCCTGTTTTTAATGTCAGAATGACCACTGTTAAGTAAGTTGTAGGTAGGTGATTAATAAAGGAATTGCATTTACAGGAGAGAAATTGATGGACTGAGTAAAGTTTGCAGAATGTCTTTGAAAAGAGAAGAAGTCAAAATCTGTTTGCTTGTTTTTGCATCTGGAAGGAGTGAGAATGAAAGATCATCCTCTTAATTTTTTTTTTGTTATCTGAATGTTTGACCAGCTATTAACCAGTAGGTAATAGCCAAGCAAAACTTTTTTAATAGGTGTTGAGCTCTGCTTTTCCACAGTAGCTTTAGTTGGAGTTGGTGATTCTGTACTGCAGGGAAAAAAATTATTGCTAAGAAGGTAACATGTTTTGTTTATTTTTTGAAAACTTTTCAAGATTTTTACTTAAGACTGACATTAGTGTGCAAGTCTGGAAATGTTAAAATAGTTTCCTTCAAGAAATTAAAATTGAACTACTGAGAAAAGCTGAAAAAAATACTGCAAAAATACTGAGATCTACACTCAAAGAATCTTTATTGTCTAATAGCTTCACAAGTGTTTTTGGTGGCTAGAAAAAGAAAAGTTTTGCTTTTTATCAAAAAAAGGATATGATTTGCCCTGAATGAGTAATTAAACTAAAATGGAAATTTCTGGAAATATTACTGGTGATTCTGAAATTAACAGGAAAAAAACCTCAACCAACTTCTTGTTTTTTTAACTATCTCACATATACTCAGTGTGCAAAAGAGTATTTAGTTTGCATCTTAAAAATTAGCAACTGCTGAATTATATACTAAGGCAAAAGAAATACTCATTTACCTTATAAAACAGAAGGTTTAATTATATTGAGGAAAGTTGGCCTACAGGTGTAGAGTCTGATCCTTTATTTAATATCAGATCTTCTAGGCAGCCTTCTCCTGAGGAAGCACTTTCTCCCTAGAATAAGATTAACTTTGAACATTAACCAAACCTCATGGTACCCAAATGGAAGCATTTTGTATCGATCTTGATAATGTGTCTGTCTGAGCACTGAAGGTTTATGTTATTTTTTCTTTATTCCCGAAGAACAGGGAAAGACTCCTGGAAGAACTGGAGCAAATGCAAGCTCAGGATCGCATGCGCAGGAGACAGGTTGTCGCACAGATGCCACCTCAGCTTTCAGTGCCACCATACAAACGCATGGAAATAGAGGAAGAACGGCAGAGAGAACTGGAGTCTGCATTTGAAGATATGTACAGTGAAGACAGGAGTAAGTTCTATGTTGGAAGTTGCTGAATCCAGTAAAGGAGAGTTGCTGCAGCTGCTTCTTTCCCGGCCAGCCCGTAGTGAGGCCATGTGCATATTCATAGTTGGCACGCACAGAGCCTTCCAGGGCACATCCATACAGCTGGCCATGCAGGCCAACAGGGAAAACACAGCACTCGCATTAAGTACAAACAGCACAAATGGCCACCTCCTGTTTACTGCTCGGGCTGATCAAGATGAAAGCCTTTTAGTGGGATATGAGTCTGTAATATGGTATGGATTTCTCCAGCAGTTGGTCTTAGACACTTTGTCTATCCAGGAGTTGTCCTCTGTATCCCGGGTCTCACTCTGCTACACTACTGATCCTCCTCAGGTCTTAGACATCCAGTCTACCCAGTGATTCATGCTGGAGCCTTAGAGTTACCTCTCATACTCATGTATGCTCATAAATGCACATGTGCTCAAATATGTGCTGTGGATCACTTGGTGAATAGCTTTAGACACTCACTCTTACCTGGCAGCTGGCACTTGATCCTTAGTCTTCCCAGATGCTGGCTGCTGGGCATGTTAACCCCCAAGATGTGCTGCTCCGCTCCAGTTGTTACTGCACAGACCCATGCTGCTGGGCATGTGAGCGTGTGCACAGACATGCACATGCTATGGATTCCTGTAGGAACTGACCTTACATATTCAGTCTACCCAGTAGCTGACCCTGGATCCTCTTGTAGTCTTGGAAATGCACACACGTGTTTCTTAGGATCCCTTCTCAGGTTTCTTAGGATCCCTTCCTCTCCTCTGTAGCTGGCTTGAACGCTTGGATCTCCTGATCTCTCCACTAGACAACTTTTAGGTCCTCTAGCCTCTGCAATACCCAGCCCAGTCTTACAGCTGCCTGATGCATAATTCCTAAGCCTCTTACCATTCTTGCTGGCTAGTCTGGCTTGTGATTTGCTAGCCGCTGTGTGCTGATACTCATACCCACGTAAATGCAGTCATTATGGCCTCTGCAGAAGGCAATGCTCTAGACACCGGTACACCTATGACTTCTGATCCTTGTCCAGTTGCTGGCCCTTATGTATCTATGCACACACATCCATACAAAACACAGCTTTCCTCACATAGGAAAACAGCTACAAGAGGAATTTATTGAGAAGGCAGAAGAGTCAGGCACAGTGCATGGCTAGACAAGTGTCATTTTATCTCACTGTCTCATTTTATCTCACTATTTTTACATTTTTATCTCATAGTTGTTCTGCCCCTGACTAACTCGGTCCTTTCCTTTCCCTGCCTTCAGTTCCTCCCTTAAGTATATGTAACAAGCATAGAATTCCAAGGTGATCTTCCTCTGTGTCCCACATCCCTTGTAGGCAGTAACCCCCTCACTCAATAAGGTGATCATAGGAGAATTCCTGTTGTGCAGTCTTGTAGGATTTCACACCTGACTGTGCAGTCACTCCTGTGGCAGCCTTGCGAACAGCCAGGTCAGGGTGTGTCTCTTCCCTGATGAAGTTACTAGGATCACATGTAATTTTTCTTGTCAGCTGCTTTAGGTGTAAACCTGAGCCTTCCATCACATCACCTTTTATTTTGAAAAACAGCATATTCTAGTGGAAACTGCTATGGAGGTTCTGAATGAATAGATGGCTGTTGATCTAAATGATTTTGAATCTTGTGTTTTGGTGAGAAGAAAAAAAAGTTGGATTAATCTGTTGCGAAATAACCTATTGATTTGAATTTCCTGGGGATTTGTGTGTGAGTGTAGTCTTGCAATGTTGTTTGATTTGTATTCCAAATGGTCATTTTATTTTGTTGTGCTCTTTTTATTAGACATGAAAGGAGACCTGGTTTTGCAGTTTGAGCCACAACCTTTGCCAGCCCCTTCTGACAGAGCTCGAGATAATGATCTTGATATCTCTTTGGAGCATGAATCTGCTTGTGACACTCAATCAGAGCTTCCTTGTGATACTCAACAAGAATCAGAACATGTGATAGAGGAGGAGGTCCCTAATGAACCAGAAAGTAAAACTTCTAAATTTCATATTTAACTTAAACCTTTTCATTTTTTATTAAAAAAGATTAGTCTAGTATATCAAAAAAATGTTAGTAATAAGTAAAATGCCTTAAGTAGTAAAACATCTTAATGTGCATAAAATAATTCAATATAATTTGGTTTATGTTTAGCATAGATGATAATACCCTAATGATTGTGAATTTAAAAATGAAAATGACTTGTTTTTCTGATATACTTCAGTTCATTAGTATGCTGAGAAGAATTTTCAGTCGTAAGAACTATGCTGTTAGCAGCCATAATTATTCCTGTGTAATTAGTTGAAATTATGGACTGATGCTGAGTGTGAACTTGAATGTTTTCTGTTTTGAGATATTTCAAAGTTGGAGCCTTGTAGTCTGCTTGCAGTGTGTCCTTTATGTTCAGGTTTGTGGTTGAGCTGCTGCATTTTGTTGAGTAGGCCGGCACGGATGCATGAGTGTGTCCTGTTTGCTTATGGCATGTCCAGGCTCATGTGATGTGAGCCAGAAGTGTCTCAGTGAACTTTGCTGCTTGGCCACGTGCTTCTTTATCTGTATTGGGTGGCACAGTCAGGTGTTTGGTCTGTGTTGCTTTGTGTTGCCAATGCTGATAGAAAGCAGAGGGCAGGTGTGGGGAGAGTACTGCATATTTTTGCTACAGTTTGGCTATAAAACACTGCATCCAGCTTAATCCTTAGTGCTTCTCTCCTGCAGGTAAGAGAAAATTTTGCTAAGATTTAAGAAATACACCTAAACTATTTGCCCAACTCTGTAAGCAGTTTAAAAAAAAAGAGGGTTTTTTATTATATGAACATATTCATTACCTAAGACTCTTAACAGTATATATTCTTTATAGGGCATGAAGAGGGAAAAACTTGCCAGCCTCGATCAAAACTTGCCTTAAAGAAATTGCTGAACAAAATTAGAAGCCAAAAAGACGAGTGGACATCAAAAAGTGAGAAAGAGAGTCAAAGTGAATTTGAAACTGTTGAATCAGACACAATTGCTAATGCAAGGAGACCATTACATGATTTAGAACTTGACAAGGAGCAGCAGAAAAATACAGTGTCTGAAGCCCAAGGTACACTGTACATACTTGCATCAAAGTTTGTTGTGTAGGAGCAAAAAGGCTTGTATGAGGAGACTGTGACAGTGACAAAACTGTTTAATGAATTTTCAATGTTAAATGTTTTGTCACATTGAATGAAAGTACAATTTCTTATCTGTGCCCACAAGGCATTGTGGATTTATTGAAACCACAAATAGGAAAGGTTTTTGCTCTTATGTCCAACTTGTCCATTAAGATCTTGAAGAGAACATATGTCCAAAGTACCTTTCCATCTTTCAAATCTCACTCAAATTGTTGTAACACTTGGTGTTGCTGTACTTTAATAGGTGTTTGCTTCCAGGGATAGAATTCTCAGTGCAGAAGTCAGCATTGAAGTTCTGTACCTCTTTGAACTGGAAAAGCTGCTTTCTTTGGAGATTCACAGCTATAAACACCCAAGACAAATATAAGCTGATGAGAGGATGTTTTTCTGCTTTTAGGAACCATTCTGAAAAAACTTTATGTAAAATTGGAATTTGTAACAATTAGGCATTGCAATTTGTTTGAAAGCCAAATCATCTTGGGGTTACTTCCCATGTCTGTCCTTGGTGCCCTTCTGGTTAGGGTAATGCTGAACTGGGATCTTATGTGCTGAGTGGGATTTCTGAAGTTTTAATGTGATCAAGTTGTGACATGTGTTTTGGTCGTTTGGATTTTTTGCTTTTGGGTTATTTGTTTTCATGGGGTGCTTGTTTTTTTAAACAAGATAAAGTGATTTAGTTCCATCATGTACATTGGCATAATGCCTGGGGATTGGAGAGTGCAGCATGAGTGAAACCATGCTTTGAGGAAAATGTGCTGCTATTTGAAGCTAACTGTACAAGATTGAGACTTGCTTTTTGTGCAATAGTCAAATGTTAGATCCTTTGCCCAGTACTGCCAGTTTTAGACACTCTTTGTTCCAAGGGGTTAATATGTGGTTTTTGATTCTTCAGAATGATCTTGCGCTTGGCCTCCCAAGTAATATTAGAAGTAATTTTCAATCCCATTGAAGCTGGCATATTACTGTGTATTCAAGAAATACACACAATAAAGGGCTATTAAACACTTAAATAATATAAAAACCTGGTTTTCCAGCTTATGGAGACAGGCAGAGTAGTGGAATATAGATCTTTTCAAGAGCAGCTTATTGATATTTTTCAGAGATAGCGGGAAACTGTAAAGCAAGGTGTAAAGAGGATCCAAGGCTCACTATTACTGCAATTACAGCTAAATAACATGTATATTTTAGACCCTATGAAAATGTTGCAAAATACAATTGCAGATGAAAAGTCAGTTCTAATCCATCCTCAAGAGCAAGCAGCTAAAATCAGAATAGAAGAGGAATCTAAAAATAGAATAGAAGAGGAGAGGCAGAAGTGGGTAAGTATGTTTGTATTTATTCTTATCTCACTTGTGTAAAAAATTATTTACAAAAGATTTAAAAATGTTTCAGGTTATACAGCAGCTGTAGATGCTCTTAATGTTTAAACTTTTACTGTATCATTTTCTATACTTCTCAAAAATGATGCTGTAGCTGGAATTAAGAATAGAGTGGAAACCCCCAGTTTCTTCAAATCTGGCAAGTGCTGTAGGCAAGGGTAATAAATGAGAATCCCAGTTGTACATTAATACCTTTGTTTTATAAAGGGAGGGTATAGTCAGCAATACAGAACTCTGAATACTTTATTAACCCTGTGTAATAATGTAGGGAAGTCTATGGGATTGTGTTTAGAGTGGCAGGAAAAGCATACAAACCTTGAGTAATTTTTTTTTTAATTTTCAGTTACCTAGGAAGCAAATGCAGAAAGTTTTTTGTGTCTCTGGGGAATGCAATATTTATTATGTTTAGAAAATAATAGCTTTGTGCATTATTTCATTATATATATTTCATATATTATTTCATTATATCGTGTATGTGTTTCATTGTATTTTATGTTGTATCCCTAGAGACCTACCAGCTGTTATGTGGCAGTTTACCAATTAAAAAAAAAAAATGTTTAAACTTGGGTTTATGTGTAGCCTTCAGTTATAGAGTTTAAGTTCAGAAATAAAGGAAACAAAAATATGACAAAATAGTAATATTAAAAACAAAAACCAAGCAGCAGATCCTTTATGAAAGTGTGGCTACTTTCTTGAACCTTCATTTCCTCCCACTTTGCTCCTGGCCAGGTGTAAGTAGTTCTGTGTCCACAATAACTGTTCTCAGGTCCAGCATTTTTTAGGGTTGCTTTTCCTGACATCCCCATTCAGACTGTCATTAAAGGCTGTTGTCCACTTCATCTTTGCCAGTACTGGAAATTTTTCTTTGCTTCCATTCTAAAAGAACATATGCTGTCACTAAGTGTGGATCTAAGTGAGTTGCAGCTGATAGGTACATGGAAAGAGAATAAAAATACACTGCTTCAGAGGTTTATGGACTACTCTCGAAGTGGTTATACATTAGCTATTTCAGAAGCTTTTGTACAGCTCGAATTAATGTTTAGATGTGTTGAACTCTGATGAAGAACTGAGTAAAATGCAAACCAGATTTTTCAAGTAAGTTTAAGAAAAGGACTTCTTTTGCGGTCTTTGGAAAATGACAACATATCTGGAATGGATTCTGATTTTATCCATTTTATTAATTTGAGAACAAATTATAATGCAATAGTAAATGGATTCAGGGATTGTTAGAAATATTGAGCCAGTAGAACAAAGTAATTCCTGTAGACTTTGGAACTACTTTTAAAGGCCTGTTGCAATTTGGAAATACTGTCACAAGCAATAGAATTTCTTCTGTAATTTGGAACAAAGATTTCTTTGTGGTGGTGTGTGTGAGCAGTCAGGTTTCTTTATCAGTCAGTTCTAGAGATTCCCTTTCATTTTTCTTTTTGATAGAATGAGGAAATTGAGAAACAGAAACAGGAGCAGCTGGCCTTGATTAAAAAAATTGAGGAAGAGAAAGCTCTTTTGGAGGCTGATTATCTGAAGATCCAAATGCTAACCTGTTTGGAGGAGGCTAAGAAAAAAAAAGAAGAGGAAGAGCAAGGTCAGCTGGTGCAAAGCCACAGTCTCCCTTCCACAGATCAGCAGAACCAAATGGAACACGAGGTGAAGAATTACAGAAAATTGTGTGTAGGTTTATTTAATATTATAATAAAAATAAGGAACATCATTTACAAATTTAAGCTATTTCAATTAAGACAATTTTTATTTCTTAGACTGTGAATTAGAAATTTGTAGATATTAAAGCTTCCTTTTCTAGTGTACAAGATTCTATTTCACATGGTATCACTGGACCCAAAGGAGTGGCATGAATCTGAGTCAGGGGAGGTTTAGGTTAGATACTATTAAAAAAGGTTTTTAACCAAGAGGATGGTTGGGCACTGGAACAGCTCCAAGAGAAGGGGTCAGAGCACCAAGCTTCTTTGAGTTCAAGAAGTGTTTGGACAATGCTGTGACTCTTGGCAATGGTCCAGGGCCAGGACCTGGACTTTGTTGACCTAGTGGGTCCCTTTCAACTGTGATTTTATGATTGTGACTTCTGCTGTTGTATTGCCTCTCTTTTGTCAGGGGCAGCACATCTGTTTATACCTGTTAGTAAAATCTGATTATAGTCACGTAATGATTGTGCATGTAGACATAACCTTCTTCAAGAAGGAAAAAAGAAGTCATAGTGGAGAAAAAAAAGACACAAAAATCTGCCTGTCTTTGCTTAAATTTCAAACAGCTGCTTAAAGAAGAGGAATTTAGGGAGGATGTTGAAGGAAAGTAATCTTTTTTTTATATATAAAATCTTGCTTCATTTGCACAACTGGTACTCTTTTGAGAGCCTGATTGCCTTGGAAGTGCAGTTACATTGGTTTGTTGCTCCCCGAGTTTGCAGGGTATATTTACCTCTTTAGGCTGAGCTGCTGTGTATGCACCATTGGCTTTGATGGTGTGTGCAGAGAGAGTATGTAGCTGTGGGCCATCTGTTCTAGAAACTCCTTTAGCTTCATTGCCTCAGGCTGAAATCTCAGACTTTAAACATTGTGGTACCCAGCAGCTTCTTTAAACTTAGGCAGAAGAACATTCAACTTTAGGTTGCTGCCATAATAATTTTCTGTGAGTTAGTTATATATGTGCAATTAAAATTATTTTATTTTGATTAGACTGGAAATGTAGCAGAAATCAGGAATTCAAAAGAAGACAGTCACAGGCAGACAATACGTAATTTTCAACAACACCTTCTGCAGCAAAAAAGGTAATGTTTTTATGGAATGAAAAGTGTCTGTATGGAATGCCTGTTCAATGTAATTTGAATAACCTTGACTATTGAAATTGATGTTTCTTTTTGCACTGCTCTGAAAAGATTCATGTTTTCGCTCTGTTCAGGTTGCACAAACAAACCATTGAAGAAGCTAGAAAGAATCTACAGGAGTATCAGAATACACTGAGGCAAAGGTACTTGTCTACTTCTGAAATACCTCTGAGTGCAAGGGAAACAAAATCCAGTAATTTAGAGCCTGTCTCAGAGCGGCTCCTACAGATGCAAGGAGCACAGCCAACACAGTACCAGGCATCGGAACAAGTTCATGCCCAAGAGTATGCACTGTCACTACCTGCGTTTTCAGGAACCTTGGGTATCTTGGAAAAACCATCTTCACAGAAGCAGGAAGAGCAAGTGCATAATGTTTGTGCTGGGAAATCAGTGCAGTTTTCAGAAGCATCAGAATTGAAGCATGGAGAATTTCAGTTGCCCTGTGACTGTCCTTCACAGGAGCAAGTGGGAATGTTTGAAACTGCCAGTAGTCACATCAGAGAACAATTCCAGTCACATCTACCATCAGCGTCAGTCAGGAAAGAAGTAACTGCAGTAAGAACACAACCAGAAGCACACCAACAACACGTTAGATTTGTGTTGCCTGCAGAAAGTTCCTCTGAGTCTTCAGAAACAGTATACTCTAAAGAGTTATCTCAGAAGATATCTAACTATCAAACTGATATAGGAGCTGGAGAAGAGCATCCGTTTAAGACATCCCTCATGCCAGCAACAAAGAGATCAGCCTCAGCTGATCCTTTGACCTATCAGCAGGGATCTGTAGAGAGCAGCAGCAAAACAAGCCCTGATCAACTCCTCAGTCTTTCTGAACCTACAGTTGTAGTGCGTGAAGAATCTAAAGCCCAGGGTGTTGCAGAATTCTTGATAGCAAAAGCAGGAGATGTGTCTTCATTAAATTATTCTGGTATTCTGAGTTTAAGGGACAGAGTGTTGGCCTCATCAGAAAGCATCCAAGCTCAGCAAAGGTATTTGAAAGAATTGCAAGAGCAGCTAGATGCACAAAGAGAATCTCTTCTTTCTAAACAGAGAATACAAGAGAAATTACTTCTACAGAAGCAAGATAAATTGAAGGAACAGATGCAAAGACAGCAAGAGGCTTTGAAAGACCTTCTAAACAAGCAGGTAAGGTTTATAAACACTTTGCATGGGTAATCATCTAGTAGATGATCAAACTTAAAAGTCAGTGTACCCCATGGATCAAACTTACAGTGTTCCCCATGGATCATTGATAGTTTTAGGTGATTTACCTTAATGAAAATTTTTATTAGGACATGTGATTTATAATCAGTACTTTTCCTCTGTAAAGCTCCAAGAGCACAGTTTTGTTAAGTCTAACAGAAATACTGTGAAGGTCAATGCTTGGTCTCTGAACATAATGCCTATTTGAAATTGTTACGTTATCTGAGATACCCGTAGGTAGAGTTGTCTTCATTCATATCTGTAGATGCACCTCTATGTGTAAGGCAGCCCTTATATTAAAAATACTTAAGTAATACCTGAAAGGATATCATAATCATCTTGAATAGATAATTTTTAAAGCTTGTCTTTTTATGTATACCTACTAGGGAATTGATTTGGCAGCTGCAGTCTTGAGTTGTAATTTGTTTGTTTCTCAGTAACAGAAGAAAAATCCAAGTTTAATTTTGAACTTCTAAAGAACCTCCATTTGCCTCTCTTTGTGTATTTTTTTTTTCTTTTAAACAGAAGCCATCCTAGAAGAATAATATAATATAGTAAGTTCCCTATAGTTCCTATCTTTTGATTTTGCAGTCTCCAAGCAGCTAATTTCTTGAATTCAAGAGCTGAAAAACTAAAAGCACACTTTGTGGGAATTGTTCCTGTTAAAAATGATGAGTACTCTGATCTAATCTCAAAAAGACCTTGAAAATGTAATTAAATGTGCTTTAACACATTAGGTTTGCAGGGCTCAGTAAAATACCTCCATGTCCAAATGTTTTTGCGAGCTAAGCAGATCTGTCTGTTACCTTGCATAATTGAACTACTTTCTCAGCCTGCTCAGTAGTGTCCTGCATGGAATACACACAAGAGAAAATGCTCTTTCGATAAATGAGTATAAATATAATCTTATATAAAACTGCTTCCCCTCTCCTAAGGTGAGACTTACGTGCCCAAATGAAGAAATGACAGAGGTACAAAAGCCTGTCAGGATTAAGAGAACTGACTTCTTCCAAGTCTCAGAAAACTACCAGCAAGAGAATTGTGGCAGGAATAAATTTCACAGAAGTGAACCAATTTCGTGGTGCATTGGTCCAGTTGAACAAACTGGTAAGGCTGTTCCATTATTTTTCATTATAATTTTTATTGCTTTACAGCTGAGATGGAGTTCTCTTCCATCTCTCCAAGTTAATTTGAAGGCGGGGGGTGTACATGTATTATTGCAACATACTAAACTTTGTTTTACAGAACAGTCTGAGAAAGTTCTCTGTAGAGAACAGAAATGGAGATCTTCGAAACCACCAGTGACAAAAGTCAAGTTAGGGCTTGGTTTGGAGCAACATGAACTTAGTGTTATACCAGAAGTAGACACACCAAAGAGTTGCAGCCTCTCTTTGGCAGGTAATGTATAAAATACATAATACATGCTGTTATAAGTAGTAGATCAGAGGAATTTAATATTTTCTGAAGAATCTTTGAGATTAGGCAATAATAGCTGATACTATTGCCTTTCTTGAAGTATAACGTATATACTAGCAAAGTTGTAGTTCAGATAAGTTTATTCTGTGTCTGTCTAGAAAAACATAACTTAAACAAAATTTCTCCAGGAAAAGAAAATTCAGTTACTCCATGACCTGATTTCCCTGTTGATTCTTCTTTTGGGCAGGATCTGTGTTAATAGGCAGTTGTACAGTAACTCTAAGGAGAAGTTGGTAGATTGTTTAAAGGTTTACCTTTTGATCATACCAAGAAAGTGACTGTGAAATCTTTCAAGTAAGGTGTTAGTATGAAGCTTCTACAGAAACTTTTAGACCATCTTTTGAGGTTGCTTTTTCTAGTTTGTTTTTTTTTCAACACTCATTGAAAAATCTGGAGAGCAATAAAAATTTTATAAATATATTTGTTACCGTCTGCAGGCGATGCTTTGCAGTTCTCTATAAGGAACATTATTTAACAAGTACAACAAACTCATATTTTCTAAAAGTAAACATTGTCTCTTCACATCTAAAATGTAATGGATATTTTCCAAAGTTTTTTGTGTTGTGTTCTTTAAAAGGCTCAGCAGAACAATGTGAGTAATTATAGGCCTGTCAGGGTGGCGTTCATTGCAAAATAATGTAACAGCTGATATGAGATATCCTTCAATTAAAGAAGAGTAATTAATGCTAGTCAGCATCAGTTCATGCAGAACAATTCTTGCTCGACCAATTTGATACCTTGATTAGATAGTAAATTCTGTTGAGGAAAGTTTTGATGGAAAAATATGCTCTCAAAAGCACTTGGCTTAGTAATTTACACTTAGCTGTATAGTACTGTTATGATCCACAGGTGATTTAGTCCTATATTGTTAAATCATGGGTCATGGTAGGTGGTAAAAACTTGAGATTTTTATTGGATTGGCTGCCCAAAAAGGGCTGCTTTGTGGGCTGGGTTGTAGAGAAAGAAAGCTTTAAACCAGAGCAGAGAAGTTGTATTACCTCTGGATCTGGAGAAGTTAGAACAGGTTTTCTTGGATTTGCTGTGTGAAAAAATTTGAGGTTTTTTTAAAGAAATACTTTGTTGGAATTAGGAATTAGTTTTTGAGAAGCCTGTCTGTATAATCTCTCAACCTGTAAAATGCATAGACTGATGTGATGTGGCTAAATCATTAAAATGGAGACCATACCATTCAGCAGTTTATTTCCATAGAATAGAATATGCATCTTAATGTTCCTCATGAAGTGCAAAACACTTCCTTTTCTTACCTAAACTGATTACTGATGTTTTAAATTCAGATAAAACAGATGATGGTGTTGGTGAAACTTCTCCCATTTCATCCTCTGGGGAATTTACGTGTGTGACACGCCACAGTCATGCTCTTCATGAAGGCACCTTTCCTTTGGGTGTAACAAACTATGAAGGAGAAGCCTCCAATAGAAGTCCAAAGCAAAACTCCCCATCAGGGAGATTATTACAAGAATTGCTGACAATGGCTGCTGAAACTTCATATGATTCAGGTGAGGAAATCCCCTCCCTTCAAGAACACCATTCAGCATTGCTGATTTTGCTGCTGTTTATTTGTAGAATGTGATCTGACTTGTTAAAGAACATGCAGTGCTATTAATGCTATTGAACTTTGAGTGTAAAAAAGATGTTTCAGAATTAATAAGTTTTTATCTTTTGGGGTTTTGTCATCCATTACCATTCTGGTAAATAAGTCCATACTGCAGTATACTTTGTTGCTGGTCAACAGTTTTCTTGTCCAGGGCATGTGCTTTTCATCTGTGACCTGTAGAATTGTAAAGGTTTGAAGGTATTCCAGGTGGGAACCTGTTTTGGGTAGACCAGTGGCATTCCTGATTCAGTACCCAGTGGTTCTTGTGTTGATACAAAGGAAGTCAGTGCTTAAAAAGACCTCTGGAGTGTTAATGTGTTGATGTAGATGCCCACTGAAAGATAGGTGTGTATAAGAAATTACTTAAAAGTGTGGCTGAGACAAAACAGAAGGCTGAGGTCATCATCAGCTAAAAGAAACTTCGAAAGAATCATGTCTTAGGTGTGACATACATGAAAGTTGAGAATTGTAGAATATTTCAAATTTAAAGACCTGTAAGGGATCATCAAGTCCAACTCCCTGCTTCTCCCAGGATGACCTAAAACTGAACCATTGCCCAGTTATTCCTTGAACTCTGATGGCCTTAGTGGTATGATCACTTTCCTGGGGAATGTGTCCCAATGACTGACACGCCCTCTCAGTGAAAAGCCTTTTCCTAATGACCAATCTGAGTTTGTCCTAATGCAGGTTCATTCCTTTTCCTTGCGCCCTATTGCCTTGTTTAGTGTCAGGTAATTATTTTGTATCTTTCTGTTTAATTAGGAAGTTGTGACTATCAACTCACAGTGCATTAGCCTTGACTCTCAGCTTGTGAGACTAACACAATGCTAGAGTTGAGCCAGAATTTTCTTGGAATTTTCAAGTAGCTGTGACAGCTCTCCTGACTAGGAAAAGTCTGTGCATAGCCAGTATTCAAGAGGGGTCCATTCTGCTTTGACCTTTTCTGGTAGCCATCATAGGCTTTTCACATGCTCCACTGAATATGTCAAAAGGAGCAACAATGCAATATTGTAACGACTGCTTTAGCTCTATTCTTGTCTGTTTGTGAAGAGCTTTTATCGAACAAGAACACCTCTGAGGATAGGGCATGTTCATAGGTGGCAGAGTTATTCTGATTCCATAAAGTAAAACATAAAGTAAAAGTTTCGTGAATGTTCAAAATAATTTTGTTACAGGGACACTGAAACCTACTAAACATGTTAGGGGTAACTTGACTGTCTTTATAAAAGAATAAAGATGACTAGTTTGTAAAACATTAACTAAAGCAATTCAAAGCTTATTACAAGATGATGTTGCATGGTCCAGTACAGTTTTCAGTATCCATCTAAAATATTATTGGAGCTGCAGAGGTGTTCTCAGAAACTTGGCAGCTTTCATATGTGCTCATTGTTACAAGCAATACAATTATGTAGTACACATCTCCTGGTTTTGCAAGAAATTTCATCACTGGCCCTAAGCTTTAATTTTTCATTTAGTTTGCGTTGAGACATCATTTCCAATTCAATGAGATGTACTTAGAATTGGAGTTGTTTTGAATAAGTACATATAAGCTCATTTTCCTTCAGCTATTTCTTTATTTCTCAGAATGCCCTTTTTGAAATATACCTATTTTTGAACTTAATTATTATAAAAACATTTTCTTTTAACAATATTTGAAGAAAAGACTTGTATTTTTCTGAGTAAGTTGTAGAACCATTGCTAGAGCAGCTGTTACCAAATTAATACAAAATATCTTGGTGTAGTGTCTCTTTACATTATAAACTATTCTGTATGAACAATGCAATAGTTTATGTAAGAGGATTAGGGAACTTTATGTGAACATCTATATTAAAAGAAAAAAACACCAAAGCATTCTGTGATTATGTGTTTAAGAGGATTGCCCTCTTGAGCAGATCAGCAACCAAAAGTGCCAGCAATAATCTTGATAATCTGCTTCTTGTTATTACTTTAAGTTTAGCAATCTTTTGTACTATGCATTTTTTTTTCCTAAGGAGATATTTAAATAACAATTGATTAGATGATCATAGTTTTCATGCTTCTTCAAAGAATTTTCTTGAAGGCCTTGCTCGTTTTCAGGATCCTCTGTCTCTTGTATCCTGCTCCAAGGCTTCAGAGTACTTGGTCTCTTAATAAATGTGGTTTAGATGTATTTCCTTTCATGTTTTCTACTTTCTTCTGGATGGCGACTGTGTAATAGAGGCTATAAGAAATCTTGGATTTTTTTTTTCCTCTCCCTGAAATGAGTTTCAAAATGTTTCATATTTTTTGAGAACACTATCTTTATTATTGTCATCATATCAATCATCACTGTTGTTGCTTTACAGAAGAAACATCTCCCTTTTTTATATACTATGAATTAGAACAACCAGAGTTTGCCATCTGGTAAGAAACTGAGTTTCAGCCTATACAGAGTACAAACCAGTGTTAGGCAGATCTTTTTCTGAATCCTAAGTAGAGAGTCTTACAAAATCTGGGAATTTGAAATGTCTGTCATTAGCAGCCTTTTTAGAATTGGGAGAAAACATACCTACTTCACTTGTGTTTCATTTCAGTTTTATACTTAGCACTTCTTTCTTGAAAATTGTACTGGAAATAAGAATATGTATTTTTTTGTGACAATTAATTTATAATCATAGAATTGTAAAACTTTGAAGGTGCTTATAAGCACTGAATGCAGAAATAGAATTTTCTGGGTGCTGCTGTGGTAGTTTTTTTGCACAGGTGTTCTCTTACTTTTTGTGTAAGAGCATTATGGCAAAAGTGACTCAGTTCGTTCCATGGTAGTAGTCATGCCGAAGTTAAGCAATTCAGTGTTTCTGGTTACTCTGATTCTCTTGGAAAGTCTGCTTTTCTTTGTAATCACTGTAATGGTAGATTGTAAAGGATTCCCCCCACTCCAGTGAAATGATTGCAGTAACACTGGCAAAGCCACGTTTCATTCTGCTAGCCAAAGCATGAATTTCAAGTTTGTCCTGCCTGCTTTGTGTAGAGCGGTCAGGGTAGTTAGAAATGTTAGGAAGGCATGTCAAGGACCACAGGTTGCTGATGAAATTGGTGGTATGGGGGAGCAAAAACTGTTGTGTGGGTGAGAGGAAAGTGGTTAAGGATGGGCAGAATCAGTGCCTGAAGAGCGAGGCGAGCAGCAGTGGAGTGTTAGTGCCCTCTGCTGTGCATTGCTCACTATGAACTCGAACATTGCTTTTTGTATCTTACTGCTTCTGTTACTTTCATGTTCAGCCCAGTCCCAGGATTCTCAAGTGTCTCAAGATTCACCAGTTGTTGCTGCTGAAGGTGGAGAGAGACTTAGAACAACTTCAGGACTATCATTCAGGCTTGATAATACGGTTGGTCATATCAAAATAATCATATAACTCAAGTCTTTATTTTGTGATGTAATCTTTCTAATATTGGGTGGCTTAGAGTGGGTGCACTGTTCTAGGTGCAGCAGTAAAACAAGCTTGGTGTTTGTAAAGAGTAAAAAAGCAGTAAAGACGTAACCACTGTGATGCATCTGCTGGCTCTGTTCCTGTTCATACAGTATGGGATGCTGTTGCTCCTCTGTTAGGACACAACATGGGCTTACACTCAACTTGCTGAGACTTCTTTTTCGCAGTGCTGCTCCCCAGGCAGGCCCAGCTGGGACTGGTGCTCTGGCTTCTTCCTTCCCATGTGCTGGACTTTGCCCTTGGCTGAGTTTCATACCTTACCTCTGAGGTCCTCCTGGATACCAGCCCTGCTGTTCAGTGCATGGGATGTTCTTCCAGCCTTAATGTATCTGCAAATTTGATAAAAGCATGGTGTCACCTCCTTGGTCATTGCCAAGGACAGAGCCCTGTGTACTTTTACCCCACCTCCACAGAGTGTGTAACTCTTCAGTCAGCCAGGTTTTTACCCTTCTTACTGTCCATCCCTCCAGTTTGCAACATCCAAACTGGGATCACAGAATATTGTGAGAGTGTTAAAAGCTTTGCCAAAACCACCATCAATCTCTCTCCTTTTGCTCAAAGATTCCATCATTTTGGTAGCAGATAAAAAAGTATTTAAGACATGCTGTGTATTACATGGATATATAAAAGTACCTTAGGATGTAAATGTTTTACACATGTATATGTTAAATACATGTGTACTTATATATAATATATATATAAAACACACATATATATAGTAGTACATAATGAAAAATGTAGCAGAAGGTTTTCCTAGATTTTTTTATTTAGGGCATGTTTTAAGTCAGTTTGAGAAGAACTATTCACATCTACTTCTTCAAAATTTTGAAGTACAAGAACCCTCATTATCTTCTTTGTGACTTTGTAGAGCTTACCTTAAAATTAAAGAACATATTGCTTTAGAAGATTTTGTGTATTTTAGTTTAGTTTGATAGAATTAGATTTTAAGTCTCCTGTATGCAAAAAGCTCAATATTGAAAGTACTTGTAAAGTTCATGAGTTTTTAATGTTTTGCATATATGTCCCTCTGAGATCCACAGTTCTTCTGAAGTGGGTCTGTGATGAGAAATAGCCAAATCTGACCACTGGAAGATAAAATAATCTTCCAGGTGTCATGATTTGTATGCAGTTCTGAGAAGCTTTATATGAGAGTGTGTGTGTGTGTGTGTGTGGGAGAGGGGAGGGGGCTGTTGGGGAGTGATGGGCCAGGGGATGTGAATGTGTTGTACTGAGCAAGGATGAATCTATGTTTGCCTGACTCTGCAAAACATGAAGGCTCCTACACTTGAACTGAGCTCAGGAAAAAGATGTGTGGGTTTAAAGCTTTGCTTCTGAACATGTGAATACATGGTAATAAGTGTATTACTTTATCCTAGGAAGTACCAGGTTCAGAGGCTTTCATGCAACCAATACCCTGTGATGTAACTTCAACAGTTTCCACTGGCAGCTTTTCAACCAGTGAAACGTTGAATGCAAGCCCCGTTGACACTGGTGAGTGTTCGAGTTTTGTTGTTCTTGTAAAAGAAAAATTATGGTTTAATTTTATGGCAGAACTCACCAAATGTAATGTCTTCTGAAATAAGCTTATGTCAAATTTCACTGAAGGTTGATTAATGCATCTTACAGAGTTGAGTATAACCAGAATGTTTTCTTAGGTGCTCATGATTTTTTACTTTTATAATGAATTAATAATATTATACATCTGCTTTGGCAAAGGATATTTCAAGTTTTATTATGCAACTGTGACACTAGCAGCTTTCAAGTGGCAATCTTTGTTTTAAAAATTATCTTCAAATGATAAACTGACAGAAGTTTCCTAATCAGTATGTATCATGGATTATTGCAGAGCTATGATTGTCTTGCTGTTAAGAGACTTGTTTCAGTTATCTGCTTGTCACTGCAGTAATTCTTAATGACTTATTTGTGAAAATGTCATTTGAGTGCCATATCGACTTTTAATAGTTTTCTGGGAAATGGGTTCTTACTGGTTTTTGTCTGTAGTGTACCTCTTGATGTTGCTAGTTTTTTGTAAAATCAAAAGTAATTCCTTTATAATAAATATGTAAGTGCTCCTGACATTATTACTTTTGAACATGGAAGTGAGTTTGAAATTGATTAGATAGTGACCCTTGGATTTACTTACTTTGAGGCTTAATATTGTGTTATTCTGACACACATCTGATTTCTTAAAAAACATATGTATGTGTGTTATTCCATGTTTATAAATCAGTTTTGGAAGATTGCAGTTTTTACAACCTTAGATTTCAATGGCTTATTTTAACCCTAATGTTTCAAACAGATGTTATTTTGAGTAGTAAGCTTGATAACTCAAGTGACACATCTATGTTTTATTGATGTAAGAAAGCTAAAGCCGTTTCTAAGATTATTTTCTTGTAGTTTTTCTTCTTTGTTCTTAGTTGTGAAAGAAAAAGCCCTGAAGTTTTGTTAGGTGTCTAAATAAATTTTTCAAGTCTAGCTAGCTGTGTCTTCACCATACACTCAGTGCTTAGTAATAATGACCTTTTCTGGTAGCTTTGTGCAATTTTTCTGTAAGCTTGTGGATAAGGAAGGGTTGGTGTACTGTTTAGGAACATGATTTTGGTTGTCTTGATTCCTCAGATTTCTAGTGTGGGTATAAAGAAATTTCTGTTTGAGCAGGAATAAAACCACTGTGGGGTGTCATAAAGATATTCAAGATCACATGAAAGGATTGACACATTTATATGCAGTAGGAGGTAAAGATGTGTTAGTTAGCATAAAATAGTAGTATTCATTCTTTTGTGATTTTATAATTTCAGTATTTCCTAAGTCTACATTCTGTAAAAGTGCTATGTACTGACTGCTCCCTAATTAGATATTAGCAACTCGCATTTGTAAAATGTGTGGTAAGGTTTGTAGGAGTGTCGACAGGAGACAATTAAAGAAACAAAATCCCAGAACTCTTTATGAATATTTCAGGATACTAAGCACTGTGTTTTCAAATGATGTCATGTAAGTGGTTTATATGCAAAACTGTGTCTAACTTATTATTTCAGGATTGCCTTCTGATAGTAGAGAAGATGGAATTCTGAGTGAAACAGGAAGCCACCCTTGGAACTCTTCGCTTCCTTTTATCTTGCAGCAGAGGCAAGAGAATTTGTCTGGAGCATCTGAAAGTCAGTTGTGCGAAGGAGAGATCTACTTTTATAAAGAAAACCAGATACAGCAGATCTTGGGGAAACCTACTGGAAACTTGAACTCTTATTCAGAGGACAATACACATTTCCAAGGTATTCATTATTTTATAGCATTTTTGTGCTGCTCTCTGATCACACAGAATAAGGAGCTTGCTCGGTGTTAGGCATTCATCTGTATTATTTATATTCAACTTAGATTTTAAAGTCAATAAGGATTCTACATGCAAGAATTCAGTACTTTGATATACTTGGAGCTTGGTGTTTGATATGTGTTCACAAGCATTATCTAGTCCATAAAAAAAAAGAGATGGACTGACTAGGTCTCTATCAGTTCTGTGCAGCTTCCTGCCACTGTGGCTGGGCAGCTTGCCACGTGCGCCATTTTGTTTATGCACAGTTTTCACTTCAGGAAGGTGGAGAAATACTGTATAATACTTCATTGATCACAGGGTGTCACATAGTTGGTGAAACTCTGATTGGCTGGCTGGTGGGAGTTTTATGCTCTCTAGAAAAATGTACCAATTCATGAAAATTAAGCATCATTATTAGCTATCATGAAGATTTAATTCAAATCACTTCCTCCTGGAATATTTGAAAAACTTAAATCTTATAATTATAGATTAATGTAGACCTGGAAGGACTTTCTAGTTATGTGGCCAAAATTCTCCTTCCTGCTCACACAGAGCCAGCTTAGACCAGGTTGCTTAAGGGCTTGTCCAGGTAAGTTCAGATTATCTCCAAGGACAAATAATCTACACCCCCAAGCAACATTTTAATAACTTTCTTCTTTTCTTGGTGGTTTTTTTTATTCCTTTTCTTGCATGTTCGAGGAGACTGCATTTCTTTAGACTGACAGAGGACAGGTTCAGATTAAATACTAGGAAGAAATCAGTTGTAGTGAGGGTGGTGAGGCACTGGCATAGGTTGCCCAGAGAAGTTGTGTATGCCCCATCCCTGGAATCGTTCGAGGCCACGTTGGATGGAGCTTTGAGTAACTAGTCAAGTCGAAGGTGTCCCATTGCAAGAGGCTTGGAACTAGATGATCTTTAAGGTCCCTTCCAATCCAGACCATTCAAAGATTCTCTATATGTCTCTTGAGAGGTAGTAGACAGCAGACTTTTTTTGTACCACTTCCCTCACACCTCCATTTCTTAAACTTTTAAGATTGAACAAACTCGGTTATTTAGCTGCTCTTTGAACATCATGTGCTACATCCGTCCTCTAATCGTCCTTGTGGTTCTTCATTAGTCTTGTTCCCTTGTGAGTTTTGTACTGAGAAACCAACACTACTTCTGATGCAGTCTCAGAAGAGCTGAACAGAGAACTTATGGACTTCACCTTTTCATTTAAAGAATAATAAAATTGAATCAGGGTAGCACTTTCTTACTGCTTTTTATACCTGCATTGTGTCAAAGAATTGGATATTGTAAAGATTTCATTTTTACAGCTGGTATTTACCTGCAGAATTCTATAGGCTTTATTTACTGTATTTAGAAACAACTTGTGATATGTCCATTCTTTGGGGGTTTCTTTCATTTTTCTTTTTATAGGGGGCTTGGTTTTGGGGGTGGGTAATGTTTGTTTGGTTTTAAAATAACCTCTTTTTTTATAGCTCTAGCAACTGAACTGTATTTTCCTGAAATGGAGAGGCCTTTACCAAACTTCCATCACCAGCTCTTTCAGCCTTTGGAACCAAGTGTTGACTTTGATACATCATCATCATCATCCTGTTCTCAATACAGAATTTCCCAGCACGGTAGAGAATTTAGCAAGGTACTGCTGGAAAAACTCTGGTGAAGGAAATGCTTTGGCTGAAGATTTTTTTTACGATTTAAATGGATAATCCCTATACTATTTAGAAAAAACAGCAGTATTTTTTACATATATAGATTGCTAATTGTAGCAGGAAAAAAATCAAGAAAAATCGAAACCAACCTTTTTCTTTTTATCCTTCATATTTCTGAGAAAATTAATCTTAAATCAAAATTATTTTTTATGCCACTAGATTTCAGAATTTTCAACAGAAAGTCCGCACGTGTCTACATTTCTAGAAGAGGAAAACTCCAGTCTGAATGGACAAAGAAGCAGTCTGCCTTTTAGTCTTGAAACAAATGGGCAAAACATTACATCAGAAGAAGGGTCTGCTAGAGAAAATGTTACTCCAGGTATGTTCAGTATAGTCAGATCAGCTTTCTGCCAGTGTATGAATACCGGCCCTTAGTGTGGGTTTGGTGTTGAAATGGGGACAGATCTCGCTGCTCTCAGCCCTGCTTTGAAATGTCTCAACTCTGCTGCAGTCTCACGCAGTTTCCTCCACCACCTTTAATGGTGGAACTCCTGAATTTTCTAAAGTTCACTTCTTCAGCAGTTATAACTGCGATACAAAAGCAGATCTGCATATTCAAGTCACTGTAATCGATATAATGTTACTTGTTCCTTCTGCAGTGATTTGGTTAGCAAAGAAGTATCAACTCTGGGTGAAACTGTTCTTTTTCAAATATATGTTAATGTATATCCATTACTTTGTAAGTTTGAGTAAGGTAAGGAGGTTCCAAATATTGATTAAAATTTTGTTCATGTGTTTAGAGTCTCTCTGAACTGACTCACTTGTCTTCTGCGTACATTGTGTTCTTCAAGAAACAATTCCATTTTCCTTTCCCACTATTAAGTCACAGCAATGTACTGCACACTGTGATACTTGGTTTGATTACAGACCTGCCTTATTGCTCTACAAAATAAAGTGGAGGATAAGACAGCAACTTTTGAGCTACTGTGTTAAAATTAAATTAGTGGATTAGAAGTTTATGATTAAGTTAACTGCAGCTTATAGCAGGAAAAATATTTTTTAATGTTTTGCAGGTAAATTTAAGTTAACTTGATGTTTCACGTAATTTTAAATTTTAAAAATTCCAAATGCAGCTAATAGTAATCTAAGCATTTCTGAAGAAAAAGTCAGGTGTTTCAGTGTCTCAAGATTCTCCAACAAAAAGCTGAACAGGAACAGGAAATGTGGCTCAGTAATTTAAGTAATAGATGTAGTTATAAAGTTAATGTTATTGGTCAGTTATGTTTGTGACTTGCAAAGTAATAAAAAATGCTAGAAGAGGTTGACACTTCAAGATGTTGTGATTGTGGTCCCAGCAAATAGGATTTAGGAAGCTCCATTCTAACTTCAAACCATTGTATTTCTAAATTGCTTATAGACACAATCTTTGTGGTTTAACTGCAAAATCTTCCCATCTCTTAAGTGTTTTTATAATCCCAAACCAATTATTGTTGTGCTTTAAAAGGAGGGGAAAATAACATAAGCAACAGGCTAAGCAAGTAAAAACTGTTTTGGATTGCTTAAGGAAGGCTGATACGCAAGTGCATCATCCAGAGAATTTTCTGTTGATGGCTGATGTTGCAGTGTAATTCTTCCCTCCCCATTAACAGCTATTTATCAGTAGACAATATTCTTTATACGTGTAAAACTAGATATTTTCTGTGTATCAAATAATGCAAAAAAAAAAGTCTAAAGAAAACCATTAAAGGTTTCTATAGCCCTTTCGCATGTATGAAAAGCCTGGTGATAGCACGGTGCTGGAGTCTGTGTAACCGATTTTATCAAACTTAGAACCAAAAAAAAGTAATTTAAACAACACTCTTGTCTGTTTGGCAGATGCTGTTCTGAAATGCCTCCCCAGTAATTAATGTTGGTACCCAGTCTTTCTCTTTGCCTAGCCTCTTCTGGGGAAAAATGGTATCTTGACTTGTATGCTTAGATAAATATAGTTTAGGGTGCAGTACTGTAGCTTGTAAGGAACAGTAATCTCTGTTCCAGAATGTTGCTTTCTACTTTGAAGATTTTCTGCCCAAGTAATGGTGTTTTGGATTGTTTTCTTTCTGATTTAAAGACTTTGATGCAGGCCCAAAAGCAAACTCAGGACTTCCATTTACAGAGTGTAAGCTGTAAAATGTTCTGACTCCCAGTGTAGTTGTATTAGCACCATCACAAAATCCATCCTTAAACATATTCTAAGAAGCAGCAAAATGTGTTGTTTCTTGAAGTTTTGTGTACAGTGATGGAATAATTTTCTGTAATGTTAATGGTATGGTAAGTTTGAGGAAACTTAAGCAGTTTTTTAAACAAAATGTTTCTTCATATTTACTAGACTTCTTGTTATACATTATGAAAAAGTCTTCTTATAGAGAGACTTAAAGTGGAAATTCTGTTTTGTTAGCAAGAAATTTAACTTCTGACAATTTTTGAAACAGGATCTGAAGAATCTTTTCACTCACTGCAATTAGAATCTACTCTGAGTGATGACTGTCAGAATGCTGATCAGCCAGGGGATATTAACATTATGTCACAGAGACCTTTTGAACAAACCCCTGGAATTAAAAACAGAGGCAATGAGAACTGTATTTCACCTGCAAGTGGATATGAAGAGCTGTCAAGAAGTATGGGATGTATGAATCTCCAGTGTTCAGTGGAAGATCTGCAGAACGAAAGTTTGATTCACCTGGAAGAGCAAAAATCATTTTATCAACTAGATCCCACACCAGTTATAATGGATGAAACTTTCCCTCAGCATTTAGTAAAAGAAACTCTGTCTTCTGAAAAATTACCTTTGGAGGCATTTGATAAGAAGCATGTGAAACTTGCTGAAAAATCAGTTCATGTAGATGAAGTAAATAAAGCTGTGGAGCTGCATTCTCAGTGCAATGTGGATGTAAAGGAGCCAGATCAAAGCTTTCCAGGACAGGAGTCTCTGAGAATTCTCAGAGAAACCAAGTTGGAAGACTCAGACATCTGTTTGCACACTGATGTACAACAGAAGAGTTCTTTAGTCCAAAGGCATGAAAAACATGCTCATCCTGTGGCCAGAAGCTCATGTCTTATTCCAGTCTGGGTGAGTAGAAGATTTCCAAAAGTGAGGGGGGGAGTTTCTTGCACACAGTTATTTTAGACCTTGAATATCTGAAAGCTTGGCAAGTGTTGATTTTAAAGTTGATTTTAAAATTCTATTTCCTGTTTCCTGGAGTATTGCCCTACTCCTTCCAGATCGTAACACTGAGATAATTAGCAGTAGTTTAAATGAGCTGAGTTGCCATGGTGGTTGGAGGAGCTGTAGCATCTCCTCTTAGCTCCAAGTGACAGAGCTCATGCAGCTGGGTTACATGGCATGGGTGCCTCTCTGAACAGCCCCTAGCTCCATTTAGAAGCCTGAAGGAGGTAAATAAATTAACCAAAGCATAAGCAAACTTAAAGAAATAGCGTTGATGTAGCTTTTAAAAATAAGTTTGCCCTAGAACTAAGTAATTTAAACTTGTGGAAAGGGGGAGTTTTTGTAGTTGTTTGGTTGCTTTGGGTTATGTGTTTCAGTTTTTTGAATTTTGATACACAAACATTCTCTCTGTATTTCATTTACTGCTTGGGGCAGATTTTCATTCTTCTGTATGTTAAATGAACTTCCTTTTTCTGACAACAGTTGTTGCTGTTGCTGAAAATACTGTGCTTTTATGTTTTTTCCTTACTGATGTCTTGATTAATTTATTTTCTAGGAGACTGAGTCAGGGCATGGTATTATGGAAGAACCTGAGCTCACTCTGGTAAGCTCCAATGACATCAGTATTGTAGAATCAGACATTGAACATCCTAACAAAGAGAAAACTAAGGAGGATGCAATGGATAACTCAGCATGTGTGCATCAGTCTGAATGTAATGTTTTTACTGAGGTGAGCATTATCTAATATGATTCTGTTTTGAACTTAGTATTGATCACAATAAGGAGAGAGGCCTCACTGTAGCAGTTCATCCACTGCTGGAAAACAAGAGATTGTTGGGTTCTCCAAGCTTTGTAATTGCTTTGGATCATCTTGGTTTGATGTTGTGTTTTCCAGACAGATTGAATAGATCCTATATTCGGGGTGTTCTTTAGAATCTCTACTTTGTCATATTGATCTGGATAGTTTGTGAAGAATTGCTGCAAAAAACAAAACCATCTTGCTGGTGTTTTGCAAGACTGAATTGTATCTTACTAGTCGAAAATGGAGCAAAAGGAGAGTGTGGAATAAAATGAACACTACAAACTAAACAGGAACAAAAAGGAGAAACCCCTCACCTTCTGAGGATGGAGCCATACCAGGCTGACACAGCAGTTAGGAGCTTATGGGGAAAATGAGTCAGCTCTTCATAACCGCCACTCTTAGTTAACCCATGGTGTTCTTTTTGCTGCTTGCTTATGTAAAGCAAAGGCTCTAAATTGCAGAGGGGCTGGGCTGTAATGAGACAACAGTTTGGGTGCTGAACCAAGTAATCTGTGTCTGTTAGATGAACAGATTAGATCATGCACTAATTGCAAGAAGCATTTAGAGAATTCCTAGAAGTGTCTAAGGGTGGGTTTTTATCAAGTAGTTGATACATGGGTGAGGTGGAGGTTGGCAGCTGGAGGCTGTACTGCTGCAATGGGTGTCACCTGCCCCTGAGAAAAGGGGGAAAAAAGTGATGGGGAGAACTGGAGAGAGTAGGAGGAAAGGAAAAGAAATTGGATTTGAAGACCGTATTAAGAATACACAATTAAAATCTGGTGGGCAAAAAGTCTTTAATGGATGTTTTGGGGGGGTTCTTGTGCTTTTAAAGTTCTTAAATGTTTTTAGAAAACAGCTTTTTCATGCCTATTACCAAGACTCATTTCTGATATTTTTTTGCATCAGGCATAAAGGCAGAAGCATGTCTTTTATTCACATTGGGTATGTGCTAGTGGTACAGTAGTACTGCTTCACTCAAATTTGCCATATATTTTAAGCATTTAAATCCAATCACTGATCCTTTTGAAACAGGAGAGAGAATTTTTACCACTAGCTCCAGATGCAAATTATTCAGCATTCATAAGGCCTGACAGTTCTCCCAAAGCCCAGAGTCCCAACGAGAGTGACTGTCCGTCTCATCAGACTGCAGGTAATTATGTGGTATTTCAACACACTGAAGTTGAAAGTAATTTTTTAGTATTAAAATCATCAACAAAATACACCTCACCTTAGAGCTGCTTTTACTTAGGCAAGTGCATCCTGCTGTTCAGGCTTGGTCTGTAGTAGGTTTGACCAAGGTTTAGCGTGTGTCACATCGATTTGTCTCTTCCTGGGTGTCACGATCTGCTCATACAGGCGGGAGTTGTGACGGTTTGTTTATGGACCGCAGAGTGCAAAAAGGCAAACAGCAGGGGACACTTCAGCAGTTCAGTCACAACAGTGCACTTCTATTGGGTGCTAACAACACAGTTATGTGACAGATGAGAGAGAGAGAGAAAGAAGGTGAGGGTGGGATATAGCTACCAACAGAAGAGACAAGTCCTCGTGGTCCAATAGATCTTCCGTTGGGGAGGCCTCAAATTGGGGTAGCTCGGGGAGTCACTTTTACAGCCCTTTCCATGGCAGGAGGCAACGGGCCAAAATGGAGGGTGGGGGTCCCAGGTAGTCAGTGTAGAAACAGGTGCAGAGTGAAGATAAAGCAATTGTCCACTCAGGGAACAAGGCAGGACACACCAGAACAGGCCAACCCTCAATCAGCTCTCTGTGATGTTGTCCATTGTTTTCTTGCATGAGTTCCCATGAGAGCACCTCGGTCCAAGGTGCACCAGCTGCACCAGCTCAGCCGAGCAGGCTCCCTGAGCTGGGGGTTTCACAGTTTCAGCCCAGTCCCCAGGGCCTTGTCGTGAGGCAGAATTTTAGGGACTTTCGGGACCATCTCTTACACTGGGTCAGGTTCTCTCTGATGAAATTTCAGAATCTCTACACTACACTTGTTTGGTGTTGTAATGACTTAATTTTTTAAAAAACTGTCATTTTCTGATTTGTTATCATAGTTTATGTACCTTTGTTTATTTCTTACTTTCTGTTAGTCTTTCTGTTAGTCCCCCAAGTCCTGTAGCAAATGAGGTTTTTTTTCCCCATTCTGATAATAGAACGGAACAGTAGTAAGATACTGACTTTTATTTTGTCCAAGATGAACTACAGTAATGGGAAGGTCAGGAATTCACAGAACTTAATTTTGTTAGGGACTTGTCAGGTCTTCAGTATGTTTTGATGCATCCAGATGCTTTTGATGCAGTATTTCTCAGTGCATTTGTCTGGGCAGACCTGCTAACCATTACTGGATTCCATAGGTCTGAACTGCTGCTGGTTCTGCAAGATGCCTCATCATTCAATGCCATTCTCCTCATGCCATTTACAAAAGTCCTCAAGCTAACCGTTTTAGAAGTACCTTGAAATGCATTATTGTTTGCTCATTGTTAACAGTGAGAAATGTGGAGACTTTTCCTTTTCTTTCAGTGATGCTGCTGGAATTTGCAGCTACACCTGGAAGTGTACAAAAATCTTTTTCACAAAGAAAGCAGAATTTCATCCAGAAATCTCTGAAAAGAGTAGATGAAATAAAAAATAAGGAGAGAAAAAATGAAAAGCTGGGAGCAAGAAAGCTTCAAAGAGGAAAGTCTGAGAGTCTAAGATGCAGACAGGAGTCTGGTCTCTCTGGTAGGTTTATCTGGGGGCAAGACACAGCATTAGATATCCCTTCAATTGTTCTTTTATATCAAAGAATAGATTTTATATTTGCTACATGCTTGCTATTATAGACTGGGATATTCTTTAATTTGTTTTCTCAGGGAATCAGGGAGCTTTGTTTTCCCCCTCTGTCTGGCTGCCTCCTCAGCATTGTAACAGCCCTTACAGGGCCTCTTCCTATTTCACAGTCAGCCCACCTTTATCATTGTAAGGTACCTCTGCAAACAACAGCTGCTTTTCATAGAACAGCTGTGTTTAGCAAACTGGTGCATCTCTAGTGCCTGGTGCTGGGGCCTTGGAGGTTGGCTGTGGAAAGCCAGGGATGGCCTAAAGCACAGGCAGCAGCCTCAAGAGCGAGACTGGGAGGATTTAACTTAGGCTGTCATCTCTGTTGCTTCCATTCTGCTGGCTTGTTCTGTGTTCTGTCATTTAAAAATCTTTGGAAATGTCTCTTGCTTTTGAGTTAAGCTAAACTAGAGATTTAAATATAAGATACATTTGGCTTCCTTTTTTTCCCTAGGAAAAAATGGTGCACTTGCCAATCACTTGAAAAAAGTAGGAGAAGTGAGAGTATCTTCTCCAGAAGATAGGAAGGCTGCAGAAATTGAAATGTACCAGCGTACATCCAGGTATTGCACAATCACAAGTTGGAAGAAGTTTAATTAAAAAAAAAAAAAAATATTAGTTAATCTGTGTTTTGTGAAAGCAGCTGCTCAGTCTGTGCTCTTCCAGCTAGACCCAGTGCTACTTAACACTGAAGAGGTGGAAGAGGAGCCGGGTGTGTTTGATGCAGGTACCTGCTGGCAAATGCAGAGGTGGCACTGAGGAAGGTCACTGCTGGTGTCACCCTGCTGAGGCAGCTGTGCCACTTTATGCCTGACATGGGATCAAATTTGATGCCAAGTTCACAGTTGCACTTGGGCACTTAGGAGCAGTAACAGGCAACAAGTGCAGCTGTGAATGGGGAGGGTGTTTGTTGGATGCAGTTGAAAAAAAATTTGAAGTGATTCTAGATTACTGGAGAGTGCAGTCAAATTTTCCCAATTGCTAGCAATTGAGCCAGGGCTAACCCTTAAGCTCGTTAACCTACTCCATCCTTGCCACTTCCTTCTCCTGCTCACTGAGTTTTTTTTCTTCTGTTTTCACAGACTTTATAATCAGCTTGCAGAAGTAAAAATTAGAAACGAAGAAAAAACAAGGCAAGAAACTTATGCTAAAAACAGAGAAAAGGCTAAAGAGTTTCAAAAGGTAATAGTCTGCTACAGTGTCCTCTTGCCTTTTGGTCTCATAATTTCACTGAGTTTCCAGAGTAATTGAGATGTAGTGTGAATGGAGCTAAAATTATGGAGATGCTCAAACCAGTCTGGATGTTAAATGATGCCATTACATCCTGTGTAAGAATTTCCTTGTCAACAACTGAGCTCAGATTTTCTCTATAAAACCTGTCTGCCTCAGGCTGAATGTTTCTATGACTTGAACTTGAGCAAAAAGGATCCAGCTGGAAAGTCTGTGGCAAAGGAATGGCAGCCTCTTTATTAGTCCAGACATGACCAAATTTCCATTTTAAGGCAACATTCTGGGTTTGGTGTCTTTTGGGCTGCTTTGGCTACTCTAGGTGTAGGGTAAGATTCTGGGCATGCCCAAACTTAAAAGGTGCAAGAATCTTGTGGGGTTTTGCTGGCAGTTGCTGTGGAAAAGGGTTGAACAAGAGGCCTGGACTTGTCAATTCCCCCATTCCCCTACTGGGCCTCAGACAACTGTAAGGAAGGAAATGCTTGATAATCCTGACAGGCTGTGACTACTCTGGGGAATCCAGGTCAAATTCCTGCCTTTAGAATTGGATCCAGTTCCACTTCACCTGCTTTATGGTGGAATGAGTTGCTGCTCTTGTTAAATTGCTTTACAGATCCCATCATTAACAGAAAAGAAATAAGCACACCTTCCCCCCTGCCCTGTAAGCTGTGGCCTCTTTGGAACAGGGCAGACACTGCATTCACTCCTGTCCAGACCAGCACTGCCCACTCCTGATTCCAGGCACAGTACCCAGACATGCTGGCTTTAGGGCAGTCACTTAAGCTCATGGTTTGTTGCATTTGCAGAAAATGCTGGAAAAACTGCGAGCCAAGAAGACTTGGAAAGCAGCATGACAGGCAAAGACTAAGCAACAAGGACAGTGCTACTGGCACAATCCAGGTCCCTGAGTGGTGCAGCCTCAATAGTGAATTATGAAGCCATTTAGGAATCCAACTTCAAGCTCAGTAGCTCAAACCCCTGTACTCCCCTGTTCAGAGCTCACCAAGCAGCAGAGGGACTGTGCTGCTTTCTTCACTGTTTCAGAGTGAGTTACTGGCCTGAAAGTCCTTTTTTATATGTTAGTATTTTAAAGAGATACTAAGTTTTGTAAGTTACATGTATAAATGTTTTCAAATAAAGTTTTAAGGTTATTTGAATTCTTGGGTGATGGGACATTTCTTCTGTAAAGCCGGAGTTTTAAATCTGTTCTTTGCACTGTGTGATTTAAGATTATGTTTCCTACAGTCAGAAGGTGCATCTTAAAAATCTTGCACTGTTCTGTCTTCCAAAGAAAGGCTTTCTATCTCCATTTTCTGAGCTAAGCACATCATCAGAACAAATTTAAAGCTCAACTTTTGCTGTAACTTAAATTATAAACAGGTGCAGTACCAAGGGCTTTCCAGTAATGCTCATTCTGGTTAAAATGCACCACAGCAAATCATGTGAGAGTTGTGGGTGGGGAAGACCTTGAAACGTCCTCTGGTCCAATTCCCCCGTACTGCTTAAAGGCAAGACCTCCCTGCAGCTTTCTCTGCTCCAGGCTGAACCCCAGGTTCACAGGAGTGCTCCAGCCCTGGCCTGAGTTGTACAGCCTCCTCAAAATCTAATCTAAGGAAACTCCAAGAAAGCAGATTTTTGATGAATTAACTACACTTTTCACTCTTTTCAATCTGGTGCAGTTACACGTACTGCAGCAGTAAACCGTAAGCCAGAACCAGTTTATTAAACTCCATGGAGTCAAGTAGAGGCTGTTTGTAATTCTAGAATTACATCAGTAGAGCATGGAGAGTTAACTTCACCATGGCAATTCTGCAAGGGCTTCTGAGGCTCATCCACATCAATATTCTTACTCCTCTCAGAATATCATGGGAAGAGACCAAGCCTGCATCCCGCTACCAGCAGCTCACAGGTGATTGATCAGCTGCGGTAATTTACTCAACCATTTGCTGGCTTTTCAATGCAGCAACAGGAAATAACCCCAGGCTGCAGACCAGAATCCCAAGTCTTGTTTAAATGCTGTGATATTCTGTACAGAATAAACACCTGTCCAGGGCTTTGGTACAGTTGAGTTCAACTGACAGGAACTGAGGAAAAAGACCTGATAAAGCCACTTCCAGTCACCTCTATACTCAGTTTAGCCAGGCCTTCTCTAACAGTGAGCAGGCACCTTCACCACAGCTCCCAGGAGGGTAAGAGGCAAGTAACAAAATGCACTACTGCAGTGTACAAAGCAGTGACAAGTTAAAATAAATGTTTAATTCCAAAAAACTGCAATAAAAACTCTAGAGAAGGTTCCTTCTTCATTTGGAACAGCTGTGCAGTTCTTTACAGCAGGCTTGCAGCAACATCACCAGGATCTAATGAAGCAGAGAAATAAAGCAAGGGTTAAAAACGACCAGCTGTTTGGCAATCAGCCAAGAGCACACCTAACAAACAGAGAATTGTTCCTTAAAAGCACCAGTCTATTATATATTAACAGACTGCTTATTCAGGGATTCTTTTGCTCAAATTCCAAATCCCTCAGCAAATCACCATCCAGTCTGCCTCCTAAAATTCCCTTTTAGGGCTCTGGTCACTGTTATCTTCACCTGGTAATAATTATCCTTAAGACTCCTAGGGGGCCCCTAAACCAAGAAACACGGTGTCAAATAATTTGGAAGATGGCCAAAGAACAAATGAGCATGCACAAGGAGACAAGGTAAAAAGTTCAACTGATGAGGGTGACTATGATATTTGTTCCTTCCTCCCCAAAGACCCTCGGACTGATTGATAAGAAGCAGTGCACAGCTGCAAAGAGGTGTGGAACTAATTTTAGTACAAGGCGGGGACAGGTGGGGCTAGAACTGAAATGTGTATTAGGTGTATCATGTAGCCTTAGTTTGTAGAGGATAAAAAGGGAGAAACAAACCTCCAAGGGGTGCATGACTTTGAGGAGTTATCCCCATGCACCTCAGCCCTGAATTAAATTCATACCTTCTCTTATAACCACTCTGTGAGTTATAGAGTCTTCACTCTGCAAATCATTTTGGCTAGCCAGCCAGGAGGCTCTGTATGACTGTGGGAGCAGCCAAGGAGAGGATTCCCTGGCGCACCCCCAGGACCTTCCCAGGAGGGACCCCAAACCTCGGCTCACTCACCGCAGGGACAGACAACAACCTGCTGGCCTTGCAGATAAAGGTATGAATTAATTATCAGGAAATGGGCAGCTGATAAGTCGTGCAGAGGCATCTGTGGCGCAGCACAGTCCCAGGGGCTTGTAAGCAGCCGGACATAGAGGGATCGATCCCTGGCTGATAGTGCAGCTGACAGGAAGGTGCTGATAGAGCAGCCTGCTAGCGACCCGGGGGCGAGTCGAGTGAACCCTTGTTTTGCTGTTATTCTGTGTGAATGCTAAGTCTGGACACGCTGATGTTCAGTGAGTGAGTGAGATGCACCCGAGGTGAAGGGAGAATGTGGAACGCTATCCTTAGTTTCCGACCTCGGGTGACTGAGGCAGCCAGAGAGAAAGGCAAAGCCACTGGAGTCAGTGTGGGGCACCTCGAGTGTAAACGAGAAGTGTTGTGTTTGAGTGTGAAGTGGTGAACATTTTTTTCAACCGTGGGTAAACAAATTGAAGAGTACTGGTAAGAAATTGTGAAGTTGTGTGAGGAAAAGGTTGGGTGGAAGCAGGACAGAAGAAGGAGAAAATGGGTACTGAACAAAGTAAAGAGATCCCTAGAGCAAGTCCGCTAGACTGTATTATTGCACATTGGAAAGATATTGCTGGACATGGGGGGGGCTGAGAACAAATGGGATCTGACTAGATACTGCAGAGACTGGTGGCCACTATGTAAGTTGGATGATGGAGCAAGGTGGCCACCTTGTGGAACTCTGGATTATGACATGCTATTGCAGCTCATGCTATTTCTTAGGAGAGAAGGCAAGTGGACAGAAGTGTCATATGCTAATGTTTTTCTCCCTTTGAAATCACCCCAAATGGCAGAGGGATTGTGGGATCAGGGCTCCATCTGACCCTCTGGTATGGGCCCTAGAGAAAGAGAATAAGACTAAGAGAGGAAGGCTTAAGTGGTGTTATTCAGCGTGTAGCATAGGGCAAAGATGTACAAAATCGGCTAAGGTTTACCAGAATGTGGCCCAGGAACAAGATCGGGTAGACGACTTGCTTAAGCCTCCCCACATAGGACAAGAAAGGAATGACGCAGTTTGTAGCTGTTGTAAGTGAAAGAGGAAAATATGGACAGAGACCACCTAGGCAAGGCCCATTCCGGCTGGGTAGAGACTAGTGTGCAATCTGTATGAAATACGGTCACTGGAAAAATCAATACCCAGAACAAAGATGGGGTGGCCTTCAGGAGAAGGGAGCCCAGGAGAAAAGAAAGAAGACTGCATATGCTAAAGAAGATTGAGGAGGATGGGTAGATCTAGCCCGAGGAGACCCACTGGTTATAAAATTAAAAGTGGGGCAAAAAGGGAAAGAAATAGAATTCCTCATTGACACGGGAGCAATATATTCAGCCTTGAATAAAATTTTGGCACCTGTGGGGAAGGATTATGTTACAGTGACAGGAGCAACTGGCCAACCTGAAAAAGCCTATTTTTGCAAACCATTGAAGTATAAGCTTGGAAAGCAAGGGGGCATTCATAAATTCCTGTATCTGCCCAAGTCCCCAAAACAACTTTTGGGGAGAGACTTATTAGAGCAATTACAAGCAACTATTAAATTTAAAAATGGGGAGGTTATTCTGGAGGTGAATGATGAACAGTATGTGGAGGCATTGAATTTAATGTTGACAGCCATCCAAACAGAGGGGGAAATCAGTGAAGAAATAATAAATCAAGTATTTCCTGGAGTGTGGGCCTCCGATGTACCAGGGAGAGCTAAAAATGCACTGCCTATAGTAATCAAACTTAAGGAAGGAAGACAGCCAGTTAGAATTAAACAATACCCCCCGAAAAGGGAAGATAGGGAAGGAATTAGTCCCATAATGGAAAACTCAAGAGTTGTTAAAAGAATGCCTGTCTGAGTTCAACACTCCCATTTTGCCAGTTTAAAAACCTGATGGGTCATATCAGATAGTACAAGACCTAAGGGCTGTTAACTGAGGATCTCTATCCTGTAGTTGCAAATCCATACACCTTGCTAACATGTCTAACACCTGAGCTAGCTTGGTTTACCTGTTTTAGACTTGAAAAAAGTCTAAAACTTCTTTAGCCTCTCTATCCATGAGGACAGCCAGAAAATTTTTGCATTTGAATGGGAAAATCCCCAAAGTGGACACAAATCCCAGCTCACATGGACAGTGTTGCCTCAAGGATTTAAAAATTCACCTACTCTATTTGGGGAGCAACTTGCCAAATATCTGAAATCCTGGGAGGCTCCCCCAGAAGAGGGAAAGCTACTGCAAATACATGGATGATAGCCACCCGGTCAAAAGAGATGTGTGTAGCCTGGATGTGGGAATCAAGGGCATCTGGTACACAACGACTGCCTGGAAACCATCGAGGCTTCTTACTCCAGCCGCCCAGATTTGAAAGACACCCCTTTGGATGGCACAGAAACTTGGTTCACTGACAGAAGCAGCTACATCCATCAGTGGCAAACAACATGCTGGTATGCAATTACCACCTGCAGAGAGGTAACAGAATCTGGACCTTTGCCAACAGATACCTCTGCACAAAAGGCAGAGATCATTGCTCTGACCCATGCGCTGGAGATGCAAAGGGAAAGAAAATAAACATTTATATGAACTCCAGATATGCATTTGGGGTTGTACATGCACAGGAAATATTATGGCTACCGGAAGCGGTCCAGCTACCTGAGCAGGTAGCAATTATGCACATTAAGGCACACCAGAAGGTGAGCTCAGAATTGGAGGAAGGAAATGATCTGGTGGACAGAGAGGTAAAAGAAGCAGCAAAAGGTGAGATAACAATTGAAGGAGCCTTAATTCCCGATGGACAGGTCTCCCTTGAAGGTAAGCCAGTATATTCCAAAAAGGACAGTAAACTGATTCAGGATCAAGGAGGAAAGTACAACCAAGAGGGATGGGCTATTACTGCAGGAGGGACAATAGTCATCCCTTCTCATTTGTTATGGCCACTAGTAAGGGAAGCACACTGGGGAATATATGCCCTGTATAAGTATCTAATCAAAAAGATTACTGCCAGGAATTTATATTCTACTGTCATTCAGGTAAACCCAGCAGTGTGACATTTGCCTCCAGACTAGACCTAAGAATATTCCCAACCCAAAACTTGGTCAAATTAGAAAAGGCAACAGGCCTGGACAACAGTGGCAGATTGACTTTTCTGAACTCCTGACAAAAGGGGGGTATTGATATTTGCTAGTTTAACAGATACTTTTTCATGCTGGCCAGACTTTTCCCACCAGAACTGCCAAAGCCCGGGAGGTAACCAAAGTATTGTTACAAGAGGTAATACCACGCTTCAGTGTTCCAGCCACAGTATCTTCAGATAGGGGGCCACACTTTATCTCAAAAATAGTACAACAAATCAGTTGTCAACTGGGCATAGACTGGGAGCTCCATACCCCTTATCGTCCCCAGTCAGGTGGCCAAGTGGAAAAAATGAATCCTTTAATTAAACAGCAAATCATTAGGCTGGGACAAGAAGCTAATTTACCCTGGTCTCAATCTCTCCCACTGGCATTAATGTGGAGCTGAACAAAGCCTAGAGCTAAAGAACAATTAAGTTCCTTTGAAATGCTTCATGGGAGACTGTATGGTGTGCAGAAGGGATTGTCTACCCAAGTAGGGGAAGAGAAGTTAACTGCCTATATGATAGCCTTAAGCACACATCTCAGAGCAACTGAGAAATATGTGACTGGAACTCCGAGCAGAGGGCTGGATGGACCAGTGCATGACATACAGCCTGGAGATTATGTGTATGTTAAGTCTCTTACAGAAAAAAACTTTGGAGCCACAGTGGGAAGGACTGTTCCAGCTACTTCTCACCACCTTCACCGCAGTTAAAATCAAGGAACAGAGCGCCTGGGTTCACCATTCTCAAGTGAAGTCAAGTGAAGAAGGCTCCAGAAGCTCCTTGGAAAGTAACCCCGGGTGATAACTGAAATTAAAACTTACTCGAGCATAATGGATAAGTTGTGGTTGAGAATATTCTGTAATTTAGCATACAGGAATCCAGTCAATAGGATTGGTTTGTTTGTTTTGCTCGTAACTGTAAGTGCAACCCAAGAATTGGAAAGCACCTCTAGCTATCAAAATACTGAATGGCCTTGGTCCCAAGCTTTCATTAAGTACACTGGATCCATGGGAAAGAATTTTGATATAAAGGATTTAAACCTATCAACTGTGGTTATGCATGGAGATCAGATATATGAAAGGCAAGAATGGCAAAAACAAAGGTTGTGGACCCTTCAAGGGACTATAGGAGAGGTAGTCAGAGTAGGGTGCCGGATGATTAATGGGACTAACCATGAAAAGGCAGTTCAAATTAGTATTTCACCTTCTGCAGACAATCACTGGGAAATTTGTGATCGTCTAAGTAAGTTAGAGTGTTGGCATAATTTTACACTAGTACAGACAGTGGATGTGATTTGCCTTTGGGGTCGTGGTGATAAAGGGCTCTCATTTAAATTTAAAATAAAAGCAATGCCTATTGCAACAACCAAATCAACCGTAACCCAACCTAAAATTGAACATAAAATCTATGAAGATCTAACCAATGGGAAATTTCCAAAATAATACCAAAGTGGAAAGAAGCTGGGGACCAAGACCATAAGCTAATAATAAAAACATTGCTTTAATAATAAGGGAAGGAAGTGAAGGTGCTTTTCCTATTGAAATCTGGAATATTATCTGGGACAATGCAAACAATTTAGAAAGAAAACTTCAGTCCTGGTGGACTCCAGTAAATTTTACCTTTGATCCTACCACTGAAATAGCTACTGCTTTTGTACATGCAATGCCACAATTTACAATACCCACCCTATTATTGCATTAGGATTAAATCATGAAAAGACAGTGCTCTACCCCTCAGAGCATAGATCCAGATAATGAATGTAAACTGGCCAACTGTGAACCTGGAATCTTGTGTTAACCAAGAACAACAAGGGTTTATCTGTGAGGCTAACTGATTGATGCACAGGATATATGTATAAATATTGAGGAAAACATCTGCCACTTTGAGATTCATCCAGATACTAGTCAAAAGATAATGCTTGTATATATTGGCCTAGGCTGTGTATGTCTAAGAACTGTATGTGTTTCTGTAGAAATAGATGGTAACAGTGTAACCTTGCCTACTAAGAACCATTCTAATTTTTGTATTTGTAATTTTGTGATTTTTCATATTCGGCACCAGTTACATCCCACCACTTGGTAAGATTTAACTACACAATGTACCATAAATTATCACCTGCACCTACTGGAATGAACCTTACTATTAGTAAGACAGCTAATGAATCACAAAGACCTGGCAAGAGTTGTGAAATGAGATTCAGGAAAAAGGGCAAAAGACTCTGGTGACAGTCTATCATGATATAAAAGAGATAAGCAAGGCATTATGAAGGGTAAGCCAAGAGACAAGTCATCACTGCTGGGATGTACTCTTTGGATGGTCACCGACCGCAACTGGGATTCTGAACACGCTCTGCCACCCTATCATTGTCATACTGACACTAGTAGGTATAAGTCTGGTGATATCCATGATGTTAAAACGCATGGCAGTGCTGAGTTCCCTAGTAGCAGCCTATGGGAATGCAATGAGGGATACATACTGAGGGCAGGCTGCAGAGGAACACTGGAAAAAGGGAAAGGCATCAATATTGCTAAGTAAAAGAATTTCCTGATTTTCTAGAAAAGGAGGGACTGAAGCAGAGAAATAAAGCAAGGGTTAAAAACGACCAGCTGTTTGGCAATCAGCCAAGAGCACACCTAACAAACAGAGAATTGTTCCTTAAAAGCACCAGTCTATTATATATTAACAGATTGCTTATTCAGGGATTCTTTTGCTCAAATTCCAAATCCCTCAGCAAATCACCATCCAGTCTGCCTCCTAAAATTCCCTTTTAGGGCTCTGGTCACTGTTATCTTCACCTGGTAATGATTATCCTCAGACCCCTGGGGCCCCTAAACCAAGAAACATGGTATCAAATAATTTGGAAGATGGCCAAACAAATGAGCATGCACAAGGAGAGGCGGTGAAAAGTTCAACTGTTGAGGATGACTATGATATTTGTGTCCTTCCTCCCCAAAGACCCTCGGACTGATTGATAAGAAGCAGTGCACAGCTGCAAAGAGGTGTGGAACTAATTTTAGTACAAGGCGGGGACAGGTGGGGCTAGAACTGAAATGTGTATTAGGTGTATCATGTAGCCTTAGTTTGTAGAGGATAAAAAGGGAGAAACAAACCTCCAAGGGGTGCATGACTTTGAGGAGTTAACCCCATGCACCTCAGCCCTGAATTAAATTCATACTCTTATAACCACTCTGTGAGTTATAGAGTCTTCACTCCGCGAATCACTAAGAGAGGAAAAATATCTATTAGCACTTTTGACCCAAATAAAAGCCGTTTTTCTAATATCCAAACTAAACCTCTCCTGCCACAACCTGAGGTCATCTCTCATCCTACTCCTTGTTAATTGGCAGCGACCAACCCTCACCTCACTACAAACTCCTTTCAGGTGGTTGTACAAAGCAGAATGTTCCCCCTGTGCTGCCTTTTCTCCAGGCTAAACACCCCCAGCTCCCTCAGTTGCTCCTCATCAAACTTGTGCTCCAGACCCTTCCCCAGCTCCACTGCCCTTCTCTGGACACATAAGCAGCAACTAGGCTGCAGGACTGCTCAAACCACAGCTGTAGCAACCCTTTCCGCTAATGTCCATGCCTCAAGTTCTCACTTCAGAATGGAACTGAGTAGCCTCTCCTCTACATCAGCATCAAAAAAATCCAAGGACAGCAGGATATGGCCCTTTCTCAGCCCAGGAAGCCTAACTACAAAAGGTGTTATCTCCTCACAAATAGACCATAGCACACATGGAGTGGCCACAGCATCCTGCAGAGGATTTCAATCTGCGGTCACCGCGTTAAGAGCTGCTGGTTTTTTAGCCACGCAAACCCTCTTTGAAGTGACCTTCAATTTCTTTACAGTATCAGCCTCTCTGGTAAATGCCCTTACCTTGACACTCACTTTGGTAGCTCTCACACGGTGTTTCTCATCCCTCTGACATGCAGCAATTTGGTAGCAGACTCCTAGGAATTAAAGAGTTGCATTTGGTCAGTACAGGAGAAAAGTGCACCTTGGGTGTAAATTGCATGGAACAGCCTTTGTCTCCCTATTTTGCTTCTGTTATAAAGAACTACCCTCTCAGCAGGAGCTCTGGAATCCAATCTACAAATCTCCTAACAGGAACTTTTGTTCCCCCGTAGCACAAGTGTCGTAGGTGCCCAAGGATATATCCCTACAAGCCACATCCTTACACCTCAGCAGGAACTTGCTTTTAACAGCACATGGGAATATTGTGTCCTTGACCTATGTTAAAGCTTTATTCCCAGCAGACTTGGTGCCACGTTGTGTGGCAACACAGGAGTCTGATGGATTTGCTTTATGGTCATGTCCACAGCTCACCAGAAACAGGAACATCCCAGCAGCCTTGGTAATGACCAGATACTCCTCTCACTGCTCCTACAGGACTTCACTCAATAACCCAGCTGCCCATTTCTTCCAGTAAAGGGACCTACCAATCCTGCCAATACATAATCAAAGTTGAGAACAAGCCTGAAGTATGGGACAAGCTCCAAGGACTGAGGAATTCCTCGCAACCAACAGCAGTCTAATTAAGACACCAGTACTACAGATGGCTGCACAACTGTGACAGCAATTTAATGTATACACACACAAGAATGACTCTCAGATGAGTGATCTTCTCAGATGCTGCCAAGATCTGCAGTGATCACTATCCAGTAATCTGTTACCACACAACCATTTCTACACAGTCCTACAACAGTTTAGTAGTTCCCATGTTTACAGTCATACAAAGCTAATACACCAACTGTGAAATAATATGGAACTAGTAACTGAGTGCTTACCTGTCAATTTTTTAAACTCAGGGCAGTTCATTCTGTATCCTCAAGCACCTGTTAGAAAGAATTGAATGCACTTGCTGAGTTCAAGGCCAGTTGCCAGCTTTCACATGGATAATCAAAATGAAGACAAATGAAAATATCTATTTTCACTTGTTACATGAAATTACGAAGTACACTGAAATCCCTGAAGAGTTGTTAAAGTCTGTTTCAACAGTTTAACAGACACAGCAGAATGAAAACCAAGGATGCCAAATGCTGCACTGGTGTAGCACTGCCTTTTGAACATCCCATCAGGAGAAGGCTGCTGGTTGCAGGTACAGTAACACTGCAACAGCTACAGAATTTCAACTGCGACAGCTCATTTTACATTCGAGCTTCTTGCAAACACCAGTAGGTGTCAGGGACTAAGAGGTACTCTTCACAAAACTGCCAGGCAGCTGAGAGGGAGAACAGACTAACAACAGCAGCTTCAGATTTCTCCTTTGTGAAGATTTATACTTTTCCAAAATACTTTGCTTCTTTTACTTTGAACTCTTCATTCTACAGAACAGAATCCAGGGATTTCAACAGTATAGCAGTAAACTGGCTGAGCTGCTCAGGAATTAAATTTTTAAACCCCATACTTGAAGAAACAACCCGAATATTGCTGCTTAGTTTGAAACTGTGGAGCAACTCTCGATACAAAAGTGCATCAAGTTTATGAAGTTACTTTATAACAGACATCACAGTGCTATCTCTTACCTATAGCCACTGAAACAAGAAATCACTTGCACATGATTTAAAGAGGTATAGACTGTTTCAAGCCATCCAGAAAACAAGCAGCAAAAAAACTGCATGGCAAGTCACATGCCTACACAAAAATCTGTGCAAAAGACTAAGTTCAGCCCATGTAATTCAGAATATCAGTTGCACCTGAAGTCCCAGAACATGCTGACTTAAGATTCCAACTAAGCTTCTCCACTTAAATCACTTTTTGTTTTGTATTCCAAGCACATTCCAGTACACCTAAAGGAGAACACTGAGCATCCCCACATTCCTTGGATCCTACTCTAAGATTTGTCTTGCAGTTTTATCCCACAGAGCTAACGGGTAGTTAAGTGGGTAAAGCCAAACCACAAGTTTATTCTGTGAGGCGTTTCCAACGACACGAATCTACAGAAAAGATCATATCGGGATAGACCTCAGCACTTCTGGTATTATAAAATAACATGAGAGAACTCAAAATCAAGCAGACTGGAAAGGTATCCAGTACAGATCTCAGTAACTGTCATTTTATGTAGTTTCAAGACGTTTCAGGGAAGGAAGAGGGCATATGATACACTAGCACCTCCTTCGAATTAGCAAGTTTTTAATTACAACTTAAGTTACCTGAGAAGCAAAGGGAATTAACTACAGAACTCTGCAGAATCTTCCCTATAAATTTCCTACTAAGTATATCTTATTGGTCAATGCAAAACTCATGGTTTAAGCAGTTAACCTGTTCACCTTGTTTCTGACTGAGGAATTTATATGAACGTTCTCTGGGCAAACTTAAGTTACAGTAAGATATAGTAGTGTAACGTTGAAAACAATCCCTGAAACCTTCGCAGATTAGGTAAGCTTGGTCTGAGAGACTTCTGGCCTACTGACAACCAGAACCCCTCAGTCATTAAGGTATAGGCAGAACTTCAGATGTCACACTAACCATGGAAGCAGCTTCAGACTTCTGTGAAATGGGATCCTGCATTTCTTCCTTTACTTTCTCTAAGTACCTGCCACTAGAAAAAAAACAAGTAATGTCACACACCAGCATGTATGTGCATACAGCTCAGCAGAACCTACAAAAGTACTGAGCAGATTTGTTCAGAAAGGCTCTTCTCACTCACTCTCTTCAGAGCAGTTGAACATTTTGCCCATCATCACAACAACTTTCTCACAGCATCCTCAAGTTTGAGGAAGATAAACTCCCATGTTTTCTGAAACAACACTGCATTTTCTCAGCAAGAAAGGAGCAGCAGTATAACCAGCTCACCAAGTTAAAGACAGGTGGCTTGACCCGAAACAGGCAAGGGTAAAAAAACAATCACACAAACTTACCAAGATGCTAGTTCAGATTGGACTTCAGGTGCACTTCCTAAAATAAAGTAAATTGTTGTATCTAAGTCATACTTTCAAGTTTCCTCAGTATTTTAGCAGTTTATCAAGACTTGGCTGCTTTTATCTCAGTATGAAGCCAGGCAGACAGTAGTCCACATTGGACTGGCTGAATGCTGATGACACAACAAAGCATTTTATCTGCAATCAAACCACAGCCCAGTTTATCATACAACTGCCAACAAGGTCTCTCTGCACTTGAAGAAACTGGAGCACTTCTATGGCAGAGAAGATGAAACTGAGGGAGCTACCTCACAAAGAAAGCATGGAAGAAACGATCTTAAGACAGCTTAAAAATACGCTTTTAATAAGCCATCTACAAGAATTCAGCACTGCAAGTATTAGTCCTCTACCTGCTAATTCTACTTTTAGTACACAGGATTCAGAACTGAGGCATGTCAACTGAAGTTTATCCTTTTATTTCATTGTAGCTGGATTTTTAAGTATGTTTGTAGAATTGTCCCACTAAATTAACTTGTTACAGGTCTCATTGTCACCACTGCAATTAATTGTACAGTGAGGAAAGCAGAACCTGTTACTCTTCTAGCCACGTTTTCCAATTCAGACACACAGCAGGTTGTGTCTAGTTGCTGAAGAACGAGGCAAAAAAACTCCACGATGTCTTTAGAATAGCCTGGTTTTTAAGCCTAGGTAACTTGGAATGAAACTGGTCTCTAATGGTCATCTGGAACTTGGATTTGTGTTTCAAAATATACTTTCTTTTTTTTTGGTCAAAAGGCAGCCATGAAATTAAAACTTGAGCTTTTATCTTCATACAACTACCTCCACCTAGGAAAAAACCCAACTGTCTCCTCAATACTTACACTTGAATAGGCTTTCCAATCTGTTCCACACACCACAGAAATGCCTCTTTAAGAAAAAATATTTTGGAACAACATTAGTTTAACTATACTTTTATCCCATAACAGTTAAACAGCTTTTGATGTTGTATTTGAAAAGCTTCCCACTAAAAAACTAAATCTACTTGTTTCAACAGAAATACCAAGTTTAACCAGCACATCTGCATGAAAACCAACGATGCCAGCTGTTGACATACTGTAGCACTGCTTTTTGAACACCCCATCAGGAAGACACTGCAGGGTGCAGATACCATACAGTGCAAATTAGTCTGATTACTTGCTGTGGGAATAGCACTAGACTGTAATGCTGAAGCTCAGAGGAAACAAAAAGCTTACCTCTTTTGCTACCATGTTGCACCACTATCGACTCGAATAATGGATTTGTGAATCAGAAGGTCAGCAAACAGGCGTAAGAACTCAAGAGATCCCCAAGAAGCTGCAACTACTGTTGCAATGTGAGTCCACTTATCTGCAAAAAAAGATGCAACTAAACTATGCTTCTGAAAATTTAGAACACCAAACTCTAAACTGATCAGTATTTGAATGAATGAATGCTACCTGAGGCCATACAAGTATTGTCCCTTCATATAAGTAACACAACTAATACATTCATCAGCTGTGGGTTGCAAAAGAAGGGTTTTTTCTAAGCACTAGGTTCCAGGAATTTGTCTACAGCGAAAGACAAAACCTGATCAAGTGCTGGAACAGACTGAACGCTAGAGGGGTTCTCCTATGCTGTATCCTTACAAGGTGCTTTCTTCCATGCTATTTCCTACACTGTCCCAAGCCATGCAAACTTGGCAACACCCTACAGTAAGAAGCTTTCACAGCCATATACATGCAAGACTACCAGCTGCTCTCTGCTGTCCCCTCCTGTTCTTGCAAGGGATATGAATTAAGATGGAATTTTACCACAGGGAAGCCACCAGACGCTGCAGCTCTATGATACAACCTGGTACAGAAAGTGTAGGTGAGGCATCATGAAGATGCTGAGGGGAAAGCAGATCCTCAGCATCTGCAGCAGAAAAAATTCCAGGCAGTGTTGTCCAAACCAAATCAAATCAGATAAAGTTGCCCTGCAGCATTGAACATCGGGTAAAGTATTTGTTTTTCAACAAAAACTGCACTTTGAAGTACTCAAGAACTCAAGCTTTTGTTCTGAGAGGCTACAGGCTCTAAATTTTGGTCACATTTATGAAAGGTGTGTAGCACTTAACTCACACCTTGGAAACTTTACACACACAAGCTGCTCAGCTGTGGAGCACTGTAATGTATTTATTTTAACTATGGAGTACTGCTTTTTCAAAACTTTTTGTGAAATAATGCAAAAAAAGCTACCTGAAGGAAACAAAACTGAAACCCAAGCAACAGCTTACCTTGTACAGCAAGAAAACCAAGAGGTATTTCATCTTCCAAAAGCAACATGAACTAGAAGGTAAAAAAAAGCAAAGTGATAAGAACTGCCATATACAGTCAAATAACTGAATAATCCTGAAGTCAAAACTAGATTTCAACATCAATTTAACAGTTGTAATAAGCTTAGTTTTCATGTATATTTATCCAGTTCTACTCAGAATTGAAATTTAGTTCATTTCTGAGTCACACGGCAGTTGAACAGCCAAATTCATCACATGAACTACAGGATAAGCAGGACTCTACATACCCCTCACTATGCCCTACCAAGCATTTCTCAGGGAGACTCCTAAGAGTCACATTTAGCCAGTAAATCCCGACCAGTTTTAGTTGTGATCTTTAAATGCTGAAGAGTAATTTTTGCAGTCCTAGCGCTATCAAGCTGCATTTGGAAAACTTCCTTTACAAAGATTTGGGACCTTAATTCAAGCATGTAAATAGCACAGCTTGACTTGCTCTTAATATTGACCACCCAACCACAGATCTCCTCAGACTGTTAGTTGCACTTGAAGGAAATTTAACCAGCAAAGCCTTTTTCTGACAACATACTAGTTCAGCACAGATTACATTCATGTGCTGAACAGCAGCTTGCTTAAGAGTACCTGAGTGAGACTGTGAGGTGACTCGTTCTCAAATCTTGCTGATTCCAAAGTGAGCATTTTAAACCTTTATTACTTCAGCTACCAAAACCGCTGCAGTAGGACCCAGTGATATTCAGACCACTTCTAAACACTAGCCACGTTTCCTACTGACTAAAACACCTTTGAGAAAGGTATTTGCAGTTGGGGCAAGGGCTGGTAAGTACTGTTAATAAAGAGCTTTCAGCTTCTGTTAAGTCATCTTCATCAGAAGCTATTCTGGACAGAGCAGGGCAAGAGGGAAAAAATTTTCAACCCGAGATACTGCTACAGTTATTTTTACATATAACTTACAACTTCAGATTATTGTATTAGATTAAGAAGCAGAGAATTAGTTTTCTGAGAAGTTATTCCACATGGAATAGACAACTTCAATCATACAATATTGGATTTTATCATTCAAATGTATTAATCACATTTTGCAATAGACTTTTGTCAAAGTTGACCAACCACTTCTGCATTTTTATTGTTGGCACTTGACTTACATTTAGGCTTCAATTTGGTCTTCAACCCTTTAACTTTTAAAGTATTTCAAACTTGCACCTCTAAGACAGAAAAACAATCTCTCAAGGACCACCTACAAAGAAGTCAGCTACGAAAGAAAGGCGTCTAAACTGTGGTTTTAACTTGAGCATATAGAGGTATGCATACTTTTCTACATACACATGCTTTTCTATCCTGTGCTGTTGTTCCATTAGAATATTTGGAACTTGTCTTCCCATTTTTAATTATGTAAATTCTACAATCCATTAGTTAAAAAGAAGTCAAGCTGCAGAGGCCACAATTTCACCAATATCACCAGTCACTGAATCAGGAATATTATACTTTTGATAGAGTAGCACAGAAGACACTTAAAAGCTTAGCATGAGGACAAGTTATTCTTTTTTTGTAACTGTCTCAGACACAAGCCAAATATACTCACAGTGTCATATGTGCCTAGGCAGCTGTTTGGAGAGCTCAACACTGACTCCAGACCAATGTTTTAAATCATACAGGCCCATGAAAAGAGGTATCTGAAGAACGACCACTGCCACCTCATTTGTCCATCTGCCGTTCACCGAGGTGAGCCTTGCAGAGGCACAGAGTTCTCTTCAGCACTGTCTTCTTCATCCACTATTTCAATCACTTCAGGTGGTTTTGCACATTTTCTTCCTGGCTTTGACTTTTTTTTCCTGTGAATTGTGCTGCTTAGAATGAAAGAGCTGTTCTCCTAAGAAAATGGAAGACAGAAGTAGTCACAAGTCTAATTTTGAGATTACTTATTTCAGATTTCAGTAGTAAATTTGCAGATTTTAAGAATTTTACAGAGAACTGCAGAATTCCTATACATTTCAGCATTACATTGAAGAAGAGTGTGGACTGCCAACCTCCTTCTGCATTAACAGACCAGGATTCACTGAGGTCACAGTTAACTCTGGATCTAAGGGTAAGAACTAAATACTGAAGACATACATTATCTACTAATTCTTTAACTTCGGAACAGAAAGGTTAGTGTTCCTGAAGTGAAGGAGCACTTACTTACCACTACTCTGGCATCAAGTTTTTCCTGAGTATCAGAATTCAAGCTGTCATCATCATCACTGAAATAAAAAAAATTAGCTCAAACTGTGTACTTTTATAGTACCTTAAAATGTTTAAGCTACAAACCCTTAAGTGAACTGTAGTTGGAAGACAGCATTGCACTGTCTTTCAGGCTTTCTAAAGGCTATAAGTTCATTTACAACAGCACGTATTCTTGCTGATTTACTGGCCTTTTCATTGCACTAAGCTAATTGATTGACAGTGAAGACCAAAGGTAACACTTCGGTTTTTAATTATGTAAAAAAAAAGTATTAAAAATTATCCTTTAGTCTTTGTTTTAGAACACTTTACTTTATTTGGGATAATATTAGAGGACTGCATTTCAGGAAATACTTTATTTCAATTTCTACCTATCAATCTTCCTATCAAACTAAAGTATTTCCTTCTGTGAGAACTTTTAAGTCGCATCTACAAACACAGAATCCCAAGTGGGCGAATGCTTTGTTCCCAAAACAATGATTGTATAGGTTAAAAGGACAGAACAACTGAACTTCATACAAACACATATTTATGTTAGTTAAGCACAAAAGAGCAAGTAAAGATGAACTTACTCTGTCTCCTCAATAGGGGAAATGGGGCCTTCATCATCTAAGTATTTGTGTTTCCGTAACAACACGGACTCTTTTTCTATGTCATCACTGGCCTGAAGGGCTTCTAAAGCTCTTTTAAGATGTTCTTCATATTTAAGCAGTTCAATATACTTGAAATATCCCTTTGCAGCTGCTTGCTGTAGAAAAAAAAACACTCCGGTAAGATCTTAAAAATACTACTATAAAGCATTTATATTATGAACTGAATTGTAGCATTCTATCAACACCCATATATATTCTTGCTCTATTCGCTTTAATAGGTATTAAAGCTAAAACATCAAATGTCCTGTTTAACAGAAGTTAAACCTTGTTTCATGTTTCATTGTTTTATTCTACTAGAAGCACAACATAGCCCATTTCAAATCACAATTCTTCGACTAAGAAAATATTTATCCCACAAAACTGAGGACTTACCTCATAGCCAAGAACCATTTTTAAGGGAATATGTTTCTCCCCATAATGTTTTTCGACAAAAGGGAATTGAAAACCTCTGTCTAGAAGCCTCCTCTTTTTTTCCTGAGGTGAGGCTGTGAGTGGGGGCCTCCCTGTGGGCATCTGTGTGCTCTCATACTTTTTCTTCTTCTGGTTCTTCCCTGCGTAAATGTTGTACTTTCGGTGTGCAGCTGCCTTGAACTTTCTCCCCCTGAAGTGATAGGCAAAAATGGCCTTCAAATTGCGTTTTGACTTCTGCTGCTTGGAAACTTCCAATGATTTCCCTGGACTTTGGGGAGACAGAGAAGAATCTGAGGAGCTCTCATTGTCAGGTACTCCTGTAACATATTCAGCTTTCTGCCTTGAGGATTGAGACCTCCTTTTATGCTTTGAAGGTGCAATGGAGCACTCGGGATGAGCAGCAGAGACATCGCTGAAGAAGAAAAAAAGTATTTACTTTCAAAAGAAGGTACACTTTTATGGTACATTACACAGGTTCTCCACAGGAATAATTCTGAACTAGAGAGAAAAACTCACATTTCTGAATCACTGCTAATCAGCAAAACCTCAGATAAAGCTGCTGATGATTTACACATGCTGTTAGGATGATATGAAGACTCCCCAGGAGCAGTTGCCTTCTGCCTTGAAGGTGAATGCTCTGTTTCTGTATTCCTTTGCCATGAATACACCTCATATGGCTCCTTCTGCTGATGGCTGGCCAGCTCTTGGGCATCAGAGTGATGAGAGCCAGAAGGCTGGGGTTCGTCTCTATCAGTCATGTTTCAGTTTGCCCTAAAAAGCAATAAGAACTCAAGAAACTAAAAAAAAAATTTACATTCATCAGGTAACAAACTTTCCTCTATTCCACTCATGATCACAGGGTAAACTTGCAAGAACAATCTTGAGCAAACTTGAACAGATATTTTCCTATGACCCATGACCAGTTATATTCTTCATACTAACATTTAAGTCACAGCCACTTATCTAAAGATATTCCCAACAAAACTGAGGTCAGAAATTTTTTAGAGTCTTTTTAGTTCAGGCTCCTGCCCAAAGGAAGGCAAACATCAATGGTGAAACATTGTTCAGAGACCTACTGAGATCAATTCTGAGTGTTTTAACCCTCTCCCTACTAGGGGTCAAATAAGCACACATACAAGTCACCAATGGCTTCTGATACTTGTAAGAATATTGCAGTGTAAAGTCCTACATAAATACTTATTTCACTGTGGTTTTTTAAAAACTTATGAATTAATCCAAGACAGGGTCATCATGAGAAGCAATGCCATCTTCTCTCTATACTTTTGTGAGCTATAAGATACCTAAAACCACCTGCTCTTAACAATCCATCACCCATTTGTTCACTGGTTATCAATGATCATAGAGACCAGCCCCAGAACTAAAATGTTAATTTTCACCTGAATTTTCAAGACAATCAATCTCTTCCATGGCTCAAGTCTATACAAAAGGGACTGGAACATATAGCAAAGGAACCTGACTAGCCCTGTAGACCAGCATATTTCTCATTTTACTGGTATTTACAAACTGATCATCACACCCATTAATATTTCAAATGTAAGTACACACAGTACACACTATAGCAGAACTCATCTATGTCCTCACATAACCTGCAGCAGATCATCCTGAGAGTACATGCACATGAACCAAAGTATAAGGCCCAGCCAGCATGCATTTAGGAAAGGCACATCCCAACTGACCCACCTGATCTCCTTCTATGACCAGGTGACCCACTTAGTGGATAAGGCAAAAGCTGTGCATGGTGTCTGCCTGCTTTAGTAAAGCTTTGGATACCATTTCTAACAGCATTCTCCTTGAAAACTGGATGTTCATGGCTTGGATGGGTGCATTGCTCATTGGATGAAAAACTGGATAGATGGCTGGGCCCTGAGAGTGGTGCTGAATGGAGCTACATCCAGCACATAGCTGATATTAAGTGATGTTCCCTAAGGATCAGTGCCAGACCCATTTAAAGTTTTAAATGCGACCTCAAAAATGGGATTAAGTGCGTTCAGTTTGCAGATGACAAAGCTGGGTGGGAACGTTCAAATGATCTGCTGGAGTGCAGGGAGGCTCTGCAAAATCGTCTGCACAGGCTGGATTGACGGACTTAAGCAAACTGAGCGAGGCTTAACAAGGCAAAGTGCTGGATGCTGCACTTAGGCACCAGAAAACGCCTGGGGGTGCTGGTCTACAGCAGCTGAACATGATACAGGGTATCCTGGTTTGGATGAGCAATGGCGTGGCCAGCAGGACCAAGGCAGTAAACGCCCCCCTGTACCGGGCACTGGTAAGGCCACACCTCGAATGTTGTGTTCAATTCTGGGCCCCTCACAACACGAAAGACACTCGTGCCAGCTTCACTATGCCTGTGCGGGCACAGTGCTAACACTGGTTCACCCACGGCCTGACAAGCACAAAGCCCAGAAACAAAGCTAGCCATCTCCAAAGCCCAGACAGAGGCACCAACGCCACGCTGACCACACAGGCCCAGCCTAGTACTCACAAGTCGCAGCTCAGCATCCTTCACAGTCTCTATCGTAGCTCCGGCCTGGAGCGCTGGCACAGCACGCAGATCCCTTAGGGAAGAAAAACAACCATTTAAATTTGCTGAAGAACCTGAGAGAGGCGCCAGGCACACCGCTCGCCCCGTCGCCAGGCTCGCTGCCAGCAGCGCGCTGAGGCCGGCGCCACGGGAAGGCCTTTTGAACGCGGCCACGCGCCAAGCCACCACGGGCCGGGGACACCCCGTCGGCACCGATCCCGCGGGGCCCCTCACCGACCGCCGCACACCAACCCGGCTGTCCCTCCAGCCCCGGGCCCCTCGGTCCCGGGCTCGGCAGCGCGGATGGCGGCGGATCCACCCGCCCACACGCACCCGCCCGCGCCGCCCGCTGCCCGCCGCAAAGGGCAGGCAATGGCCGCCACGCCCCTTAAATAGCGCCGGGCGCTCGCGAGAGGCGTGCGGGCCGACGGGAAGGAGGAGGGCGGAGGGTGGAGGGTGGCGCCATGCTGGGAGTGACAGCGGCAGCGGCGGCCGCGCCCAGGGGCGGTGTCTAGCCGAGCGTGCCGTGCCTTGCTGTGCCGGTCCTGGGCGGCCGGGCAGGTACGTGCGGTAGCGGTGGTCGGTGCGTGACAGAGATCGGGCAGGTCGCGGCTTCCTTAGGCTTCCCGCCCGGTGAGAAGCTCCTGCTCCTGCCGTGCTGCTTGTCCTTCCCCGCGCTGCCCAGGCTCTTCCGAGCTGGCTGCTCCAGCCGGCACAGCCCCTTCCTTCCCCTCGCAGCCGTGCCGAGCGTGCTTGCCGGCTTTAGCGTTCCCTCGCTCCAGTACTATTCGCTGCCTTTGCCCGCCGGGATGCTCTCTGTCCCTGCGGACCCCAGGCTCGCCTAGCACACCTGTTAATACCCTACCGTGACCCGTCCTTTCCCCAAATCCCAGCCGCTCAAGCAGTTGCTTCTGCTGCTCCGGAGCTGCTCCGGAGCCTTCTGCCACGTATAGGTTCTCTTCGCACCGCCCCAGGCGAGAAATACAGCTTCTGCATCTGTAAATGTACTGCCCTTCTTGGTGTCATGGCTAAATTTCTCTCTCACAACTGCCATCTTCACTTTTGCCACTGATGTTTCTTCCCCCACCACCCCCGTCCCCGATTCACGTCAAGCCTACCTTTAACGTCTCCTTTTTGTAACCCTCCAAGCTAATTTCAATTCAGGTTTTGATAATAGACACGCCACACAATAATTAATGTAATGGTTCACATTTCATCTGCATTCTCTTGGCTACTCTCTCTGATGCTTTCTTCCCACTTCAAAGGTAGACTTTTAAGTCTATGTATGTGTTGCCTCCATTCTAGTTGTACCATTCCACATCTATAATAATTTTATCTTCCCTTTAGCATTTTTAAAAGTCCTCTGTAGCAATTCAGTGTCACTGTACCCCTCTGTGATGGCTCTTAATGGTGTGCTGTTGTCTCAGGTGCTCTGTCCCACACCACACAATTCACTCCCCTGTGAATATTTACAGTGGTGAGCCACAGACCTATTCTTTTATGTCTTTCCTGAAAAATCTACTGTCTACCAATGAGATTTGGTTTATTATGATATATCAATTTTTTCCATAGTCTTTCCCTCCTTTCTTGATTGTGGGGAACTAACTTATTTAAATACTGTACGAGTCTTGCCTCTACCTTTTGCACAACAGCAGTTCTAGCTTGTCTTCTCAGACCATTTCAGAACAACCAATGTGTTGAGTGCTGGCACAGCTTCCTTCTGGATGTGATAAAGGTTCTTGAGGGGGTGAGGATTGTCTAAAACAATGCTACCAGATCCATGTCCTCACTTTCTGCCTATGGCTAATTACTCCCTTTCTTGGTGCACACTAGAAGTCTTGGGGTATGATTCACTCCACCTGACATTAGTTTTCTACCAGAGGCATCAAATCCAGCCTGCTATTTTCTCCTCCAGAGACAGAGGAAGGAGGAAGACAACTGTGGAGATAGATAAAACCAACTAAGATGAGAATTACTATACACAGGTTGCAGTCTTTCTTTCTCTACTGCTTGCTACAGCAGTGATTTAGGGTGGCTGAGCATTGATCTCAAAGATTTCAGTTAAGTGACTGCTACAATCTCCCCACGCTTCCTATTTCTTTTCTTTTTCCTTTATGCAGACTCAAGAGGCTGATGGTATAAGGACAGTTACATTTTTTGACAGTCATAAAAGTTAGGATTTTTAAAAAACAGGAGCTAGAACTGTACATAAGCAGCTGTCTCCTCCACACTGTAGTCCTTCCTAACAAAGACTCAGTCAGGTCTAGGAATGTAGTTAGGATTTTGGCTTTTTCCTTCAACACCTGAGATCTGGGCTAAAGGGACCCATTTTATTTTTCAGTGCTGTGTGCAGCAAGTATGTGCCTAACGAGTTAATGATTGCTGCAGATTTTTAGGTAGTGTACAATCAGTTGTTTCTGCCCTAAGCTGGTGGCTTGCCCTTCTAGCTGGCTTTGCTGTTGCAAGGCTGACTGAATTACAGTTCATTTGTAAAGGGGATCTTAAAATCGTGTTTAAAAATTTTTGTTACAGGCTCTTGCTGTAACTTCCTTGAACTTGCTGCTGTTGATTTCTATTTTGCTGCTAGCCCTTTCCTCTCTGGAAGGGGAAACACCTGCTCAGAATCAACTGGAGACCATGTCACAGCTGGAGTTGAAAGTCCACCGTAGCCAATGCTGGAAAAGTAAACATTAAGGTTGGGAAGGTTCAGCCCAGTTAATCATGAGGTTCTTTTCTTGCCCTAGCAGGAAGACCTTAGGAGGCAGCTGATGTGCTCAGAAAAGCTCAGGTTTCTTTCAAAACTTTCTTGTGACTCCAGGCTTACAAAAAGACACCCAAATCTCCTGATCCCTTGAAATACCTATATTAGGTATAGGATGTGTTTTCCCTACATCCAGTTGTCAGCTTGAGGACTAATATGTGTAATGCTCTGAGCCAGCTATAGGGCTGACAGACACATCTTCTTTCAAAGTGCATAAGAAATTTAACATAACTATTGAAGCTGAGAGTCTCTCCTGTGATGGCAGAGCTACAGATCTATTTTTTCTGTGTATTCTTGAGTGAAACGGAAAAATAATTAATGTGTTGAGTGGAGCATGTTTAAGTTAACTATTATCTTTGTCGGCAGACCAGTCACTGTGAAGTGTGCTGTACTGTAACTTCTTACCTGAAGAAATCAGCACCAATTAGGAAATGGCCAAAGTTGAAAGGTTTGCTTTTCATGTCCCAAGTCTGGAGGAACTTGCTGGGGGTAAGTAATGCAACGTGTGACTTTATACAAACTTGTAATGTACTCTTCAAACTTACCTTAAAGCTCATACCAAAGTCTTTCTACAGCTAGTACATGCAGAATTCCTGCATTTAGCCCACTGAGAGGTAAAGAACAGCACTTTTTCTCTATATGTGTTTTTCTTAGAGCAAATAATGACTCGGCACCCAAGATATTTAAACACACAGACAGGCTCTCAATCCCTTTAAAACTGCTGCATATGCAGCTTTGTGTGCAGGTTGTGAAAGTTTGACCACTACACACCAAACTTCTTTACTGTCTGTAAATCATCTGTAATCATCTGTCTTCCTCTACCCTCTTGTGTTTCTTTATTTTTCAGGACTGCTCAAAACATAGCTGACAAGATGCAGTGTAGCATGGCAGATCCTCTTGCTTGAACCTAGTTGCCTCCTCCTTTGGTGATTGCCTTAGAACAGGGCTGAAGGAAACATCTTTAGTTTACTTCTTTCTAAAGCCTTCTCAAGATAAGCACGGAATAACAGCATGGTTGAGGTTGGAAGGGACTTCTGGGTTCAGCCCAGTTACTCATGAACTTTTTTTCTTGCCCTAGCAGGAAGACATTTTTCCTTCTGGCAGTCTCTCCCCTGCAGCAGATATACTAATGGGTTTTTTCTTTTGGATTGATCCTCAAGTTCAGTTTACCACTTTCCCGAAACTGTGTCAGTTTGACATTTCTGTGTATTGAGAACATATGGTCCCAGCAGTGCCCTGGGTTGTTCTCAGTGCTTTTCCCACCCAGTCAGACTGGAGCAGTAGGCCAGGGCTGCTGTAGACCTGTAAGCTCTGCAGAGAACACCATGTACTTGGAGTAGAACAGTGTGAAAGAGTATAAGAAAAATTTCATCACAAAGCAGAATTTTCCTTTTTTTTCCCATCTGTCCTGAGGATCTCCTGTAAGCTGGGAATTGTGTTGCTGTTCAGATTTTGAGTATAATTTGAGGAGTGCCCTTTTACTGTCCTTGTCCACTTACCAGAAGCTACTGAGATGCGTTTAGAAATGTACCAAGCACCAGCTACTGACCCTTTTTGTCAACAACTTAGTAAATCTGATCTCGAGATGTAAGGAATGGCTGAAACCCTAACTGGAGGAAACAAAGGAAAGTCTTCTGCATAAAAAAGGAACCACCTGATTTGAGATCACAGCCTGGATGTTCTGTTCTTTAGTTTAAGAAATCTGTCAAAGCAGACCCCCAGGCATGAAAGAACCTGGACCTTTCAACACAGTATTTGAAGCAGTATATGTGAAGACAATCCCACGCTAAAGGTTTGGAAGTTGTTTCCAAACAATGCACTCATCTAATCCTCCCTGTTGTTTGAGTGACTTTGCAAGTTCTGAGCCTAAAAAACATTGGTATGAAGCAAATGAAAAATTTTATATTTGGCTCATTGTCACAAACACAATTCATTATCTGTCTTGCTGTGACAATGCCACTTGCCAGAAAATCTCCACAAGAGCATAAATATGATTGGCAGTATCCCATGGCAGTAGAAATTTCCAGCCAGACAGAGACAGTTTGAGATTATAATCGATTGCAAACAGTCTGGTTAATGTATGTAAAAAACTAATTGATGCTTCAGCTAAATCTTGCTTCCTCCTTTGCTCTTGCATCATATTTGACCATGATTGTAATTGTCTGCTCTTTGAAGCAAACCCACTGCCGAATGTGATTGACATTTACCCATGTTACTTTACATTGTGCTGCTCCTAGCGCTACTTGGAGAAGTCAGTCAATGTACTTCAATGAAAGCATTTGTTAAATTCTTAAAATTAATTACTGTGGCAAACATTTATCTGAACAAACTTTTGCTCCTCTCTGAAACTCAGAGTAATGTAATAAGTGCCAGCAGGCATGTAAATCAACAGAGTTACTTAGGGTAACCATAAGTAATGTATCTTGCAGAAATAAAGCCCAAACAGATATGTTTATTGTTGTTAGAAACTTGTCAGACTCTTGGTAAATTTTCATGGTCAATAATTTTGCCATTATTCTTTATTTTAGTTTTGCAGAAAGGACTTAAAGAGAACTTTGCTGATGCTCAAGTCTCTGTTGTAGACTGTCCTGATCTGACTCAGGAGCCCTTCAACTTTCCTGCTAAAGGTAACCCAGCATTCCTGTCTTCCACTAAGACTTCTCCAGTTCTTTCTCCATGATCCTGCCTAGTTTTGATTCTCTGAAGATATTGAGAGAGTTTAAAATGTTTTTCAGGTAAAGAATATACATGAGAAGAGAGCTATATTTTATTTCTGGATTTGCTTCCTAATTGATGTATGAACAAGGACAAGTCATTACTAAGTACTTGTCATAACTTTTTTTTTAACCTATCTTTGCATACCTACTTATTTCATAAGCTTTATTTAGTGTACTGAAAAGGTTTTGAAATTAAGCTGTTATCTTTCAGATGGAGAAAATTTTTAGAACCATGCCAATCACTCTCTGAACCTAAGGAGTTGTGCTTCCATTAATTTTTAAATTCCTGGCATTCATGTATGTCAGTGAAGTGAAACTGTCTTATTCTGCATGGGATTCATCTTCTTTGACACTAGCTTTCTGGAAGAAAGACGTGTCATCTGTGCTACTCATCTGAATTCCCTCTGGCATCAATGTGAAAGAAACACCTCCAGGAGGTTATTCATCCCTTCTTAAAATACATATCCAAATAAGTGGGATGAATTGTCCTGAGACAACTTTCAGCTTTGCTAAAATTTTGCAAGTGGAGTCCCAGCAGAGATCTCTACTGTGTGGCGAGTGTGTTACTGGAGAACTGGCAAATGAAAGGTGTTTTCCACTCTGGCAATTTGTTTTTGTGCTTAGAGAATGTTATTTTGCAACACATTGCCTAGCATTAAATCCTACTGTGAATAATTTTAGGGCTTGGACTTCTTAATAGTTCAACACTTTATCTAAGCATGCTAGGGAAATAGTGTTCTCAAGGGTTTGAGAAGTTTGAGGAACGAGTTCTTTGGTGGGTTAGAATGCATGCTTATTGAAGATCAATGGGAAAAAAGATTTTACCAAGCTAACTGGCTGTATTTTTCCAGGAATCTGTGGAAAGCCTAGGATAGCAGATGTGGGAGGTGTTCCTTACCTCATACCTCTTGTACAGAAAGAAAAAGTGAGTTTTTTTCCCTGTAGCAGTGGGGTTTAATACATTTGTCAAAAGAAAAGCCATAAACAAAACTAAGGACGAAGAGATATTAGGATCTAGATACTACGATTCTACACTTGTGAATGACACTTCTCAGTGTTTAATGGGACTGATTCTGATTTGTGTTGTACGGCACAAAATCTAATAAAAACAATTCAGTCTTTGAATAAAATGAGCAGGGAACATACAGGTAGAATCTATCTTTTAGCAAACATCTACCAAATTTGTTATTACTAAATGTTATGTTCTGTTTAGAAGCCATGTTCAACCTAATTATCAAAATTTTAATGAGGGTGGGTGTTGTGAATTAAATGCCTCCAGGACAACAGTGAACAGAGTGACAATTGCAGATCAGAGCACCACACTAAAATCATAGAATAGTTTGGGTTGGAAGAGACCTTAGATATAATCTAGTTTCATCTCCTCCTGTGGTGAGCAGGGATGCCACCCACTAGGTCAGGTTGCTCAGGTTTCCATCCAGCCTGGCCTTGGATACTTCCAGGGATGGAAGTATTGTTTTTCTTTTGCAGGTTTATGATCTAAATATAGTTGCAAATGACATAGAGCTGCCAGGAGCTTTCATTCTTGGAGCTGGAGCTGTTTCATCCAAAATTCTTGGAATAAATGCTGAGGTCAGTATGTAAGTGTGATTGTTCTCAATGAATTCATGGAAGTATCGTAACAGTAGAGCAGTATCGTGCTGGGTATTCCCCGTTTACAACAATGTATTTAATAAACACTTTCACACCACAAACACAAAAAACACATTAGAAGGAATTGAGATGAAGAGCATCTGCTGAGGTGCATAGTCCTGAAATAATAAAGATTAATTTTTAACTTGTAATTCTTCAGGAAGCATGTGATTACCTTGAAGCATGCAAGAATCATGGTTTTTGAAACTGATTGATAAAGACCTGACCAGAGAGTTTAATTCCAAGATTTAGAAATGCTTATCAAACTTACTGGTAAATGCCTTTGAAACAGCCCCTGTCTTTTGTCCTCTTGAATGACTTTGTTTCACCATTGTGAATTTTAAAGATATCACATGGAAAATTATAAACTGCAGGAGGGGAAGGAGACAAAAACTATTGTCAATGGAGACTTTGGTTTTCACAAAAAGACACAGTTTTTTTCAGGAATAAACCTTTGGTCTTGCTGTCTCCTTTTGAGGAATTTATTAGCAGATTAGATAGTTCATATCCACATTAAATTTGGGCCACTATAATAGTGGTTGTTACAGGAGAGTATTACATAGAATTCCAATACTTGCATGCAGATTATATATCTTTTTTTCCTTTTTTTTTTTTTAACACTAGCATCCAACTTTATGTAACATTAATTGTTCAGAAGAAACAGACTTGTTTTCAGCACCTTTCAATTACATTACAGTATTAGTGCATTTTTCTTACCAGTACAGAGCTCACCCTGCCAGATAGAGCTGTGTGATGAAGTGGATTTTTTCTTGGGATCATGGTCCAAAGCTTAAATCACATTTATGTGGATTCAGTTCATGTGGCTGATTCTTGTATTATTATCTTATTGACTTATTCTTATATGTTCTTTTCCCAGTTAATCCCTATTGTTCAAACTAAGAGTGAAAAAAAGCCTGCTATAAATGGGAGCTATATTGCTCAGATAAATCCTGCAGATAAAGGATGCCTGCTTGAGAAGTACAGCAGTAAATACACTGATTGTGAGTTTGGACTGTTGGCCAACCTTTATGCCAGCGAGGGCCGACCTGGTAAGGTACGTACTTCTATCTAAGGTGACTTTGTGACTGAATGGAAACTCATGGTTCTCCTACCAGTGTTCTGTGATAATAGTAAAGTAAGAATTCTACAAGAGAAACATGCAAAAATAAGGAACTAATGCCAGTGATTGAGGGGAAGAATTAGTGAAGAGAGAGGGACTTGAATTTTTGAGGAACAGGTATCCATCGTAAATCATTCATCCAAATCCAATCCAAACTAGCAGTGACTTAAAGTAATGGTGCAATGTACTTGTGTAAATGAGATGTGGGCACTTAGGTAGTTTTTTGCACAAGAGCTTCTCCTGACACAGCCAGAACTAAGAGAGGTGCTGGCAGAACAGTCGAAAATCTGATTGCTGCATGGAAACTGAACAGACTTCTCTGTTACTCAGTGTTTCTTTCTGACACAGGGGAAGCCAGCTGGTGAACAGAAGGGAGTTGCTCAAGTCACTGTCTCATGTATGGCTAAATCTCTTGCTGCCCAGCTCCCTTTACAGGCAAAGCTAGCATTGAACAGAACTAAGGAAAAGAGAGTTGGTCGCATACTGGAAAAATGCAAGTGCAGCAGAACTTGCATGGAAGCTTATCTTTTCAAAAAGTAATCTTTGGTTATCAGCTTGGGAGAATTTCAAAATAGTTTTCACAGACCTTTCCAGACTATTGCAGCAGGAGACAGCAGTGACAAACTGACTTTATCTTCCAGGTTATTGAAGTGAAAGCCAGTGGAAGAACTGGGGAGCTTAACTTTGTGTCCTGTCTGAGACAAACTTTAGAGAAACACTATGGAGAAAAGCCAGTTGGGATGGGTGGTACGTTTATCATTCAGAAGGGGAAAGCAAAGATTCACATTATGGTACGTTGTTCTCAATGCATGTAACTTTCTTTGTCCTCCTGAAAACAGAAGTATAAATCAGGGTGTAATATCTTAGTTTCCTTCACTTCGTTTTGTATTTTTAAATGTATATGCGTAAAGTATTAAGATGAGCACTGTATTAAAGTAAGGAGTTGACATTACAAAATCAGTGTTACAAAATTAGCAATTCTGTTTTAGTTGGCATTAATGCCATCATCTTTTGAAACCTGTGTGCAGCTTAAGAACTGGAGAACTATTGTAAAATGAATTGAAATGAAATACATGAACTCAGATGATACTTATAAGAAGTATTAAACTTTTTAAAACATAACTGTGCTTCTAAAATATACAGGAGGGAGAGCATCCTCACTTCAGTAGTTCTTCCACTCCCTGTGCAATGAAAGACGCAATATTCTGGTCACTTCTGTTTCTGGCAGAAACAGAGTGATGGACACTGATAAGCTTCTTTCCTTCAAGAAGGAAAATGAACAGAATAGTGTGGAGGGAAAACACAAAGTTGCTAGAGAAAAAGTGTCCTGATGCAAGTGTCTTCCTTTTACTTAAAAAGCTTTTATTTTTGCTCTAGCCTCCAGAATTTTCTGCCTGTCCCCTGAATACTGATGAGGATGTGAATAACTGGCTCAAATTCTTTGAAATGAAGGCTCCACTGATTTGTCAGCCAGTAATAGTTTCCAGAGATCCAGTGAGTCTCTTTTTCTCATTTCTAAGTATAGACTGAGACCTGTCATGAGTTTTATCTTGCATGTGATTTTCCTTTCAAGAATGGGAGTGTGTATATATATTGTATTTGACTCTTCCAGAGCCAGGGCACTGATTGAGAAACTTCTTGTTTCTGTGAAGTGTTTGAATTATTTGAATTGAGGATAGGTCAATGTGTTCTGAAACCTAGTGGTTGTTCATAGTAGATTGACTTCATCTAGTTGCACGTTGTGCAAGTGTTTGCATCCCAAACCCAACAGTATGGTTTACAATCACTGTCGGCCACAGTGGGAGAAAGGTCAAGAGCATTGAAAGTGGTTCAGCCACATGTTTATGTAGTTCGCTTTCATAAGAGCTCCCTCCGCTAATGCTGTGTCAAAAGACATGAAGCATGTGTCCCATTGCTGATGTAAATTGAAGTCTGCAAAGCCTCATGCTGGAAACTTACCTAGCATCTTTCACAAGCACCAAATTCAACAGCAAATAATTCAGGATAAAAACCAATCTGTTTTCAAAAACCATTAAGGTGTTCATAATAAGGAAAACTATTTGTTCAAAAGTAACCAGAAAACCATAAATGAAGATGACTATTTTATAAATAACAATGCAGTCGTAAGTAATATAAAAATGTTTTTTCCAGAGGTAAGTGGGACATACTGTAGGCTTAAATATGTTGAAGTGTGTGATTTTATTGTGTCACTATGTGGCAGCTTTTGGCCTAAAGCTAAACTGTGTGTATCTTTCCATAATCCACTGATGCATCCTTTGAAAGCATCCATCTGCAGCTGCTCCATTCAGAACCAATGCAACTTGTGTGGTGTTTGCTTCAGGGTTTCTCCTGTCTGCATCCACTGCAAGCTCAACAGCACTTGGCAAGGCCTGTGGTTTTGGGAATATTTGAGTGTCACTACAGAGAGAGCAGTAAACGATGGCATTCCAATGCCATAGCATTATTCACCAGTATCCCTTTGCAGCCCAGAAAACTAATTCTGTCCTGGGCTACGTCAAACTATGTGTGGCCAGGTCAAGCAAGGTGATTCTTTCCCTCATGAGACCCCACCTGGAGTACTGCAGTAGCTTTGGGGTCCCAAGAAAGATGTGGACTTGTTAGAGCAGTGCCCAAGGAGGGCCATGAAAATGAGCAGAGGGCTGGAATACCTCATCCTATGAAGAGAGGCTGAGAGGTAATTATTCAGCCTGGAGAAGAAAAGGCTCCAGAAGGACCTTACTGCAGTCTTCCAGTACTTAAAGGAGGCTTTTAGGAAAGATGGAGAAAAACTTTTTACCAGGACATGTAGTGACAAAAGAATAGGCAAGGATTTTAAATTGAAAGCGAACAGATTTAGATTGGACATATGGAAAAAAATTTTTAGGCTAGGTGTGGAGAGCCAGTGGAACAGGTTGCCCAGAGAAGATGTTCCCATCCATGGAAGTGTGTTCAAGGTCAGGTTAGATGGGGCTTTGAGCAAGCTGGTAGAGTGGAAGATGTCCCAGCCTGTGACAGGGTGGTTAGAATAGATCTTCTGTGAAGGTCCCTCTGAACCCAACCCATCCTATGATACATAAAACAGTGGTATTTATCTCATGGTTTAGGATGTTAGTTGCTATTTTATTCTCTGTTCTTCCCATATTCATCTAAGCTGGCTCTCAGAATTGGAGTAGAAACAGTCCCTTTATCACGTGGGCCTGTGGCAATTCAGTGCAAAGGGGTTTGATTTCCAGTAGGGGTTCCTTGGTGTGACTGCTTTTATTTAATCCCAATGGAAAGAAAGGTGGGAAAAAAAAGGTTAAAAATATCTCGGTCAGATTTACACCAAAAGCTGAGGGCTGGCAGGGTTTCTAAGTCCTTCTGTCTTACTGATTTCACAAGTGTCTTGCAAGTTTTCACTGCTTAACGTTTGGAGGTGTGTGGAAATACACATTAGGATAGACTATCCCGTGACATTTAAATGCTGTTCCCGTGAATGCATTGTTGACGGGCCTCTGTCTGGTGCCAGGGCTTCGATCTGCGTGTGGAGCACACGCACTGTTTCAGCCACCACGGGGAAGGAGGGCACTACCACCAGGACACCAGCCCGGACAGCGTGCAGTACCTGGGCTACTTCCAGCCCGCCGAGCTGCTCTTCCGCATCGACAGGCCCCAGGAGACGCACCTCGTCGGGAGAGACTGAGCGCCGCTGGTCCATTTAATCATCCTCAAGTACAAATGCTGATTTTTGTAACGCTTTCAATTATGCACACCTACCAGATTTAAGAATAAATATAAGAACATTAAGCTGCCGCCTTCTTAATTGTGTCAAAGGGCAGAATTCGGAGCACACGTGTCAGTGGAGTTATGACCGAATTCAAACGGTAATTAAATGTTTATTGTATGTTTTCCTTTTGTTTGGTTGAGCTTCCTGCGTGGCCACGGCTGACGATGGGGAATTAGAGGTGAAATTATGTTTAGAACGGGACAAGAACTAACTTCTGGTCAAAAATAAAGACGTAAAAGAACACGGCAGAACCTCCGAACTTTCGCTCTCGGCACCGCCCCTCACCGCGCTGGCCCTGCCCACTCGCGAGCGCCTCCGCAGGCAGCCGAGCCCGTTCGGCACTGGCCCCGCCCTCTTCCGAACTCTCTCGGAAAGCGACCGAGCCCATTCGGCTCTGGCCCCGCCCCCTGCCGGGCCAGCCGGCGCTGGCCCGCCCCCTGCCGAGTGCGGGCGGGGGTCGCTCCAAGATGGCGGGGGTGCCAGCCGTGCGCATCAGCATCGAGTCGGCGTGCGAGAAGCAGGTGCAGGAGGTGGGGCTGGATGGCAGCGAGACCTACCTCCAGCCGCTCTCCATGTCCCAGAACCTGGCGCGCCTGGCGCAGCGCATCGACTTCAGCCAGGGTTCCGGCTCCGAGGAGGACGAGCCGGGCTCGGCGGGCCGCCCCTGGGCCGAGGCGGGCGAGCCGGAGGATGAGGAAGGTGAGAAGGGCCGCCAGCCCGAGCTCTCCGCCGGGGTGCCGCTGGAGGCCCGTCGGGCTGTGCAGTGCCGGCCTGCAGCTCCGCGGGTGGTTGGGCCTGGCCTGCCTGCCCCCGGGGCTTCCCGTGGTGAGCAGGTCAGAATATCCGTGCCCGAGCCCCAGTAAATTGTAGTGAGAAAGCACAGCAACGGATATGATACCGTGTTGTATTTCGTGCCGTTGCGTGGTTCGAATATGAGCCTTACACCGTATGTTTTAAAAATTCTTTGTTTTTCCTTCCTTTGTTTTATTTTTAGGGTTGGTAAAGTTTCAGCCATCTCTCTGGCCTTGGGATTCAGTGAGGAACAATTTAAGAAGTGCCTTGACTGAGATGTGTGTGCTGTATGACGTTCTTAGCATTGTGAAGGATAAAAAGTTCATGACTCTAGATCCAGTCGGGCAGGATCCCCTTCCTCCAAAACAAGTACGTTGTACCTAGTTGAGCACTTTATGTGGCTTGATGCTGAAGATTTCATTCCAGTGGATTTTTTTTTTTTTCACGTGCAGTCACTACAAAATTTATCAAAATGTTCCTTTTGATGTGCTGGTGCAGTGCTCTGAGGGTCAGAGTAAGTAGGGCTGAGAATGGGACTTGAGGCTAATTTCTGAAGCCTCTCTGCTGAAGCTCTGATTCAAAATGCTACTTCCAACTGTATAGTGCTGGTATGAAAATAATTCTGAATAAGATACTGGATATCCAGTAAAAACAACATATCAATTACTGTCAGTTAGTTTCTACTAATAATAAAAATAAAAAATAATTAAAATTATTATTAATAAATAATAGTAGTAAATAATCTTTTGTGAATTAAAGTATTATTTTGTTGTTGTTGATACTAGAATCCTCAGTTTCTACAGCTGATTTCAAAAAAGAAGTCATTAGCTGGAGCAGCCCAGATCCTGTTGAAAGGTGCAGAAAGACTATCCAAATCAGTTGCTGAAAATCAGGAAAATAAGCGACAAAGAGACTTCAACTCTGAATTGCTAAGACTGAGACAACACTGGAAGCTGAGAAAAGTGGGAGATAAAATTCTTGGTGATCTGAGCTACAGAAGTGCAGGTAAACAGTAGGATCTTTTTCACAATAATGGATATTTTATGAAATTGTCTTTTTGTAACTGGAAAAAAAGATGGAATATCTCATAATAAATAATTCCAAAATAAATTTATGAGACAGGTTTATAAATGGATAATCCCAATATTAGGGAAAATATCTTGTCATCTTCAATCCAGGAAGTGATTTTAAAGGATAACTGCATAGTATTTTACTAAGAATTTGTTAACAATACTGCATTTGCAATGTAGTTGATCAGTTGACAGGCAGACTTTGTAAATCCTTGGCTTTTATCTACGTTTGGTGTGTAAAGCATTTCTTTAAAAAAAGTGAGGTGTGTGTTACATTTTTTTTTCAATCAAAGATCAGAAAATCTGGGAATATCTCAAGTTAGAATGGACCCAAAGGGCTTATGATGTCTGACTCCCTGCTCCCCTGAATTCACACCAGGTAAAATTAAACCATGTGACTAAAGAGTGATGTTGAAGGTAGATTATTATACCTATTATTCCTGCAGTTGAGAAATGATGCTGAGAATGTGCCCTAATTCATGGATTACATTAAAGGCTGTGACCAGCCCAGGGTTCTAGAGGCTGTTATGTGCGACAAAGTGAAAAGAGAATCACACGGAACTTAGGATATAGATACAAAGCAGGCATCAGACCTGGATGTGTTGGGTTCCTGTTATCATTGGTGAGGAGGGGAAGGACAAATTTAGATTTGTTCATGAAAAAGCTTAGATGTACCCCAGGCTATGTATCTTTTTCAGTTGATTTACCCTGAACTAGGTGAACTGTGCCCTGGCTGAAAAAGGAGTACAGCTAGGACAGATGTGGGTGTCTGCTTTTTTCAGTCCCTGAATGACTGGCTATAGAATTGTCTTTTACAACTTCTAGCCAAACATCATCAGAATTCCTTTAAATCAATAAGGGTGTTTTACCTTTAACTACCTGCTTGCAAAACTTCACACATTTACTTTTTGTCTTTTTTTTAACCAAATATCTTTTTTTTTTCTCCTTTTTTGTACCTAATGACTCAATTTGGAAAAACTCTTGGCATCCCCCCATAATTATTAAATACTCTGTATTAACTTGCTGTAAAATATTACACATTGCACAGTGGAGGATTAAGATGCTGATACAGTGACATGAGCTTTCTAATTTATTTTTTTAAGAAGTCATTAAGAAATTTGAGTCAAGTGCAGCTCTGAAGATTTGGAGACTCAGAAATACATATCCTTCCAAAACAGAGATATGAGCTTTTTTATTTGCAGAAGGTGCTTAATATTTAATGTGTATGTCTTTGTCCTTCTTTACTCAGGCTCCCTTTTTCTTCATCATGGCACATTTGAGGTGATAAAGAACACTGACATTGACCTGGATAAAAAGATACCTGAGGATTACTGTCCTTTGGATGTTCAAATTCCAAGTGATTTAGAGGGATCAGCATACATCAAGGTTTGTCAGAGAAATTTTAATAATATAGTGGAGTTTTGTTTCAGATGTGTATGCTTGCCACAGAGAAGAAACATTAAATACTGTTCCCTCTTGCCTAGGTTTCTATTCAAAAACAAGCGCCAGACATTGGTGACCTTGGGACTGTCAATCTCTTCAAAAGACCCTTGCCAAAATCAAAACCAGGTATAACTTATATGTTGTTTGCATATGATGCTTGTTTGAAAATTTCAGCATACAGCTGGGAGGAAGAGTGAGTAAGACTTCCCTTATTTAAACTGAAATTTTCTGTTTGGGTGCTGCTTGGGCTTTGGAAATTTTCGAAGCATGCTCCTTCAGTTTTTCATATATGTTTATTCAGTTCTGAAACAAAATTATTAGGGTTGTATTTAGAGTTTAATAGAGCCCCTTTTGTTAGACATTAAAAGTTTGAGCCCATAACTGAAATCAAATCAAAGCATTGTGTTTCATCCCATTAATTCAGCTGAACTAATGATTGTTCACTCTTAACTCTGCCCCAAATGAATCATTTGTGTCTGTTGGTGATATGTTTTATCTGGATCTGAAACTCTGCTGGTGGTCTTTGTGTTAATTACCAACAGCTCACCTGGAAGATAGTACATTAATTCATTTAATATGGGCCAGCATGTGAAGTTGTAAACTTTTGGATTAAAACCCCATCCTTTACTCATTAAAGGTAGAAGTAAACTGGCAGGATTTTATTTCACAGTTGTCTGTGATATAGATGCTGATGCTGTCCTGAACATAGGCAGAGTGCTGTACTATGAGGTGTTTCATATGGTAATGGGGGTACATTATACAGCTTGTGTGTTTACTCACTCTAGAATCTCCCAAGGATTTTGGGCCTGTAAACCCTGTGAAAGCACATACATGCACTGAACATTATTGGACAGGTTGTCATAGAGTGAATTTAATAAAGTCAGAAGTATCTTTGAAAGTAAATTACAGCTTAAGGAGCAGAGGTTCATAACAAGAGTTCACAAAAGGCCTGGGAGTGTAATACACTGTTGCATAAACATGTTGCACTTCACAATATACATATATGTAAAATTGAATCAAAATTAATTTTAGTTTTACCTTAAAGTGCTTGCTTAACCGAGGTAAAATTCTGATAATACTCAATTTGGGTATAAGGTACTAACTGCATTATCTTAGTGATCACACCTGGTTTCTGCATAGTGTCTGGCATCTGAACCAAAAGCTGACCTCTCTTTGCTCTTCCCTCCTGCAAACATTGATTTATACTTTTCAGGTTCTGCACATTGGCAGACAAAGTTGGAGACCGCACAGAATGTTCTTTTATGTAAAGAAATTTTTGCCCAGCTGTCACGAGAAGCTGTTCAAATTAAATCACAGATTCCTCACATTGTAGTGAAAAATCAGATAATCTCTCAGCCTTTCCCAGGTAGGAAGCTTTTAAAGACTCTTAACCTACAATTATTTGCTTAAGTATTGAGTGATTGATGTCACCTTTTTTAATGCTCTGTCCCTACAAAAAAAAAACAAACAAACTCCTTGATTTTCAAAGGTTTTGAAAAACAGAATTTCAGCTAATGCACAGTAGTTTCTAATGTACTCAGTTTTCCTTTGTGGTTATGTTTTTTGTCAGCAGCACTTAAAACTGTCAGCTGTAGTGCCATGTGCATGTGGCAGTTTGGAGCTGTGCATAAGTCATTGCTCCCGGATTGCATGTAAAAAGAAATTTAAGACTTGAGTTTATGGGTCCTCAGAAGAGCAAAAGCAAATGTTCTTCAGTGAGGATAATTAAACAGCATAAAGGTGTCTTAGAATCAGTGGTCAATCCTCTGTTCTTACAAGGGGTGAACGACTGATTGTATCATGCAAAGAAATATTTCTGGATTGCTTAAAATGTGTGTGGTGTTAATCACTCCTTCTTTGAGACCGGAATGGGGTTTTGGGGACTTTTCTTTTTGTGTGGGATTGAGTCAGAGAAATTGATGTGAAATGCACCTGGTGAGTTCACAGTTGGCCTGTCATGGCTTCAGTAAATAACAAGTTTTACTTGCCTTTGGTGCTATGCTTTCCACCATCATTATTTGATTTTTCTCTGATACAGTGAATTAAGTTGGTGAAGTATTAAGTATAAAGCATGAAGAAAAGCAGTTCTCAGTAGCAACATGGAAAATTGTCGGTACTCAATTTTAAAATCTTTTTTCCTATCTGCTTTGTACAGGTTTGCAGTTGTCTATTTCTCTGTGTCACTCTTCCAATGATAAAAAGTCACAAAAGGCTGCTTCTGAAAAACAGAATCCAGAGGATCATCTCTATGTTCTGGAACATAATTTGCATCAACTTATCAGAGAGGTACAGCATCTATGGCTGAAGTACTGAAGAGTTTTTGGGCTTTTGTTCAGCCTTCTGCCTAGTGTGTGGCACTGGTATAACAGCTGAGTGCCACTAGAGGCCAGTCCTTCTCCATTTGTGGAAGGCAGCCTACTGCTTGGTTTCCATGGGTGTGGGTGGTTTGGGAGTTCCAGTTAATGCTTTTATGGAATGCTGGTTCTTTACTTAACCTCAGACCTGGCTGCTGACTTCAGAAAAGCCTTTTCCAGTAGAGTTCATCAGTTCTGCCTTTTTTTGTTGTGCTAGTAGTGCTTACCAAGCACTGTCAGTATCTGGTCAGGCTGTACCCTCATGATGGAACAATCAATTGCCAAATCAACATAATAGCTTTGTTTATTTTAAGGTCCACTTCTCTGCTTCAACATTTTAGAATCTTTTATCATCTAGCAGAATAACCTAGGGTACAAGGTTGAGGTTGTGTCTCTTCAGGAAAGAAGCATAGTTTTGCATCTCTAAGTAGAATTGAAACCATATTCACCTGCTTAGAGCATGGCTCTGCAAGTCATGCGGTCTTATGGAACAGTCCAGTATTTTAAACACTGATTTACGGTTCATGAAGCTTTGGCTCAGTGCCCACATTTCCTGTGGATTTCCTTTCTTTGCTTTGGACATGTTGCTAAAACTTTTTGTACTTCAAATTTTTGTCTAAAATGCTTCCTTCTTATTTTTAAGTGACTGTTCTTTCTGTTTCCATAGATGTATAAAAAGACGACTTGGTAGCATGGCAGTAGCTCCTACTAATAAATTTTTGTTAGCTAGCACTTTTTTTTTTTTAATTGCTTTGTATAAGGCTCGAAAAACATAAATGGGGGAAGCAAAGTAAGAAAAACTGTCTTTAAAGTGCTGTCAGGTTGATAAAAGTCGCACTTTTTGAAAATATGTACACTCAAAAAACCTGATGTGAAGCAACATATTGTAGTATACATAGTATTTCTTGCTGATACCTTATTTGGTCCTTTCCTTTTATAACATCTGTTGATTGTTGCAGTGTCACAAGCAAACCCTGAGCTCGACAGTGATGCCACATCCAGCTAGCGCACCTTTTGGCCATAAGAGAATGAGACTTGCAGGGCCCCAGGGTTTTGATAAAAATGAAATCAGTTCTTTACAATCGAATGAAGGACTTCTGGAAAAGATCATAAAACAGGCAAAGCATATCTTTTTAAGACGGAGGTGGGTCACAAGATACTCTTGTTACGGTAACATGTACCATTATGTAGAATACAATTGATCTATTTTAAGTGTTCTTAAAACTAGCTGCTGTTTCCTTCACAGTTAATACAGTCTTTTTTGTTAGTACTAAGAACCAAAAATTATGAAAGAATATGAGCAAACAACATTCAGCAAGTAAAAAGAAAAAATACCAGATTTCTTTGAGATGTCTGTGACAGTTGCAACATAAGCTGCTGATAATTGTCTCTACTTACCTCAAACTGCCTAAATCCTTTTTTAGTATTCTTTACAGTGCAGTAGCGGATACTGAGGAATAGCACTTCAATACTGCTGTAGAATATATGAAAAATGTACAGAATAAACAAGTGTACTTCATTAGCACCAGAGAAGTGCTGAAATAGAATTTCGATCTACATTTTTCTGTTAAATCTGATAACCTCCTTGCTTCCTGAAAGCAAGATAACAGCAGACTGCCTGCATTGTTGTGTGTGGAATATGGCTTTATCTTCTAGAACTGCTCGAACCATTGACAGCCTGGCTAGTCGTATTGAGGATCCTCAGATTCAGGCTCACTGGTCCAATATCAATGATGTTTATGAATCCAGTGTTAAAGTTCTAATAACTTCTCAAGGATATGAGCAGATATGCAAGTAAGTATGAGAATGCATGTCCTTTTGGTTGTAGAAGCATGAAGCAAAGGCAGTGTGTATTCACGTTGTGCTTTAACAGTTTAGATTCTCTTCAGTTGGACAAGTAGGAGTCCGTCACACACACATTTGTGGGTGTTTGTTTTCCTGACTTGACTTTGGGGTGAACAGTCGCCTCAAGAAAACCTGACCCACTTTACCCTTTAATGAAGATATTTAGTACATCTTTAATTAGTACAGTTTCCTTTCAAAGAAAAAATTTAAGATGAGAGTGGACACTTGGTGGGGGGCTACTTTGGGTAGAGATTACTGAATACAAAGTATCATTTGATGTGCTGGATCCTGAACTTTCAGTCTGGCCATGGAAAGCTAATCCGTGCTCAGTCCTAGCTTGGTTGAATAGGTACTGAAATGTGGAATTCATGCAATAATTAATTAATGCAAGTAATTCATGCAATAATTATGCATGTTGTTACCGAAATATGAGATTTCATGTTCCAGAAATAAATGCCTGCAGTGAATTCATTAATGCATCAGCAGTGTTTTTTCCATTTGGAGCAGAGCTCTCTGGCTGTTACCAGAGTGTGGGGCAGCCTGCAGTCATTGTTGTATTTCCAGTCTTGGTTCCAGAGCACATAAACTGCCCAAGTCTTGTCTGTAACATAGAACATACCGTTTCCCCCTGCACAACTGGAAGGAAACTTGGGCAAAGGGACAGGCAGGGAGCTGTGAGGCTTCCTTGACCTGAACAAACGGTAGGCCAGGTCTGGAGCATGCCAGAGAATATGTCACCTGCTACATAGAGGGAGCTGTTGTGGTGACTGATGAAACTGGAATGTTTGGAGTTGCTGTCACATTCTGTAGGCTTTGCACCATCTGTCCTAGGAATTCTTGTGAATGACTGGGTGGGATTCTGTGTTCTTAGGTTCCTGTTTTCTTCAGTGTTTTAATGCTTTTTGAATAATTGTGGATCTTGTCTTCAAAGATCCATTCAACTACAGCTGAACATTGGAGTCGAACAAATCAGAGTTGTGCACAGAGATGGAAGAGTTATTACATTGTCCCATCAAGAGCAAGAACTGCAGGATTTCCTGTTATCTCAGGTAGACTCACATATGTTATTCTTCCCTTTCTCATGATGTTTGGGAAAAAGAAGTTCAAATCTCACTTTCATCTAAGTAGAAAATATTAAAACGTTCAAATTAAGACAGTGAAGATGGGAAGCTGGATGACTGAATTACACAACTATGTTTGTGTAGAGTCTTTAGCAACTGTGAGTAAAATATATTGCCATTTTTTACTAGGGTCAGTAGTGGTAATAATTTTTCCCTCCCATTTAAAATGCATTTCTTTATGCTGCTCATTATGGGAGAAACAAGTTGGTGGTAATCATAGCAGACAATAAGGTATTCTGTATATGAAACTCACTGTAGCCAAATTCTTAATGAACCCACAATTACTGTCATTTCAACATTGTCTGTTAATGCTCACTTTGCATCTGTTGTTACTAAATCAGATGATACTTGAATGAACTCTGTTTTCTTAATTGCTTAGAATAACCTGCTTGTTTTATTCAGAAGTAACAATCTCCCCACTGTATTATAAATAGTCAGAATACAGGTCTTTAATAACAGTGGTTGGCCTGTTGCAGTTATATAAAACTCCATGACACAGAAAACAAGTCAAAACAGATTCTGCTGAGGTTATGTCTTTTTGGTCAACTGTTGTCAGACTTGTTAACAGAGAACTGCTGAACAGTGCTGGATACTTCCTTGTTACAAGGGTTAAGTCATGATACAGGAAGAAAGTAGCATTTAAACTCCCAAGCTGTTAGAGCTCAGTGCTTACACTTGAGCATTAAAGGAGATAATTATGCATGAAAAAAAAGTTGAGAACCTCAACTTTTTTTTCTGAGTTTTCTGTGCTTTCTTATATTTTTATGTATTTCACAGCAGAAGTCTTGTTTCTATTGAAAGACAGGATTGTTTACAAATTAATTTTTTGATACCTGAATAAAGATTTTTCTAATTTGAAAGCAGTGCTTAAATAAAATGGCTAAGCACATACACCTATGAAAAATTCATTTAACTGCATAATAGAGTGGTCTTCACTGTCTGCAGAGGAGCTAGTCTAAATTCAAATAACACAAAGCTCTACCATCATATAGAAAAAGTTCCATTGAAAGTAGAGAACTGTCTTTTTATAAAAGTCACTTTTATAAATAACTATTGTACAGAAAACAAGCTTGCTAAACCCCATAAGCAATTCTTTCTGCAGTCTACAAATATTGACCAGAAAACAAACCTCTTGTGTTTCAGATGTCACAGCACCAAGTACATGCTGTTCAGCAGCTTGCAAAAGTTATGGGATGGCATGTGCTGAGTTTCAGTAATCACGTTGGTCTGGGGCCGGTGGAAAGCATTGGCAATGCATCAGCAATAACTGTAGCATCACCAAATGGAGACTATGCCATTTCAGGTAGTGTTTCCTTTTGCAAATAGAAGCCAAATCTTTCTGAGAGTGTTTGTAGAATATTTTACTATAAATTGATACTATGTTCTAAAAGTCTAGAGACTCTCTCTTTTGTGTATGCAATTGACATCTAAATAGAATCAACACCTTGCCCAGGAAGCAAGGAAAATTATATATTCTATAATATGTATTACATGAATACATTGTTTAAATCTATTGTTTTGATAAATATTATAGAAATATTTATTTATATGATATATAAATATATATAATTAATTATGTGTATTATTAGCATAGAACAAAGAGATTACAGAAACCATCAGGATCCTGAGAGAAGGGAACAAGATAAACAACAGGATTACTTCTCCAAACTTAGGGAAAACAGAGTTTGGTCTCTTTAGGGATTTTTTTGAAAGAATCCTATGGAATGGAAAGAAGAGGGGTCTGGGAGTGCTGTTTTGATTATTGTTTTCAAGGGTCACCTCTTTCAAGCTCAAGAATGGTCATTCCTAATGTTCAGGAAGTTGTGCAAAGGTGACAGAAGACCTGTGTGTATGAACAAGGATCTCATGCCTGAACTCATAACATAGGAAGGAAGCTCCAAGAGATTATAAATAGTTGACCTGGGAACAATGTAAAGAGACTATCCAAGCATGCATTGGTAAGGATAGGAAAGCTAATGATAGGATAGGAATCTGATGAGGGATGTACAGGGCAGCAGAAGAGCTTCAACAGGTATGTCAGCAGCAAAGGAAAGATTAAGGAAAATGTGGGACTGCTGTTAAACAGAGAGAGTACCTGGTGGTACAGCACATGGAAGAGGCCAAGGTACTAAGTACCTTCTTTACTTTGGTCTTAAGACTGGCCTTCAGAAGTGGATCTGTGAGACCCATGGGAGATTTTGGATCAAAGATTCAGCCTCAGTAGTGGAAGACCAGGTTAGAGAACCTTTGAACAGACTTAGATATATACAAGTGGAATGACTGCTGAGGGAGTTGATTGATGTCACTGCAAGGCCACTTTCTATAATCTCTAAAAGGCATCTCTAAAGGAAAGGCTCCTGAGGACTGGAAGAAGGCCAATATTACATCCTGTATTCAAGAAGGAAAATGTGGGGAACTACAGTCTGATCAGCCTCATCGCAATTACTGGGAAGATGAGGAGGAAAAAAATAGTCTCAGAAGAAACATACCGTGGAGAAACATGGTGATGGGGAGTAGTTGGCATCAATTTTTGAAAGAGAAATTATGTTCAATCAGCCTGATAGTCATATATTTATAGAAGGTTAGCTTGGTAGATAAGGAAAAGCTAGGTGGTACCTCTCTAACTGTTTATTTAAAAAGCCAACACACACCACTCCCCAACATGAAAACACAGAAACCCATCCAAGCCAATGAAGCACCACCACACCTCCACCAGTCTCACAGCATTTTGTGATAAAAAGTAGCTGTCTAATGACTTAGTTCCTGTACAATCCACTAGAAACAATACATTTTTCAACAGAATAGCAGGGAATGCATCTAAGGAAAGAATGAGAAATGAAGCCTTTGCCCTTCCTTGCATCATTGGGGAAAAAGAAATATGTTTGTAAGGTGTACATTTTGGGGTTTATTAAAAGTTTCTCTGTCTTGATCTAATGAAAAACATGCAGTGCTAAAGCAATAAAATCATAGAGAAGTGGGAGGCGAGAAAGAAAATCCAGAGAAAAAGCTCTGAAAAAGAAAGGAAAGGAATTTCTCTTGTTTGCTTTCAACACGTTTGAAATTGAGCAGGAGTAAAGTACAGAATACACAAGGAAGAATATTTAATATGAGGAATTCATACAGTGTAAAAATGCTCATTGAAATCTCCTTTCACCACAGTACGCAATGGTCCAGAAAGCGGCAGCAAAGTCATGGTTCAGTTTCCACGGAGTCAGTGCAAGGATCTCCCCAAGGGTGATGTTCTGCAGGACAGCAAGTGGAATCATCTCCGGGGGCCATTCAAGGAGGTGCAGTGGAATAAAATGGAAGGGCGTAACTTTGTGTATAAAATGGAACTCCTCATGGCTGCCCTAACTCCTTTTCTAATGAAGTGTCAGCCTCTCTCTGTGGGCTTTGAAGTGTCTCTGTGCAGTGATAACTGCCAGTGCAGCAAAGGGAAATGGGAGCTATGGTCCAATACAAGAAAGAAAAATCAGATTTATTTCCTGTACAGAAATAGTAATTTTGGTATTTGTAATAAAACCTTTTTCAGTGGCATATAAAATGCATACACTTTTTTGTAAAAGTTCCTTTCAGCTGTATCTTTGAAAATTGCTCTGTCCAGAGTGACATAAATGAGTAATTAATCTATTTTTTCTTTATAAAATTAAATTTGGTAGTTCTTGAGTTGAAGTAGTCTTGAGTTGGAATTTGTACATTGATGGGGATCTGGGTGACCCCTTTATTTTTAAGAAATATGTTTGTTTGCTTGGCAGTTTAACTTAAGAGTGTTACAAAGTCACTGCCTGTGGCAAAAATCTTTCCTGTCTGATGATCTGTGTGATGTCGGCTACTTTGCTTGTGTTTTGACCTTGTTTTTAGCATGAATATAGAGGAAAGGGTCTTACTTGGCTTGCAAAATTCTGACAATTTGAGTTTGTGGGTCACTTGTGACTTAGTGACTGGATAGAAGGAGGTAACTGTCATGCATTAAACACTTGAGCATCAGGGTCTTTCTCCCACATTCTCCATTATTGTCATCCAGGGAAATAATATCTTCCCGAATATCAACTCTTTTGAGTTCTTTCAAAATAAAAAAGTCACATTTTTTATAGTTTTGGTTGCAACTGTAGCCCTCTTGAAACTTTCAGTATGGTGGTATTCAAGAAAGCTTTAATTTTGTTTGGTACTGAAGTGCTAAGGGTCTTTTTGCAACCTGTCTGCATGAACTTCATATTCGAGTCTGTATTGTCTTATGTCTGTCTATATGTGTGTATATATATGAACTTCTTGCTCATAAACATGTTTAAATTGAACAACACACTTCCATAGTAACAATTGTTATTTTGTTGTATTCTCGAGTATAAAGAGTAATTGTAGGAAAATAAGAAGCAAGCTGCTGCTCAGCATGTATCCAGAGCAGTTCTTGTACTTACATTGGTGTTGCCCAGCATGAAGCATCTTGTTTCTGTTCCTGAAAGTTCTTCCTTTTGTGTCACTGAACTAAGAGAGAGAAAGGGTTTTCCTTTCAGGGGCTCATTGTTACAACTGACAAAAAGTAAAAGCCCTAGTTGAAAATAGTCTCCTGATTTTGAAACAGGGCCGATCCTAATGTAACCCCTGTGATGCCAGGTCCTGTATTGCTGTGCCAGCAGGCGCTGTAGGATTACAGGCAGAGGGGGAGTTTGTTCCTTGGTGAACAGTTCAGCCAACAGCCTGATGCATGTGTTCATGCATCCAACTAGATGAGGCTGTTCTGACTCCTGTCAACACAACAAATCTTTTATTAATAATTAGAAGATGAGTCTATGAAACTGGAACATGTCTTTACTCTTTATTGTTCATAACCTAAACTGACAAGTCTGCGTGTAGTTAATAGCCTTTTCATCAAGTAAGTTCTTTGTTTCCAAGTAATCTGATCACTGTGGCGCTATTACAGTCTCATGGTAGCAGGACTTCTCTCCTGAAAAGGACACCTCCTGGATTGCAGAAGGGCAAACTCTGCATTTTAGCATGAAAACAATTGTCGAGACTTCTAGGTCTAGCTGAAAAAAGAAAAAAAGAATAACAACAACAACAAAATAATTATTAGACACCTGGATAGTCTGTGTTTTGGTGTTGAATACACAAGGGATTCGTAATTTTAATGGAAAACAGACTGATTAGACATCTAAGAGAGACAGTCTTGAAACTTGGTAGTTCATCTTTGAATATGAAATTATGATAGTGTATTATTAAGATCTTTTCAATTGATTGCCAAAGCAATCTGGTGAACTTGGACATCTTTTTAATTCAAATTTAAAAGTAAAATGCCTTAATTCCTTTGATCATCTAGAATGCTCTAAATATTGATCTAATGCTGTTCTGCAGGGAGTTTACAAGTTTATAGTAAAAACAACTATTAGTTTTTTAATTTCTACTGTAACAACCTTCCATAAGACTTTAGATACTCCAGGGTAGCAAGAAACTGCTACAGTTTAGCCTCATGTTCTGTACCTAAAATACTGACATTAATAATGCTTATTGACAAACATAATTTTCAGGAAAATGTGAGTATTTTTTAAGTAACGTTACCTGCATAGCATAAGCATGTTAAATTGTGGGCAAAATTTTCAGGTGAGGAATTGTCTATAAGGAAAGGTATATACAGGCTAACTGTTTTGAGTCCCTGCTGTTCATATGGGATATTACTGCCTAAAAGTGAAGTTCAATAGCCAAGGATGAGTGCCGAAGTTGCAGTGACTTCAGCCAAGCTGAAGGAGGTAGAAAAGCTGTGCTAGTTGTAAACTTCTTTTGTTGTAGTACATTTTAAACTGAAGAATTTTAAGTGTTCATTTCCTACTTTCATCCCAGCTTTCAAACACTGTGGTTTAAATGTGAGTGACTTCTGCAATCACAGCAATGCACTGGAATGGTCATTCATGTCTGGATAAGTTTCCTGACTTCCTCTGGCAATTGCACTGTTTAGGTCAGTGTTAGCTGAGAAAAGTGGTTTTATGTGTAAGCTGCACTTTTCATACTTTCTAAGTCTGGCAGAGCACCTACTATATATTCAGCTCAGCCTAATACCTAGCTTCACATTCAAAGTTCTTTAATGCATTTTGCATTAGAAATCTAAGATTCATTCAAAGTCTAATATTTAGGCTCAAAAAGAACCCCTAACAATGTTTTCCATATTCTATAAGTATACTTTACCAAGTACTTCAAGTTTTGTGATTGAAACAGATGCACTTACAGTTTTCCTCTTGTCAAATCTTAGTCATAGGTTTGACGTTGGCACAAGGCCAGTGCCTTTATGACGATATACTGTTTCTGGTATTTGTTGTGAGATGTTACTAAAAACAGAGTAAAACAGTTTCTAATTTAGAAAGCAAAAGAAAAAAAAAGAACTTTATTACTTATAATATGCAAAGAAGACACATACAGAAGAATATGGAAACTTTAAAAAACACTCTTCCTCCCCCCCCACCAGTCCTCAACACAACAAAACAAACTGAGAATTCCCTATCACGTTACCACTTTTTAGATAATTAATCTTTAGTTTATTACCACCCTTCCGATAATCAGTATTCAGTTCATTGAGGAGAGATAGGAGTCTTCCTTGCACCACATCGTGGCCTCTTCTTCCATGTCCAGTGCTCTCACTACTGTGTATGGACCAGAGCTGTTTCTAGGGTTTCTTTTTTTAAAGATGCTTTGGTTAGTTCCAGGAAACGACAGCTTCTCAAATTTTGGGACACCAGTCTCCCCCAATATTACCCCTTGGGGCCGAGGGGCCTTGAGAACAGAGCTCTTCCTCTCATCTCTGTTCACACTACTGTCTACTCTTGGCTCCAAGCCAACGCCTCTCCCCAGATGCAGTTTCTATGTTATAGAAAAGAAATGAGTCTATTCAAGTTATGCAAAAAAGTCCAGCCAAAGACTACTCCATCATTTCTTCCCACCTAGGATTCTTTTCAGTATTCTCTGACAATCTTCCACTTGCACAAACTTTCATCATCTCTACTTAGTTCTTTCTATTTTTCTTCTTTAAATTCAGGAGGATTAGCATTTATAAAGTTTCCATCATTTATGAAAAGAGTTAAAATCTTGGGCTTTTGTTTCTTCAGAATTCTCACAGTATCTTTACTGTTAGGTACTTTTTTCGCGCCACCCCCCCCATACTCCTTCGGCCGTGCTGTCTAGTTACGGATATCAAATTTCAAGGTGACAGAGATCACAGACACGGTTTCTCAGTCTCTCTCTCTCTCCGGGGGGTGGGGGGAGGGGGAAAGGAAGGCTGTCTGATGCCTCTCAAGGTTCTTGTACTTTTTCCACCCTTGCATCTTGTAGGATTTTTCTCTCCCCCTCTGTGCCCAAGGCTCCAGCCTACCTCACCCAGGCCGTATGGCTTCCCCTCCCCCGCCCAGCCATCCGCTGGGCAGGGAGATCCCTCCGTCTTCAGGGACTGGAATTAAGAGAGAGTTTTCCGGGGAGCCTTCTGTTTTTAACCCCTTGTGTTCTCAGAGGCGGATCTTTGTCTTTAGTGGCCACACCAGGTGCCAGTCTTAAAACCTGAGCACTCATTGGTTTGACCACTGAAGTCCGAAAAAACTAATTTTTTCAAACTACGACATTCCACTCTTCGTTTCTGAGAACACACATTTTAAAATTATTACAAAAGACACTAAATATTTCTCTCTACATCTAAATTTTACTATTAGTTTATTTTAATATATGTTTTGTTTTTTTTCTTGATCTAATCTCACAGTTTTGTTTTATTTTTTCTTTTTTTTTTATTTAGAATTCGATTGTCCCGGTCAGGGAACCAAAATGTCATAGGTTTGACATTGCACAAGGCCAGTGCCTTTATGACGATATACTGCTTCTGGTATTTGTTGTGAGATGTGACTAAAAACAGAGTAAAACAGTTTCTAATTTAGAAAGCAAAAGAAAAAAAAAGAACTTTATTACTTATAATATGCAAAGAAGACACATACAGAAGAATATGGAAACTTTAAAAAACACTCTTCCTCCCCCCCCCACCAGTCCTCAACACAACAAAACAAACTGAAAATTCCCTATCACGTTACCACTTTTTAGATAATTAATCTTTAGTTTATTACCACCCTTCCACTAATCAGTATTCAGTTCATTGAGGAGAGATAGGAGTCTTCCTTGCACCACATCGTGGCCTCTTCTTCCATGTCCAGTGCTCTCACTACTGTGTATGGACCAGAGCTGTTTCTAGGGTTTCTTTTTTAAAGATGCTTTGGTTAGTTCCAGAAAACGACAGCTTCTCAAATTTTGGGACACCAGTCTCCCCCAATATTACCCCTTAAGACCGAGAAGCCTTGAGAACAGAGCTTTTCCTTTCATCTCTGTTTACACTACTGTCTACTCTTGGCTCCAAGCCAACGCCTCTCCCCAGATACAGTTTCTATGTTACAGAAAAGAAATGAGTCTATTCAAGTTATGCAAAACAGTCCAGCCAAAGACTACTCCATCATTTCCTCCCACCTAGGATTCTTTTCAGTATTCTCTGACAATCTTCCACTTACACAAACTTTCATCATCTCTACTTAGTTCTTTCTATTTTTCTTCTTTAAATTCAAGAAGATTAGCATTTATAAAGTTTCCAGCATTTATTAAAAAGGTTAAAATCTTGGGCTTTGTTTCTTCAGAATTCTCACAGTATCTTTACTGTTAAGTACTTTTTTCGCGCCACCCCCCCCATACTCCTTCGACCGTACTGTCTAGTTACGGATATCAAATTTCAAGGTGACAGAGATCACAGACACAGTTTCTCAGTCTCTCTCTCTCTCCGGGGGGGGGGGGGGGGGAAAGAAGGCTGTCTGATGCCTCTCAAGGTTCTTGTACTTTTTCCACCCTTGCATCTTATAGGATTTTTCTCTCCCCCTCTGTGCCCAAGGCTCCAGCCTACCTCACCCAGGCCGTATGGCTTCCCCTCCCCTGCCCAGCCAACCATTGGGCAGGGGAAATCCCTCCATCTTCAGAAACTAAAATTAAGAGAGAGTTTTCCAGAGAGCCTTCTGTTTTTAACCCCTTGTGTTCTCAGAGGCGGATCTTTGTCTTTAGTGGCCACACCAAGTACCAGTCTTAAAACCTGAGCACTCATTAGTTTGACCACTGAAGTCCGAAAAAACTCATTTTTTCAAACTACAACATTCACTCAAAGACAAAAAAGATGGGCAATATATGTTTAAAGCAGAGAATTGGAATAAACTGCTACTTGTCTGTGCTGTATCTGATACTTACTTAATTTCTCACCTTTTTTGACCTATTCTAGACGTAGGAAGGAGCAAACAGCTGAATCTGGTACCTCAGTATATGAGTGGGAGAGGCCCTTTTTACTACAAATGGCCAGCTCAGTATGGGATGGCTTAAAGGTATTGTGCACAGGGCACTTTCGCTCATTTGGCACCTACCTGCATTGTTATGCACTTGGTGAGAAATTCCCTGAACGTTTTTTCCAAATGGAACCCATAGTACCTCTGGCACTTGAGCATCCCAGTCCCTGACCAGAGGGAAAGCTCTGTCAGCCTGTCCTGTAAACGGTTTTTTCAAACAAGTGAGATGAAGTGTGAGAAAGGTAGTAGCAGCAGTTTGACTCAAACAGCCACATGGCAATCTACAGGCGCAGACTAGTCCATGGTGTCTTCCAAGTTCAAAGTTTATTTCACACTGCAAAATTCTCATTACAAAAGCAAAACAGGATCATTTGGAACTCGGTCAGTATACTGCTTTCTCACTGACAAATACAAATGTTATTCCACTCAACAGATCTACAGGTGAAGTGCAGTATGCAGATTCAAGAAAACATTAGTTGGGTCACTTCATGCTTTTATAAAACATAGGAAAAGCAAAGGTGGCTTCTCAACAGGAGCAGTTTTAGAACTGTATTTGTAATTATTTCAAAGTAGTGCTGTTTTAACTTTTCTGCTCAGACTGTTCATCGCTGGGCTAAGTTTGCAAAGGACTTGACATCTTTTACAACAAAACAGTTTAGCACTTTGCCACGCCACTGGTGTTGTGTCAGTATTTTATTTGACCCCTCTAATCTTTATAGACGCTGTCCTCTTTAGTGCCTGCCTGCACTGTTCCGTGTACAACCACCTGCTCTAGTAATGTCATAAAATGTGTGTTAACATCCATCCTGTGGCAGTGTCAACAACTGGAAACACAAGCGGGAGAACTTTGACCAGCTCAGCATTCTTTCAAAGTCAGTTTTGTCTCCTGAAAAATTGCAGTTTGTCTTCAGAGCTTCAGGAAGTTCCTTACACCCAAAAGTGGCAGCATAGGTACAATAAGCAGGATTCAATGCTTGCAATTAATTTTTTAATGTAATACTGTAATTAGATATTTAATTTATTATGTTGATGGAGGCTAATGATCACTCTGTCTGTAATAGGAGACTTGCTGTATCCAAAATGCAGGTGTCCTTCAAGACCATGATAATTTCCTTTATGGGTTGATCTTAGAGACTTGGTTGGTTGTTTTTAAGAGTGGTAGAGGCTGTAGATTTTATTAGCTAGCCACAAAAATGTGTTCATGCTCAGCATGAAAGTGTACTCTTTTTCACTCTGACCTTGACTAGCAGAACCAAAAACTTAACAGGTCAAAACAACTCCATCAGACACTGCTGAAATAATTACTTTGCAAGCAGGATATTTCTGCAGCAGTCACAAACATTTTACCTTCTAGGTTTGTTCTTGCTTTCTTGGCCAATACTTTCTCCTGAGGTAGAATTGTTATTTTTTTTATGATACAGTCCTTGGCTAACACTCAATGGTTTCCAGTTCAATCTCTTCTGTTGTACTTGCTGTAAATAAAAGGATATTGTTATTGATTGGCAAATGGATTGGAAGGTCAACATTCCAAAATTAACAGTGCCGAGACATTTTTAATTTTTTAATATTGGATCGAGTGTGCTCATCTAAAATTAGGTTTTAAATACATATTTTCAAAATATTTAAATGCATGAAGAGGCTCTCACAATCTTTAAAGTGACCATGATTTCTTTCCATACAAGCCTAAAGGCACTATGAAAACTAAGTCCATGGGGCCCTTTCTTCTATCTCTCTTCATGACTTCTGAAAGGAGGGCTCTTCTGAGACAGAACTGGGGCAGAAATAAGTTCTCTGCTTTGGACCATTTCCTGGGAGATCATACAAGAAGTTTCTAGAATGTGCTTTCCTGAACTCTCCCATATGTTACATGAATAAGTCTATTCAGTTCAGCTCTGTGGGAAGACTGGATTCAGCTGGAGGAAGAGGCTTTAACAAAACAAAATCCTGTATATTCTGGCATGATGGGAAAGTTTACTGTAGCTACAGAAGCTTGTGAGTGGTGTATGCACCATGAAAACAGCAGCAGTCCTTAAGAGATGTAGGTGGGTGAGAGAAAGGAAGACACAGCTCAAACCAAGTTAATTTCTTCTTCTGTTAGGTTTTACAGAGTTAACGTGAAGTCTGGGCCCCAAATCTTAGGATGCCCGAGTGACTGCATTGGTCTAAGTAACATACTGATAGCTAGGCTGCTTGTTTTAACACTTATTGTAGAAGAAATACAGACCTTTTACCTACACGGCAAGAAACCACAAGTGGATCTGCACTTACAAAGAAGGGAGGAAAACATGTGAAATATTTTGAAATGGTAAAGGAAACCTCCCATTTCAAAGATGTCCCTAAGAGCTTGATCCCAGGCCCATAACATGCACCTGGTCTTTCTGCATAGGCCAAATATCCCTGGCTGTGGCTTGGAAATTTCTTTTAATATGTCCCATCATTGTAGCCTTTGTGTTCCCTTGACCTGCTTTTTGTGACTGTTGTCTTCAGTGTCAGGTTTTGATATTACTCAGTGTTCGTTGGAGTCTGCAACTAGATCAAAAGTGAACAGATGAAGAGGGGGTTTGAGAGGAGGAGATGTAATCTTCCACTGAGGATTGAACTGAGGTGGGGCCCACTCCCAAGGGTCATTTGAATATTTTCCTCTAGGATACATGCTGCTGCTGTGAACTCTGAGAGAGCTGCTGATGCTCTTGACTTTGTCTCCTGCCCTTTGATGGGGGGTTATTGCAGCTCTGGCCTTTTCTCCACAAGTTATGCAATCAGTGATGTTGGGAGGTATTTTATTATTTCTAATGTGAAACAAATAAGGTAGATGTCCTGTGGATTGTTCTTCAACTAAACACCTGTTACTCAGTTGCCTCAGCTAGTAAGAACAGGATAACTGATCTGAGCCCTACAGTCTTGTTTCTCAGTGGCCCTGTTTAGCACTTTCATGGTACATATTTTAGGCTCAAATTTCAGGCTTGAAGACACAATACCCTGACTACATTTTTAGAGAAATACCTGTTAGTTTGTGTGTTGTCTTCTTCTGGAATAGATGTAGAGATTTATTACACAGCCACATGAAGCAGATTAGAATGGCAGATACTGCAGCGAGAAATGCGAAGAGAACTGCTACAAAATGCAAATCTTCATAGATAATCTCTGTAGGGAAAATGGAAAAAAATTAATATTATAAAATTGATTACAAGCGGACTGATGCTTAAACACAGGATAAAGCCAAGAAGTCCTATCTAGTTTTACCGTAAACATTGACTATGATGGTGCCATAGGCATTGGTTCCATGCTCCTCCATTACAGTGACAAAATAGTAGCCGGCATCTCTCATGCCCACATTCCGAATCTGTATAGAGCCATTTTCAAAAGTAGTCACTCTGTCCTTGTAGACTGTGGATATGTTGACATAATTCCCACTTCTCCACTCAACAATGCTGGTGGTGCCCCAGCTTGACACATGCTTCCACTCAATGGTGGCCACGCCTCGGCAACAGTATTCAACTGAGAGGAGGATGTTTTGTGCCACTGTTGCATTGATGTTGGGTTGTGGGACAACTAAGGATACTCCTCCAGGAGCTGAAAGACAAAGGAGAGTGATGAGTCTGGAGGTGATGCTGCATCAACTGTTCAGGGCAGGTTGGGACCTCTGGATCCTGGTGATTCATCCTACCTATCTCAATGACCTGTTTTAAGAGAGGATAGATTATGCTTTTCAATATCTTTTTCTTTATGCTTTCTATAACAGTAACATACATACTTGAAGATTAAGTACACATTTATAATTTGTGATAGCAAAATTGCTTCCACCATGGAGGACACATAATTGCATGTGTTTCAATGATTTTAACACCCACATGGAAAGGGATTTTGGATAAGCATTACATTTTATGAAAACTGAGCAATGTTCTGTTGTTCATTAGTAACTGGCTTTCTTTAAAAATCCTGCATTTACATGGAAAGTTTAGTTGCCATGTGCAAGGTAATCTATCATATTCATTAACGACTATCCCCCAAAAGCAAGAACTGTAGTAGGCATAAGTATGTGAACTCTCGGCAAAGACTTTGTCGTGTTTTCAGGATGTGTAATCAACATTAGAAATACCAGCTTATTAAAGGCACTCAGTTAATAAGCCAGTGCAGATAAATCACATGTAACCAAAAGTATGCAGTTTCATGAGAAGGCAGGGACTTCATGTTTCTGATGATATCCGGGCAAAAATGCATATAAAAGAATATTTAATTCTCACCTATTTCCTCCTGATATGATTATGGAGCTGATCGTGACACTGAAACAGAACCGACAGCTTAGTTTAATGTGTAACTACAATAATTTCTGCTTGCATTTGGTGTTTCTACATGAAGATTTGGATGAACACCAACATTGGTGTTTTTACTGGCATACATTTTTTCTTTTTACTAGTGGCTTGTTTGAGACACTTGGCTAAAGACTGAAATCCTGTTATCTACCCACAAAAATCAAAACAGATAAAAGGCAGATAAAGCCCAGAGTGTGGCTGAATGCCTTTTCCTGGTTTTGCTTGGAGCAGCTCACCTGCTCTACTCCCTTACCGTGGGAACAGCCTGACTGCAAGTGCAAAACAAAAAAGAAATGCTGACCTGTAAATGTCTGTATCTCAAGTGGGGGAATGAGAATGAGACCCTCAGCTACACTGCATGAGTGCAAAGCAGGACACCTGCAGATGATCCCGGAGGTTCTGCAGAGTCTTCAGGGATAAAAATTATTAAGAAAGGCAAAGAAAAAAAAATCTCCAAGGGAAAAAATGTTTTTAAAAAATCTTAAAATAAGGGCCCTCTATGGCCAAAACTCCACAGTCACCACAAATAGAAGAGATGCATGAATTACAACCTGACTTCACTGTATTTGGGATCTGTAGCAGAACTTACTAACTCTGCTGGTCAGGGTAAGGTAGGAGAGCTCAAGAAACCAGTTCAATTCCCAGGCCCTCATCTACAGTACCAAATAGGATCTAGGCTTTTTCCAAGATAACACTCCTGGGCTCCCCACTTCATCATAGTCATGCTGCCCAGTCGCCATCGCAGGAACATCATGTTTTCCAGGCAGCTCAGTGCATCCTCAGCTGAGCTGTGGTCTTCTGTTAGCCTGTGTGTAGGAGAGACTATAAGCAGAGCTGTGTAAACGAGGTTTGTGCCAGCTACAGAAACAGAACAGCCGGGAACCTCTGGTAATCGCTGCAAATTGTTGCAATTGTTTTCTGATCTGTGTGTTTATTTAAAGGCTTTTCCCACTGTTTCTGACCAGACAGGACCTGAGTGTCTCCCCTCAGTGACGCTTTCATGTTTTTATAGAGGCTTTGTTTTAAATATGTGATTGCAAGGGAAATATATTAAAAAAATAATTTAAATTTTTCCTTTAAACGGTTTGCAAACATGTTCTGTCCCCATCTAAGCGAAGCTAAAAAAGTGCAGTATCTAACCATTCAAAACTATTTTTAGTAGACAGCGTGCCTAGATCACCTGAACCGGTCTAATCCAACAGAGCTGCACCAGGCTGCAGAGCAAACATCACACCCACATGCAGCGCCCTACGCAAGGCGACTGCGCTCTGCTGCTCACAAAACCAGCCCCCTTGCAAAACCAGCGCCCTCGCACCCGGTAAAACACGCACCCAGGAGAAGAGCGTAAAGGGGCTGCTCAGAGCTCACGGAGTTTGCCGTACGCTGCTCTACTCCAAAGTATTTGCCTGGCCAAGAGTCAAAGTGGGAAGTGCATCTCTGCCTACCAGACCTGGCCGTGGCAAGGCAGCTGGGCCTGCAGTCTGCTGGGCAGTGAGTGGGAAAGGAAAGGGCTGGCAGCGAGGGGCCTCCACTCAGGAGCTCTGAACTGGGGGGACAGCTCTAAACCGGGCCTCTGAAACGCTGCGGACTGTTTCTCCACCCTTTGGAGTCCTGCTTGTGCGTCACTTCTGCTGGTGACCCAACCAAACTCGCTGGCGGCAGACACCCCGGTCCCGAGGCGAGGGTGGGGTTGGCAGCAGCCTCCTTCGGGCCCCTCGGGAGAGGACCGGACGGCTCTCCGCGAGTTGCCTCATCCCCGCTCACCCCCGTGAGGTGCTGTGTTGGAACTACCTTCCCTCCTTACCGCCGCGTTCGCCAGCGTGACCCGATACCCCTCGGGCTGACTAACCGGAGTTGTTTCCCCCTCCACGGATTGTCCCCTGGGTGGCTGGAAAAGCAGCGGGGAGACAGCTGCTGCCGGGGCCGCCCCTGCCGGGAGCGGGAGTGAGATCGGGGCGTGGGGCGTTCCCCCGCAGCAGCGCTGGTCCCGCTCGGCTCCCCCGCTCCTTCCGAGCGGCAGGAGCGGGGACGAGTCTTCCCTGACCACTTCCAGCCCTCAGAGAGTAGCGATGCCTGCCTGAGTCTCGGTGCGTCCCGTCCCCATCCCCTCCCCAGCCGCTCCCGGTTGCGGACGGGCTGGGCAGAGCGCTGGCCGGGCGGGGGTCGGCGGGCGCTCCGCACCGCCCCGCGGGTGCTGGGCGCTGGGGCTGAGCCGGGGCATCGCGGCGAGGAGCAGGAGAAAAGCGCCGGCGGAGGGAGCGGGGGAGGCAGGGGCGGAGTCGGACACTTACTCTGCAGAGCCCACCCGGCGGCCAGGCAGAGGGTGACGGTCCCCACGACGACGCCCCGGTCTCGACAGCCCTGCAGCGGTCTCATCAGCGGGAAGCCGATGCCCCAGGGGTTGCATTTAAGTGGCAGGGCCGGCCGGCGCGGCCCGAGCCCGGGGGCTGCCTGCCCCAGGCCTCTCCCTCGCTGCTCTCCCTCCCCTCCCGCCGCGGCTGCTCCCTGCTCCCCCCCGCAGCGGCCCCCGGGCGCTCCCCCCCCTCACGCCCCGCGATCTCCGAACCCGGCTGGAGATGCAATTGGCTGAGGAAGGGAAGGCGCTGCCCGGCCGCCGGCCATCGCCCAGTCGGGAAATGAGCGCGCTGGGCGGCCGCGGAGCCGCGCAACCCTGCCCGGCCCTGCCGGTGCCCGCCCGGAGCCGGGAGCCGAGCCCGGGATCGGGACACCTGGCCGAGGAGGCTGGTTTTAAGTGTGATTTGGCATCCGCAAGGGAAATTTCACTTCGAGGTGTTAAAACTGACTTTTTTGCTCCAGGAAGTCGGGTGATGCTGCAGGTGAGACGGGGATGGGGGGAAGGCTGGAGAGCAGCATCTCTGTGTCCCCAGAGATCATCTCAGATGAACACGCTGGAAAATTAACCTGGTTCCCCATCCCACTGTACCCGGCACATGCACTAAGTGCTCCTCTTTCCTTTCTACTGGCCTCCAGAGGAGGTCCCCAGCAATCCTTGTGCTTCTTTCAGAAGCACCGGACAGTGTGAGATAGTGGGAAACATTAGAAAACATGAAAGCATCCCAGTCCTGAAAATTCATCCTTGCTCAGAGGCATCCTTATATATGACTACCAGAAACCATCTATACCCCAGGAGACCTGCCCCTCTGACCAGGGAAAGAGTTACACACCAGATCAGCAAGCAGATTTTCCATTCTCTTTCTTGCATTTCCCTCTCCTCAAGTTTTCTGTAGTAGAGTTGTGGATTAAAGAGAGATGTTTCAGCGTTCTGGTCAGCACAGACTGCTCAGGGTGAGTGGGAGGAAAGGGCAATTGCCCAGGCGATGAGGGACAGCTGCCATCTGCCCGAGCCACCTGCGCTGAGTAGCCACTTTCCCCCTGCACTGTATGGAATAATGCAGGTTTCCTTATGTACTGGCTGACTGTGAGGAGAACAGGTGAGTCCCACGGGGGTCCGGGTGGCTGAAGCACAGCTCTGGGTGGGGGGCTGAGCAGGAGTGAGGCTTGTGCAGGGCTCAGCTGCAGGGAACCCACTCCTGCTGGGGCTTTCAACCAAGTGTGAGGCTATCATGTGCTGCCATGCTCTATATGGCATTACAGCCTCTTTCATGCACATCTTGGGGGGACTTCAAGGACTTACGTGAGGCCTTGACAAGAGGCAGTGTTATCTTCATAGACTCCAGGACCCAGATTTTGTTCAGGTGCAAAAATTCCCCAGCTTCACCAACTTCTGGTGCATCTCCTGAAGTTTCAGCGATGATACTCAGATGAAGGGACAAGGAAAGAGGTCAGTGAAGATGTACTGCCCAAGTGTTTGTGGTTTTGCAGCCTGCCATGGTGCTGGGGTTGCCTGGAAGTGTGATTGCACTCAATCTGCAGAGGCTGGCCACATGAAGTGCTTCCCTTCCACATCATCTCTCTGAGCTGCTCCTGTGCTTTGCCAAATCCCCTCTGCTGCATCAGGCAAACATTGAGCCTGGTGTCCCTGCTGAAAATGTAATTGCATGAAAAGCGTGTAGTGCTTCCCCTGGGAGTGATTTTGTCAGGTGAAGTTTCTTCCTGATCCCATCACTTTATGGCAGTTTTATTCCTCAGAGCATTAAAGAAGGTCTCATGATGATGTGACTGTGTAATTTTCCTTTTTTATTTCTTTCAGCCTTTATTTAAATTGTTTTTGAGCTTGTGGCCCAATGAACTATTTTGACAGCTCAACTTATGAGCTATATTGTATAAAATAAATTGAACTGCATATTTTAAATGTATCAAACTTATTGCTTTGAGTAAATGCATTCTATGGGAAAGACAAATGTTAGTAATGAAACAGAAATACAGGCTTGGAGCTCCTCTCAAATTTTGGCAGTTTTGGCTACCATAGGTCAAATGTTCAGTACTGTGATAAAAAGAAGTCCTGTGTTTGTGTTCGGCATCAATAATTAAGGAACTTTTAAATTACTTCTTTTTAAAGGGAAAACTATAAAAATATCTAGAGGTTGGGTTTTTTTAATTGTACCTTTAGAAATACACATCACAAAGTGCTCAGCATTAAGAAAGCATTTAATTGAGCTATTATAAACTGTATTTATTTGAAAGCTGGCTGGTTCCTGTCTCCCTGAGAGCCCCTTGGAAGCAGTGCTTCCTCCCTCTGTGTTGCAAACATAACCCCTGCAAGTGAGGAGGTTTCTCTTAAGCAGAAATGCTTTGGGATGTGAAATGGCAGTGCTTGGTGACAGCTCGGCAGCATGGGGGCCAGTGGCGAGGCAGGGGAGCAGCAGAGGGCAGGGACAATTTTCAGGGCAGTCTTCTTGCCTGCAGCCTGTGGAGAAGTGTGGCCATATGAGCTGCACTGTGGGGACTGGTGCTGGAGGCCATGGGGTGCAGCCCATCAAGTGACTACAGAGAGAATCTCTTGGCTTCAAGGAATCATAGAATCAGTTTGGCTGGGAGAGATCATCAAGCCAACCATTAACCCAGCACTGCCAAGTCCACCACTAAACCATGCCTATAAGAACCATATCTACATGTCTTTTAAATACCTCCAGGATGGTGACTCCACCACTTCCCTGGGCAGCCTGTTCAAGTGGTTGACAGTGCTTTCAGAGAAGCAATTTTTAGTAATGTCCTCTGGCATAACCTGAAGTCATTTCCCCTTGTACTGATGATAGATGGATTATTGATTAGCAACCAATCTAACTGAATTTAACCTTAATGCTTGACCCCTCTGAGTCCCCCCAGCACCTGCCTGCCTCCCAGCACCACAAAGGCAATGGGGGATGAGGTTCAGCAGATATCACCTGCTGTTGGGCTGGGGTTTGAAGAGGATGCTGTGGACATCCTGGGCTTTGGTGCTCGGGCATTGGTGAAAGGCTTCAGCAGGGGAACTGTTTCTGCCAGGTGTGAGTGAAAGGATGCACCATGACTGGCTCTTCTGCAGAATTTGGTAGCTACCTCTGGGTAACTTTACAGAAAACCCAGTTTGAAGTGTTATTCCTAATTTTACTTATCTTGGCATATTCATGATGTATTTTCCTAACAAAGTTTTTTATTAAAATCCTGTCCAAGCACACTGAGATGAGGCTAAAGATATGCCACTCCAGCTTGTAGGTTTTTCATCCATTAATGCTCTTTTTATGGTTTTATTTTTCTCTGCTTGTCAATCAGCAGTTCTAGGAAACATAAATGTATCAAGTAAAATAATACACACTATAAAAAATTAGGCTGTCTATTTAATTACTAAGTGGCCCTAAACTACCAGGCTCTGGGAATAACTTACAAGGTTAAAAATATTTAGTTTGCCATTCCTACCCTGCTGTAGGCATCCGCAGATTTTACTGCTACATGTGCAGTATTTTAAGTCTTCCATCCCTTTTCCTCTGCTTATTTCCATTATTTTAAATGTTTTTTTCCTTTCTTGTCATTACCAGATATGAAACGAGTCTCTCAAGTTTGTCTGGAGGGCCTGATTTCTCCTTCTGGTGCCATTAATAATGGAACAAAACCACATTAACGATTGCAACAACAGCCAGATAGGAGCCAGAAAGATCCCTTTGCTCTCTAATATGCCGCATGAGTACATTGAAGTGCTTTATACAGAAGGTTTGCTCTTTTTTTTTCTCACCCTTTTGCATTGATGTCTTTTTTGGACTTGATAAAATGCTTGACCTTGTCTTTTGCTGAGGAAAAGATAAAACCCACCAGAGTTAAATGTTCAAAGAGATTACAGACCTGAATGGCCCTTTAGAGATAATTTCATCCTGCAAGAAACCAAAGGAGAAAACTCAGTGAAGAAATGTTAACAGTGACTGCAGGGCATTGCATCTGCCTGGTCAGACGGGCTGCAGAGGCTGCTCACCATTGTTTTTGGTTGATGACACAGGGAGCTGGCAAACAGCTGGCAGAGAGCAGGAGAGAACTGCAGGCTTCCAAACCAGCAAAGACGCGTGCACCTGGCACAGGAGTAGTCAAAAAATAGGTAATATTCTTCCAGCCCCTCCTCTTTCACGTGAGGTTAGTCATCCAGACTTAGTTTATTCTGGTCTTCTGGAAGTGAGAAGAACATTTGTTGTGCGGTCTTGGTGTGTAAAAACATTCCTTCCATTTGTATAAGATGAAAAAGGATTTTTCAGCATCCGAAGTAGAACCTGGCCAAATCTGCCTATGCATGTCAGTGGTTTCTTCTTGCCTTTTACTTTTTCTGCAGAGGCACAGTACAAAAAAACCCTTTCTTACCCCAAATGAATCAATAGCTGTAAGAAGAAAGACAATGGGTAGTTCTGGTCTGTCTACATTCATCCACTTTTTAAGCTGTCTAGACTGCCTAAATCTTGTGGGTTTGGCCTGTGGGTTTGCAGGTTAGGGAAATAAAGGAAAAAATCAAATGACTATGCAGAAATGTTTCTGAGAATGCACAGATGCTTAGTAGAAGGGAGACATTTGGAAACAGCTTTTATGAAATGGGACATGCTCAAAGCACACCTTTGAGTGGGGATAGCTGACATTCATGGGGTGCTGTTGTGGCAGTAAATATCTTGCGAGACAGTACACCCTCTGTATTCACAGAGAATGGAATATCCTCATGTTCTTTCAATGGGAAATCAAAGCACAAAGTTGCTTTTTTTTTTTTTTTTTTTTTTTCCTAGGAAGTTTATATCAAGACAGAGAAAATAAATCCTCACTATCTTGAGTCTCTGAGGTGGTCTTTATCCTGCCTCTCTGAGCAACCCGTTCTAGTATTTCACCACCGTCACTGTAAACATTTTCTTCCTTATATCTAATCCAAATTGGATCTCCTCCAATTTGAAACCAATACCCCTTTTCCTTTCACTACCACTGTTCATTGGCCCTCTTCACCCTGTCTTTACACACCTATGTGTAAAACAGTGTCCCTATACTCTTCCCAGGATACCTGTTCCTGCTCCACTGCCTGTGCATTTCCTTCTTGCCCTTTTCTAGCAAGTCTAGTTTTTCTTTCTTTTCTAGTTTTTCTAGCAGGTCTCAACTCAGCCATGCTGGTCTCTTGCCTTCCTTTTCTGATTTCTTATACCTGGGTTTTGAGAGCTCTTATGTTCCATGAAAGATGTCCTTTAAGATCTCTCAGCTCTCCTCTGCTCCCTTGCCCTGAGGGCACTTTTCCACCGGGGTCCTAATGATCAACTCTTTGAAGGATCAGGGTCCTGATTTTATTCTTCACCTGATCTTTATACCTCAGGATGTGAACTCCACTAGTGCATTATCACTGCAGCCCAGGCTGCCTCCAATCTTGATGTCACTGATTAACTCAGCCTGTGTTGTGGTGGTAAAAATAAAGTAAAAATAATAATTCAATTCCAATTAAATAATTATGTTCCACTTTGGATACCAGAAGGTCAGTCATTCCTAGAACCCTTCACCTCACATCTATGTCCCAAGTTAGTGGGTATTGGTTAGTGTTACACCATACAAAGAATATACAAGAGGAGCCTTTATCACAAAGAAGATTCATCTGACCATTTTCCAAGTTTCTAGTTCAACTTTGCTGACCCATGGTATTTTTCACTGTTGTTCATTAGCAATACAAATATGTAAAATTGCAGAATTCATCAAAGTGAATGGCACATCTATCCACTGTGTGCAGAATGAAAACAATCTCAAAAAGGGAAGGGACAAGTGCAAAAGGGTCTCTTGTGTCTTCGCTTTTTCCTTTCCCCCACATTTTTTCTCTCCATTGCTGTCCATTACCAGAATAGCACGAGCTTTTTTCATCTCAAATCTTGGGATGCTCCAGGTGCTCAAGCCTGTCTCATCTCTGATTTGATCACTGTCCTAAAATGCAGTATATATATATAGTATCTTAATCTGATATGTACAGATTGGGAGACTAGTAAAATTAAACATGAGTAATAATTAAGAAAAGCAATAATTAAGCATGATTGAGTTGGTCTAGTTGAAATGGATTGTTTCAATATTCACACTTCAGTCTTAACCGCAGTTTTTGTATGGATCACCTAAACAGCTCTCCAATTAATTTGGCCTAAATTTGGTGCAAAGTATTAACTCTGACCTGCCCTGTCAACACAGCTGTGTCCTCATGGTGTCTGAGCTGCCACAACCAGAACTCTTTTTTCTACCACTGATTAGGCTCACTATGGGCTTGCTGAAGCACTGAGCAGGACCTGCCACAGGGTCTCTCTAGAGAGCCAGACTTGATGATCCTTGCTGCAGGCAACCTCCTTGTGTGTGCTGGTTCCTGTGCCTGGACAAAGCACCTGCAAGGCAGCTGGGAATACAGAGCACTGAAGTGAATTGAATTGAGCCAGTCTGGCCCTGCAGAACAGCTACTGAAGCATGTCAGTGTGGCCTTTCAAATAATGACTGTGATTGAGCAATGGTGGTGTAATTATGGTGTCTCCCATTGAAACAAGTACGGGTGACTCAGGGCAGTCATGGCTCAGACCCTTGCACAGGCACAGTGGGTGGTTTCCCCTTGGAGCACCACGCATGGACGTCACAACACCGGTTATAGCCTTGCACTTACAGCCCACCTCAGCCTGTGTGTGTCCTCCGACTTAGGAGGTGCTCCCAACACACCAGAGATGGAAACTTGATTTTTCAGTGTAGGATGGGTAGGAGGCTGCTGGAGGAGGTCATGCAGCACCATCACTGAGAGAAGATAACTTTCTTCCCTCACCTTTGAAAAGACTGCTCAGGGTCCAGGATACAGAATCACTGATGTGGACCCAGTTTAGATTTAGAAATCCAAATCACGTGTGTTCTTGACTTCTTACTGTTGGAGTTCAAGGATTGCAAGCATGGCTCTAAGCAATGTTAGCATTAAGATAGAAGTGGCAGTGGTTACCTCAGTGATACCTAATTGCTCATCTCCAGCAGGGCTGGGAGAAATAAGGAACAAACAATGTTACTAGGATTTGTCAGTCTGAACTCTGGGCTGGACATCAGATACCCTAGGGCTACAGTGAATGGATTCCTCTTAAAATGCAGGGATGACTTTGAGAAAAGCTTCCACTTTCACTGTAGCATTTTCAGTGATGGCAAATCCACCTCAGCCCTTGCCAACTTGCTCTACTTAATAGACTTTACATTTAAAACACTGAGCCTCATTTTCAGTCTTAATTTGTTTAGTTTTAACTTCCAGACACTAGATGTTGTCATAAACCCTGCCTGTGAGATAGAAAAATAAAAAGAGACAAAGTAGTGGTAGCACGTTCTGGATAAGATTGATCTCACCTAAATCTCGATATTGCAGTGCATAGCATCACTCAGACCTTCCTTTGAGGACAACACAGAAAACAGTTGATTTTAGGCTGTGATACGTTTAATCTGTGTGTAGACACCTGCCTTAGGTTGTCCATGAGCCCACACTGACCTGCAGCTTATTTGGCCAGCTGAGCACACCATTTGGACTGCTCCTCATTGCCCACCCAGGCACAGGTAAGTGCAGTTCCATAGTGGAATGCCAAGAATCACCCTCACTAGAGGTTCTGATACTGGATGGTAATTTCCTACTTGTAATTACATTCCAAACCTGCCAGTTGTTACTCTAGTTTATGCACATGGCTTTCATTTTGTATGGTTCATTCTTAATCAAATTTCAGTCTGATACCATCTCAGGTGCTCCGAAGATGAACTGTAAAAATGTCAAAGAAAGGCAAGACAATGAAAGCTTCAGCATATCTCAGTGGATCCTGCCAGCCCAGCAACTATAGAGTACTGCTGGATGCTGGTGTTTGCTGCTTTATGTAGCAGCTGTCTAGGCTGAGAAAAGTTAGTGAAAACTGAAACCATGTAAGAGTCATTGTTGTGATGCTTCTAAGGATCAAAGGAGGTAAATCCACATGTGGAGAGTTAAACTGGGGCCTTCCAGTGCCCAGGTGAATTTTTTATAAAGGGGGAAAAGAAAAATAAAGGAATACTGAACTGGAGGTTGCAACCCATGAACAGAATGGCTTCATAGGAGCTGGGTCATTACCCTCCATGCTAGCAACACCTCAAGGACCTTGGGTCTGCTGGACTGGAACAACTAGGCATTTGGGCATTAAGTATAGGACAGAAGTACTTTTGTATTTATTTTACTTGCAGCTAATTGCTTCCAAAACTTTGTCCGACCTTTATGAATGTTTTCTTTCTAAGCTTGCTGGGGATGTTCGGAGGAGAGAGTCATATAAGGATGGAAAAGGGTAAACATTAATAAGAGTTACAGTAATTGTGTCTTTGCCATTTTCCTCTCTTCACGCAAAGCAGAGCTCTGTTAGTGGTATGAAATTTAGGGAAGCTTTGCAGGGGCCAAGTATGGCTGAGTATGCCAGATGTCCCTGACAGCAAAGATGCTCGTGTTTGAAGTCTGTGAGTTTCTTTGGTGACACTAGGTGGTAACACAGTGGCAGTGGTGACACTCTTTAGCAGTGTCCTTCGCTGCTCTCTCAGGAAGCTGTGGATCTATTGCCTGCCATGCCAAGCCTGTTAGCACAGAAAGGCTTCAATATCAAACTTTGTGACTCTGCAGAGTAAAAGCAGCAGGAAGCTGAGCACAACAGCAGAGTGAAGAGATATCTCCAGATGTAGGCATTTGCCAGTCAGAGCTGCTATGTGGGACAGATCCTGGGCTGCATCAAAAGCAACATGGCCTACACGGCAAGAGAGGGGACTCTGCCCCTCTGCTCTGCCCTGGTGAGACCCCTCCTGCAGTACTGCATCCGGCTCTGGGGTCCCAGCACAGGAAAGATGTGCTGAGTGGGTCCAGAGGAAGCAACAAAGATGATCAGAGGGCTGGAACACCTCTGCTGTGGAGACAGTCTGAAAGATTTGGGGTTGCTCAGCCCGGAGAAGAGAAAGCTCAGTTGAGTCCTCATTGTAGTCTTCAAGTACCTTAAGGGGGCTTATAAAAAGGAGGGAAGGGGACTTTTTGTATGACCAGATAGTGACAGGTCAAGTGGCAGTATTTTTAAAATGAAAGAGGGTATTTTTAGATTAGATAATATATTTTTTACTGAAAGGTTGGTGAGTCACAGGAACAGGTTGCCCGGGAAAGTTGTGGATGCCCAGTCCCTGGAAGTGTTCAAGGCTAGGTTGAATGGGGCCCTGAGCAACCTCACCTAGTAAGTGGCATTCCTGCCCATGGGAGGGGGCTTGGAACTAGATGATCCTTAAGGTCTTTTCCAGGCCCTTAACATTCTATGACTCTATGGTCAGGAAGTAAGGTGATGACTTTGGCATGAGGACATTGGGGTTTCACTCTTATCTGGGTCATGCAGCAGGTCTGTGCCCTGGTTCAAATACAGCATGTCAGCTTTGATCTGCTCTGCATAGTGGGATGGACAGGTCCCCAAACTAGGTCACCCCTAGGTCTCTCAGGGGAGTATGCTTGAATCAGCATGCAGCAACTCTGATTTAAGGAGAGCCCTGTTCTCCTGGCGCTGAGGTAATGATAGCTTTGGTGCCTCCCTTGCTTAAGCACAACCTCACGCTCCCACTCAAATCACTGCTTTGTGAAAGACTCCCGTGGGTGACTGCCTGAGGCCATAGTCAATGGCAAAGCTTTTGATTTTTAACCAGGTTTTTTTCCCTTTTCTAGACACGTTCTATAATTAATACTTCATATGAGTCTCTAGAGACAAAGGAGAGAATTTCTGGTCTTGGTTTAACAAAGTATATCAACAGGACTGCTGTGCACTGGAAGGTTAGTGTACCCAAGTGTTCACTAACACTAGCACAAAACATTAGGTTATGTGGTATTTTTCTGATGAGGAGCAGAATCTCCACCTTGCTGAGGATGGATATTTTAGAAGAGATGAATAATCCCTCACAGGGACCAGAGTCCTCAGAACCATATCTAGGGTGCAGGACTGACAGTCCTCCTCCTGAGCCAAGGCAGTTGCCTTGGTACAATTCAGAGCCTCATGGCTCCTTGCCGAGCTTGCTGCAGTAACACGCAGTGGCACCAGTGGAGCTTCTCACCTTATGCATGCACATGCTGCAAGTAAATAACAGAGCAGCACCTTGTTTTCACCTCAGCAGCTCACTTGGCTGTGAGGGTTACTCTGCTGCAGGATATTTTGGTTATGCGAGTAAATATCTTCCTTTCAATAGTGCCAGGTTTTTCCACTCATAACAGCTCCCACAACCACTTTGGAAAGGTACTGTCAGTGTGGTTCCTGATGGCTCTTGTGGGTGGATTGCAACTGCCCCCCCACAACACACACACACACACACCCCCACTCCGGTAAGGTGCTGCACAGCTGCTGAGGAAAGTATAAAATGACAACCATCTGTGAGCCATTATTATAGAATCCTCCTGAATCTTTAATTCAGCTCACATCTTAATGATCTATCCTACTGGGGAATGTTCTCAGTCCATCAGACTTCAGGCTAGAGTCCAAACTCACTATTTACCTGGGTTTCTTGTCTTCCAAGCCATTAAGAACTGATGCAAACAAGGTACTCAGGGTTTTTTGTACTCATCTGTGGCTTGAATCTTTTGGTATCTTGCTTTCAGGATTTTAGGATTTTATGTCCCTGCAGGAAAGTTTTGGATCAGTTTCCAGTACCTTTCTGTCATCACGGTCTTTTGAGTTCTCACACACCAGTTCGTGTATATCACACAACATCCTGTTGCTGTGCTAGAGTAAAACCTTGACACAAATGGTTTAACAGATTTTAGACAAAATTCATTCAATAGTTTGTCTGGCACCTCTGCTTTTCTATCTGCTTACATTTTTGTAAATAGTGGCTATGTAAGTCTTTCATAGTGAATAGTTAAGGGCTGTTGCTTTATCTTGCTTTCCAGTTGCTGCCCTGTCAGGTTGTATAGAGGAGATGTCTCACACATTCTCAGGCTGAGGGATCCACTGGGAGATACTGCACTGGGGAGAGACGTGCAAAAACTTTTGCAGTATGAAGGAAAGATTTGTAAAACATACAAGGAATTGTAAAGCATACAAGGAATGGTGCAGAACTTTTATTACTGCTGCACTTGCAGTGGCAGTTGCACTGCTTTCAGTAATTTTTGTTTTCAAAGGTTTGATGTGCTCCCCAGGGATGATTATGATTATTATAAACCCCTTGCTGTGTAAAAGAAACAGGTCTGGTCCCTTTTTTTTTTTTTTTTTTTTTTTTTTTTTTTTTTTTTTTTAATCAAGAATACCCAATCTATCAGACATTAATTTTTATTTGTGGTGAGAAAAGTACGTGACTTCAGAACACCCTAAGTGTTGGAGCAGGATTGTAGCTTTGCTTTCAGGTGGAATACCAGGGGCACCTCAAAGCAACCACTGCTGGGGCCCGAGATGTCCTATGGTCACCACTGCAAGATTGTGCTCCATTACCATGTGACGTTAATCACTGCTGACTTCACATTCTCATATTCTCCTTGGATGAACAGAGTGCCTCTTTATTTCTTGGTGAGGAATTTAAATAAATCATTAGTGGAGAAAGCAAAGAGCGATGCTGTCTGTGCCATGCTCTAACTGCTGAACACACCGTGGCCTTTCAAATGAAGCTCCACATTTACTTGTGGTTCTCTTCTAGTGCAGTGTCTGGCAAAGGCTCCTGTTTCTCCACCTGCTGCAAGGGGATGAGGACGGCAGTTCCCCTCATGATATTGCAAACATCCCAGCTGCGAGGGAGGAGGTTCCTCCGAAACAAAGCCTTGGCCAGATGTGACACAGCAAGGATTGTGCCCAAGGTGAGAAGCATGGTGAATGTTTTAAATGGGAAGAGCTGGATGTAGGTCCCGTTCACCAGGGAGCAGGCTGGGTAGTGGATCACGGGGGGATGCTCAGGGCAGGCTCCCCTGCCAGTAGCCTCAGCAGGAGCCCAACCAAGAAGCCAGCAGCTGACCCATAGGTGTTCGTGCTGGGTGCAAAGAGGGCACAGCAAAGCTGGGGGAAGAGGAGGGCATACACCAGCTCCCCACTGAGGAACCAGAGGTCGTAGACAGAGCTGGAGTAAAAGGCCAGACCAGCAGCCCCGGCCCCAAACACCAACATGGAGGTCCTCATGATCCACAACACCTCTGTCTCTGAAGCCTGTAAAGCAGAGATTACAGCATTAGAGACACAGTATTTTCTGGCAGGATGGCCAGCACTGCCCTGGCCTGGGCTGGTTCTACACAAGCCCTTGATGCTTTCAGGCACCACGTGCCACCAGCAGCCAGACAAGGCAGGAACCCCTGGAGGGGCCCTCTGATTTTAAGGGTCATGGTTTTATGCTGTTTCCATTAATACTTTAGTCCAATTTTTATACTAGTCATGTTAGAATGAGCAAAGCTCACCTGTATGTGTATTGGTACCCCTACCAAGGATATGAACACCCCTTGCTTACGTTTGGAGCTTTATCTCCTGAAATTAGTTCAGCAGCTGAAGGACACACACCTCCAGTCACAGACTGGTTTAGAAATAGCCTTGAAACAAGACTGTCTTTCCTGACACCAAAAGTACTGAATGCTGCAACCAAGTACCTTTTTCCTCAGGATTTTCCTGTAGATATTGTGAGCAAACATGGAGCCGGTGGAGAGAAGAGCTGAATCTGCAGAAGACATAGCAGCAGCAGCGATGGCTCCCAAGCCAGTAATGGAGATATATGCTGGGCAGAGATGTTGTAAAACAAGTGGTAGTATCATCGCTGACTCCCCTCTCTCAAACGGACTTGGAAAACCATAGCTTGTCTGATTCCAGTCTTTTAAACAAAAACAAGGAAAAGTCACAACAAATACTTGTGTGACATTTCTGCTGGCTTTGAAATTGCCTTTTCACAGGGGTCCATCACAGAAGGGCTAGGAACTGAGATCCACTCAGTATTTTAGGACTTAGATTGATTTTTTTGGGTTCTTTTGTGAACTTCTGTGATTCCCCTTAGCATGCTGCAGCTCCCACTAGATCAAAAATTTCCCCTTTCCTCAGCAGCATCTAAAGAAATAGGTGTGTTTTGTGTAACTCCCAGATTGGCTCAATTAAAGGTCAACCTCTAGATGCTGCTGATGAGGATAAGGGAATTGGATGAAGTAATGACTTCAGCTGATTTCCTTAAATGTTCAGTGATCTGACTGCACTTTTATACTTGCTCACAGCCAACACAGGACTGATTCCCTGCATGGAGACTGAGGTTACAGGACTGAACTTCGTGATTCCTTCAAGCAAGAACCTTATTAACAATCTGTAGTAATATTGCTGGGTCTTATGTGTATAAGACATGAACAAAAGGAAGCATTAAATTTGTTCTAAAATAGGACTATACAAGGTTTTAGAGAGTCTGCCTTCATCTTTCTTCAACACAAAGTCTGGGAAAAGTAATTTCATCATAAGGATATCGCTTTACACAGTTCTTGGTGCTGTTTAAATGTCCATAAGTAGTTGTGCAATGTACCTCAGAGGGCTCCCCATTTTCTGGTACGGATCACCTATCTTGGTGTCAAGGACCATGGGACAGGGTAATTTGAAGTCTCTATCAGGAGTTCTTTGGATCCCATTTTAATCACCTTTGCCAAAACCATGTTGATTGCTCAGAGACAAATGATTTGTTTTACCTGTTGATGCTGCGACTGCCCCAATGAGCACCGAGGGGATGGCCATTGCAAAGCACCCCAGTCCAGAGAGATAGGAGATGAGCCTTGCCTGTCCTGCTGAGGCTGGAGAGAGCACCCTTTGGAAGTAAGTCTGCCATGGGATGCTCCCAAGCACCTGAAAAATTCATTGGTTACCAGTGGTACCCACCAGGCTGCTGTAGGGCATCATCGATAATAATCTTTAGTGTTATCAAATTCTCATTTCAAGTGCACAAATGTTGCCCAGCTCATACTCTTGAGGATAATATTTCTGATAGTTGAGAATTCCCTTTTTCTTTGCTTTTCTTGTGATGGATGTGAAATTTTAATGAAAACAGGTTAATGGTCTGGCAGATGGAGAAAGCTGAAAATGGTTGTTTGGAATTGTGAATCATGCACAGAGGAAGTGAAAGGAAAGTTTTCAAGAACACAGCTTTTTTAAATAAATCCACCCAAACTTAGCTATTCTGCTTTTAAAATGAAAAATAAACACATGATTTTCACTTTTTTACACAGAAAATTAATCAGATAAAATCTGAAGATTCTGTCCTCAGCAAACAAGCTTCTGTGTGTCCCTATTATTGGTTTAGTAAGAGCAGAACAATCTCCTGGAGTCTTGGCTACATTGATAATTCAAAAGTTGTATTGTGCAGCAGAGCCAATTGTATTACGCTTGCTGATGACATGCAATCATGTCATTTTAATTTACTTTTTTTTCAAATAGAGGGAATTTTACATATTTGTGTTAAAAGTACACTACTGAGGCTGCAAGTCCAGTGTCTCAAAAGGTAGGAAATTACTCATTGAAGTGCCAGGAGAGGAACTGGCTGCCTGGATGGTGTTACCCAAGAGGTGTGTTCCTCCATGTGGGTAAAGGATGGAGTGTCCCTACTGCTTCTTTTCATCCCACAGCTGAGCCCTGGGTCTCCACAGTCCATTTATGTTGCTGCAGGGAGTGCTGAGAGACAGTTTTACACTGCCAGCCTGTGTCAACTGGCCTTGCAATGTAGTGCTCCTAGCTGGTAGAACTCACAAGCTTTCCAGACAGAAAGTCCCCACACAATTCCTCCCAACCACTTGTCCAAGAAATACTCCATACCAAGTAGAGGAAGTCATCCAGCCACCTTCCAAGATACTGTTTTTCTATCTTCCCAATCCAAGGGTCTTGGTAAGATTGATGGGTTGCAGTGTAATAAATACTTTCTGTTGCAGAATGCACCAGGGCAAAGGGGATACAGATCCACTAGGATAGAAATGGAAGTTGTTAAACATCTTTCCAATGTCCCTGTTCTTGGAGAACAGATATTTAACTTAAGGTAGATGTAGAACGTAGAGTTACATAAGATTAAGCCTAGAATTAAGAGTCTTCCTTTCTCCCCCTTCCTTAGTCTAAATCTACATGTTTCTGTTTCATGGCATCATCAAGAATGAGTCTATAATTCAGGTTAATCGGTACTTTCTGTAGACAGATCTCTCTCCATTCAAGATGGTTCTAGACAGGTTCTGCAAACTTCACTTTTGTGCAGACCTTTTTGTGTTCACCCAGCAAGGCCAGTGGCTTGTGTAAGCACTGTCTGAAATATATAAGTTACAAAGACTTATAAAGACCGTAACATTTTTCAGGAATCCTGTTCTCCTAAAAAGGAACTGTAAGTCAATGAAGTTATTTTTGGTCTGAGACATGCTGAAAAGGAGAGCAGGATTTTCCCTTTAGTTAGAAAACTGGTACCAAAGAAATGCACAGAACTTGCCAGGCTGAGGGTAATGAAAACCATCTGGATGACATCGGTGTAGGCAACAGAGTAGAGGCCTCCCAGCAGAGTGTAAACTATGACAGTGCATGCTGAGATGGTGATTGCCAAAGAGCCTCCAATATCCAAGATGACCCTCATTGTTGCTCCTGCAGACAAGGGCAGCAGTCAAGTATTACGACAGATTTCATATGTGCAGAATACAGGATAAATAAGGATATGTTATTCCCCTGGTGCCAGTTCAACATACTGTATGAAAAATGCAGTCTACAGAGAGTGTGCACAGTGGGCACTCAAGAGACCCCGTGATTCCTTCATGCTCTTACTGCTTCACTTTGCTACATGGCCATTGCCAAGGCACTTTGCCTTTTTACATCTGCTCTCCTACAGGCAAGAGAAAGGTACAAACTCACATTGGTAGAGTTCTCTATTATAATATATTGAGTATATAACAGTATTTGTTTTTATATATTCTGAAAACATGTTTTCTAGAAATGAGAAATTCTTGTTCCTCTCACAAAAGGAAACATGAAGCACAGCTTTCCACAACTCCCAAATGTGTATTACACTCTGTCAGTCCAAGTGACCTTTAACAACTATAACAAAAAAGAATTATTTACCCAGGGATGCCAGGATAGCTGCAAACCAGAACACCTCTCCTAGCAGTGATGGAATGAAGAGTAAGGTTCCCATCATGTTCCCATAAGTTTCTTGAAGGGGATCCATCATGGTTACGTAATTCTTTGATCTCATTGGATTTACAAAGAAGAAACCACCTATCAGAAAGTAATGATATTTTGGTAGAATTTTACATGTTTTATATTCCAGGAAAAAAAGAGGTAACAGTAATACGGTGTATGTGTATCAGACCCACCTACTGAATGTGGAATTTGTACATAATGGACCCCAGAGAATGATGCAGCCAACCAGACACCAGGGCTTAAATTCACTTGCTAAATGTGGGGTTTCATCCATTGGAGTGGTCCCATCTTTCTGGAGTGGCTACTGGAGACCAGAGAGGATCCCCTGTGGCTCACTAAATGGCACAAAATACCTGTGTGGCTGTGACAGGAATTTAACTCGGTGGATACCTATATATATAATCTCCTCTGCATCCTCAAAGACCTACCAATCTGAGACAAAGTTTTCTGAAAAGCATCCTGTGGAAGATGTCAGTAGACAGAGTGAGGCAGTGAAGTCTGGCTAAAAAGGAGGCAAAGTTTTGTCCTTGGTCATGTGATGCAACCTCTTGATATATGGTCCTTTTCTGATTACATTTTTCATTTTGGTGGCTTCGTTGCTTCTTCCCAGAACTATATTGTTTTAATCTGCACATTGAGATGAGTCCCACCCACCTTCATCTAAATATTGGACCTCAGATGTGCAGCCATCTCATTAAAACCAAAGAATACGTATTGTGTCTAACCCTGAAGCCAACAGGGCTGCTTGTCTGGGCACTACTGACCTGAGCAAAGATTGCAGGATCAGACCTGCACTCCTCACTTTCATTAGTAAGAATTACTCACATAAGCAGTGCTAGCAATATATTTCCAAGCCTGATTCATATTCACGTCAGATGGACTCTTTTCTTTGACTTGAGAATAAAGGTTATTGTTCTTTTAGAAATTCCTGTGTAAGGTCTGCACAGGTCTCCTTCATCATCCTGTGTCCCTAGAGAGTTATGGTAGAGCACCATGTGGCCTGAAAGCACCTTTGGTCTTGTCAAGAGAGCTGAACCTCAGCATGGGTCCAGTAATTCTCAGAGTTAGAAATGGCAACTCAGGTATAGAGCACTGCACACTTAACTTAGTTTCAACAAAAAAAATGACCAGCTATAAAGTATCATAAGCTGGATGCACAACACACTCATCCTGAGATGAGACTACTCAGAAGAATGCATTTTAGTGGAAAAATCAAGATACTACTTCTTCATGACACAGAAATTCCAAGGAAAAAATTAGATACCAATACTCTCAATAGTCTGTGAATTAGAGACCATGTGAAAAAAGCAATACTTACATAGACACATTTTCTAAATCCTCAGATAACATTTTTGTCCTATAAATTTCCCTACAAGCAGGCAAAGCTCTACACTAGCTCCAAGCTACCCTAAATTATGTTTCAGTTAAGAGATTAGCATTATAAATGCTTATTCTCAATATATTGGAGACTGAAAATATAAAATCACATTTTAAATGTAATATTCTCTTACTTAGCTGTGAGGGTTACTCTGCTGCAGGATATTTTGGTTATGCCAGTAAATATCTTCCTTTCAATATATTTCAGTATATCTGTTACATATCTTAATATACCCTATGATACATATTTAAAGCTTATGTGCCCTAATTGTGTGAATTATTTACCAAAAACAAGGGACAAGGCAAATCCCACAGGTGCCTGGACCCACAGTAATCCTTTCGAGGGCAGGTAGACAATTTCAGCTGTGCTGTTGATATATGCTCCTCCAACCCAGGTGGCTGTAATCATGGAAGATGAAAAGGTAAGAATTTAGAGACATATTCTCAACTAGCCCTACAGAACACTCTGAGAGCTTGTAAACATTTTTCTCATACAAATATTTAATCACACCCCTATATTCTTTGCAAAGTTTTCTGCCATACAGAGTGCTGATTATAGGTAATAGTATTAGAATCTCACTCTAAATAATTTTCCAGCTTCAAGAATGGATATCTGTGTGTGCATAGAAAAGCTCAGTATTTAAACATTTAGAGGCAATTCAAATATGGTCATTTTTAGTTACATTTTTTCTCAGAGGAAGATTTTTGCTATAGGAAATAGAATTGCCCTCTTTCAAGAGCATCATTTACAGGGTCTAAGAAAATAGACATAAGGGAAAATTAATGCAAACAGGCAATGCAGTCAGACTAACAAACCTACAATAATGATTTAAGTGTTTTAGCCAGGCAAATGCCACTGGGGGAATGTCTTTACAAAAAAACAGGCCAGAGAAGCAAATTTCAGATTATGTCAGGCAGCATGAAGAGGAAAGAGAAGTTGAGGGAAACTTTCTCTTTAAGAGAGAGAGACCAATGCTTACCAAGAGTGACAATTTATTTCACACAGAATTGGACTTTTCTGTGAGTAAAATTCTTCTGTTATGTTGGATAACAGAAACTGGTTCTGTTAAGACCACAGTCCTCCTTAATGAAAAGTGTTGTCTTCTTTTGTCACTCTTAAACTCTTAACTCTTAACCAAACTCTTAAATGAATCTCTTTAATTTAAGAGAATCTACATAAACATTATGTTCTGCTCAGTGTGAAGAGGTTTGTAAGAATCCATCCCAAAATGATTCATGAAACCATACTCCTTTAAAGTCACACTTAAGCAAAATCTACCCTGACATTAAAGGAGTTCACTTCCTTTGAAAGATCTATGCAATACATGTGTTTTAAGAATAATTTTAAAAGTCTTTTAAGAAAACTTACCTGTTGCAGTAAACAATCCAATGAAAACATTTATATTCCTGCCTCCAACCATGGCCATCTCCATTGGGTTCCTGTTCTGTTGATCCTTTCTGCTTTTCCAAGAAGCCCAAATTCCAGTAGCTAAAGTTAATGTAAAAAATACACTCAGAGATACTAAGCCTGGTATATTTAGAGCCATTTTCTTTTGCTTAATTTAGGTTATAGAGAAGAATAATGGCGTGATGATAATGTTCTTTGATCGAGTACAGAAAAATATCAGTGGAAACAGTGATGCCTTGTAAAAAAACTGCTGAGTATTTGCTGGACTTTGCAACAAAAGAAGCAGTGTAAAACAAAGTGATAAACCCAGAAGTCTGGAGAACTGGATGTAGAGTCTTGGTCTTTGGAAAAACACTGAGAATTCTGCAGTCTTCCCCCTTCTCCAGTTGATATCCAATCTTATTTTTGTGAGGAGCAAAGATTAAGAGCATAGGAATTAGTGTTGATATGCATAACGGAACACTGATGTGAGGGGTACTACCAGATTGGCTTAAAGTAGGGGAAATGTTATATTTTGTCTGATGTGAAATGGTATGAAGATAATCCGTATTTCTCTGGGTTCTAAGCACAAGGCTAAACCAGAAGATAGGGCTAAGAATTTGTCTGTTTAAAGTTGACTAGACTAAACTCTCAGCAGTGATCAAAATAAACCTAGGAAACAGTAAAATTTTACCATTTACCAATAAAAGTAGCTACAGAATGATACTCAAAGCAATCATTGGAAAGTGGTAGGAAAGTGAGGTGGTGTTGGACTCTTCAATAAAGCTATAGGAATGATACATACTTTTAAACTTTGTGAAGCTCTCTGTAAACAGAAATAATTCTGGGGAAAAACTCATATATGCATTACAGAATTAAGCTGGTTACATTTATTGTACATTTATTGTAGAGTTTCCACACTGATATCTTTTTAGTTGCTCTGTCAATCTTCACCAACTGTCCAGGTATAGCTCTTGATAACCAATTCTATGTAAAATCTGCCCATTTTAGGGTACATGTATGGCTTTCCTGGATACCTTTGTTCATCCATGGAGTGGGTAACTCCTTTCCACAGGGAAATCAAAAATTTTTTTGTAATGTCTTCTTCTCAGATACACTCTGAGTGAAAAACCAAATCTTTAGGAAGGTTTTCTGCAGTGCACCAGCTCCTGCAGACAGGAGCAGCTGTGCATGGGAGTGACAGTGGCACAGGTTAAGCACATCCCGTCGGCAGGACGTGGTAGGAACACACAGGCACGTAGGTGATGGCTGTGAGAAGAGAAGGGAGAAGTGCAGGAACTCCATGTTGGCTGTGGCACCTCTGTACAAGGGGAAATAAAGGTTTCAGTAAGATATGTAGTGATTTGATGGGAAGACTCTATAATAAGTGTTTAAAATTAAGTGAAAATTAAAAGAGATGAAAAAGCCTGACAGCTAGATGATTACTTAGCCTGCCTTAGGAGAAATATTCCTTTATATTTAATATCAAATGCTCTTTTCACTGAGTAATGACTTTTAAATTTGACCCAATTATTTTAAGTACGAAAAGGGACAGTGTGCATTTTAAAGGCACATTTTTCTGGGTGGTAATTAGAAACACTCCCTTCCACCTTAAATAAACCTGCTACAAGGTCCTAGAAACTGCAGCTCCATTACCAGTGGCAGTGGAGCCATTGGCTTCTCTGGTTTGCCTTCCTTGTTCAGAACGGGTGTTCCACAAATTTTAAAACAGCATACACAGTATATACTAAGGTTTTTTTCTATCAAGAAATGTTTTGCAACATGTTTTGTAGGCAGGACCAAGAAAAGTTTGAAGGTACATGTGGCTGAGGGTGAATGCAGCCAGGTATGAGCCTGCTCTGCAATCAGATGCCCCTGGGAGGACACATCTGACCTTGTACCCTTCATATAAGGGTCAACTCAATTCAACATGCCCAAAGTGAGATTTGAATTTGTTCTTTGACATCTGCAAAAAATGTCTGGACTGACCCTGCTTTTTTTCATCTCTTGGGAAATAAACCCAAAAATTATCACGCATAAAATTCTCCAGAAAAACTTCATTTAAAGACCCAGAGGTGTGGAGAGCAGATGTTGTAGGACACAGTGTAAGTGAAAACATTGCATGATGGAATAAAGGAGACTTAGAGAAAGAGGATGTGTAAGTTAGTTCATCTGAATCTGGAGTGTTTTTGCTAATACACAGTGCAAGGAGGAAGGACTGTATTAATATAAGCTTATACCAAGAAGACAAGTTCTTCACTGAATCCATTATTCTGCTCTTTTGCCATTAAATTACTCTCAGCTAATGCATCTATTTTAAGGAAAAAAAATCTCACCAGTGAAGAGATTTTTGAGGTGGGCTTCACTCCCTGCTCATGATGGGGGGCTGCAGCTTTGGGTGCCAGCTGCTGTGCTCACTTCAAGCTCCCAGAGTAACCCATGGGGAGGAATCTTAGGGGTGATTGACTGATCTGTTTCTAGTCTTGTGAGGCAGGACAGAGTGAGGGAAGGTCTCAGACTGATGAACTCAGGGTTGCTTCTAAGAGCACTGTCACTGTACCCAGTAGATGTTTCAGAGCTTGGTTTGAATGCTCACACAGAGCTGGCTGGCATCACCTGCAATGCTATAAAGCCTCTGAGATGTCCACTTGGCCAAGCAGAGGTTACGGTCCCTGTTGGAGACACCTTGCCCTCCTGGAATAGCAGCTAAGGTATTCTGGCATATCTCCAACAGTTCTGAACTTAGGGGGTACAAATTCTTTCCAGTACCTGAAGGGAATACAAGAAAGCTGAGGAACGACTTTTTACAAGAGTATGTAGTGACAGGACAAGGAGCAATGACTTTAAACTGAAAGAAAGTAGGATTAGATTAGATATCACAAAGAAATTCTTTATTGTGAGGGTGGTGAGGCACAGGCAAGGGCTGCCCAGAGGAGTTGTGGATGCCTCATATCCCTGGAAATGCTCAAGTCTGTGTTGGACAGGGCTCTGAGCAATCCAATCTAGTGGAAGGTGTCCCTGCCCATGCCAGGGTGTCAGAATGAGGTGATTGTAAGGTCCCTTCTAACTCAAACTATTCTGTGACTCTATGATACTCAGCTGACCTCTCAACTCTTACATCTTACTAGTTGACCTTGATGGAACAGACTCTGATACGGGTTGTTGATAAGAACAGGGGAAGTGAAGAGTGCTGTGTACCAGTGAAGTTTTCTATGTATTGTAGAAATTATCTGCACTGTAGTGAGCACTTACAGCTTTGTAAGCGTAAGGACTGTAGTGAGCTACTCAGCTTTGAAACTGACCGGACAGGAAGAAATAAAGATGGACAAAGCAGTAGCTCCTGTGCCTAAGACCACACCTTTGCTCTGCCTTTCTGGTTAAATGTGCTACATTACTGCTGATGGGCTTTAAATGGCTCCCTGTGGTCCATGGGCTTAGGACAAAAGGGGGTCTTCTAGGTAAGAGAGATCCTACAGGGAAGGGCATTTCTGAAGGGTGGCTGTCACTCCTCTGGAAAGGGAAAGCCCAAAGAGTTTGTAGGTGATGAAAGCTCTCTGTAGGAGATGAAATAAAGCACTCTGAGAGTCTGGAAAGGTTTGGGGTTTTTTAATTCCCTTTGGGACTTTTCTGTTTGCACAGAAGAGTTCACCTGGGAGCAGAGGCACAGGACTCTACTAGGACTTTGGTTTACTTTGCTCTGCAAGCCAAAAAAATTGAGAACATTGAGTTGCTGGGTCCTGAGGCATCTAAGCCATTTGCACCAAAATGAACTGACAGTTCCTCTTGAAATGAGAGGGTATGAATTAATCTGTGGTGTCCAGCCCAGGTATTTGGATTGTGTCCCTAATCCTGAAAGCTGAAACATGGAACTGTTGGTTCCCAAACGTTTGCATTTTTCAGATGATGTCCTTGGTCTAAAGTTTTATTCCTATCCCAGGTTAGTCCTAATTGCAAGTGGCTGATCTTCTGCATGGGTTTCAAATGCAGGACATAGAAGAATAACCCAACACAATTAAGTCCTTCAATCTGAGCACGTGAAGTGTGATTGCACAGTGAATTAATATCAAAATTACACAAATATTTTTGTCTTTATTTCTGGGTAGTTTTTAAATATTAATTATTTAAAGTTGATAAATGCAGAAAAGATAAGTAGATAGATAGATAGCTAGATAGAAAGGAAGATAGATAGATAGATAGATAGATAGATAGATAGATAGATAGATAGATAGATAGATAGATGAATATAGAGAAAAGTTAGATATAGAAGAATGAGTTCCTTAGTTTTACTAAACTCTTCATGTATACAGTACAAAAACCATTTCAAGGACAAAATTGCTCTTTTCCTTTGCTAGGAGATTTCCTTGAAAGAATTCTTCCTATTTTGGAAAAAAAAAACCAAAACAATAACTTAAAATCTGTAGTAATCCTAATTCTGAAGAACGATTTCTTTCCTTCAGTCAAGCCAACTCTCTGTTCAAATCAAAGTTTTTATTATATTTAATATTATGCCAACATTTTCTTTTGTAGCCTTGCCCATCAGAAGAGCTTGTTTCACAGGTCTCCCTGCCCCTGTTGCAATGTGCTGGCTGGCTCCTGGAGAAGGCTCTGGTGACATTTCTGAGAGGACAGGTTTGGACTCATGTAAAAGGTGATTCGGCAGATCCAAAAATGCATGAGCTGAAATAATTTCATCTAATTTTAGTCATCTTCATGTATTTTCACTAAATGAATTTTTAGCCTCCGTGTGTTTGCAAGAGACAGCTGTTTGCTTTGGTCATCCACACCTTTGTGTTGTTAGCTCCAGATGAGACTCTTGGATCTCTGGACATCTGTGAGTGGGTTCTTCAAACAGCACCCAATGTTCCTGTCTATGGTGGACAACTGAACCTTGCTCAGAAAGGCAAATGCCTCCCACTTGCCTCTTGCAGTGTGGGCTGGGGGAAGGTTGCCTATCCCCATGGCCTGTGTATCTTGATGCCTACCCTAGAAGAGACTTCTTCATGGTGATTCAAGTTAGACAAATTAACTCTGCTTTCTCTGTTATTCCATTTATTTTCCTCCTAGAAGTAGTTTGAACTCACAAGTCCTTCAGACCACACAAATCAAGCCAGAAAATAAGTTCAGAATACCATATTTAATATTTACATATATCAGTGAGGCCGGTGGTCACACAGTTGGCAGGACAGAGGGTGTTCCCAGGAGCACAGAGACATCCCCAGGGCAGGACAGCCTGGAACAAGCAGACGTGCACTTACTTTTCTGTGCTGGAGGTGTGCCAGTGGGTCTCTCTTCCTCGTCTGGTGCTAGTACAGCCAAAGTTGACTTTATCCCACAGGTGAGAGTCAGGGAGTCAAAACTAAGGGACCAGGAAGGGCAGGTATTTAGGGACAGTGAAGAGTTCACAGAGCCCCTGTGCTGATAAAGGAGTCTCTCACCACCTGACTACCTGTGAATATCTTAATTTACTCCTGCCTCTAACTCTTTTCCTAGTTTGCTGTCTGCTGTCTGTGGTTGCACTGTCCATGCTTCACTGCTGGCAATGAATATGAGCTTTTCAAGCCACCTGGCAGGTTTGGATGCACCTAGTGATAGATTGCAAACTTCAAAAAGTCTTATGCTTTCTTCTTTACAGAAATTGCATTTAAGTTTTATAGATTAATTTTCCTGCTTCTAGGGATGAAACTATGCTCCAAGATGCATAAGCTACTCATCTAGGCAACTGAGATTTTCTTCTCTGTTTTATATAAAGGAGAATGTGAATCATTTTGCGTGCTGCATTAGAGGACAGCACAAGCAGCCACACATGTCTGCAGTAAGTGTGTTTAAAGAGCTTGCTCTCATGCTAGAGTGCAGAAATATGAACAACTTTGAGAAAAAATAAATCAGGAAAAATAGGCTCCAAGTGCTTTAAATATATCCAGGTTTTTATATTTGCCTACATGCATTCAGGGTGGGTAGAGATTATTTCACAGTTTGGCTGGCAGGAAAGACAGTTCATGTCCAAGAATTAACCTCTGAGGAAGTCACTAAGATGATGAGTTTTCTGAAATTTCCCTGTCATGGACATTAGCTCAAGATCAAGAGCTTGCTCTTGGGTGATGATGGGGAATTATGCAGTTCCTGGTTGGTTTTATTCTTGCTAAAAAAATAAAGCCGATGTAATTTGCCGCCTTCAGATTATGTCTTCTATTTATTACAAAGCGGCACATAATTACTACTTATATCTTTGTTTATCTTAGGCGAGTTAATTCCTTGATCCCTGTGCTCTATTCTGGAACAGCCCTACAGACCTGCATGGAAGTTAGTGAAATTCTTAGGCAGTTTCATGAAGGCAAAATTGGTGGTGAGGTTCTTCACCCTTTTGTTAAACCAGACATTTCTAAACTCTTGCTGCAAACCCTGCTGTCTGTATTGGCCCAAATGCTCCTCTAAGGCTGCTACAACTCTCAGATGCTCCTGAAGAATTGATTTAGAAGTGCACTGCGCTTTGGAAAAGGGATCTGGCTCCAGGGTGGCAGAAAGAGGCTGAAAACCATGTTCTTTAGTTGCCTCTACAGTGTCTCAAACACTGCTCAATATATTCTCTGCTCATCCTCATTCAAATCTGTGAGTGTCCCATTCAAAAATTAGTAGGAACAGACAGGTGAGCTCATGGTGGGATTTGGGGATGATGGGACGCTATTTACATCAGCCAGAGAACGCCTGCTTCATGCAGCTGATACATTAACAACAGCTCCATTTCCCATGTACATGAGAGGGCAAGTGGTGACCTTTTATCTGAGAACTGTTGTGCTTTATTCACAAGTACAGCAGTAAGAGCCAGAAAGATTAATGGTTTTGCCAGTACCTGATGTTTAGCAGGTATGTTTAGAGAGATGAAATTGTGGAGTCTCAGGCTGAAACAATCTAGCCCTTTTCCACCCTGACTTCTTTATAAAAAAATATTTTGCCCTGTGATGCACATGAATATTTTTTGTTGTTGTTGTCCACCCATAAATAAAACAGTACAGTGCACTATCCTTATTGTATGTGAATTGGCAGTTTGGGGCTTGTCATGGCATTATTCCTTGTAGGTCATTCACATTCCAGAAATATTTGTCTGAAAGACAATGAATGAAAGATTATTAATTAATATTGCAGGGGATATCTGACTTACTGTAATTACCTTGTACAATGAAAATTAACAAGGAAAAGGAAGCAATAGTGATAAATTAAATTTGGAAGAGTTTTCTTCCATTCTGTAAAATAACAATAATACTGCATTTAACCAATTTAAAACATCTCTAATTTTTATATCTCACATGTGCTGGGAAGGGTCATTACACTTTATCAAAAAGGCCTCTTAAATAGGAACAGAACCATGCAATGAGTATGTCAGTATGTCATATTGGTCTGCTGTTTAGAAAAATCTGAGGACCAGGTTATCCCTGATTATAATGCGATAGACAGAGAGTGTGCAAATGCATCTGTACTGCCCAGAGGAGCTCGTCCAGGGACTGTGCAGATCTCTCAGCTTGTGTACCATTACCAGAGCATGAAGAACAAAACTGGAAAGAACATAAAGCACTGTTTTACTGCATACCAACCTTTCTTCTCCTCATACATGTGCCACATATGAAGCCAGTGAGTCCATTGATGACTTGAATGAAACAAAGAATAGCTTCAATCACACCAATGGCCAGGAGAATAGAGAAAAGGATGATATTCCAAAGGATGATATTTTCAGGTTGTTTGCAAATACTCCATGTTGTCTGGTTAAACAAATAATTGTCTCTGTGATAGAGGAAAATAATTGGCAAGTATTAGAAAGTAAAAACTTGATAATGTTGTCTGTGTTTTCTGGCATTTTATTTTCTGAATTTACTTGCACAAAGTGAGTCTTTGATTGTGCTATAATTGGTCAAAGCTGGTGATTCTCCCCAGAATTCCCTTAGCAGAGATGCAATTGATATTATGGAAGAGAGCCACAGCTATATTTTGTTGCATGCACAAGAATCTCCTCTTTGTTGTATGGCAAAATTATGCCAGTAACTAAAGAGAAAGGTCTGTAATGGTTTTAAAATATGTCTCCACATTCTCCGTTCCTGCTGTGGTATCTCAGCCCAGTCCATTCATTATCTCTAGCTCTGGTTTGAAGATATGGCTGTCAAGGTTGACTTTAAAGATTCAGAGAAGATTTTTGCTTTCTTTTTCAGAAGTAGGTAGAGCTGGCTGAATTCTTGATAATTCAACAGATTAATGTGGCACAGTAAGCAAACATTTCCTTTTGACTCTAGTGGGAGTCACAGCTGGCGGGCATTCTGAAAGCACAGTGCAAATTGCACAAGAGGCTAGTGGCAAGCACAGCAGATGAAATTCAGGCAATTTGCCCAAGGAGGATTCCTTGGTCAAAGAGATGACCAGCTGGAACATGTTACTCAGAGAAGTGTGAATTTAGGTGTACATGGGGTGAACCATCAGCTCATTTTGGAAAGAATCTGAGTTCACTTTACAATATTAGGGGAGGGATCAGGAAAAGCAAAACTGGAGGAGCCTGCAAGCCATACTCACTCTAGAGTGTCATTCCTGAAAGGGTAGAGGTATTCTCCATCACCTGTGTCACACAGAGGGCCCCGAATCAGCCCCAGCGAAGAGATGACCACACAATATACTCCTCCTGCAAATCCCAGCACAGACAGGATCACTGACAGCAGCATCTGAAAGGGAAAAGACCTTCAACGTTGTCTGCACAGAGGCTTGAGTAGCATGGAGAGCTCACAATGAATGAGAAAGAATTCTCTTTCTTGTCTCTTACTTTGCACTGAAACTACTACTGCTACTAAATTTGTGGAAATAAAAAATAGTTGACTTTTTCTGACTGTTGTAGCTGTCCTAGACATTAAAAAACTTATTCAGAGTTTTATGCTTAAGCTATCAATTATGAAAAATCTGGTGAGTTTTATTTCAAAAGCCAGTATGAGGCCAGTCCTGGATTGATCTGTTCTGTATCATATGCTTTGTCATTTCCAGCTCTTCACCCTTCTTAGCCCTTGCACCAACAGAAAAAAGCGAGCAACTACTGAACCAGGTAAGAGAGCAACAGAAGATATATTAATTGTTTTTGCTAATTGATGGAATGTAAAAAAGCCTTTCTTATTGCTGCTTTCCTTCATTTTGCAACACCATGACACGTGATTACCACTTCTTATGTTGAGAAACCTAATTGTGCTGCATGTGGCAACAACCCAGCAGTGACTTCAAATTGTATGTAATGCACTCATATTTTACATCAGCCACTCCCACAGAAATGTTGCCTTTACTCCATTCTGGGGTAGTTTTCTAGTAATGAATGGGATGTATCCAGTTGCTATTTGCCTATAGAAACAAAAATCCCAGGAGGGTGCCACTGGTGGTGCATCTAAGACAGGCTCCCCAATATCTTGCTAAGAATCACTGCTTGTGGCTGTTCACAACTCTGCCAAGTGAGGGAAGAAACCCTGGAGCAGACTGATAGAGCCAGGGGAAGACCTGGAGCAGGGAGAAGGCAGCAGGCCTGCCTTAAAATCAGGGCAGTGGCATGACCAAGGAAGGATATACAAAATACTCTCATCCATGACTCAGGTTTAAAGCCAAATATCTCAAATCTCATAATTCCCTGTTGCCAGCAAATACCAGGTGAAATCCACCAGCCCACAAGGCAGGTAGAAACCTTCTCCTAGTCCCAGTTGTTCCACAGACCACTGCACTGCAGTCAAACGGAAATATACACCATCCATGTTGGAGTTCTCTGACAAAGCCTTGAAAAGGCTATTCGCTGTCTGAACACGTTCAAGCTGGTGAAAGCAGTTTTCAGCTTGTCAGATGACTGCTTTCTGTAGAATCTTGCAGGATGCTGGTGCTTGAATTGGCTAATTTTGTGTGTTGTTTTGCCTCTAAAGCAATCCTTGAGTTAAAAGTTGCTGATTTCTCATGGGATTTACTTAATCATAACTGATTAACAACTCAGTCTTTTCTTGCAAAGCTGGATGCTCTTTATCTGCATGTTGGCTGAACTGCCTCTTAGCAGAGCTCCATTGTCAGCAAAATGTAGGTAATTTAGTCTATTGTCCTGGACCAAAAGAGTGTCTGGGCCGGGCTGTAGCTGATGCACTGTCTCTCACAGTAAGATCACCAGCCATGCCTTGTGGTGAAGGTGAGTGACTGATACTGTCTTTAAAACGCCTAACTATTCTGAATAATTTTTCCCCACTTGTTTTCTCATTTACTTTAACTGTGCATTCTGCTTCTTGGTTGAAGGATCTTAATTATGTTAACAATTCGTTTTAGTACAGCATAGTAGAACAGGGCATCCCAAAGATAATTATGAAGAAAAAAATCAAATGATCTTTTGGTATTACTGTGTTATATGACAGCAGTTAGTAATAGTAGTACTTGTCAGTGCTATCTGTAATGACTATGCTCTGTCACATGATTGTCTCATTTGGAATCTGTTGACTGCACAACTAGCCTCATGTCAACTATTTCACTTACTGTGTACAAGATCATCTAGACAGAGATTTTACTTGTCACTGAAAGAGGAGCCTGAAGCTGCTGCAGCTGTTGGATTGGCTCTCCTCAGCATTTTCTAGACATGCAGGGGCATTTCCCCATTTTATCTACTGATCTGGAGACTTTTCTGGAGGCTTGCCTCATAATCTGAAAAGAAAATCCAAGAATTTTATTAACCATTTCATCGTCTCAAACTTTCAACATTTTTCCTAGTTGTACTTCTCATTGAAATATTTAGTTTCCCCGTTTGTGTCCTTAATTGGAACAGGAGGCCTAAGCTGGGATGTTGAGTGTGTTGAAATTTGTTTCCCATGATGTTGACCTGTTGTATTCCTGAGAAGGTTTTGCTGATAATTTTTGCTGATTTTCCCTGCTTTATCCTTCACACAATTGAATTGTCCCTGGTGAGCTGATGAAGACTCTTAGAATTCATTCCTTGAATGTTTGCATCAGCTGTTTGGTGAAGTTATCAAGTTTCTCCTGTACCAGCTTGTGTTGCTCTTCATTACCCTGATTCTCGTTCCATACACATTTCTTTCTTCTCCGTTTCTTTGACTGGAAGTGCTTTTCTAAACTTTTTTTTTTTTTTTTAATGGAATTGTTATTCTGTCTGGTTATCTGGATATTTTCGCTTAGGTTTCTTTGTCTGGAAAGCTGCTATGACTATTCTTGTTCTACTAGTAACTCTTAAGGAAGACTTAGAAATACTGGAGTATATGTTTGCTGATGCAATGAGAGAAGCTGTATTTTGGGTGGGTCTTTTTCCTCACCACGTCAGTGCAGTGGATGATTTCAGATGTGTACGTGTTAAGCTGCAAGACACCAAAGCTTTCTAAATCTACTATTTTCCAAATTCATTACTTCATAGTGCAAGGACAAGAAGCCATTAATGTGTGTTTGTAAGTAATAATTTAAAGTTGATTAATGAAAAAAATTAATGTTACATGTAATCACTATGAACTGGAAAATTCACTAAAGTGAATAAAAAGTAGGAGAAACATAGTAATTTTTATTACTGTTGAAGATACTTTGGCACGGTGTAAAGGCATTGATGAAGTCTGAAACTATTAAACCATGAATTGTGCAAAATAAAATAGAACAGAGTCCCTGCCCTGAGGAAAACGTTATGTTTTGAGTGAACAATAATTCTGATCAGTAATAATGTTTTAACTTTTTTTTTTAATTTTATTTTTACTATGATGAGCAATTCTGCAATTCTGAGTATTCAGTGTAAGTTATCATTTTATACCTAAGATCTCCAAAGCAGAAAGGTGCCCAAAATAGCCTTTGGATTACAGAGGCTCCTGTGTAGTTCCATGATGGCTATTTCTCTGCCAGTAGGTGGAAGTAGTTGGGGACCCCTTAACAGATTCATCCAGAACTACTTTCCAAGGAACTCAGGCACTTTGAGAGGTTGATGATATTGTGAATGTCTGAACCAATCTCAGGAGTCCTCTGCTCTCCAGGGCCTCACACCATACCCTGCCTTGCATATACAGCCCTTTATAGTAAGGACATCTGAGCACCCCTGCCATGGATGTCTGTGCATTTTCTTCCACTCTCCACAAAGCAAATTTTGCATGAGGTTTCTTCCCTTGAAGAAGCAGACCATCAGCCTTCAGATCTCCCTGCAACACTCAGCTGTTTTTGAATGTTTGGAAACTACTCTTCCCCAGGAGCTGTGCAGGGTAAACTCGTTTTCAGCGTCTTTCACAGCCACTCACTCTTTGCTCATGTCCCCATCTCATCCCTACATTGAGCCACAGTCTGTTTAAAACATAGGGTGTAGAGCTTCACCCTTTCCACTTCACAGAGGTGTACGACTTCAGAGGGGTGTGTGTTGAAAAAGACAGCGTTTTCATAGATAGACTGTCCTCGCTGAGCCTATTTTCCAGTTTGGTTTGGGTAGCTTCATCACTTGGCCATCAGCCCCTTTGTGATATGGTTTAGTGGGCATCGTGGATTCATTCAAAGGTTGGACTTGGTGAACTTGGAGTTTTTTTCTAACCTTAATGATTCTGTGATTCTTTTGATTCTACAAAATATCACAGTGCATAATCAAATTATTTTCTTAACATCTATTTTTTTCCTCCAGACCAGCAAATAAAGAAGCGAAGGAACAGTTTGTGGGTAACCAGTGATTGGAAGGTGCAGACAGGGTATCTGCCATTGATGTACTGATGCTAGGAATGGCTCAGACAGTGAAAGAGGAGGGGGAGAATGCAGGATCACGGTGGGACTGTGGATGTGGGCTGCTGGATGACACTGTGCTACCACCTGTGTTGTTGGGCTGGGGAGTGAACCCAGCTAGCCTGCGGTAGTTTGACTCTTGGCTCTGTAATATTTAGGGCTGGGATGAAGGATGGAGAAGAGACACCTGAGATGTTGTGTGAACTCAGCCCAGTTCAGCTGAATTTCCCCTCATGACTTACCAGATTCAGTGAGTGTAGGAGCCACTACAGTGGCTGGTTTTCATCATTGCTTTCTACATCACTCAAAATTAAGCAAAGCAGCTGGCTCAGGCACTGTTTGCAGTGTGCCTGTGCCTAGGATCTCATCCCAGCTCGGCAACTGGCTTGCTTGGCCATTGTTAGCATCCTGTCTGTGCATGTGACATTTGGTAAAATCAATGTAATGGCATGTGCCTTGGGATGTGCTTGCTGACATCCTAATAAGGAATGCTATGTTGGTATTATGAATAATGAATCAATTTAAGTAAAATGTTTTAAAGAGGCAAAGGTTTTCTCACGGATCAGACTAAATAATAATTGAAGAGTACAGAAGAGACATGCTTTATTGCATGGACATGCATTTATCTCTCATTGCAGGCTGCTTCTGGGAAGGATGCATACTCAAAAAAATTTCTAAGTCAGTTTATTCTTGATAATAATGATGGCCTCAGAGAAGTCTGTGCCCAGAGCTTGAGGATGAATGGAGATACCTTTATAACATGTTGCTTTAAAATATTAATTATCAAGGGAAAAAATCTCTCTGAGATTTTATCTCTTTCTTTGGAAGTCAGGGCCTAAATTGGATTTTCACATTTCACATGCTTAACGTTTGGGCATGTGTGAGCTACTTACTGGTCAGAACTGCAGGAAGCAATGCTGGCTCTTCAGTGCCAGATGCAGCAGCTCACACTTGCAAATAGGGGTCCTGTAAACCCTACAGAGAAAAGCAGGGATGAACCTGTATAAAAGCAGATTGCCATGGAAGGGTGTAGAGGAAGCAGGACTCCATGGAAGCAGGAGGAACAGGCAGCTGTCTTAGTATTTAGGATTGCCTTGAGCAGGGGAAGCTGGAGCAATGTTTTACTTTATGTGATGTAGTCCCCTTTGCCCTCAGCATTGTGCCTAAGGGCTGCAGCACCAGCCCTGGCTGATTTCTCTCCTATCAGCAGCTGCAACATGATAACTGAGCTCTCAGCCCCAGCCCAGGGACGCTGTAGATCAAGCTTCTCTTCTACGTTTCCCTGACATGTCTGCTGACAATGGTGTGATGGTTTTTCACTGCACATTTCCACTTGCTGAGCAGCCATTTAAAGAGCTATTGCACAAACTCTGTAGTGACATTTCAACACATAAATATCCACTTACCCCACATCTGTTAGCACAACATCCTGCTCCGCCCACTTCCAGCATCATGAATGCCGGCAAAATAACCTGAAAGGAAAGCACAGGATGAATTGGTGTGCAGCACTTCTGCTGGGGTGGCTTTTAAATTCTAAGAGCTTGGGCATCATATTCCTCAAATATAAGTCACCTTCTGACTCCTGTCTGGGAGTTACACCTGCTCGGATGTTGGTGCTGCTGAAGAGTTACTCAGATATAAGTGTGGGATTACACCTGTCTAGCAAATTGATGGTACATTAATTCTGATTGCTGAAGCTATACTGCTTTTTTCAGGGTATAAAAAGGTTGAGCATAGTATTGTTGGGGTTTTTTGTTTGGAAACAATGTGTCAGTTTTGAGAAAATTTGACTTCTGCCCAGAAAAGATACATAGCTGGACTAAGAATTATGTCAGTTTAAGCCTCTTGAGCATTCAGCTCTGGATTATAATTAGGAAATTAACCTTGAGTTTCCTGAAACAGATCTGGCTTTGTTTTGTTTGGTGTTTTGGTTTTTTTTTTTTTAATTTTGTGCTAAACTTCTGGAAAACCTACGAGATGGGCTTCAGCCAATAGGGAACTTCCAGTTCACAACAGCTTTCTCCATGGTAATTATCAGGTAGAGCTGGACCAATACAATGCAGACAGTTACCATCTATGACTCGGGATATAATGTTGCCTTACAGACACTCTGGTGCTAGGAAAAGTTGCCTTTAGTTTGGAATGCAAAGGGAAAGAAAGCTTTTGTGGGTCTGGCTCTGCAGCCAGTACACTCCCAGTTGCCTTGTCTCTACACACCAGTGCCAGTTAAAGCATATCAAAGAGCAGCACAAGTAACAGAGTATTTAAGAAAGTATGAAATGGTTACCATAAACCAAAACCAATCAATAATGAACCCAAATCCATCAATCAATCAATCAATCAATCAAACATAAAACAAAAAACTGTAAAAATGGCCTGACTAGATGCTGGCAAGACTTTTTCTCAAGTAGCTCAGGAAGAACAGAATGTCCATGATGAACAAAGCCCATGGAATTTATGTGTGTAGTGTGAATATCTCTGTTGAACAGTGCAGGACAGTGTTATGAAACTTGCTTAGATTTGTAGGCTCCTAAATATTTTTCCAAGGATTTATTCCCTGTTGCCTTTTATGCACACCCTAGAGGCAACCTACAGCACCTACAGTGGTGGCTGGACCACATCTGGAAGCCTGCAGAAGTAGAGTATTGAGGTTAAAGTGGTGCTCCTCTTCCTGCAAAGAAGTCCGCTCTTAAATAATCACAAATGGTCCCCAGGGCAGCCTCAGCCCCAGTGTTCTACTGTCTGGCACTCAGAATTAGAGTTAATTCCTCCACTCATCAAACCAACACTCCTTTTCCTCAAAGGATGTAATTTTTCTTTTGAGGCTTCCCATCTAAGCAGCAAACACTTTTGTGTCATCTATTAGCCTGGCTCAGGATGAAGGGCTGCTTGGCAGCCTTCTTTTTAAGCAATGTCTGATTATAAATACCTGCCTTTTGACACGGGAATGAGAATTTGCTGGGTTTGGCTGTTGTCAGTAAAACAAGAGCTGGGTGTGAGCCATGGCTCGGTCAAGCATTTCCTTGTGTTGCACACAGGCTTTCCATTAGGAAAGACATTACTATGACACATAGAGCCAGTCTTACTCTCTTTACATCCTAAATATTTGAAATAAGGAAATTGAGAGGTTATCGTGTTATATAATTTCCATTAGAGATTCAGCAGAGGAGGAGGAAAGGGTGGAGCTGGCTACTCAGTCAAAGAGTGCACTGATGATCTATATATCAGTCCACAGATGAAGTTCCCAGATGGAGGGAGGTTTACTGGCTCACAGAGCTAAGCCAGGCTGTTCTGAAGTTTCTCCCACAGTTCTGACTCAGGAGGCTGGGCCCTAGTTGTGGGGAGATTCTCCAAGATCAGGCAACTGTTGGCATGACTTGCCTCAGTTTCCTTTTGGAGAAAGCCAGGTGCATGGGGGAATATATTGCACCTTCATCTTTTCTCACTGTAGGGTCAGGATATGGACCAGACTCCAGTCATAGGACATCCTGTCCCTTGTTTTAACTCCTTAGGACACCAAGAAGCCAATCTTCATTTTCCCATGCTTCCAGCACCCGGAAGATGGAGCTGATGATAATGCCTTCTTTCCCCTTACCTGTGGGCATTTCTCATGCTGTTTTCTGGAAAATGTATACATACAACAGCATGGTTTGTGGATCAATAATTACTCTTAATGCCGTGTTCTGAAGGTCAATGCAAATTTTTGCTCTCTTCTGACTAGCTGTTCTCATTTTTGATGTATGTGGTGCTGGCCACAGGCAAGTCTTTGTGGAAGCCTTGAAAGAAGGCGTGTTTTCAATGAGCTGATGACGCTCTCATGTCTAACCTCTGCCTTTCCTTTCATTGAACGCCAATGACTCCTGGGCTTGAAGTGATACAAATTTTCCACAAGGCCTCTTGTGTAGTCCACTTCTTCCTTCTACAAACTCATGCTTATGTTCAAGCTCAGCATGAGTAATAGACCCAGGTGGTAGCCACAAGAAGAAGCAGACAAGCTGCTGGTGGAGAACAGTTTATTGCATGATCTTATACCGTGTTTCTGCTTTGTGAAATATGAGTATAAACTAGATCCACTGCAGGCTTTCCATAGACTTAAGCAGTAGCTGCATCATAGTCTGACTGTGAATGAGATTTACTTTTTCTAAGTTAATTATTCTTAAACATTCTTTTATTTTTTGGCTAGCTCTGTGCCAGTTTGCCATCTGGTCATGTGTAGGTTACTTGCTCAGCTTTTTAACTGCACTTGGGTAGATAATTGAAAGAGCACAAAGGGAGCAGGATTTCTGATGAACTGAAAAGATAAGTACTCCCCAACATGTTCCCTTCTAGCCATGGACAATCACATAAAAGCAATCTTTCCTGAGACCTGGAATGGAGAACTAGTTATAGAAGAGCACATTCAAACCTGATCCAGCACCAAAAGAAGGTGGGTGTAAGTGTGGGAATAAGAGGCATTCAGCTTATTAAGCCTTTTGCAACTTCACATTTGTAAAGTGTGCGCTGGGTCTCGAATTAACCTGCTGAAACATGTTTCAGTTTTTCCCTTAATGTTTTTGTGAATTGCATGTACATAAATTAGTTGGGAGGGATAATGTGGGGGTGCAGACAATAGTGAAAAATTACCCTGTCCAGCTGAACTTAGGACCTCAGCTTTGATTTCACTCTTGGGGATGAACACTCATGGAAGTCTTCTCCACAGTGAGCAGTCAGGCCTAGTGCTTCTTCCTAACTTGGAGTCACGATATTTATTTCAGGAATGTTTTGTATTTCTTTGACTCAGCACTTTTCTTGCCTTAAATGCATTTTCTCGGTTTCTCATTTAAGCTGTTCACATGTTTATGAAAAACACATTTTTACGACCTTTTTTCTAAGGGAGGTTTTCTTGGCCCCAAATTTAAAACAAAACTCACAAGAAATATTCATCTCTTACCAGTATCCCAGCTCCCAGGATGCCATGGAAAAACCAGACCAAATCAGTTATCTCGCTGAGCTGTAGTACTTGTCCATTGGGGAAGTACAGAAGAATGTTGGAGATAATGGCACACACTGCCAGTGGGAAGAGGGTGATCCCAATGCATTTTGAACATTTCCCCGTGCACATGGCAGCTCTCTGCTCTGGAAAGATACAGGGAGATTTGGGTTATTGCAGTGCAGGGAACACCAGATTTCAGCAGTTTTATTCTTTAATGAAAGAAGAATCAATTTTTGTAAAAAAAATGTTCCACATAAGACTTACACAGATAATCCTGTTCTACAGACCCTGTTCCCTTCAGAGAATTTATTTAAAATTGAATTATTCAAAACTGGGATGTTTAATTGAATTTATTTAAAATTGTAGGATTAAACCTGTGTTGGTAGGAAATTACCAGAGAGTTTAATTTCAGTTGTTAATGGACAATGGTCTGTCCATTAGGAATATCAGTAACAAAACCATGACTCCATGGATACCCCAGCTGGCAGTCAGGGCTAAGGCCTCAAGCGGAAGGCGAGGTGGATGCCCTGGGTTTTCTGGGACCACTGTCTTGGGAAGCTTATTTGAAATCTTTCGCACTGAAGGTCTAGAAGAGCAGGAAGTGGTGGCTGCAGTGTTTAATGGTGTTCAGCTGGGGGTGGTTCCCTGTGGGGACCTGGAGGTGCCAATCTGCTGGCTGGATTTGAAGACTGACACCCAGTTAAACCACTTAAAAGAGTTGAATATGCCTCTGTGGAAAAACACATTTAAAACCGAACAAAGCCCAGGAAAGGCTCCCTTGGCTTCCGGCCTTTAAATGAGTAATTTGCACGGCTGGCTGGCTGAGATTTTTGTCCCCAGAGGGGTGGTGAGGGGGCTGCTGAGCCCCATCCCAATGGGCAGCGGGGGCCCCTTCCTGGAAGGGCTGGGCTCCTTCCCGGCAGAGCTTGCTGGTCCTTTTTCCAGCGGCACCAGGCCATGCCGGCCAGAGGGTATTTCGGCCCCGGGAGCAGCCATGGGGCAGGGACCAGCACCAGGAGTGGCCCTGCAGTCAGTGCTGGGGGTGGCCCAGGAGTGGCCCCGTGGCTGCCACCATCTCGGACCAGGAGCGGCCACATGGCCGGGACTGTGGCCGAAATTGGCGCGACCGGGACAGCGGTGCATGGATGTGGCTATCTCGGCATGGCTCACAGCCGACTTTGTTTGTTTAGCCAGCCGTGCTGTGGACAGAAAGACAAAATCAGCAGTGGGAAGCACGGCTGGCAATCTCTCTGATGAAGAGCCTGGATGAGATCAACCTTTTGGCACTGCAGAAATCTATAAAAACTGCTTCAATTGATAAAGCTTGAGAACAAATGAACCTACAAACACAAATTCTCCTGAATTAGGAAAAGGGAAGGTGGAAGGACACATAGAGGAAACAACATGGGACACTGAGATCAGTGAAGGAGGAGTCAAATTCTAGATGGGAGAGGATTGAGGAGATGCCTTAGTCTAGGGCTGAAATTCTTTTGTGAGGCTATGGTAAAGATAGATTTTTGATATATCAGACTTCATTTTTTCTCTGTAATTCATGAAGTGCTTTGGGGGATGCAGCATTGACCCACAGCCCATGAGAAAAGGGCACTCATGCTGGAGCATGTGGATGCTGAAAAGCTGTAATCCATTGAGAAGCTTGAACAGGGACAGATGAGAAACTTTGCCCCAGGGATAGAAGAAAAAACCCCTCTGTTCCCAAAGATAAAAGAACTTTTGTTTTTATGCTAGAACAGAACAGCTCATCCTCAAAATAGTACCCATAAGGTGACACAGACCATGAAAGCAGCTGTGAGAAAGCTGCAGGACATGGGAGAGACTTTCATACTGCGAACATATTTTCCTTTCCCGGGCATCTAATTCACTGTGACATTGAAGCCACAAGAGAACTATTTCTTGTGGAGAAGTCTCCATGGCATGACAAGAGAGACTCCTTTCCCTAAGTGAACTGAACAACAGTTATTTTAGAGGTGGTAAACTGACTGAAAGTCCCAGGTTTTGTCTCTTTATGTTGTCAGAGGGAAAGAAAAGAGGGGGTGGGAGAAGTGTTATGAAGGTTTATTCTGATTTTCTTTCTTTTTATTCTTTATACCCTTCAAAGTTTTGAGCCTGATTTTCTCTCCTTCTAATCCTTGTATTGCAGCAGAAAATGAGTAAATAATTCTAGTGGGTGCGCTGGCATTTGTCCAGCACTAGCCCCACTACAGCTACCAAGGACAACACCATGTGAATATTCAACACTGCCTTGGCACTGGGACAAGCAGGGAAGCCTCCCCAGGGTGCCTACCAACTGTATTTCCTCTATTTCAGTCAAAAATACACCCTCAGCAAGAACTGCAGAAATATTTATTGTTGTTTACTGTGGCATGCTTATTCTGCACATAAGGGTAGATAAGACTGGATTACGGGCCTGTTTGGCACCCACTCTAAAATATTTCAAAAGATGCAATCTTGTCTAATTCTGTGTCTATTTGCTAAGTACAGGTCAAAATGCCATCCCATCTCATTTTCAGAGATCTGTCATAGCATACAGTAGCTTAGTAGTTCATAGCATTCAGGTTCCTTTTTTAAAATCAAAGAATCAACATAAATGAAGCACTGGTTTAGAGAGATCTCTACAGGTGTCCAGTCCAACCTCCTGCTGAAACCACCAATGCTAGGTCACTGTGTCAGCCACAACTTTGTGTAGCTGAGCTTAAAAAAGCCCCAAGGATGGAGCCACCACTGCCTCTCTGGTGACCTGTTGCAGGGTTGACCCATTCTCCTGATGAAAAAGCCTTTTCTCATATCGGGTCTGAATCCCCAAAGCTGTAAACAGGGCTGTTGCTCTTCATTATATCTTCTCACACAACTTCACCACCTCTGTCACCCCCTAGATTTTTGTAGGCTGTTATTAGACCCGTCTTCACCAAAGTACGACCTCAGCTCACACTGCTACAGCCACAGAGACAGAAAAGCCTGATTGGTAAAAAAGTGGATCCACAGATATGTCTCTATGCCAGTTCAGAAATTTCAGACTACTGGGTCAGAGGTTATTGAACTTGCATACTACCTTCAACTTTATGCCACAAACTGATCATAACTTCTTCATGATATTTTATCATAGCTTCATTTCAGCTCAAGGCTTTCAAATGAACAAAAATATAAAATGTGCATGAAAATACAACATATCAAGCTGTGGATTTCTGTCCTCAGAGAGAACTGTCTGTTTATGACAAAAAGGGCTTTGCTGTCCTGTAAGTTACCAAATGCAAGAGAAGGAAAAGGATGTGGACACACACCATTTCATGCACACACAGATGCCTTTGTTTGTTATGTGCAAATAGTTCTTGTAATAACTGAGGCAGTCAGCAGTGAAATGCCCCTCAATTTACTCATGTGCATTGGCTAATCTGGAAAGTTTTATGACAAAGATTGGTGTGGAGAAGGTATTAAGCAGGTTAGGAACACAGAAATCAATCAAGGTTGGGTTCCCAAGCAAGAAAAAGGCCAAGTCAAAGGTAGCTTGAAGCCATTTGAGAAAGCCAGGGAAAGGCTGTAACAGACTTTGGTGACAGAATGAAGACAGTGAAGACATTAGGTAAGATATCAGGTGAGATGTCCTCAGACCTCTTCAACTAAGAGTGAAAACTGAAAGAGTCTATGGAGTGCCATATATTGCTGTGAAGCAGCTGTGGCTGCCAGAGACAACTTCTGAGTTTGCATTTCTATAGCAAAACATTTGCATCATTCTCTGCTGCTATGAGTTCAACAAGAGCACTATCCTTATATGTCTTTTCTTCTGAGGACTTCGCAGTCATGTTGAGCTTTCTAATCCATCTTTAAAATAAGATAACTGGCATTAAACTATTACAGATGGGATCATTTTTAACAGAGATACTTCTGTGTTTATGGCTGTTACCTGTTGTTTACACTGTGCTCAAAATTTGACAAAGCATTTTGCAAGCCTACGGAAAAAACTGTAGCTCAAAGAGATAAATATCTAAACAGACAAATAATGTGCAAGTGAAAGATGAAGTAGGGAATGGGAATGGAGGAAAATTGAAAGAATACTGGATATTTCACCTGTCTTTCAAATAACCAATGTCTCGGCTATTTTTTTACACTGAATCTTGCCTGCATGCTTTCCCATCTCGTTCTAGCTTTAGCTTTTCCAGTTGTTTGCCCAACCTCACCTACTTCTCCTCCCCAGAGAATCAAGCAAGCACAGGCACAGCCTAGTCTCCTACAAAAACTAAGCCTTGTAGTTGAGTTATAAATTCTCTTCTGCATCTTTCGTACATCGCCAGAGGGCCCAGTTCTTGTACAGCACAGAGCACAGACGCTGCTTTGGCTGGAAGAACTGGGGTTCCAGCCCATTCCCTCTGACCGATCTCAATACCACTTCAAACTGCAGGGACAACTTACCTAAACAACAATCACCAGACCTAGTGAGAGCCTCTACCACCAAAATCAATGCCGCTTTGCCACCTGTGCACATCAGAGGATCTGCATGTGTTATTACAGCTTAGGAAAACACTCTGGTTTGCCAGAAGCACTTAAAACACTTTATTAATTCCCCAAACAAAAGCACATTCTACAGCTTCGTTAAGCAAGGTGGCTAGAGTAAGCTTCTAATTTTTTGTGAGGTTTTTAGAAAGTTTCGGATTTTAATGCTGCAGTAAGCATTTAAATACTTTTGTTTACCTTCTAAGCAGGTCTAAGATGGCCTCCAGAGTTCCCCACAGCTGGCTTCTGGCTCTCCAGCTCCTCTCTCCCAGAGCGTGGCCGTCTGAGTGAGGCACAGCAATGCTTTCGGGCAAGGGCCTCTATTAAACAAATAGCTGTTTCTCTCTGAGAATGAGGAAATACCCCAAGTTATCCCTGGTTGGCCAGCACAAGGTTGGCCTGTCACCCGCGGTTATTGATTATTTTAAGGCAGTGTTCCAATGGTCAATGCCTCAGCCCCCAGGACATGTGAATTGGGGCAGCAGAGACCTTTTTACAGCTGTAACCATTTCAACTGTGTGGAGTTTGGCAGAAGAGGAAAGGTAGGAGATGGCAGAGGAACAATGAGTACCTGGCAGAAAATGTGTTTGAAGCACTAGGTGGTGGCACAGCAAAGTTGGCTATTGGTGTGGCGTCATCTTCTGCACACGAGGCTGTAGCTGTTAAAATTCAGTTCATGCTCCAAAGCATTCTCTTGGAAGAGTTAGGTGAGGAGAAAGGAGATGGGGATAGGAAGGGAAGAATACTCATGGTAAGAGAGGAGAAAAAGGAGAAAGAAGGACAGTCTGGGGAGAAAACAGAGATGTGACTAAGGGAGGGAGTGAGGAAGAAAACCCACACTATTACAAGGAGGAGAGAGTGGGAATGTGGAAGGAAAACTGAAAATTTGCTTCGGCAATGGAGAAAATAAAGGTAGAAGAGACACTAGGGATGGGCCAAGAAATGTAAAACACAATTAGGAGTATTAAGAAATTAAAATTGAACTGGGAGAAGACTCATACTGAGGAGAGAGGTTCTTTTGTAGAAAATGTGATGATAATAATAACTGTTAAAATATGTCCAAAATTTAAAATGTATTTGGCCCCTGTTGAGCTGGGAATATACCCAGATCCCTCCCTTCAACTGAAAACATCCCCTGTCTGATAAGCATCTGCATCCTCACCTCTTGCCTTCATCCTCTAAACTCACTGGGAAAGATTGGTTGTGAAGGGTGGAATTCATCTCATGTGATTTTGGGCACAGATGTGAACCTAGGTTGTGCTTATTTCTTGTGAGAGAAACAGACAATTCTAAGGAAAAGAATCATGAGATCTATTTTAGGAATTACTGTAGGGTTGCAGTAAATCATTAATGATGAAAGAATCTCACCACCTGTTCAGATCTAGATGTCAGAATCTGTTGTCAAATGAATCGTGTCCATGAAGACTACCAGCATGGCAGACTGACTGCAAAGCACCAGGAATTCAGTCCCTGGTTGCATATTTAATATAAATAATAATATCAAATAATCGCTGACTCACAGCTAGTGAAAATCTTTAGTGATATCAGAGGGATCACAGGCAAAGAACCTTCATGAAAATGCAAATGGTGACAAGGAGGAAAACTGAACTAACTCAATGAATCCAATGCCCCAAACTTCAACTGGCATCAGCAGCAACAGCCTTTAGCCATGTCTTTTGTGGCAGTGCTTCAACCCCAAGGGAAAGGAACAAAGTGTCATGCAATCTTTAGACAGGACAAAGGCACCAGTCTAGTGACATTTAAAGCTCTTAAAGAATTAACTTCAGAACAACTTGAAGACCATCAACAATTTGCACTGAAAGCTGAAACAACTGGAGGGACTTGCCAGTTAAGAAGCAAATGAGGAAACTTCATAATGGTACTTAAGATTAACCCTGTCCCTAAATCTCATACCCTGGTTGCTTGGAGTTTTTATAGACTTTAACTCCATAATATCTCTAAGGCACCACCTTTCCCATCTTCAAATACCCAACACCCTAAGCTGGGCTCAACATCCTTCATTTTGATTCTGCTTTTCTCTGGTTTTGCCTGGCTCATACTCCTCCAGGATGATGTGCAAACCTCACCTCTGTAGTTTCTCACCTATACTGTGTCCCCAGCACTGCACATTCTTTTACTGACCTTTTTCATTTTATTCTCTGCACTTTCCAAAGCTTATCTATCGACAGTGTAGATTTTAAATTGTTTAGGGCAAGTTCAGTGTTTTCATCTACATTTATGTAACACTTAATGTGCTTAGGGGCTCAACCAAAGACTAGTGCTTCTAGTCACTACAGAAAAAATAAAATACTAGTAAGCTCTATTGAACTCTATTCTCTTACAGGTTCAAGAATATCTTTAGATGTGCTCACTCTTGAGTAGTATCTACGTTCAGTCTTTGATGAGTTCTGTGATAAGTACTGCTCACTGTGAGGCATAGGAAGAATGCTGAAAAGAAGAACAAAAATAAAATCTGATTTAACACCAGGCATCCTGACTCCTAGCTGTGTTTCTAAAGCAACAGACTCACCTGAAAGAAAAGAAAGCAAGCAAGCTCTAAAATGCTTAGAAACACTAAGCTTTGTCTATGAAGTGTTTAGTGGCTAAGCTGAGTGTACACGATTGTGTACATCTATTTTTCCCCCTGCAATATTGACTTTTAAGGCAATGAAAGCATTTTGTGTTCCACTGATCAATGCCTCCTGATTATATCGACTTATCGTACACCAGCTCTGATCCTCCTTTTATTTCTACCCTTTTAGCCATAAATTCTTTATTAATTTTCCAGTTATGTGTAGTAGCATGGGAACTGAAAGAGGAACTGTGAAATATGTGAAAAATCTAGTTCATCATGATAGGAATGAAAACAGTTCCAGCCCCACAATTTCCCTGAGTGGGGCAATGTGAGAAAATGAAGAATTACAGCCCCATGCAGGTTTTTGAAGGGCATATCTGACTGTCCACTTACTCTGTTAATTGATCTGGCACATTTGGAGCGTGGCTGCTGCATACTAAGGAAGAATGGCCTATTTGCTGTTGATATGATGTGGAAACAGGAGCAGGGCAGCTCTGTTCCTATCTGTTCTTGTACAAAACTTAAGTGATTGCTCTGAAGTCACAGCTGTATTCTGAGTACAGAGTGACACTCCACTCGACATAATTTATTCTATTTTGACACAAGTTACTTCTTGCTGCTGTTTCCTGTGACACTTTGCTGTTAATGTTCCCTTCAACTGAGGGAAGGGGATGTTGATTTTCCTGAGATTGGACTGCTGCTAGGAAATTTAACTGCTGTTAGGAAGCTTTTTCCAAGGAGAGTTGGCTCTGAGAAGGTCTGTGTGCTTGGGTGTTGCAGGTAACCTGGCCTGGAGCACCAGCAGCCCCTGCTTCTCTTGCAGCAGGTGCCCAGCTGAACTTGCCTGCCTGTATCCAGGAGCATGTAGATACTCTGTTAAGGTAGAAACAGGAAGACGGAAATGGCACTACCAGTGTTACTCAGGTTTTCCTTTATCTGGAGTATCCAAGACCCTCATGACCCAGGCCACAAAGACCTGAGTGCATGGCAAGAGTATTGAGGAAGCTGAGAAACAGCTCAGTACAAAAAGGTTCATTACTTGAATCAGGTCAGAGACAGCCAGAAAACCACTACTTTTAATGGCTGAGTGGTTCAAGTTAAGGTTTTCATATTAAGGATACCTGAGTCTGAAGAGCTGGAATGGAAGTTATTCTGGACAAATTTTGAAATGGGCTCTCTGCACTCTTTGGGAGTGTATTCACTGCATTGCACCATCATACGCTGGTGGTCCCAACACCCAGCATATGCTGGACATGCACTTCACAGCAACAGTCGCATGTCTCTTCTGTTTTTCCTATTTTTCCCTCCTCTTTCTTTTCTCTTGTCTCTCCTTTTATGTGTAATCCCCTTTTATGTGTAATCCCTTTTCTACGTACTTAGACTCTCTCTGCTCCCTGAGATGACATCCTGCTAAGCACACTTTCCCCCCTGCATTGTCAGCAGGAACATCATTGTCCCTGGGGACACTTACATCATCACCAAGAGAAGATGCTTTGGGAATAAACCCTGTCATTATCAGTTACTCTGTGACCCCAGGGTACCCCAGGCTGTCACAGACAACCCTCTACAGAAACACCTTCTGGGGTGAGGAGAATGGTCCTGAGACAATACCCAGTGAGCTCTGACCATTCGACAAAGCATTATCCATTGCTTGTTTGTGTGTATGTATGTTCATCTGATTTATAACAAAGCTTGTTTTATTTAATTACCTGAGTGGTTTGCCCAGGGACAGCAACCCCAGTGTTTTTTAAAATTGCAATGAACTATGACCTGTGGCCAAGGGTTGTTTGTGCTCCCAACACAGAACAACATTGTCACTATCCAATATTAAAATAATTAGAGGTTTGTGCTTTCATTTTGCTGGTTTCATGCAACACTTCTTTCTGGTTTTGGCTGAAAGGCATTTCTCATCCATATGTTTTGACACTGGGGTTTGCCCAAGAATGTGCTTAGGGAGAGGGTGAATTAAGAGCTAAAAGTAGTTCTGATTGGAAAATGCCCCTATTTACCTGAGCAAACAGGAGAAATCTTACTGGTGAACCTTCTCCTCCCTTCCTCTCTTGCCCTGAACTTCCCCAGATTTCTCAGGAAGTCTTCAGTAATGAAGAACAAATATTGGGAGTATGCTGAAGAAATATGTGATTTGTCAAAAAATGCTCATGGTATTTTTCATAGATGCTTGTCAGGAGGGAAGGTTTCTGTAGTCCAGAGTGCTGTTTTTGGTCAGACTGACAGATGTAGCTTATCCAGGTAACTCGGAAGAGATCACAAACTTCCATGCAAGGCTGAGGCACCTGGGGCAGTGACTCCCAGCAGAATGAAAGGGGAGGGCAACACCCAGGAGGTCAGAAGTGACCATTAAGTGTTTTGCTATTGCAAGGGGCACTGTCCTCTTGTTCACCATCTCTGGTTTCGTGCCAAAAGGAAAGAAAGGAAAATCAATACTAGCTCTGTGTGCGTAGTTGTGATGTTTTGAACATGCACATGAGGCCAGGTTTGTAGCCAGAATTACTGCTTGCTAGTAGAAATACTTACTACTTACCTTTTCAGAAAAATTAATATATGTGGAAAAATTGGATAAGCCTTTGGAAATTTGGATGTTTTTCAGATCCTGAGGTTTGTTTCTTTCCAGCTAGTGCTGGCTGGTTGAAGAAAGGACAATCCATCCCCTTGATGACTCCAAAGCTGTTAGTTGTTAGTATCCATTGTGGAACAAGATAGTATTTAAAATTTCCACATAGTAGCAGAAGGGCCTGACGCAATTAAGTCAGTATTTCCAGAAGCAGGCAGTGCTTTGGGGCATTTCTTAGCATTGCATGGATTTCTGGAAGGGATTTTCTGCTTTCACAGACCAACATATCCCAGATTTTCCCAGAAATTAAGCAATTTTAATCTTCAAATTATTTATTCTTTACTGTTTCCATGTCACTGGAAGGCAGATTCAAGGCTTTTTGAAGGTGAGGGATGTTGAGGAAAGTGGGCTGCAGGCATTTTTTTTTTGTGTGTAAAATTAGGCAGACATAATTAAAGGTTCTTTCTGAAAAGGAGTGAACTGTCTGTCTCCATCCTTGGAGATATATAATCTTCAGTCCTGGAAATACTTAAAAGCCATCTGGGCATGGTCCAGGGTAGCCAGCTCCAGGTAGCCCAGACTGAGCCAGCATGAGGAAGACATCTGAAAACTAGACTTAAAAAAATGAACAAATCATCTGGAGTGTGCTCTTGTTGTTCCTCGGTGGTGTAATCCATTTTTTATATTGGGTGTGGGCCTGAACTGAGCTAAGGGCAAGACCTGCATTAACTGTGCAAAGGTGGCAAGACTCCAGAGGGTGGGAGAAAGCCAAGAACACTGGGAAGTGATAAGAGGGAAGATACTGGGTGGAGACAGGATCATAAAAGAGCTAGGTGAGAGATGGAGCCACACACATTACCAAAATGAAAGCTGGGAGGGCCTCCTCCAGGGGGACACGTCTCACCCTGTGCAATGCTGGAGCTTTGTGCCTGTGTGGTTCCCCTGCAATGGCACAGAGGGACAATGACCCACGATGTCGATGGCCATTAGAGGGAGCTTGGATGAGCTCAAGAGTGAAATTCAGTCCTGGAAAGCAGAAGCAGTGTATGCAAGACAGCTGGATCAGCATTTTAAACCTATTTTTAATACTCTTGAGATGTTTGATGAGATAAAGAGGCATTTTCCTGTGATTGCCAAGAAATACAAATGACTCTTCCTTGGAAGAATTGCTTTTTGAAAGAGGGGGTGATTCTTTTAAGAAAAGTTCAATAGTTTAATTAAAGCACATGTCTGGTGGTATCTTCCATCAGGTATCCTCATCCCATGATAAATTTTTTAAAAAAGGCAAACCCAGCTGGTGTTGTCCCAAGCATATTCACTATCTGTAATTAAATGGACTGGATGGTTTTTTTTGGGAAAAAACAAATAATACCATTTGGATTCATACAGCAGTCAGAGGAATGTTCATCAATTGCTAGATTCAGGATATTGCAGGTCCAGCTACACCTCATTCCACTGATGGGCTGAAACAGAACCCTGAAGGAGGTGAGGGATGCACATGCCTGACCCCTAGGCTAGCCTGGTACTACTCCCTGACCCAGGGTCTGCTCTGCAGCCCTTCACACTGAAGGAAAGGTGTGATGGCTCAGATTGGCCATCCCAGGGCATCCCACTCCAGCTATGCTACTGGCCTTGCTCGTGTTTCCCACTCCCTCCACTGAGCCAGCGCCAGCCCTTTCACAGTCATGTGTGAGAGTTTTCACTGTCTGGGACCCACTTGGGTGTTTTACTGCTGTATTTGACTGCCTGTCTAGCCAGGCACTAGATAAAGGAACAAAGTACTGTGGAGCACTTCATCGCTGCATGTAAGCTCCTCCTAACACCCAGCCCCCTGGCACTTTGGGGAGAATGAAAATTAATTGTGAGAGACTCAGTGGGTACAAGAGGAATGAGTTGTCAGCAAGCCCATGCTCACTTCCTTCCTGCTTGGCAGTTGATTGACAGCAACCTGTTACCCCCAGGAATTTGTTCTACCTTTCCAAATATTTCAGCTTGTTCGTGGATAGTTTTGAGTTTTTCTTTATTAATGAAATATTTTCAGTACTCTTGGTTGCAAAGAAAAACTTCAAAGCTTGATTTGCTCAAAAATTAGAGGGCAAACAAGGAGAGTTTGCATTTACTACCGTTTGTAAAAGACTTTTCCTTTTTTGAGATGCTGACTTGAGATTTTTAAATACTAAGAACAGTAATATTGTGCTTTTTTTGGCTAACAGGACACTTGTAAAAAGCAGCTGTTGCGAAACCCAACCCGTGTGTGCGGTAAGTCACTACATGCATTGCTTTTGTCTGGGTTTGTGCTCCCTTCCCCGCTCTTTGTCTGGTGAGATTAGGAGCACTGCAGGGCAGGGAGGATCCCCGTCTGTGTATTTGCGTTGTGTCTTGACACTTGTAAAGGAAGCGAGTAATCATCACTCTTGCTGCTTTCATGTCTCCTTGCACAATAGAAATAATTAATAGTAATAGCAGTGCTTTGCCTATCTTCGGCCTCTTTCATCTGAAGACCTGAAAGTGCTTGACAAGCATTAAATAAATTAGCTTCCAAATACCTGGAGAGGGAGTCAGATGTAATCATCCCCACTTTTAGATGAGCACACAGGAGAAGCTAACGTAACTGAGAGCTTACAGTTAGTCAGCTGAAACCATGTTTCCTCCACTGGGGGAGCTTGCTCAGCACTTAGGAGGCTCAGGCTGTTTTTTGAGGTGTCTAAAGGTGAGGGTTGATGTCCACTTTTTACTTCCAAAACATACAGGCTGTGGAGCTGTGTGATCTGCCCTGCAGGAGGTGGAGAATGCATGTCAGGCACTGTCATTCATGAAGTTTACCATTTGAACTACTAACCTGGCCTGGCAATGGGGGAAGTTCTGCTGACACCATGTTGGCAAAGCCAGAGTGACTCTGGGTTAGTCCTGATTTCAGAAATGTAAGTGGCCCTCCAGCACAGAAACCCTCCAGCTTGGATCCAGGGATAGTGCAGCCAGATTTGCATCATGCTGCCTTTCATTTCCATAACCCTTTTGGAGAGTACCAAAACTGGCAAATTTGATCTGTCTTATATATATAGTGTAGGCTTACCAGGCAGGCCTTGCAAAGAAAGATGCTGAGAGTCCTGACACAAATCTAGAGTTTTAAATAGACCTCTGTTAAAACAAGGGTGCTCTGCAACTCCCAGGACTGTCTTCAGCAGGGGAAAGGAAGAAATTCGCAGTATCAACTATGTAAGATCTGGTACTGACACAAAATTATAAAACAAAGGCAGATGATGTTTTGAAAGACCACAGCAAGCTCTTCGAAGTGGTAACTGGGCTGGTGGACAAGAGAGGGGTTTTTTCATAGACTGTGGAATTTCTAATGTGCAGAAATTATTTTCCTTTTTAACATCGGACCTGAAAGGCTTCCATTCCAGGAATGGCACTCTGGCTGTAGCATAGGCTCCTTCAAATAGGAAGTACCAGAGTCACTGAAGAGCAGTAGGGCTGCTCCTTATTACAAAACTTTGTAGACTCAGATGAAAGACACTAATAGTGTTGGCAGCCTATCCCATAAATCATACAATTTCAGTGTGGGCAATCATCCAGATTTCCACAAGGTTGTGATGTTTTCCACATTTTCTCCTTTATAGCCCAGAAACTGGCCAGAAGTTGTCTGGATATCAGGTAACTCTTGTCAGCTCCTCCACACAACACCGTCCCTTTTAATCAACAGACCCTAAGCAAAGCGTCACAATCCTTCTGGGAGTATGCAACTTAATATCACTCTTGGGGATGGCTTGCCCGGTAGAATTGAGTTTGCAACAGTTTGGAAGCCACTCATGCAGATGAAATCACATCAATTCTCTCTTTTCTGTACGAAGTGCTTGATACCTTCCTTTCTGCTACCTGCTTTAAATAGTTCTAGTTAGGTTTCCAGTGCTGGGGTTTATTACCACAACTCCCCTATTTACCCAGAGAGAAAATGAGGTAATGATCTCATAGGAGGAAAACAAAAGGATCACATTTCTTCTAGGGTAAGTAAGTAGGTCAGTGCCATGGGACGTGATGGAAGAGGATCCCATGATGCCCACGGGGTGTCTAGAGGAGGCTGGACTGGCAGCAGGGCTGCCTGGAGGAGAGCTCAGGTGGACTTCTGCACTGGCAGGAGCAATCATAGCATCACTTCCACAAGCACTGGAAGTCAAACAAGACCCTGATCTCCACCAGCCTCCTGCTCAGGGGGAAGCCTGTGAGCCAGGAGGGCTGTTGGCTTGCTCCCAGCTCTGGACAGGGAGTCAAGAGACCAGGCGGCTTTTCTTTGTGAGCATCTGGACACTGCGTACCCTTCTTCCTTCCTCATTTGTATAATAGGGTTAATAAACATGTTCTGTCCCACAGTGCTGACGTAACATTAAACGCTTTCATGTTTGTAAGTGCTACAGTAGGTAGCACCATAGAAACTCATAAATAATGTACCTTGAAGTTCTGTCGAGGTATTAACCTTGTTTTAACAGTACAGATTTACATGAGTTACCACACGCAAGAAGCTTCTTTTAATTAGGATCAAAACTTATGTTTTTTAGCTTTGTTTTAATGGCTTTTAAGGATGAACAATTTTTACTTGCCCAGTCTATTTGGCAATTTATTGTAATCTCTTCAAGCTTGCAGTTCCTTTCAGTACACAGTTAAATGCCCTTCTTCTCACCATTGCATTCCTTTACATTCTTCAAATTGAAATATCTTTAGGGGTTTTTTTTTTACAAATTTATAACTGGTTTCTCTGAAACCTAAATTAATCTATGTTATTGTACTTTGTTGGTGGTGTGAGAGATAGTGGGTTTGTCTCAAAAGCTTGACAGAAAAGAAAGGATCTGTGTGCTGCTTCTGATACAACAGAGGCCCTATTTTCCATTTCATACCCTGCCTCAAGATTTGTCAACAACCAGTAATGTACCAAAGTAGCTGTTCTGCAAGGAGACTGTCCCACAGAGATATACAGAGGAAATTATTCTGTGATAATGATCTCTAGACAACCACTGTGGTAAATGTTCAATTGTGACCCTGAGCTGGGTGCATGGACTGAGCCCAAATGGCTGGAAGGTAACGCCAGGGAGCCATGTGGGCTCTGACATGGGAATCTCGAGAGATGGGTTCAGTTTCCATCCTGCCACAGAGACTTCTGTGCAGATGAGAGTCAGGTTTGCAGTGTCACTTGCAATATGGGATATAGCTGCACCTCTAATTCCTTCACTGAGTGTGGATCCTTGTTATTCTTGGAGTTCCAGCAGCTTTTTTGTCCTTCTGTTTCCAACAGTTTCAGTACTCAGACTTGGAATGCTCCAGGGAAATGATGTGTATGCCAAAGAAGCCTTTCTCAGCAAAGTCCTACCCAGAACTCCAAACAGAAATTCTGAATGCCTTTGGAGATTGCCAACCTACCAGTGTGAACTGAAAAGATTCGAGTAATTCACATGCACCTTGTGTGACTACCCAAGATAACATGAGGTTTATATTCTCTTCACTACTACTGCAACTCAGAAAATTATTAGAAAGTGCAATAGAAACTGGTTTTAAGTGATGTACAAAGAGACTTTTATATTTAATGTGTGTTTGTGTCTGCAAAGTATGGGGCAACTCATGAAGGAAAAGGATGTCTTGGTCAAAAGGCTGATGCAAAACCTAGGAGGGTCCAGTTCCCAGATGTATCACAAACACTCTTTGTCACCTTGGGATGGTCACTACAGGCACAGATCCAGGCTGAGTGTAATCTTATGCTGGAAACAGAGACTAATTCCCCAACCTGGATTGCAAGGGAGACACAAACCAACACCGCAGAGGTGCCAGGAAGGAACAGCTATAAATGGGAACTACCGCTATCAAGAAGAAGCAGAGGAAACAGAGTAGATAATCACAGAGTAGACAATCTGCATCACCATCAGCTCATCACCTGTTCAATGGAGACTCAAAGCTGGGCTTCAGTTATAGGCAGTCTGAATAAAGTGCTCGTCTATGAACTAATTTCAAGGAACTGACAAAAGTCAGCACATCCATCGTCTCTATTTATTGATCTTACAGCCACCACAAATTGAGTATTTTAGTTTAATCACTAACATTAGTTGGCCTCAAGTCTGGGTTTTAGTACACTAACTTAAGCTAATTGTTGCAGTAATTCCTGACTTGCTTGAAAAGAAAGCTCCATTGGTGATATTTCTGGGCTCATTCACAGACTGGTATTCAAGATGTTCACCCTTTGGTCCTATTGCTTCTCATTGCAAAACTTTGAAACACAGCCATGCTCTAATTTTAGCCTTCAGAGGGACAGAAAGCCTCAGAGCAACCAATAGCCAACCCCTTTGCTGAAGGGATCCTGGACAAAGTGACAAATTTAATCCCATGACCTCACTGCTGGAAGGGAGCTTCCCAGAAAATTTCCTGATGCAAGGGCAAAAGAGCTGTTCTTTCATCTTTTTCTGAGTCAAGCCCACAGCACCTCCCCGGAATGCAAATGTGCCTCACTTTAATGATGTGACAAGGTAATTAAGTGTTAATGTGTGGATGCAAAGGGCATACAAATTGCCAGATCTTCTAAGTGCTGAAGCCAAGCTAAGGCGTTTACCAGATTTACAACATATTGCTGATATAGGGAGGTAATGTCTACACATTATTCCTGTTACACAAGTACATTTTACAGTAATAGACAAATAAATTAACTTCATATTTGAATTTTAAAGAGTTATTCTAACAAGAAAGCAGCCAGGACCAAATCGTAGGTGCATGAGAAGCAATAGAAAAACTAGGACATAGCACTATTATTATTTAAATGACTATAATGCAGTCAGATGCCAGCTCAGAATAGGACACTCCCCCTTCCTATTCCCTATTAGCTTGATGTATTTGTGTTATATTAGTCCACATATACAGACATTTAAACATATAACAGAATTCTTGAGTTACAAAAAAGCACAAGGACAGGAAGTCATAACAACATTGTCTAGATTAAATTGGCCCTGTACCCAGTCCTTAAATATCTCTAATGGCATGCAAATGGCTGATTTAAGCAATTGAACTCCACACAATCTCATTCAAAGTGCACAGTGCCCTATAAATAAACATATTTCATACTCAAATGCAAATGATTGTTATGACGATGAATATTTGCATAACAGGCACGAGTTCTTGTAAATGCGGGTGCTTGAGTGACAGCTGATAAAGTTTGTAATTCCCCTGGGCTCAGGAGAGTTCCTCTGGGCAGTGGTAGTATTCCTAGGCCCTGTGAAAAAGTGACAGTGGGGTCCTGTTAACCTCCAAATGTCTCCTTTTCACAGGTTTGCAGCCAAGCAGCTGGCCTGTCTGGCCCACCCCAGGGGCATGTTCGATGGCTGTACCACGGGCTGGCAAAGCTCTGTCCCACTGTCATTGTGTTTTCTTTTGCTTTCTAATTACTCCTGTTAGAATCCCAGTGTCTTTAGTCATAATCATTTGAGTAATGCAACAAAGTGACACAATAAAGCTGTGGAAAAGGAAGATGACTTTTAAGTATCAGTGTTTTGGAAGAGAGGATACAGACTGATGTGAGAAGACAAGAGGCTGGGTGCCATGTGGTTTGCAGCAGAAGTGTGAAGAGATCAGCAAGGTGTCCAAGGATATCAGAAAGACTGTGGGTGCTGCCTCTGAGGATCAGGATCTCTGTACAACATCTGTATTGTCCTCTTGCACAACACCTGTGTTGTCCTATCACCTCTCCTCTTTCTCATTGTTCATCGATTAACTGACATGAGAAAATGAACATCAGCATGTGTCAGAGAGAATTTAGGGGGCCAAGGGACTCCTGCTTTTATAACTCTTATAATTTTTTTAAATCTGACCATTTGCAGTTTGTCTGACTGTATTCTTAACACGCATATAATGGGCTCAGTTTATTTTTCAGACCTAATAGCTAAAGAGATGGAAATCATAGCCTAAAACCACCAAAAACTTTAGCACGATACTGCATGTTTCTGTATGCCTTGTCTCTTAATTTAGATGAGACCTATCAAGGTCCAGATGGCTGGAGCTGGGCTGCTGTGAACAGCACCTGGTTTTTTTGGTTATTCTCTGTGACTTCAGAGACACCTGCACACCAGTGAGGAGAGGGGAGCTCAGCACAGCTGACCATAGATGTAGCCATCACTGCCACATGCCAGAGGGTGAACCTCACCCGACTGCCACATAAAACCTCATTCACATCACTGAGCTACGTCTTGGTGGACAGCATTAAACCTGTGACTTCCAAATTTGTTTCTGAAGCCTCCTGCAGCCCTAAGCATGGATAACCATTAGCCTCCACAGGAAAAAGTCAGATGATTCTGGACCTGAAAGGGGACTTCAAGAACTCTTAAAGCTTGCAAGGAGTCTCAAGAACTGTATTCCAGGATTTTTTTATACCTGTAGTCACTTAAAAATTAGGAACAGAGCAGAATGATTTTTCAAAGTGTCACCTAGAAGATTTTTTTTTGACGTTTCCTAAGTGGTTTAAAATATTCTATCCTATCCTATCAAGTATAGATTTACACTGGGCTTTGCCAAGATGGTAACACAGATATCCTCTTAGAAGAGGTTAAGCTATAAGGCGAGGGAGTGATTTTCTAGAGAGCTACATGGGCATGTTAATTACCAAGGTTAATAAAAGGGTGATCTTTGTGTGCCTCAGTTCTTAAGTGTCCAAATGGAAAGACTTTTATAGGGGCTCTAATTTCCAGGGATGCTTGTAAAAAGGTACCTCATTTTGGGCACTCTAAAACTGAATATATTCAAATCAATTGCAGTCAATAAATAGATTGGAAAATGCAGAGAGGTACTGGCCAATTCTTTTGCTCTTTCTGAAAAGTGCTGGATTATAACTTAGTATTATGTCATTAAATAAAGCAATGAAGGCAACAAGATGCTATTTTTAGAAATCTCAGACATGATAAAGAAGTTAAAATAAAAAAAAAAAAAATTAGAAAGGGTTTTACAGGGATGTCAAAGAACATAACCCCTCCTCTGCCTCAATATGCCATATCACCTAGTCTCGAAAAAGGAGGACTAAAAAGCATCCAAACTTCTAAAAACCACCAACTGGCTCTAGCCTGGTCAGGTAGGTGAGTAATTTACTCACTAACCAAAGCATTGGCAAAGGTCCTGCCATGACAGCAACCTTCTCCCTGCTCTGCATAGCCTGGCTCTCTACCTATCCCAGTCCTAACCTGCTGGAAAGGAGGAGCTTTGCTCTGTCCCTTCCTTATTTATAACTTGTTAAGAGCTGGGAGGGAGGGAGGGGTGAGCTCCCTGTGGTGCATCCTGCTGCTGCCTGCCCGTGCCAGGTGCCAGCCTCGCAGTCACTGCCACAAATGCCTCCCGTGCAGTGCAGTGGCCGCCTCCGTGCCCTAGGGTTCCTCTGCCTGTGGACACTGGTGGAAGCAAAGACCAGAACTTACTACCTCGGGATTGTGGAAGAGAACTGGGACTATGCACCATCTGGGAAAAATCTGATCACAGGGCAAAACCTCTTAGAGGACAAGTAAGTGACTGGGGCTTTGATAAACTGGAGATGTACCAACAGCTCCAAACCAAAACTGGTTTATGTGGTAATTTTGCTGCAAATGTCTTAAGATGGCCTTTTCCTTGTTTTTCTTCTCAGGATGTTGTCATAGGTGGGAATTCAGCTTCAAAGCAAGAGTAGACTTTGATTGGCTTCTCTTCCATTGTGGTTGATTAAGAAAGGTGATAGTTAGCCTGTATTCGAAGAGGATGTTAATGACATGACATTTGTCAAAAAAGCATGAGGTGCAGGCTCAAAATCCCCTACCTGTATTTGATAGAGATGCAGGTATCTCTGGGACTTGGCATCAAAAATCAAACTGCAACTTTGCTATAACCAAGCACACTCTTTGCAGTAAAACACAAAACCCTGTTTACTGGCATATTATGTAATGTTAAGTATTTTTCCTGATAAAATTCAGGGAACTTGGTAAGTTATTATGAAATTCAGATGTGTATAGTACGTACGAATAGTCCTTATATCTATGCAATCTATACAACTGTAGGGACTTCCATTTTAGAAATGTGTTTAGATAAGTGCTTAGACACACAACAGTGAATGGCCAGGCAGAATTCCTGGTGACCTCTGAAACTGGACAGTGTAGATGAGCACTGTGATGAACTGTGCCCCGGACAGTGAAAACAGCTGTCTGTTCTCATGTCCACACGACTGGGGCTGGCTGTGTGTTCCTCCCACTGCAGGAGAGCTGGCCTGGATGTTGGTTGGAGATGTCTCCAATCCCTGGTGCCTGTAAAAAGACTGATTTTGGTCAGAAGGGACCTTTAAAGGTCCTCTTGTTCACCTCCCCTGCCATGTTCAGGGTCATCTTTAACTAGATCAGGCAGCTTAGAGGCACTTATAAGCTGAATTTGAATGCTTCCAAGGATGGGGCATCCACCACCTCTCTGGGCAATGTGTGCTGGTGTTTTACCACTTTCATTGTAAAAAACCTTTTTCTTACATCTGAGTTGACTCTCTTTTTGTTTAAAACCCTTGCTTCTTACATCATGGGATTCAAATATGTGGGAATATTTTTAACATTTCATTTATATTTTTGACACACTAGAGATATTTTTGGGATCCTTCCTCAGTGTCTAGGCTTGGGATTGGAGTGGAAGCTGTGAGAGAGGAGGTCCTGGTCTCTGTACCAGGTTTGGAGGCTCACTGGGAGCTAGACGCTGCGTCCCAGAAGCTAGAAATGGAAATATACTTTCTGACTTTTCAGGAAATCCCAAGCAAGTCCGGACATGTCTCTAGTGGTAAGGAATTTCAGAATCACTCTCAGATGAATTTCATAAAAGAAACTACTTTGTCACAAGAAGGAGCTGAGAAAGAGTTTTATTTTTCAACACAAATTTATGCTTAAGCTTCTAATAGCTAGTGGTCCCAGATGGCATCCAAGTCAATAGGTATTACATTTATAGGTAGAATTAAGGGTAATAGTTTTATCCCAGCCCATGAAAAAAAGCTTGACTGGCAAAATTATTCTTCATTTATATTAAATACCTGAATGTCTCACTTTTTTAGTCTTTACAGCACAGGATAACTTTCTCCACTCACTTAACTAGAAGATCTCTGACTATAGAGTAGTTCAGCTTTAACTAAAGAGCAGCTACTTATAAATCCACTTAATGGAGAGGTATTCAATAGAGAGATACCATAGAGAGATTGGAATCTGTTCTCTAAATTATACTTTTGAGGCTCTCTACACTTTGTACTCCCTGAACATCAAGTGGCACATTTACTTTTAAGTCTGTGACATAAATGCAATTTTTTTACTAAATGGCAACACTGGGACAGAAGATACCTTATGTCTTCAGTCATCATGGCAATGTAATAATTACAGAATGCTAATTACAAAAGGTTTACCCACAGAGGATTTTAATCGAGACTACATATTCAAGGCTGGGGAGATGTTTGCCACAAACTCCCTACATGCAGAATAATGAAGTGATTTTTGTTATTTTTCTCTGTTTTAAAACCATATCAAGTTGAGCCAGGATAAAGTACTGTATTCTGGAATAATAGTGTGTCTGCACAAGCATGTGGGTTAAATAGTGAACCAGAAATAGCTATTTTGACTATTCAGCTTTTTAGGAAAATCTCTAATGTAAATTTAAAGCAGTATAATAATGGGCTATTTTTCAGCTAATTAATCGGTTCCTACGGATATTATAAAAAACAAGTTCCATAAGCAAAGTTTAGGGATCAGTTTCCAGGTAGGGTTAGGAATGCCTTTTGAGCCAGCTCTATTCTGCAAGCTGCAACACGCAGGCTGGCTGAGCCAAGTACTTCTCACCTTGTGAAGCATCCTCACGGTGCCCATCTGATGGTGAACTATCCCAGTTTTATTGAGATCAAAGTGAAGATAAAGAGGTTGCAGACAAGCTGATTGTCTTCAAAAGCATTGGTGCATACGCAAGAAGGAATGTTCCCTTTGATGCCAGCTAGCCCACAGAAATATAACCAAAACCACTTATTCTTCAGTACTTAATGAAAATCCTGAATTAGCAAGTGAGCAATGTAAAGTGTTACATTACCTGGATCAGATAGTGACATTTAAGAGATGATTTTCAATGTTTCTTGCCAAGTCAGTAATATCTTCCTCAACCTTTAGTTTTAGTAAAGAGGATAAAGGAGACTTTGGTAGATGAAGCATGGGGCTAGAAATCAGGTGAGCCAATTCTGGCACCAGACATGACTATGCTGCTCGGTTCCCGCTGTGCTGGTGCTGAGTGAGCTGCCTCTGGAGCCAGGAATCCTAGTGCTGCATCAGAACCTGCCTGGGTGTGAGCTGAAAAGACTGCCTCTTGTCAGCACTGATTAGCCCAAATGAGCCCTTTCTTAGCAGAACTGTTCTGCTTGGATGATGATTTTCATTATGCCTTGTCTTACTGCAGTGCTTCAGAGCCAGCCCGCTGCTTGTACAGAATAAATATCTTGCTGGACATCAGTGCTTTTAAACGAAAAAGACTAATGAGGCTGTTCACCTCTGCCCTTTGTCTTGTCTAAGCTTGAGGCCTCAAGATGTTCTACTAATTCTCATAATTTGGAGTGTTGTGAGTAAAACCAAGATATTTCACTCTCTGTTCTCCCTTCAGATATTAAACTTAGATTTTCTGGAGCACACAGGGCTTTGGAAATTGCAGGTCCAGATCATGGCCACTGAGCATAGGTGAGCTGTGAAGGTGGACAGTGTCCTTTCCCACCTGACATAATTGGTGGAAGAGCTTGCAGCATTAAACCACGCTGGACTAGACACACAGGGTGCACAGTGCTGCCAGTGCTGCTGGATGTGCTGTGGATGCCAGAGAGATTTTGTGAGTTGGGGCACGGGTATTGCTGCTGCAGGAAGGTGAGCTTGGGTGTTTTCTGCTTTTTTTAATGGTCACAAGGAAAATGACCTTTCAGGAGGAAAATACACCTAGGTTAGACATCCACCAGTCTTTCTTTCCCCAGTGTAGCTCAGCCCTCAGGATTAAAATTTAGTTGATAATCCCTTGAAATTAATTTACTACTAGTTTATATGATGGACACTTAAATCTTGCTCTCCTGAAGATGTTAGTAGGTTTTGCCTGATGTAGCATCTCATCCCTTCTCTTTAGGCCACAAATCCTACATTTATCTGGGCCAAGTTTTGCACCCACCAACACTAAAGGGTGTTTTTTGTTACCACAGCATCAAACATAGTTTGTGCAATTTGCCTGTGAGGAGATCCCACCCAGAGAAATGAGGGTGAAACTGTCGTCACAGATGCTACACTAATGGCTGAGTCATTATGAGGCCAAATAACCCAATTGCAACAGCAGAGATGATCATTGTAGGAAGGGTCAACATCAAAAGGGTATTTGAGGTGAAATCCTGGCTCTAATGAAGCCTGAGAGGAGCTTTGTTACTGACTTCGGGGACAAATTTATTGTAGGAGGGGAGCCATCATACCACACCAGTGACACCTCAGAGCCTCATCTAAGATTTTATGGATTTTATTGACCTCTGTGGCTCATGTGGGTCAGAAAAAGCCTAAAAGCATCCTTTGAGGGCCTTGTGTCTCTGTCTTTTGAGGACACTCAACTTTGACACTCTGTGGTCTAGGTGCCATGTAGAAAGATGAGCTGGCACCACTGCTCCCCCTTCCCTGGTCATCCTCAAGCGCAGACATTGTACTGGCCTGGGCATGGGAGTCATGGTTTCTTGGAGGGTTACCTTGAACAGCTTACATGACCCAGGGGTTAAAAGCATTGTGGCAGTCTGGAGCCCTGTCCTGGCACTGTCCTGGCTTACTTTGGCCACAGGAAAAATCAGGAACTTTGAGGAAATGAAACCGTTATAAACCCAAACTCAGAGTATGTAAAGAGGGTGGAGAGTAAGGAAGGTTTCACCATCTACAGATTTTAGAGAATAAATCCATAAAGACAGTTTTTGAAATGGTTATGAGTGTAAAGTCTGAGGGACTTTAATGGAACAATGCCAATAAAAAGAAATTTGTCATTTGTGTACATTTGCACCCAGGAGTGTACAGTAGCTATTGGGAGCATTAACCACAGGAAAAAATTTGGGACTCCACATCTAGTAGTTATTGAGTGCTGTTTTTTGGCACTCAATAGTGATTACAGCAGCAAACAAACTCAGGAGGCTTTGAAATTGTATCTGTGAGGATCTGAGGCTGCTGAAAAGCCGTTTGCTTGGCCATGCACAAGGTGCCTTCTCATTTCTTACTGCTCACTGTAACACAGTGCTCATGTAAGCACCTCTTGGAAAACATAATCTCTGTTAGGCTGTAGCCTTGAGATCAAAGGTAACATGAACACAGTAAAAATTATGGCAAAACACTTCTGTGTGATAAAAGAAATGGGTGTAGAAATTACACTTCACACATGGATCTGCCTGGAAATAGCAGATTGTCTGCATGTCTAGATTTGAAGTAGAATCTACATTCACACTCTTGTTTTACTCTTTCTCTCTGTGGAAGACTTGTATTGCTTGTCATTGCAGGGAACTGGATATCTATAATTACACTTATTTTAAAGAACTAGTGTTAATTCCTGGTTAATAATTCCCTGTTCCACTCAGGTGCATTTCCAACTTTTCTTGGAGCTTTGGAAATGCTGAGAGGGGTCAAGCACCAAAATGAAATCAGACACAGAAATGAAAGAAGGACTTGCACGGCTTCCTTAGTTGGAACAAGATTTTAATGTCGATTTGCAAACCTGCTTATCTCTATATGTAATCTTAAGACTGGCCTGACTGCAGAAGATGAAGGAAGGAATTTAGGAAGTTTGCATGAGTACTGCCCCAGCATATGGAGTATTCCCCTTTACTGTAGGAAGAAAGGCTGTCTGACTGAGCATCATGATTTTATGCACATGAAGTGCAGGCTGACAACTGAGTTGGAGGGAAATAGTTAAAATTTAGAGGAGCAGCTCTCACATCCGCAGAAGATGAGAAAGATGGGAGTGATTCAGACAGCAGCATCACAAAGCCACCAGGAGGATGAAGCAGTTTGAAATTGAACAGGAGAGTATGAAGAGGCAGAAAGAAGCTTCATCTTCTTGTGACAAGAGAGGAATGACACATAGGAAACATTCTGGCATTAGGTCCAGTGTTGATATTCCTTCTGCAAAAGGACTTAAAGCACAGTAACATGAAGCACAGCAACACCTGTAAAGAGGCACAGAGCTACCAGCTACTAGGGAAGGCTGAGGTGGGCCCCCAAAATCCTCCTGAAATGGGAGGATGAAACGGGACAGCCTGGGCACCTAGAATGAGACTTACAACAACCAGAGTGCTCTGATTTAAGGCATTGAGGGCAATCAAAAGGATGTGCTGGAAATACATCTCTGTACACACAGAACATCACCTAAACTGTGACCAGCTGCAGCGGATACCCACTGCATCCATTTGAATAGTCCTCCTTTCAGAAAGCTGCCTCTAAAAGACTTCTTTTACTGACTTCTAGATGGCTTTAAGCAGGAGGCAAGCACAGATCCAAATATTATAGCTTAGCTTTAGGCACTGAGAAAGTCTCAGTGCCTAAATCTAGAGGGTTTTCTCATGGTGATTTATTGAACTTCAATAACTAACTGGATTTTGGAATCATAATCTATGCAGGAGCTAGGCTCATGTGAAGCATTTACCAAACCCTGACAAAGAGGTGCATTTTTCTGGGGTACAATTCTCCTTTAGAAGACGCAGTGTATCCCAGGGTTTTAGGAGAGAGTGTGTGTACCAAAAAATAAATTCATGCCAAACCAGGGCAGTGTGCAATATTGTCTGGACATAAAGACAGTGTCATCATGGTGAAAGCACGGTGCCACTGCATCACAATATTTGGTGGCTGGTGAAGCTGGAAAAAAAACCTGATGAAAAATATCTCCTGAAAATAGGGGCTTCTGAAAAAAATTGATTTGATATTTTTCTAGGGAAAATTTCTTATAAACAATTTTTAAAAATCAATTCATAATTCAGATTAGGGCATAGCCATGTGAATGCATTGCCATGAGATAAGGAAGCATGTGCATTTACACTGCACTCCTACTGTCACCATCTTCTACTCTGTGGTAAACACTCTGGTAGCAGCTCTTCCCCCAGGTAACAGAAGGTATCTTCTCCTTGGTGAATGTGGTGTGACTTGCCAGGTCTTGCTATGTGCACAGACTATGGACCTGCTAATTCACTGAAAATACAGATTTCTTGACAATTCATTCCTTAACCCTGCATTTGGGGTGTATTTATCTGGTATACATTATTCTGTGAAGAAACAGAATGATAAGCTTCTGTCCCCCCTATTCCATCCCACTGTTTCTGCTGCAGCAATATCATTGGCAATGTTTTAATTGCTGCCAAAACTTGTGGCTTCTTATAAAGCCCACATTTCAAATGAAAAAGTGTACGTTTTGGAGGCTTTGATATCTGGATCACCTCAGGGGTCTGTTCGAGACAGTGATCATGGAGGTGTAATGACCACAGGTGGAGGATGTTGTGTGTTATGATGCCATAGAAATCACAGAATCATAGAAAGGTTTGGGTAGAGGGAGAAGTGGATGTTGTGGTGAAAAACTTAAAGCAAATTATGCCTTTCAACTAATGTGACATCCACCACTTTGGTTGCTTGCACTTCACAAAAAATCTAAACAAAATTGGTTGAGCAAATGAACTGACCAGGCAAAAACCTCACAATAAATATGAAATTGCTTTTTTTCTGACAGTGATACTTCAGGAAAGTTTAGTTCAACTTTTTAATGATTTTTTTAGAAAGCATGCAAGTTCAAACAATCTTCAGGGAATGAAAAAGCTCATGATCAATTACTGTGAAATTGGTGTACAAGCTCCTGCTTGGTGCGTAGCAAAGAATTTAATACCTGCCTTCAGTGGTATAATTAGTGACAAAATTGTATATCATATTTACCAGCTGTAACTTGGAGAGAATTAAAAATGGATTTTGTATCATCACAGATAGGATAAACATGAGTCATCAGTATGATGTTATAGTTAAAAGGGCAAAACTGGCTCCCAGTTATGTGAGAAATATTGACTGGGAGCATCTTCTGGCCCTAGCTGGAATATTACTTGTCTATTGTGTGAGTTATTGTGTTCAGACTTCAACAGAGATAGAGAAATATTTGCTTTCAAAAGAGAGCTTTGCGTAAGATTTGTGGCATAAAGAATGTCAGTGTGCTTGGTTTTTCCAGAAGAAGGGTAGAAGGCAATTTAGTCAATTAATTAAAACTTATGCAAGTGTCTGAGTAGAAAAGAAGTTTCTGATGGTATGTGGCTCCTTTGATCTGAGAGAGAACTTGACTGGAAGCAATGGTTGGAGTGTGGAGCTGGATGATATTAGACTGCAAATGCAATTTAGGCTTTGAAGGGAGCAGGTATTTTAAAGTTATAGTATGTTAATCACTATGTGGTGGGTTCTCCATCACTTGAAGTTGCTATAAACATAGACTCAGGAATGTGGAAGTTATACATTTCATGCAAAACACATTTAATGCTACTCTTCCAGGGAGTTGAGCTGGTTGATTAGAATCTCTCTCACTGGCTTCTGAAAAATCTTAATTTGGTTTTATTTTCCTTCTGAACAGTCATGCTTTCAGAGGTGAGATTTCAAACCTTCAAAAGAAGGAGAAGCCATTAAAATTGAGCAGCTTGAAGCTTGAGTGGCTGGTCCTCAATGAAGGCTTGGAGCAACTGTGCTAAAGACCGGACCTGCAAGTGGGATGGTTGTTACTGTACAGAAAGGGGCTTGGGCCCTGCTAGTCCTGTCCTGATGTACTCCTGAGCTTTAATTCCACCAGCCATGAGATGTGTCCCAGGGAACTATTTATCTGCACTGCAAGCACCAGTTATTTGATCAGTTCTTAAGATAGGTTGACTGTCTCAAATTTTCCCTTCCCAACACTAGGTTTGCAAGCGTGTATGCGACAAGAGGAGCCAACCGGATAGGACGTGTGTACAAAAAGGCTATTTTTAGGCAATTCACAGATGACACTTACTCCCAGGAGATCCCCAAAGCAGCATGGCTGGGGTTCCTTGGCCCAGTCCTGAGGGCAGAAGAAGAGGATGTCTTTATCATCCACCTGAAAAACTTTGGTTCCCGCCCATACTCTGTGCACCCACACGGGGTCTTCTATGACAAGGACTCTGAAGGTAAAATCTGGCTTGCCTTTTCCTCTCTTTCTCCTGGAGTAACTAATATGGCTACAAGTCTGTCCAAGTATTTATTGTTACTGATGTTGACATCAGAGGACTTTAGATCACCCTCTCATAAACTCATCAGTAATTGCAGCTGATGACTAAAACCAGGAACAACCTCATCTCAAAACTTTTTGCCACCAACTTTCAACACCTGGAATAAATCCAGTACTGAAACAGGTTAGATGGGTCTTTTTGCCTGAATTATTTTTCTGAATCATAAGTCACCAGAACATCTTCCCTCCTTCCTTCTACCTCTAGTCTATTTATACAGATGGAGTTCTTGCAACTAAATGTTTTCCTCTCTTTTGGCCTATAACAGACATGATCTAATTTTCAGAATCTCAGACCTATTTTGTTAGAGGATTGTGTGGATGTGCCTACAGTCAGTATTCTCATCAGTTTTCTGTGAAAAAATACACACTGTTAGATGACAAAATTCTAGATAACTGATAAGAGTGAACAGACTAGGAAAAAAATAGAGCCTGTTAATGCATTTTTAAAGCTTTATCTACCAATAAAAAAATTGATTTTAACTCCCAATATATTTGTGGTGACATTGACAGAAATTCTGAGGTTTTTCATAATTTCTCAGTGATTCTGTATTTGTGAGTGCTATTATTATTTTATAAATACAAGTTTAAATATAATAAATTACACATTTATTTAACAAAAAAATATAAAAATATGGGATAGCTAAAGTCTTACTTTTTCCTTTTTATGTATTAGGAGCACTTTACCCTGATGGAACTGGCGGTAAAAGCAAAGAGGACGACTTTGTTGTTCCCGGTGGAAATTACACATACACATGGCCAGTAAGGAAAGATTATTCCCCAACTTTGGCAGACTCAAACTGCTTGACTTGGATTTACCATTCCCACATTGACACACCAAGAGATATTGCATCTGGTTTAATTGGGCCTCTGCTGGTGTGTAAAAAAGGTACTGAGCTCAAAACATTGGTGGAGCAAGCCCCTCTGCCAAGCTTGGCATCTTAACAGTCATTTTTGCTTACAGGTTTAAGCATGATGGTCTAGAGTCTATCCCTACATAGCCCATAAAAAGGGGCAAGGAATAGATGGGCCATTCCAGGAGCATCCCAGGGTAGGTATTGTAGCTCTGGGACAATCCCCTTCCTGCTCCCCTTTGGCTTCATGATAGGTTTGCCTCGGCTGGTGGAGGGACTGCAGCATGCTCTGTGACCATCCCATCCTGGCCAAGGCCAAAAACAAGTGTTCCCAAACAGGGGAAGTTTTAGGATGAAAAAAGGACTTGTTGCTCAGGAAATGAAATTAGAGCTGGGTGGGTGAATTTGGCATTAGCATTTAAATATTTGAAAGCCCAATCTTTGTAATTTTTTCCACATAGAGAGTATGCATTTATTTATGTTTACAAGTTATATCTCATAACCATATGGGGTTGTGCACTAAACAGCCTGTCCTGTGTATTTTATAGCCTGCTAATGTTGTGCTGGAGCCATCGTGAATCAGCCCTCTCCTCTTTATCAGCTCAGTCATTGCTGCCTCTCCCCCTGGGCACCTCTTTTCAGTAACTCCCAGAGTACAAAATCAGCCCTGATTTCACATGCAGTACTTTTAAGTGAAGTAGGTTCTATAAATGAAAAAGAGAAAGACTTTAATGTGGAAAAGACAGGCCTGGTTTCCAGCTTAACTCACACAATTAAAATGTCTCAGACTTACATTCTTCTCAAGAGTCTTTGAAATCCACAAAACTGAATATGTGACACTGAGCTGATAACTGCAAGACAACACAGGAAGCTAGAAGATAGCATATTCCAAACAATCCTAGCCTGAAATGCCAGATTATCTGCATGTTTGGCCTTGAATTCATGAAGGTGGATATCTACATAATGTTTCTGCTCTAGTCCTTCATCCAGCGGTGGTGGACACAGGACAGAGAGCAAGACTCTGAGCTTCCTCCTATAGAAGACAGAGGAAGTGAAAGTTTTCATGGGATCAGAGATAGACTGATTGGAATGAAGTCTACACCTGCCAGTGGATAATAGCAGGCTACTCAGTATCACCAGTTCTATAGTCTCAGGTTGCTCCCCAAATAGATACTGGGATAAAGATATTGAACTTTGCTAGAACAAATTCTGTTCATCTTGTCTTCAGCCTTTTTAAATTTAAGTATCTAGTCTTACAAAACTCTCATGGATTCCTTGTCAGTCTGTGGAGAATGAGCCACATTTAGAGGGCTACTCTGGAGGTATGGTTCAGCATTCTCTTCAGTGTAATAGAAATGCAGGCTATCACTCATCACTCCTTAATTCCTTGTCAAAAAAAAACATGAGTCACTGGTTTCTGGATAGATGCATCTCATGACCTTGGCTCACTGTGCAGAAACACAGATGCTAACTAGCACTGGCTAAGGGACAGGGTTGGATGCAATGGGCCAAAGAGTGGGGAAATGGGACAACAGATATTGGCAGGTGCTTGTGCTCATGTCAGACCAAAGAGATAATGAACTATCAGCTTGACATAGCTTAGCTTTGACTTCGGGAGGCACTCATCTGTTCAAAGTGTGTTTGAGAGGGGTCAAGATGCCTTAGAAGAGCAAAATTTGGTGAAATTCATCCTGCCCTGCAGGTTGCAGGCAAAGAACTGTATTTCTTCAAGTGCACCAAGGTTATTGTCATTTTAAAATTCAATCCCATCCCAGGCTTTTTTTATCACTTTCCTTTTCATTTGCAATTTAGGAACTGCAGACGAGACCACAATAGAAGGGACTGGTGCTGCTAATGCTTTTGCCCTGATGTTTAGCATTGTAGATGAAAACTTCAGCTGGTACCTTGATGAGAATATAAACACCTTCTGCTTAGAACCAGAAACAGTTGACAAAGAGGATGAAGGTTTCCAGACCAGCAATCGAATGCATGGTGAGAAGGACTTTTGAGTAAATGGTGACCTACAGCAGGGACCAGGCTCTTTTCAATTCAGTAGGACTTTCTGTCCCCTGTGACGTTTCTCATTTATCTGTGTCAGCAAGGAATGGGTCAGAATGTTGAAATGCTGTGTTGATAAAAACCTCTCCCTAAAACCAGCATGACACTTGCAGAGTGGAGATTTGGCTTTCATGCCCAGCTCTGACATTTGTTTAGCATTTTATCTTAGGCAACAGATTTAAGCTGGTTTTTTTTTTTGTTTTGTTTTTGTTTTTTTTTTTTTTAGTCCAGCTCTGAAAAGAGCAAAGAAAGATGCAGAGCAATTTGAGTTCTGTGTATTAAAAGAATTCTCAAAAGGCTTGGGGATGGTGGGCTGGCTGGTATAACCTTCAGAGATATATTGGCTATTGGTACTTAGTGTTATTTGGACATTTGTTGTAAGAAGCTAATTCCAGATATTTCTGTATATTTTGTTTGTTCCAGAAAGCCTAGAAAATAAAACATTTTGCAAAATGTCAGTCTCATTCTCCTGGCATCCTGATACATTATCAGATATGGAAGCTGAGGAAAACAGAGCTAACTTCACTGACATGGCTGATATAATTTTCAAATCTAAAGTGCTTGAGCTTGGCATATAATGGTATATTTATGACTTAGGACGAGGAAATTGATGTCAGCCATGCTGAATAGCTGCAGAACAAGTTAACTTCATTATCAGGCCTTTTTGGTGGTGACTTGGCCTTTGCAACATCTTGATATTACCCAGGATGTTTTTCACAGACACAGACAGAGAATTCGGGGCATTCAGTCATCCAGAGCAGTAAGACATATGCTCAAAATGCTACTCTTCATCAAGGAGCCTGTGAGGGCCTTATTCAGTGTGAACATTCAGGTAGTTTCTTTCTTGGGCCTCAGGAAAGGAAAGGATCAACCTCAGAAATGGGATCAGAGGCACTTTTCTTTCCCCTCTCATAAAGTCTCATACTTTTGTTTTTAGCTATTAACGGTTACATATACGGCAATCTCCCTGGCTTGGAGATGTGTGCCGACACTTCCATGTCCTGGCACTTGTTTGGCATGGGAAGTGAGATAGATATCCACGCTGCTTATTTCTATGGCCACACATTCACAAGCAGAGACCAGAGAGCAGATGTGATCGGCCTCTTCCCAGCCACGTTCATCACGGCGGAGATGACTCCTGGCAGCCCCGGGAGGTGGCTGATAACGTGCCAGGTCAACGAGCACTTACGAGGTATGGCGCTATAGATCCCCCTCATCAGCCTCTGTTACGTTTGGAAGAGAAAACTGGGAGATGTTTCCAGGGAAAGCAAGATTTGACACTTTTATTTTGTGACCTTGGAACAATTTGCAACTGTTTCACCAGATAAGCATCATGATTATGAATTTAGTCACCAGAAATGATACATGTTGGGCCAAATCTCCAGCTAGTACCAAAGACAGGGCCATGTCACTTATGTGAGGAAGACTTGCTAGACCCAGCACTGTCACCATGCTTCCTAGGTAAACCCAAGATTTTGATGAGCAGTATAAGGAGCTTTCCATACCAATTTTTCAACACAGTTTTTTTGTTGTAGATAAGTACTTACACATAAAAAAAATCATGCCAGCTGAACACTTAATAGCTTTTTGCTTTATGGAAATCAGGCAAAACTTGGCAGCGTATTCAGAAACCATAATGTGAAGGAATTGGATGGTGATGTTGTGATATTTGTGTGGTGCAAGACCCCAAAAGCGTGTATCATAAACTAGGTGTCATGGCAGCAGGCGATGTATAATTATTATAGCAGAGATGAGTTGGGAGTCTTTGCACATTAATTCCAGTGGGATTTGCATCAGGCAAAACACACTCAATTCTGGCAAGCAACAGATACCTTCAGCAGAAATAATCAGTCTGTATTTCAATGAAAATCAGGGGGAGATGGTGTTATTTTGCAGATTTCTGCAGGCACTCTGACCTCCAAAATCATTCTACCATCCTTATGCAGATTAAGAAATTGACTAAATAAGTCCACTAAAGAGTGTCATTGATGTCTGTGGGTTTCATCTGTTGCATAAAGTGTACCACCTTGCAAAGGAGGGGTGTTGGTATCTGGGCCATTGTAGGCAGAGAATATATTTTGGCATAGAAATTTACTATAATAATTGTTTCCAATCCATGTAGCTCCCAGAGAGTTTTGATTGTGCATTTGTATCCATGAGATTGCTGACTCTGCAGCTGGTCAGGGACTATCTCCAGACTCTTTCTCCTCCCAGGTGGCATGGAGGCCCTATATGATGTTCAGATCTGCCAGAAAAACCTGTCTCACTCCTCACCAATCAGTCATAAGAGAAGATATTACATCGCTGCTGAAGAAGTGCTCTGGAATTATGGACCTGACGGTTATGATAAATTCACTGGGCAGGGTTTGAACTCCACTGGCAGGTAAGGTTTCTAGTCAACTCCTGCTGTGCTTTAATTTCAGGAGTCTGTGTGACACTGCCCCAGTGATTCACATGGGCTAGGTTCTGCACTGTAATCAATTTTAATTGAGAGGGACAGGGAGGAACGGATTTAAACAACCTTGCCAGGAAACAAGATGCATAACAGCAATGCTTCTAAGTGCCTTCTGGAAGCACTTATCTTACTCCATTAAAACCATGGGGAAAGTGAGGCATGCCAAGTTCAACACAGTTAATAACCTTTTGTTGAGACTTTTCAGACAGCTTTCACGCTTATAGTCAGTGCAGTTCAGAGGTGACACAGTGCAGAATTTTGCCCCCGATATTACTGATGGAGACAAATTGCAGTATAGTGTCTCTCAGAAAAGCCAACAAGGATTAGACACACATTGTGCACAGTTGTTGCCCTAAGGTAAGTTGATATAGAGGTCTCCCTAGGTAAATCAGGGTTAAACATAAAAGTCTAATGTACAGTGAATGCTCATTTGTTGGTTAATTCAAACCTGTAATAGTTTTAATATCTTTCTTCATGTTCTAGAAAAGTGTATGCAGATTAGTAACTTGGGGGGGCATTTCTCCTGTGTCTGGAGTAATAACTTGATCTGAAATGAAGGGTTCTGCTTGAACCTTCAATTATTTAACCAGTCCGATTTGCTAATTCCACAGTGAATCTGCAACATATTTCACACAAGGGACTGACAGAATAGGAGGGCAGTACTGGAAAGTTCGCTATGTGGGATATACTGACTCAACGTTCAGTAAGAAGACTTGGTCAGAGGACATGAAGCACCTGGGAATACTTGGTACAGTGAATATTTTCCCCTCCCATCATTTCATAAGGTTTGAATGTAGAACCATCCAGGCTGAGAGGGGAATTTAGTGCACACAGTTCTCTCTTCTTCTGGTGAAAATATGCTGGAGACCAGTCCTTCTAACACCTTCCCTCACTCTGTGTTTTAAGGGCCTGTTATAAAAGCTGAAGTGGGAGATACGGTGCTGGTTACTTTTGCCAACAAAGCCAGAAGAAGCTATAGCATTATGGCCCATGGCGTAAGCTTCAGCAAGCTGTCAGAAGGTGCTCCCTACTTAGATGGTAAGTTTTGGCTGCACTACTGTATCATCACATCCATAGATCTTGAGTCCAAAAATCTGCTATTGAGTTTTGCAGGTTTGCCCTTTTGTGGATGCTAAGGTGCAGAAAGGATGATTTGATCAATTTGTATCTACCCTTCATGTCAAAATCAATGGGACTCCACAGTCTACAAATGTGATGGTTCTTCTCCTTGGATATGTGCCAGACAAGATATCTAAATCTAGCTGAGGTCTATGTTGAACAAAAGTCACAAGCACAATCCTAATTCTATTAGTTCTAATCTAATATTGCTCCATTTCAAGGAGTGGATCTCCTCTGGACACACTCCAGAATTATGACTCTGAGGATCTGGCATGATGGCCCTGTTGAGTCTTTGGTTATAGCTATCCCCATGGTCTCAGCTGCATCACTCCCAGTACCCTAATCTAGGCTGGGTATTCCCTTGTTTTACTGTCAGGATAGTCAGTTTCAAAGGCAGCTTTTATCTGATTACCCTGGAACATGAAGCAGTGATAGTCCTTAATAATTCTTATTAATACATAAATGCCGAAATAGAGTGTTTCTGAAATTCTTCCTCTCATTTTGTGCAAGAACAGGGTCTTATCGTCTAAGTTTAACTCTTGAATGTCAAATATCATGTTTATTTGGTAGGCACCTTGTACAGTCAGTAACAAGAAGACACTCTGGAGATGTGATTCTGTCTCCACCAACCACAGAAATTTATAGTTTGAGTTAGGGACTAAGCTTGAGATGGCCCAATTAAGGTGACATGAATCCCATTCATAGCATCTACAGAGATAATGGTGGGGTCTCCAAAAAAGTTTTTGCTATATTTTCAGCACTGAAAAGAAATGTAGTTTTCTTGTTGCCTGAATTGCTTTGTTTCCACTACAACGCATCAAAAGGAACTCATGGGATATAATCCCTGTTTTGAAAATTGTGCTGAGAGAGAATTAGGTCAACATGTAAAACTCATCATACAACAAAATCAGTGCGAAAGGCCTTATTAAATTGTTGTCTCTCGTTGATGACCTTGCAACTCAACAAATTTGCCAGGAGGCAAAACATAAAAAAACAACTGCCTTGAGTCCAACACTGAAGTTATCTGCACAGATCCTAATGTCACCCATGTCAGAGATAGTTCTCCAATGGAAGTGCAGCTTCCTGCTTGCAGAGATGTTGTGCTTTGATTTAGCAGTCCCTGGTAATAGTGCCCTTCAGCACTGCACACTTCCGTGTATATCACAATCAGCCCAAACCCTACAATTCAGCAGCCATGTGAGCTGGCACAGCTCTGGGTCTTTGGAGAGAAACCTGACTCATCAATAATCTTTCTTCCCCTTCTTCTCTCCTTTTAACCCTTGTGCTGTGGATTTCCACTACATCTCTCTACAAGTGTATACATGCAGAAATCCTGTAGGTATGCATGCAGAGGCTGTAGGTTTATGCTGAGGGTAAATAATTTTTCAGAGGTTGTGCGCTGTCAAAGTACAGCTTAATGTACTTAGACACGTGAAAACACTGTAAATAAAAATACTTACATCTAGAGATGCCTGCAGATAAATGTTTTTCTCAGGCCTCTCAGGAAATACCCTTGCATGTTGCATTTGACACCTGTCAGTCTCAGAGGGCTTTTGACTCCAAGTCAATGTTTGCGTCATTGAGGACTACAGGATGAATCCAGTAGTATTGGATACTGTGGAAGCTATACTCCGCTTTCTATTGCAGTTCGCATCAAAAAGCTCTGCTCAGATGTAATACTCCTATTTTCACTTGTGTCAAAGTTTCTAAGATTTTCTTGGAGTACTAGAGACTGACAGTGCTGAGCAAATATAGACAATGGATGCTTAAGCGTCAAAGAAAATCTAAATCCACCCTTTGTATGGCAGCAGACAATGACCCAAATCCTTTAAAAGTAGTCTTCAACAAAGAACAATATCATCCACTCTCTGGAGGTGCTGACAAAGGCTCCTGTGCATTGCTACAAAACCAAAAAGAAACAATTACCAGGATCAGATTGTTTTGAATTTCTAAAGAGCCGCAGCTCCAGCTTCACTCACTAATATAATTGATTTGTTGGTGCTTAATGAAAAGCAGAGTCTGAATTTGTAACGCTGATAAATTCCATGGTGGGGCAGGCAAGCTACAAACATTATAGGAAGCCATTTAAACACCAGGATGAGTTCTGCATGTCTTGTCTGATTGAATCCAGATAATCCAACATAGCGTCGGAAGGTGTCTGAGTGGAGCAGCTATACTTGTTCTGCGGGGAATGGGCTTGGTTGGCCCCAGGCACAGGACTCGGGTGAGATGTTCCCATGGCATAAGTGCCCAAACTATGGGATTTCCACAGAAATCCCATAGTTGTGTCTGACTTCCATCTAATTCTCACAGTCAGGAAGACAAAGCATTCCTGTAATCTTGGTGCATCTCAACTTTCTCTCGACAGGCTACCTGAAGCCAGGAGCCCACGTCAAGCCAGGTGAAACCTTCACGTACAAATGGAGGGTGCCTGAAAATGGAGGTCCAACAGAGAGTGACCCCCCGTGCCTGACCTACCTGTACTATTCAGCCACTGATGCTGTCAAGGACACCAACTCTGGCCTCGTGGGACCTTTGCTGGTCTGTAGGAAGAACACCCTGAATCACGACGGGACACAGGTGCCCAGTGGAATATCTGCTTGTCTCTAAGAGCAGGGTGGTGCACTGGGGTTCCCATACAAGCAATTTGTCCAGTTCCCAGCTAAGTTTACAGAGATTGAATAAATGTCCCTCCTCAGGGTAAAAGCTGATCTAAGCAGATGGTCAAGAAGACAATATCTCATTCCCTAATATCCTGTCTCTTCTCTAGCTTTTCTGTCTTTTCCATGCAAATAACTCTTTTCACATCACGTAGTGGACACTTTATTTATCCTTCTGGCGGATGAAAAGGTGCCAATTCCTGTCTCTATGCAGACTTAGTAAGAAGGTGGCTTCAGGGAAAAGAAAGCTTTGTAATAAAAACATATTTATTGAATAGACTTTTTTTTATGTCTTGTCTTCCTTGTCTACAGAAAGGAATAGACAGAGAATTTTACCTCCTCTTTTCAATTTTTGATGAGAATGACAGCTGGTATCTGAATAAGAATATTGAAGAATTTACTGGAGACCCTTCAAAAGTAGATGAAAATGATGCTGATTTCATGGAATCCAACAAAATGCATGGTATAAAATATCTAACATCTGTTAATGATATCTTTTATTCAATCATATTAGGAAGATGAGATGTCAGGTTTTATCATCATTCATAGCTCTCTGCACTGCACTGGAGAGTAAGCTGGAAAGCTGTCAGTCAGCTTATGGCCAACTCCTGATGCCCTTGGAGTGCACGTTGAAACCTCAGTCACAATGGTAATGAATGCTTCCATCTACCAACTACATCTGGAATAAGGGAACAGAGCATTGGTTTTAGATACAGTTCTTAGTACTTAGAAAGGCACAATGCCAGAGACAGGCATCTGCCGCAGAAGAAACCAATGTCCGCTAGTGATTTAAATTTCACTGCTGGCCTTGGCACTGACTCATGCAGCAAAGTCTACCTGCCCTGCTCTGCCATCTCCCATTGGGGCAGTGACAGCCTCTGGAAGAGGAGATGCAAAGACTAGGGGAATGGCCGAAAATATTTTACATCATTTCTGGATGCAAGTATCTGACTCCAGCACAGATCTCCTCCAAGGTATCCCTGAGATGACAGACTTGAGAAAATCACATAACCTATCTTTGTTTTAGATACATATTGTTAGTTCTAAGGCTTTCTGGACCTATTTATTTTATTCTTCAGCTATGAGATGGATCTTATACTGAATTTTTGTTCTTTTATAGCATCTTTCACACACTGATCACAGAGAATATTTGAGGATTAGGCAGTTTAGCCTCATAACACCTTTGTAAAAGAAAGATATACATTTAGGAAGTAAAGGTAGAAATCAAAGGTCAAAATCACATTAAAAAGCTCTACCAGAACTGAATTTGTAATTCAGACTCTTTATGGCCCTCTCCATAGCCTTAATGAGCTGGTTATACATTCTCCAGGCTGAAAGAAGGTACCAAATTTGTACATTTTGCTGGTGTCTGGGAGGTACACTGAAAAGCTTGGAGGAGTGCTGCATCACTGCAAAGGGCTATTACAAGATTTTACAGGCTAAACCCAAAGAGGTAGAAGCTTCAAATATTTGTTAATTTTGTGTACTCCAATGCTACTTTTGCTTCACAAAATGCCGTTTAGTCACTTGATGAGTCATGAGTCTCTAGCCAGTTAGGTGGTAGGAGGCTCTGATGAATTTCTGTGGACCTGCTGCTAACCAGGATTTTTCTTTCTCTTCCAGCTGTCAACGGCTACCTATATGGCAATCTGCCAGGCCTGTCCATGTGCAAGAATGACAAGGTCTCCTGGCACCTCATTGGCCTAGGCAGTCACTACGACATGCACGGGGTTCATTTTCAAGGAAACACCATCGACTTGAGAGGGACTACAAGGGATGGGCTGGCCCTGTTTCCTCATTTATCAGGGACAGCACTAATGCAGCCAGACCGTGTGGGTATGTTCATGAACTGATTTGGGTTGTGTGGCACTTGCAGATACCAGTCAGTCAAAATAACAGACAGTGAGATGATCTGCTCTGCACAAGGAGGCTGAAAGCATGGAGAGAAACCCTGGGGACCTGGCATAGCTGAGAATTCAGGCTGGATTACACTGGAAGGTGCATAAATCAAATATGCATGTGCACCAAAGACCAGAGGCTTTAATGACCTGGGGATAGGAAGAGCAGCAGGCAGAGAGATAGCTAAAAGGATGCTCACAGAATTTTATAATTCTTCAAACAGACTGTTTTAGAAAAGCAAATTCACTGCCATGTGGATAGTCAGCATCATTTGAGGTATTTTAGGACTTCAACAAAAGCTTTTCAATAATAGCAAGTCTTTAGGAGTTTCTTCAGAAGCTTACACATTAAAGGTACTTTTAAATCTCATGGGTAATCCAGTGATTCATACTTCAAACTAGGAGAGTATGAGTTGTTTGCTGGAGACACCAAATAATCTTCATAATATAGAGTACAACATTACTTTCCTTTACATTGGTGTAACTCTGTTTAAATTAACAGAGTCATCAGCATTGTACAAGGCTCTGCCAAGGGCCATCAATGGCCAGGGCACCTGATAGAAATGCACATTGGAGTTGTGTACATGCCGGGTTAGATCTCTGTTGCAGATGCCTGTAAGACAACTGAATTTTTCCTTACACAAATCCCAAACATTTCCACCATCTGTCATGAAACTGCACTGTAGGACTCACACAAAACAGTATTCTAAGACATCATTAATTTTGGCTTTGACTGGCAATAAAGGAAATTGTATGAACTACTAGATCTTTACAATCACCAATGCATGTGATTTTTTTTAATTACATATTATTTTATCTTTTTCATCACTTTTGCCTCTGAAGTACAGGTAATGGACTAAGATCTAGTCTGAACAAAGCTATGCTTCTAATTTTGGTCCTATCACTGAGTCACATGCAAAGCATCTGTGAAAGTGCCTTCCTCCTTCACACAGTGCTAGCAGGTGGAGCTGTACAGGACATCACAGTCAGCTTCTGCTTGAGTAAATGGGGAGGAGAGAATGACAGTATAAATATTAAAATCTGCCCACAAACATGCCAAAATGTGCTGCCACAATTACTTCCATCTTTGACCACCCAAGCTACCAGAAAAAAAGTCCCATGGTGACTTGACCTTTCATGAAGGGAATGCGAAGGGTCAGAAAGTTACATATAGATATGTGCATATAGATAAATGGTTATAAACAGGAATTTCTGTATAGTGGATGTGTGTATTGCAGAGCTCTTCATTAGCCTGATTACACCAAACTGTAGAGGCTCAGTGGAGAGTCTCTTGCACTGTAGGCTGGTAGAGTGGCTCTGTGCTCAGGGACAAGGAACCAGCATCTCTGAAACACACCCCTTGTTTCTCCATGCCTTTATTGAGTTTTGCAATGAATGCTTCCTCCTACGTCTTCTTGTGTTCCTCATGGGCAGGTCTGCAGCATGGGCTCGCTGGCAGCTCACTGCACTCCTGCTGCCAGACATCTAAGTGCTTTTCAGTTTCCTTGGCTAAGCTAATCTAACTCAAACAGTTAAAAGTAATTTATGGTGATTTTTGAGCAAAGATGGAGCAGGCTAGTTTTTCCTTTGGAGCAAAACAAGGTCAAGTCCTGCTGGGTCCTGTGCTTGGTCCACATTAACCCCAGCAAAGGCTGGGGGCAGAGTGTCTGGAAAACTCAGCAGAAGAGGACCTGGGGGTGCTGGTCAAAAGCAGCTGAACATGATCCAGGGTGTGCCCAGGTGGCCAGGAAGGCCGATGGCATCCTGGCCTGGATCAGCAATGGTGTGGCCAGCAGCACCAGGGCAGTGACCGTCCCCCTGTACTGGGCACTGCTGAGGCCACTCCTCCAATCCTGTGTTCAGTTCTGGGCCCCTCCCTGCAAGAGAGACCCTGAGGGGCTGGAGCGTGTGCAGAGAAGGGCAATGGAGCTGGGGAAGGGTCTGGAGCACAGGTCTGATGAGGAGAGAGTGAGGGAGTGTTTAGCTTGGAGAAAAGGAAGCTCAGAGGGGATGTTCTCACTATCTATAACTACCTGGGTGTTAGTCTCCTCTCCCAAGTAGTAACAAGTGATGGGGAAAGAGGAAATAACTTTGGGTTGCATCAGGGATTTTTAGTTCATTGGAGCAGGCTTCCCAGGAAGTGTTGGAGTCACCATCTCTGGACTTATTTAAAAGATTGTAGATATGGCATTTGGGGACATAGTTTAGTGGTAGACTTGGCAGTGCTGGGTTAGTGGCTGGCTTGATAATCTTGGAGGTCTATAATATTCTATCATTCTATTTAAACATCCCCTTTCTTGATTTTCCACACAGCACCATAGATTAGGATTGTCTGAGGACAGACCAGAGATATACACAGGACCTGATTTGCCAAGCTGCTTGTTAGGTTTTTTTAATTGCTTAAATGCCATGCATTCTTTTCTTTCCAGGAACATTCAAAGTGGTTTGCAGGACTTTTGATCACTTTGTTGGTGGGATGAAACATCTCTACGAGGTCAGCAGCTGCCGCAACACCTCCCGAGCCCAGCAGCAGGGTGGAGCCATGAGGCTGTACTACATTGCTGCGGAGGAAGTTGAGTGGGACTATGCCTCAAATAAGAGCTCGACATCAAAGACTTACAACATCAGCAGCTTCGAAGAAAGGTACCCAGCCCAACAAACATTTGTGGGCGCAGGATACAGTTATAGTGGAGGGGAAACTTTGAAGCACCATTTCATGACGCCAGCCTTGTATTTTTTAGGAGGAACTCTTTGTCAAATATAATATGAGAAAACGTATTTACAAAGTCACAGTCTCTCAGACTAGACTAGTTCATAGGCACTGGTTTCCAATGCTCTCATTTCAGAGTGTCTTGTAACGATGTTGAATTCAAAAGGCTTCCAAGTTTGTGTTCCAGCCCTGGTTGAACCTTACAATGATGCCGCCAACCTCCTCCTCTCCCTTACTCTCCCCAGCCTTGCCATCCCAGAGTTATGGTTTTCATAGAGGACAAAGTCAGGCACCTGTTCCAGATTTGAGTTCCTGCAGGCAATGTAGATGCATGAAGAGGGTGCTGAGCCTGCTTTCCTCCAGCATGGTAGCCTCTAGATCCCCTGAATCCCTGAAAGATCAGAACATAAGTAATCCTGCAAGTGAATAACTGTACTGTGTTAAGGAATAAAAAACTTGTGGAAAAAATACATATTCCAGGTCATATTGCATAGACTGGTCTCTGAGGACACTTTGGTGAAAGCAAAAAGGAACACATGTCAAATATAAACCTTAGAAAAGCATCTGGGAAACTGCTCCTTGTACAGAGGAAGAGTAGTCTGTAAAAAATACACCTGAGGAGTCACAGGGGATGATGTGAGATTAAAGAAAACATAAACTCCAATACTGTCAAAGGCTGCTGTTGCATATATAGTTCACTACAGAGTAAGCAGTATCCGTGGGGCAGTTTTTTTGTTTTGTTTTGTATATTGTGAGCCAGTCTTGCAACTCCCCTGCCAGGGGCACCTTGGAGATGAGCTGCCAAGAGACTGTTGCTCCCAGAGGGTGAACGTTCAGCTGCACAGCGGGTTGTGAGTGTCCCCTGCCGGCGAGTCAGCCCTCTGGGATCCCATGGGAGCAGCAACAAACTGAGGATAAACCTGGAAAGCATCCTCTTCCAGGTGCAGAAGGGAAAATAGATTTCTCCCTTTATCGTCATGCTGGGAAAGCATCCAACCTGTGCAGTACACAGCTGCAAGAGGGAAAGGTAGAGTAGCTCCCTCTTATCTCAGCATTTATTTTAGAAGGTCAAGCTTTGTTTATCACATTCCTATGGTTGACTAATAGCCAAGATAGCAAAAGCAGCCATCATGATAAGAGGCTTCAGGTTTCCTGGGACAGGCAGTATCCTTTATTGGAGTGAACCATGCAGCTGGAGAGAGCAGCTGAAACTACTCTCATCTCACACTTTACCTCTGCTCTAGCACCTCTGGTGAAGGATTTGTGTTCCCAAAATTCTTGGAGAGTGCAACATATCCTCAGCTTTAACTGTTTGAAGAGGTTGTGTGTTCAGTGAGGACTGTCATTCTTGCTATTTGCTGTTTCAAGCCTCTTGCATCTCTCAAGACCTCCACATCAATCAGCACATAGGATCAAGCTGTATATTCTCATTAAATCTATTGTGAATATCACAACAGTTACTGGCTTTCAGATATGTTAACTTTAGTGCTTTTATTGCCGTTTTATTTTGCAGCTATGGGCATGTTTTTCTGAGCCAAGCAGAGGACCTGATCGGTTCAAAATACAAGAAGGTGGTTTACAGGGAGTACACAAGTGGTGACTTCACAGAGCACAAAGTGAGAACAGAAGAGGAGGAACACTTGGAAATCCTGGGCAAGTAGCTCTCATGTCTCACAGACCAAGCCTGTGGTCAGCAAGAGGGTTGCTTTCCAAAAACTAAGATGTTCTCTAGCTATTTTAAGATGGAAAATAAGGAACGTTGAGGCCTATTCCAGGTCTCATTGGTTTTACACACTATTTATGCAATTGCTGAGTGCAAAGATCTTTTCCAAATTAAAGAATTTGTACTTGAACCTGAATAAGGAATATCCTAATGAGTGCTATAATGCAATTCCAGGATTTACCTTAGCTTCAGAACTTGTAACATGGGGGACACTCTTGTAAACAGATAAAGACAATATTAAGTAGATGGATTTGTGTTCACAATTGGGCAAGACATAATTTTACCCAACATAAAATAACCATCAGCTCATATTTTTTATGGGGTGAAGAGAAGGCAAAAACTGGTCACAAAATAGTCATAGAATCATAGCATATTTTGAGTTGGAAGATCATTGAAGTCCAACTCCTGGCCTTGCACAAGATCACTCGATGTTTCTGAGAGTAAACACTCCCTGAATTCTGTCAGGCTTGGTGCTGTGACCACTTCACTGGGGGGCCTGTTCCAGTGCCCAACCAGCCTCTGGGGAAGATCCTTTTCCTGATATCAAAACTAAGCCTCCCCTGATACTGTTTCATGCTGTTCCCTCAGGATAACCTTCTCTAGAAATATAAATATATTTCCTTTTCTGGAGGACGAGAGATAAAAAAGTTAAAAACGCAGCAATTACCAGCTTGAGAAATAAAATTTTGAAAGATTCAAAATATCCTCTGGAATTTTCCTTAAGAACCAGATGTCCAAAGACCTGTTTTCAGAGAGAACAATTCTCTCTGTTGACTGAAAAGTCATGTTTATACATATGGAGCTTTTCATCAGCTGAGATAACCCAATTCTGATGGCTTTCCTTGAAGAATAGATAAGCCCAATGGTTTTGATAGAGACCTTGGCTCTACTCCTAGGCCAAGCTATTGAAAGTTCATTGAATTCAGAATTCAGAAAAGCAGCACTAATCACTGTCATCTTCTGTTTGATTTTAGGGCCGTTACTCCACGCTGAGGTCGGTGACTCTGTACTGATTGTATTTAAGAACAAAGCCAGCAGGCCTTACTCGATAAGTGCACATGGTATAGAAGAAGTGGGTTGTGAAGAACAGCCTGAGACACCAATTACCCTCCCTGGTAAGGCTATCCTTTTTCTTTTTTTTTTTTTTTTCCCTTTTTTTCTTTGAGCTACAAAAGCTGTATATAAAAGTATTTTAGCACATGAATGATAATTTCTCTTTCCAACTTGCCCATATCTATATATTTTCCCAGGCATAATATGCTCAATGCTTATTCAGCTACAGTTCTGAGTTTTTATACATGTAGATTCTTGATCAAGTGAGCATGTTTGGGCAGAGAATGAGCCTTAATTCCTATCAGGAGCAGAAACAAGAATGCAATATCACTGGACAATCTCCAAAAGAGAGAGAAGCAGGCCCACAATCATGGCAAGAGAAATGTGAGCCAGTGTTGCATTTGGCTCCAGACTGACAGTCTAACAATGTTTTAAAACTTTCAAATTCAGAGGTAAGAATTGCAGATGTTAATATTAACTCTTCCTCTCTCAAGCAACACAGAATTGGCATTTGCATTCAGAGCCATGCATAAAATGCAAAATGTAGCTGTCGTGCGAATTAACAGTCTCTGGAAAAATGTACCAAATATGCCTCAGTTTCTTGTGAGGAAAACAGTGGAAAAGAGCTTTTCATACAGAAAAATTCCAGTTAAACTTTTTGAATTTAAATTTTTTTGTTGAGTTTACATTCTAGTAGGAAGTCAAACCCAGGTATTACAATCAAGCCAAAATGTACACACCTTCGCTTTTCAACACCCATGCAATTTTTTTCATGGTATTTGTGAACTTCAGTGTGAAACTAAATGAAAAGAAATTTTGATGAATAAAGCTCTTTGCAAATTGAAATTTCTTTCCTGTGAGCAGCTGTATCTGTACAGTACAATTACACAGAAACCCTTGTCAAAATATGAGCAAACCTCTGCCTTGTTGGAGTTTTATCGATGTATACCTGGTTTATACATGGGGGAGGGGAAAAAGAGGAACTGATTTATATACAATTCCCTCTTTTTGTTACTTGCTCCATGACACTGCTGACGTTGTTAGGCCTCCAGTTGAGATGTAAAAATGGGAACACTACTGTCATGTCCCCTGTGCCCACATGGGAGCAGGCTTGGGATGAGTTAGATGAGGGAAGCTAGCTTGTCTGTGAGAGTAAGCCAAAAGTATTCTTCAGCAAGATATCAGGACAGACTTTTCCTTAGAGAGTTTGGAAAAAGCAGTTAACATAGAAAACAAATCGCTGAAAACGAGAAAAATTTCTGGGCACCTCAGTCCCTACCACCATCATCTAGAAATCCTCACTGTCTGTCTTCCTAGGCTAGGCTGGACTGCTCACCCCAAACTTGCCAATGAATGTCTAATTCTACTAAATCCTAAATCAGTCATCAGATAGATCTGCATCCTGACAAACTGTACTTCTGAGAGCACTGCCACTCCTAAAGAAACTGTGGGGGGCATGGTAAATAGATGCAGAGAGCATATCCATTGCAGCCTATGCTAAACCAGGTCTCATCTGCCACAGCTTTGTTCTCTTCCTGTCCATTCTTCCATTTACCCAGAAGAAAAAAGTGAGAAAACATCAATTTTCCTCGTGTTTATAGCTCTTTACAGGGGTTATGCCTTATTTGCACTTCAAAGATGGGTCTTCAATCCTTCTGAAGAGTGTCAGCTTTTAAGTAGGGTGGAGATTTTTTCTATCTACAGCCTCCAAACATCCTGAGGTGAGGAGGAAAAAGCAATGAAGGGGTGGAGGACCATGACTACTCTCTCTTCTCAGATCACACCCTCTAAAAAGAGGTGTTAGATACAGGTGGATGACAAACACTTCCATGGCCTATGTCTCCACGACATGGATTTATTGTCTCCATGACATGGTGCTTATCCTGTAAAAGTAAATGATATTGCAGTACTTTCCTGAGACCCGTCTCCTTTTGTATGAGAGTTAATAGTTAACTGTTTTTTCGTTTTTGTAGTTACCACTGTACAATAAAACCCACTGTTGCATGATACATGAACAGTGTAGTGGCTCAGTGACACAAAACTAGGCTCATTCACTTCCCAACTGTTTAAGCTTGAAAACAGTCCTTGCATAGATGCCCACAGATATTGGCAGCTGTGGGTTGTAGCTGCACTAAAACCATTTCCTGGTTTTCCTATGATTTCCTGGTTTTCACCTGACTCACAGCATGTCCCATGATGTTCTTGGCTGTTGTTATCCTGAAAGACCTTCCGGACAGAGATTGCTCAGTTCAACATTTCTCCACCACTTAAAAGATCAAGGTGTTGACCACGTCTTGGTCTCCTACCCTTTCCAGCAGTACCAGCAAAAAAACAAAGCAGGGAAACACAGCATAGGCAATTCATCTGTAGACAGATGTTTGTGTTCAGTGTAGAGAAATGATCCTTACCCAGACAGATCATTTCCTCATCCATTTGTTACCATTTTTTTAAAAATCAGAGGTCAGGGAATTTCTGTTTAGGGATGATGTGGCAGAGATGATGACATTTGGGATGGGACAGAAGTTCTCTGGTAATTATTGTGGAGCAGGGGCTTATCTGCAAGAGGAAAGAACCCCCCTGCTGCTCCCAGACAGCAGGTTGGTACATATTCAGCTTTCCTTTCTGGGCCTCCAGCTGACACACTTCTGCAGCACCCTCTGCAAAATCCTAGTGGCAACAGCCACTTCTTTTTCCCCTTTGCAATTAAGAAGGACCAAGAAACATTTTCTGGGCTTGGCTCACAATGCCTCAACTAACCTCAAGCATCAGCAGCCAAGATCATTGAATTACTACAAGTTTTGACAAGGAAAAGATAGGAAAGGGAAGATGTCTGTAAACTTCCTTCTGTGGGATGACACTTTTGTCAGTATCATTTGCAGAAATTCAAATGCTCTTCTTTTCCAGAGCAATCTGCCTTCATTTACACCACTGGAACCTCACTGACCTCATGGAAGGCAGAATCATATCCCTATCCCATTGCTGCATGCTCCCACAGGTAGTTTTGATGCAGTTTCTGATGAGGAGGGTAGGAAGTCTGAGTTAGATACTATTCAAAGCCTCTAATACTTTGCTGCTCAAAGTAAAATTGCTCTCTCTCTGTTTCAGGGGAAATAAATGCCTACAGGTGGAATGTCCCAGAACGATCCGGTCCTGGCAAAACAGATCCAAATTGTATCACTTGGGTTTATTACTCAACGGCAAATTTTGTTAAGGTAACCAAGAAACAGCCATTAAAGCTTGCATTGCTTTGGCTAACACATCATGCCTTGTGTAATGTTTCTGAAAGGATTCTGCTTTTTAGATGGGAGGGGACCACAGGCTGGAGAAACCATTTACAGAGCTAGATGCTTTGTCCTCGTTACTAACAGTTGCACATGCCTGGGTAATTTAATCTACAGAAATACCAAGGCATACACCAGAGTAATGTGATTTCCTCGTTAAAGAATAGTTGAAGGGATGTGGGATAAAGACAAAACATTAGACAAAATCACAGAATCACAGAATGAGTAAGGTTGAAAGGAACCACTGAGATCAGTACTTTGGTAAGTTACCAGAGAGGCACACAGAGAAAGAAGTTTATAATCAGACTGATTTTTTCTCATCTGCTAGGAAAAAGCAATTTAATCTTCAGTTAATCTGTATCTATTTCATAACTGGATGAGCTGAAAATCTGTAACACATACATTTATTTTATTTCAGGACACATACAGTGGTCTGATTGGGCCTCTTGTAGTTTGCCGAAAAGGAACGTTAGATGAAAGAGGTCTAAGGAAAGACATCGATCGTGAATTTACTCTTCTGTTTATGGTGTTCGATGAAAATGAATCCTGGTATATGAAAGAAAATATTGAAACATACCTTCATAAGAATCCTGATGACTTTAATTACACTGAGAACTTTGTAGAAGGCAACAGCATGCATGGTATGTAGGACTCAGCAGCAGCAGCCAAGAGGAAAGAGATTTATTTTTCACAGCCCCTTTAGGAAGACATTGGACTTAGCCTGCAGCTAACCAACCATGTGACAACTTCATAAATTTCGATGCTGGAAACAAAAAGATTTCACGAGGCCCAGCCAAGATATTTTTTCTAACAAGATAGTTTACTCTTATACTCTTGGGAAGAGAGGAAGAGATTGCCCTGCCAGAATTCCCTTCATTCTGTCATTTGGGAGCTGTGTTCCTCCCAAGGCTTGCTTTTTATGAGCATAGGGATGATATTTTAAAACTGTGGATGTATTTGCAGCCAGTCCAGCAGCTGGGCAGAACAGATTGGATGGGGACACACACAGCACTGGCAAAGCAAACTTTTCTTTCTGCAGCTGGTACCCATTTTAGGCAACAATTCTATTCCCTCATTTTCCATGTAGCTTCTCAGCATAAATCCAGTTTGCTCAGGAGTTCAATCTCAACCAGTAGAAAACCAGTTTGATGCTTTGTAAGAAAAATATTTGCTGATGTACACTTACACAATTTGGAAACCGAAACAAAAGCATGACTGTCTCCCTGCTGTGGCAGTGGTCACTATGGACAGCATTAGTCGTGACCACCCACACCGCTCCTCTCTGCCTGAGCACTCCTTCTCCCCTGAAAGTGCAAAGGGTGCCTGAAGCAGAGGTTCACCCACACTGTGGCAAATTATTAATCATTCCTATTTTGTCATTCTTCTAGCAATCAATGGGAAGATTTACAACAGTCTCTTGGGTCTAACGATGAATGAAGGTGATAGGACAAACTGGTATTTGATAGGAATGGGTAATGAAGTGGATATCCACACAGTTCACTTCCATGCACAGACCTTCATTTTCAAGGTTGGTAAAATAAATCAAAGCAAAACTTTTATAGTGTGACGGGGAATTTATGAGAAAAACAAACGAACAAAAAAATCCATAATTCCAGCCTGATTTTGTCACTTAGGCACAGAGCCCTGCGCTGATGCTGAAGTTGGTGGGAGTTTTGCATTTGAAGGAAACACAAAATGAATGAGATCCTTGCAAAGCTTCTATTAATCTAGTAGAGGGCATGCTTAGGTGCATTAAAATATGTGATTACCCACAGGTGTAAGGGAAGATACAGGGAGGAAATTAGAGTTCTGTCTGGTTAGAGTATGGTTTTATGCTGTGACAGTTTGCCATTGGCAGGACTACCTGAAAAATCTATCTTTCAAAGAAACATTTTTGCTTAATCAACAGCTGGAGTCATCAGGAGGGGTCTGCTGTTGTTATATAATGGATTAAATGAGAGGTGTCCACAGACCTCAGTTTCTCTGGATGATGCTCAGTGGAAATGTACAAGAAGCATTTGATCTACTTTAAGGAGCTGGAAGTCTAACTGGAATGTTTCAGTGCCTGTGGGGGGAGTATTTGAGGCACAACTCTCACAATTCTGGTTTTGCTTTGCCACAGACAGATAAGGACCACAGAGGAGATGTATATGACCTTTTCCCTGGGACTTTCCAGACAGTTGAACTTGTAGCAGAAAACCCTGGAACATGGCTTCTACACTGTCATGTGGCTGATCACATCCATGCTGGCATGGAGACAACCTACACCATCAATAAATCAGGTGCAGTATCAGAAACATCCTAGGACTCAGAGGTGGTATTGCAGCACAACTGGATGGAAGGCAGGGATGAAAGGAAGAGAGCTCACCTGTGCACAGGTGGGGAGCACCTGCACTGCCATGGCCAGTTAGCAGTGATAAGAGACAGGACAAACACTCCTGATTGACAGGGCAAAGACAGCAATCTTTGGTGCACTTTGCTGCAACTTGAAAGCAGTTGGTGCTTCAAAAGTGCTCTTCTGAGACAGTGGCAGCCTAGGGACCATTTGTGATTTAAAGGTGGTGCAGAAAACATCTGCAAAGCTGTTTTTAAGCCTTTTTGCCACACCGTGCAGGAGGTACTACAGCCTGGCATGGTGCTGGATCCTTCCTGTGACCTCTGATGACTTGCAGAGCTGTTCGGACTCCTTCCTGCACAGGCAGACACAAGCTGGGATAAAAGGAGCTCCAGAAAATGGTTGTTCATCTTGTTCAAGAAATAGGTGATCTCTTGACTAAGAAAAGTTGGCAAACTTTTTGAGTGGTGCTTGTCTCTTCCAACACATGTGAGTGAAGCCAAAAGTATTTTGTGAGCCTCTCCACATCCCATTACTTCACTAAATATCTAGATCTAGCATCTCCCACCTAGGTGCCCACTGTGCTGGCTACACTCCTCTTCTAGAGTTGAAACAGTGGCAATAGGCATACCTCATACCTATAACTCTGTAGCAGCGCAATAACAAAGGCAGATGTCAAATGTAGTCAAAATACTCCTTCCTTAGATATGATGACTTTATTTGATTCCACATATTCATATAGGCTGTGCAAATTGACAAACAAATGGAGAACCGAATCAGAGAATGGTTTGGGTTGGAAGAGACCTTAAAGATCATCTTGTTCCAACCCTCCTGCCATGGGGTTACCTTCCGCTAGACCAGGTAGCTCAAAGCCCCATCCAGCCTGGCCTTGAATGCTACCAGGGATGGGGGATCCACAGCTTCTCTGGGCAGCCCGTGCCAGTGCCTCACTGCCCTCATCATAAAAAATGTTCCTTATATCCCATCTAATCCTACCCTCTTTCAGTTTAAAAGTTATTCTTTGTCCCATCACTACAGTAAGTAGTGGAATAACAGAGATGCCTACAAAGAAGGGGGATGTTGCCCATGAAGCTGCCCAGAGGAACAGCTGTGATGATCTAATCACAATTTCTTTTCAGATCAACAAGGTAGAAATAATGAAATATAGTCAAGTCTACTTTTTCAAAAAAAGAAAAAAAATTTATTAAGGTTTTCAACTTAACTATGCTTTTTATTGTCTCCAAGAAGAGAGAAGAGAGGAGGAAGTTCCTTCAGAAGGAGGACACACAACTGGAGCATACAATACAACTACTGCAACAAATGAAACCTCTGCAAAGGGTAAGGATTTTTTAAAATGCCATTAGAACTATTTAGATTCATGTGCAGATTTCTCATTAACGACTCTCTTTCAACAGATTATGACAACAAAGTGAGCAATTTTTTCGGCAAAACTTTGAGTCTTGGAGAAGCCAGCCTGATACTTGCAGCTTTTTTTTGCATTGGACTTGTTCTACTGTCAACAGCAGTAATCTCCTTCTGCTTCATGACCCACCAAGGAAATAGAATCCATTACACAGCTCTGCATGATAAAAGTGCATTTCTGGCAGATTCCCTGTAAATCCTTACTTTTAATATTGTTCACAGGGACTCACTGGATTTCACAACATAGAACCATTAAACCATTAAGGTTGGAAAATACCTCTAAGATCATTGAATCCAACCATTAACTTAATACTGCCAGGCAACATGCTGCTAATAAAAACTGGAGCAGGGCACATGCTGACAGTCCTACCCTGCGGCCAGTGCTCACAAGAGTGAACATGAGCTGTAGGGCTCGGCTCCAAGAGTCATGTACCACCCATCACCATTTCCACTCCTCTGGAGTTCAGATGAGCTCTGTCCAAGATCCAGCCTGGCAGCTGAGCAGAGCAGCACACCTCTTGGCATCCACAGGGTTTTCACAGGAGTAAGGAGCAGGCAGAATGGCATCCATGTGCTCTGTGCAGAAACACAGGGTTCACACTAGGAAATAAACACCACCAGGGACTGGCTTAAGTTGACAGCTTCTGATGGAACAGGTGCCAATCTCCAAAGTCCTTGCAGTTTCCCAAAGTCTGACTCAATGAATTTACCACCATTCAAGTGATTGCCCCTTATTTTGTTCCCTGTTAAATGAGGACGTTGGGGACAGATTTCTGAAGCCCTACAAATAAATTTTAGTACCTGATGGGTTCAGCAGTGCCCCTGCTGTTAGTTTCTAACAGCTTCTATTTATCTCTAAAAATCTAGCCCTGAACAACTTCCAAGGGATTCACTGACTTTGTAAATGCTGCTTGTTGGTCCTGATTCTGTACCTCTTCTTTGCACTGAGCAACACCTCTCTCCCTACCTGAAATGAAGCCATCAGGAGGATGATCTTTGTGCTCTGCGTGGCAGACAGACAGAATCAGTATGTTTAGTAATACTTGAATGTTTATAGCTCATTTTTTATTAGATTGTGTTCATTCTTGCCTGCTCATGTCTTCTATAGCACTTGCAGAGGAATTCCAGAACAAACGCCTTTGTAAAACTGTTTACACAAATTTGATTTTAAATGTAAATTCAAGTTGCTGTTTTGGTTTTTTAAAATCTTATTTTTTCCACTTCTGTACTTTAAAAGGTAGGAAATTTTAGTGTGCAACACTTACTGTAGCTTAAATGTGTCCTGCATTGAAGTCCAGTCAAACAATATGTTAAAGGTTCTTGGATGTTTCTTAGTAATTTCTTTGTTTTCCTCATTTCATTTTCAAATGTGTTTGTTCAAAATAATTCAAATATATATATATATATATATATGAAGTAGAAATGTAGGACTGACCCCTTATAGAATATACATCATATCAACAAACAAAATTTCCTTCTCAAAATCTCCCTTTGAGCTGGCAAAGCCAGACACTCTAAACCCTTTCATCTTCCTGTCCTGTAAACATTAAAAATGGGGTCTCCTGTTCTGTGCAAAAATCCTGCCTGTGCAGAACTTTTTTTTTCTCTGTGTACATATAAAATTAAAGCCTTTCACTTAGAATGCACTAATAAGAAAGAAAATTATTTGGAATTTCACTTCTAGGGTAGCTAATGCGCCTGATGTTTTAGAGTTGTATCTTTCGACCATAGAAAGTAGTTTGCCAAAGTGATTACATTGATAATAAAAAAAATCCAGCTATTTGTATGAACCTTCTGGCACAGTTCATTTCGTCTGTCCTGCTCCTCAGCTGGAGAGTGGCTGTGGAACCAGAACGAAGGCTCCAAAGGGCCCCAGGACATCACTGCTGCCAGCCCAGGTGACACAGCCTGCCACAGGGATCACGAAATGTCACAGAAAATGTAAAATAACAAGTTCACCACGGCCTGCCTGGTGCAGGCAGCCCTGTTCCAGCTGTGCCCCAACACCTGTGTTGAAGGACAGCATCTGTGTTGGGCTGAAGCACCAGCAGGAACAGAGTTAAGCAACAAAATCAACAGAAGTTTAAGTCACCAAGGCAGGGATGTTCTCCAGAGTGCTACAGGCCCTCAAGTATGAAAAATCTGAATTATATACTGGGGTGGCAGTTGGAAAGTGTCTTAAATCCAAAAGCTTGAACAGTGACAAAGATAAGGTTAACCTTTAAAAACTTTCCAGAGGACTAAACAGCTCTGTCAGCCACACAACAGGAAACCGTTGGCAGAAACTGTTCTAAAAACAAAACAAGGAAAGTGTCCAAAGAAACAGAAAAGAACATGGAAGAATTTATACCTTTTTTTTTTTTTTTTTTTTTTTTTTCCCCACAAAGAAAATTGTGCCTTAGGAAGGTTTTTGAAGGACTCACTGCACAGGTAAGAAACATGGACAAATATAACTGGCTTACATTTCCATAATATCTTTGAGAAGCTTCTTAAGGAAATGAAATCACTATGGGATGAGGAGTCCGTGGAGGTTAAATAACTGGTTAAAAGACAGTGAAAAGTGGTCAGATTTCATGCTGAAAGTCACTTATGGGGTGCTACATGACTTGTAGGACATGCTTGTCCTTCTCTTCACTATTTTATCAAAGTGTTGTGAAAAAGAGTGGACAAGTTGACTGACAATCTTAAGCACATGTAGCATGAAAAATCAGTGAAAAAAAGGGACAAAATTTAGTACCAAGACGTTTACAGTACTACACGTGGAAAAAAGCAATCCTAACCTTATATGCATCATACTGTCTAAGCATCTCTGAAATGGGATCTTATTTGTAATACTTTAAAGACAACATTAGCTCCAGTGTTGTTCAGTGGGCAGAAAGGCAATTAAATATTAGGAATCAGTACAAATTAAGAATAGAGCAAAACAGAAAACCACGTAGTTCCTTTTTACATAAATGTCTGGGGCACCTGCATCTTGTATACAGCATGAATGAAATCTCTTGGCCCCATCCAGCAAAGCAGCACAAGACCAGCACAAAGAGAACAAGAAAGAGAATCAGTATTGTTGAACAGTTTCCATATGAGGAATGATTTCCTTGGCTTATAGCTTGGAAAAAATAGGAAGGACAATTGAAAGCAGAAAGAATAGCAGTTTTATAAAGGTGAATTTGAGTGGAGGAGAGAATAGTTTGTCCTTTTTGTAGAAAGCAATAAGCTGGGGGAGTGTTACATGAAAGCACAGCACAGGAGGTGGCTCTTCATGTGTCTTCTGTGACTCCTGGGATGACAATACTCCAAGCTCACAGAGGTCCAGAAACTAACAGGAAAAGTACAGAGGGGCAAACAAATTAAGGGTTATTAAAGGTGATGGCACCCCAGTGACTCCTCCAAAAAACTGACCTGAAAAGCAGTGATCAATCATTTTGTGGGGAAAATGCCTCAGAACATGGTGCTAGGTATGCTTGGAGCATCTGTCAGACTGTGGTGGGGAGATGAGTGGTGAGACAACTGGAGCTCATCAGCCTGGAGAAAGTGCCTCAGGGGTTCTCCATAGTGAAGCTGATGGAAGAGTAGCATGGACTGAGTAAGGTTGTTCTTGGCAGTGCGAGTGCCTGGCAAGATCACTTGAGATGGTGGGCACAATCTTGACACAAGAAGTCTCCATTCAAACACTGCACCTGAGCTGAGGCAATCATAGACGTGAATACAGACTGGGAGAACCCATTGAGAGGCCTCGTCATTGGGGGTTCTTGTGGATGAAAAGCTGGACATGAAAAACTGTGCTCAGAGCGCAGAAAGCTAACCTCATCATGGGCTGCATCAGAAAGAGTGCGGCCAGCAGGCCAAGTGAAGTGATTCTGCCCCTCTACTTTGCTCTGTTGACACCCCACCTGCAGTGCTGACTCCAGTTCTGGGGCCCCCAACACAAGAAAGACATGGACATGCTACAGCCCATCCAGAGGAGGCCAAAAAGATGCTCTGTGCAGGAGCTGGAGCAACTCTCTTAGAAGACAGACTGAGAGAGTTGTGATTGTTCAGCCCAGAGAAGACAAGGCTCTAGACAGACCTCACTGTGGCCTTCTAGTACCTAAGGGGGCTTATAAAAAAGAGGGAGAATGACACTTTACAAGGACATGCAGCGATAGGAGAAAGAGTAATGGCTTTAAACTGAACGAGGGAGGGTTTATAATAGATTTTATAAGGAAATTCTTATTGTGAAGATGGTGGCACAAGTGGCACAGGTTGCCCAGAGAACCTGTGGATGCCCCATCCCTGGCAGCGTCTAAGGCCAGGTTGTATCTGGTCTAGTGGAAGGTGCTCCTGCCCGCAGCAGTGGGTCTGGACCCAGATGATGTTCAAAGTCCCTTCTGTGCCATTCTGTGAGCCTGTGACCCCAGGGCCCCTGGCACTGCCCCAAGCCCCGCTTCGAGACGCACGACCCCGCTCCGCGCCCCCTCGCCGTCGCCGGGCGGGGCCGGGCCGGGCTGCGGGGGCGTTCCCGAGCCGCGCCGGGCGGAGCCGCCGGGGCCCGGCCCGGCCTAACCCAGCCCGGCACAGGCCGCCCGGCACAGCCCAGCCCAGCCGTGCCGAGCCGTGCCCGCCATGGCCATCGCGCACATCGCCACCGAGTATGTCTTCTCCGACTTCCTGCTGAAGGAGCCGCCGGAGACGCGCTACAAGGGGCTGCGGCTGGAGCTGGCGCTCGACAAGATCGTCACCTGCATCGCCGTGGGGCTGCCGCTGCTCCTCATCTCCCTCGCCTTCGCCCAGGAGGTGTCCATCGGTAACTACGGCAGGCCCCCTTTCCCGGTTCCCGGCGCCTCCCGCGGCGGACAAAGGGCTCGGCGGGGCGGGGGGCGGCGGAGCGGAGCTCCGGGCGGGAACGCGGCGCTCGGCGGGGCTCAGCTGCCGGGAGGGTTCCCGCTCGGGGCAGGGCAGAGGGCGCCTCTGGGCCGCGGGAAGAAAAGCTGCCTTCCCGGAAAACAGCCGTCCCGGAGAGCATCCCTGGCAGCAGGCTCATCCAGGTGTGCTGGGCTTCCCGGCCGGCCCTCCCCGCGCTTACCCGTGCCCTCCTCCTCGCCGGGGCATTTCCTGGGCGCTGCCGTTCTCTCAGCACCTCCCAAGCAGGAGCCTTGTCAGCCCAGCAGGCGCATCTTCTGCCGTGGGAGTGGTGGGGAGTGCCGAAGCCGTGCCGCCCTTTGTTTGCCAGCGCGGTTCAGACCGGAGCGGCCAGCCGGGCTATGGCCCGGGAGCTGCCCGTCAGCTGCCGCTCCCGGCGCTCGGCTGGTTTGGCAGTAGGATCGCGGCGTCGCTCGGCCGCTGCCAGGGACAGGTGCCGCGGAGAAGGGCTGTCAGAGCTCTGCCTTTGAGCTGCAGGCGGCTCGGTGGGGTCACCCCGCAGGACGGGCAGTGGGAGAGCTCTCCAAAGCTTTCCGCTGCTCCTCTGCCCTCCTGCAGCTGTTCCAGTACAGTTTTCAATTTCTGCTGTGACTCGGTAGATGAAACTATGCTTTACAGGTAAAGGGCCACATTTCCTAATTATTTTACTGTCTTTTTATTTACCCACCTCCCCAAGCTGCAGAAGTAATCATGCAGTAGCCCTTGGCGTGAGGAGTGAAACTAAATGATCTTTCAGGTCTCCTCCAACCCAAGCCTTTCTATGATTTGCTTAGAATAGCGCTACATGAATGAAAATTTCAAAGGTGAATAAGCAATGCTATCCATTTTGAGACAGGGGTGAATCACAGGATTTCCAGGGTTTCAAAGAGATAGTTCCATTTACTTCATGTACCTGTTTATTGTCATTCAGTGTTATCGTCTACAGGATTGAGTCAAGTGAATGTCAGGGCAGTGGAAACTGGAATGGGACTTTGAATGCGTGCTGAATCTGTGCAAAGCCATCATGAATAGCATTAGTCAGACACTAGACTGCTTAAGAGATAAGATGCCCCAGATTGCTGTGTTTACAAACAACTACACACCTATTGCACTGGGTGTGCTTGTGACCCATATCACTGTGGCCTGCAATAACTGCACAGGGGAGTGAGGGACAGCCTGACTGGGAACACTGAGACCAGGTCTGAGCTCCGTGGCACCTCTGTTCATCCAGAAACTGGATGGATACATCCATACTTTTGCACTCTAACCTGCTTCTTTTAATTGTAGATCTGCTCTGATATATGCACATTTCTTCCTCTTAAAGCAATGGAAAAGAGGGTTTGCATTTCCATACAGTAGCTTGTATATGGACCCCTTAGTTCTTTCTAATTCTACTCTAGAAGTGCTGGATTCAGTTTGAAACAGTGCTGGGGTACCAATGTTTCTTTTATTTCTTTCATTTTCCTTCCTTACACAAAGACCAAACACACAGTTGAACTGCAGAGTTCAGTAAAGTGTGCCTTTCTTTCAGAAACTTCTCATCTTTCAATTATTTCAATATTAAAACTATTTCAAATTGAATCTGTGAGTGAGTAGATTCATAAAGCAAGAATGAAAAGGGGATGCATCTTGCTAGTGTTTGTTTATAAACCTGAGAACCTATTAGAAGAAAACATTAGGTTGAAAACTGAGCTTTTTTAGTTGAAAAATAAATATGCAAATAAATATGAGAAGTGCTTATTACTGTTATTTCCAGGCATGGGTGAAACTGCACCACGTGGTGTCTGTACAGAAAGTGATAGTAAATCAGCCATGCTGATGTGACAGCTGTCACCTATTTCCCACACCTATTTCCTTGCAGCTCAACAGGCTGGCTACTTATGGGACAGCCCAAAACTGCTTCCGTTAAGGCATTTGGGAGAACAAAGGATTTTAGAGGCTGGAAATGCCCGGTTTTCTGTGCTGTGGTGTTCAGCCAGTGATAAAATAGACAGCAAGGTTTGTTTTCAAACACTTTGTGACATGATCATGCTCTGAAAAAGCTCAGGAGTGGTAAACTGAGGGAAAATGTCAGGGTCTCTTTTTAGGTCTGAAAAAGAACAACTCAGAGGTGGATGTGAAAGCGTTTGGTGGAAATACCTGCCTCAGAGAACAAAAATGGAATGACCTTTCCAAAAATGAATGCTCAGCTCCTATTTCTATTGAGATAATTACATTCTTTCCGCCTTGGGTTCTTTTGGCACCTCATCCTGTCACCTTCCCTTCCTGCTCTGCCTTCCTGTTCCATTGCAGTGTGGTGTCATACACCTGCAATTTTCTTCCTCCACGCGGTTGCTCTTAATTGTGCAAAAATTATTATGAAGTTTACAAAGCCTATGAAAGTTTTCTGAAGCCACCAAGTAAGTTTTAGTTTGATGGGAGTTTCAGGAAATAAATGAGATTGCACCTGAATCACAGAGGATTTCTCTGCTGGAGGTGTGGAAAACCCAGCTGCAGCACCCAGCCAGTGAGCAGTGCTGAAACTCTGGGGTTAGTGCCTGCACCCTTCTTTGGCATTCTTCAGGAGCAGGAGGAGAACTAACCTGAATTTACTTTTGGTTATATTTTAGAAACCCGTAGCCAGTAGTTTTGTGAGGATTTTAAGCTGATTCTGGTAGTAGTTAAGCAGTGATTGAGCTGTTGTCTGCTATCCCTGGGAATCTTTGCTGCTTGAAATCCTGTACCTTTTACCTCTTTGCAGCTGGATCTTGTTTGATACAATTTTACATAATTTTATGTGATGTTCTATAGTCTGTGAGTGGGAAAATGGAAATAACAGTAGGATTGAGAGGGTTGTGTTGTACATGTATATTCCTTATATTATGGCTTGATATTATTTCCTTATGTTATTTGGCAGTTCTTGGGTAAATTATACTAGAGGTGGTCAGGTGGTGTGGTAACAGAAGCCATCTAAATATAGCTAAATGAGTAGTTCTTCTTATAAAGGTGAAAAAAACCCAAAACCCTGAAAGATGGGGCACCCTCAGTAGTGTATGAGCCAGAAATGAATAGAATTTATCTGTGCCATTTTTAGTAAGAACAACTCTGAGTTCAGATTGAGATTCCAGTTTTTGACCTCAGATTGTGTGTTGCAAGATGTGCTTTCTAACGGTGTGCAGCTTGGCTGAAAACAAAGATATTTATTCCCAAGGTGTTGCTTGGAGCAGGATGCTGCAGCCCTAAGCAGATGAGCAGAGAGGAAATCAAAACAAGATGTTTCATTTTGGCCTCTGCCAAAATTCAGCTTAGTTCTGGAAAAAGTATCAATGGCTGTCTTGGGTTGATAGCCGAAAGAAAAGAAGATGTGAGAGCTGTCCACTCAACATCAAATATTTTCATCTTTTTCTGTAGGAAGGCAGCTGTGAACTGCTCATCCATGCTTGTCACCAAGTGGTGTTTGATGTCCTGCAAAGAGCAGCTTCCAGGCTCAGCTGTGCAATGGGCAGCCTGTCCTGGCTGCATTCACTGCAGCCTCGCGTGGGAGGTGAGGGCTCAAAGGGAAGGGAGTGAGAGAGTGGAGAAGAACAGAACTTTGTGGTGGCCACAGCAGCCCTTACTACGTGTTTGGTTTGGGTGTTGGTTGTACATGGGAGGATGGATGTATGGTCATATGTATCTGGGATGAAATAATCCACATTTTTTAGCATCTCTGTTTTATCATTATAAGAAAACACCTTGTAAACCTTTCCAGGACACAGAAACCATCACAGGTTGGGTAAGAGACAGCTGAGAAACTTGTTATAATCATAATGAAGGCTTGGGTAGTGCTGCTGACTTATCAGTTGTGGCAGGATGCTGGGCTAGGAAGTACCAGACCATGGGCCAACCCACAGCATCTGCATGAATCTGTCAAAAAGGAGATTTGCTGCACTAAAACTATCTTATTTCCCACTGGTGCTCTCTGGTGCATCTTAACCATGCTGGAGGGTGCTCAGAGGTGGGAAGCTGGAGCCTTGCCTTATGTTCTGCACACCACGGAGTTAATGTCCCCATTGACCACTTTGGACTTTCCCAGTGGTGACAATCCTTACTTGTCCTGCTCATTTTCCAGCTAATTTGTGGGTACTTTTTTCACCTAGCTTGTATTTTTTTAGTTTCCATCCTTGCACTTGGCTGCTTGTGGGATTGTGCTTTGGCTGGCAGAAAACACAGAGTGAAGGGTGTTAGTGGGGTACTACTAGTGTTAGTAGTATCCCAGAAGCTTCTGTGGGTGTTAGTGGTATCCCAGAAGCTTCTGTGGGAGCCATGATGGCATCAGTGCCCCTTACTGCATGTCCAGCTGGGTCTGTGTCTCTCTATATAAGTTAAATCGTGTGTCTGAAGCAGTCATGAGAATAAAATGTATAGAAAATGGAAAAAAACCCAAACAATTGTGAGACTAAATCACAACAAGTGAAAAAAACCAGTCTTAGCTCTTGAATTGACTTGACTGCCTTTCCTCTCTTGATACCCCCTGTCTGGTCCTCCCTGCTGATGTTCCCCTCTGTTCATGTTCACAGGTTCTTGGGGAGGCTTTTTGGAAATAATCCTATCTTGTAACTTCGTAGGAGCTGGGGTCTAAAGTTGGGTTGGGTGTAATTAAGCCAAAGACTATTACTCTGGCAGCTGCTGGCTGAGAGCTGGAAAAACACCTCCCAGTGCCGCTGAAGCAGGCATTATGCTAATGCTTGACATTTGCACACCTTGCATTTAATTCAGCAGGATGCTGTGAAACCCAGGACGTTAATGAAGAACTGAGACAAGTGTGTGAGTAGCCTCAGCCCAGAGCAGTCCGACTGGGTACTTCTGTCAGCAGAGGTGCAGATCCCAGCAGGATATACTGTGCTGCTCTTTGGCATGTAAGGAATGCTCAGGAAAGAGGAGAAGTTCCAGCATCAGACACAGGCCTGCCTGGACAGCCAGGGCAAATGAGTAAAAACACTTGCTTTAATATCAAATTCTAAACTGTCATTGGGTGAGAATCTTCAGCTGTTGGTAAGATTTTTTTCTGTTTAATTCCTATAGAGTCAGCTTTACATTTCCTGTGGAAATGATGGCTGCCAGAGTAAATGTAAAAAGAATTGTGGGCCTCTGGTGTTGCCTGAGATTTGGGGTTCCACCCATGTTGGCCGGGAAGCTAGATGGTCATTGCCACTGTTTTGTAATGCTTCTCCTTCAGATGAAGGGAAACTGTTAATGTTTTCCTTAAGTATCACTGGTGGAAATTTAATTCACAATTATTTTTCTCCGTGAGTGAAAAAACTTATCACTATGAAGGCTGTGCTGGGTAAATACCTAGCTCTTTTCCCACTGCATGATTTTGAGATTTCTCTGAGGGTTAACTTGCAGCCTTGTGGAGAGAGAAATACACCTACTAATTTCTCTCACCCACTTCATTTAAACATTGTATGACCTGAGCTTTACATTCTGCTAGTACTCCCTTGCCAAAGTACCTCTGGGAAGAGGTTCTTTTCTCTGGTGCACCCATTTGCTCCATACTTCCTTCTTCAACAGATTCTGTTTCACCCAGCCTTCCACTTTGGTCATTCCTTCAGGTCTGCTCTTAATGCATGTGTGTACACCTGCACACCCACATGTACATTTGTTTTTTCTTTGGTATGCATTTGGATTCCTTTTTTTATTCTTTAAAATATGTTTTAATGTTGGTGTGAAGGATGTACGTTGGATGGTGCTTGGCAGTCTGTACATTGTCTATGTGTGCCTTGATTTTCTTGTTTAGGATTTTCTTTAGTGGCTACTAACGAGCATAATTCTTGCTAGATGAAACCAGATGTTTGGGTATCATGGCAAGTTCATTTTTCCTTGTGGGAAATTATGGTAATAATTAATGGCCATATTTCCCTCCAAGTGTATGCAAATCTTTTTGCAGTGACTGCAGCGTGTTAGAATCCAAATAATTACTTACTGAATGTTTAATCCTGTCAACTGTAAACATTTGATCCTGGTTCAAGAAAAATAGTTAAGCCTATGATTACCATTGATTCTTGAAAGTCCTGTGAGTTGCAGTTTCTTAATTAGATGTGTAAGTCAGCAGAGAGTTTTTGAGCCATTGAACCAGTCTGGCTTGCTGGCTTTACCCTCTCTTTTGCAAAAGATGCAGCCAGAGGGTGCAGATCCCTCATCCTGCCTTGGACCCAGCAAAGCAGTCCAGGGCTGAACAGGGATTCTCGTTGCAAGTTTTCCTTGGGGTTCTGAGAGTCTCTCCTCATACACAGATTTCCATAGCATAGGAGCCGCAGAAGAGCCAGTTGCAGGGAAAAAAAGGGTATTCCTGTTACAGATGTGGGGACAATAGCTGGAAATTTTTTGGCAAAGCAGCCATGAAGATGTGCCACAGCTGGGTGGGGGCATAGTTTGTCCTTGCTATGCGCTGGCTGTGCAGTGACTCAGGCTTGTACTCTGCACTCGGTTGCATGCCTGCAAGTAATTCCTGCTGCCAGCAATCAGCTCCATCTAGTAATCTTACCAGTCTTGGAAAAGTGTAATTTCATTTCATCATGTGTGACTGCACGCTTGTTGCTGCCTTAGTTTTCTGCAGCTGTTTTGAGTTCTCTGTTTTTAGGATAGCCATTGTAAATGGCATTTTTTAATCCCCATTTGTTTGCAAAAGTAAAAGTCAAATCCCTATTGCTCCCTCTCCAAAGCTAATCAGTAAATGTTTATAAAAAAGTGCACTGCCAAGTGTAATGATAAATTGGCCAAGGACTGTTGTGACAACTGCTTAACAAATATAGTCATTTGTTATTCCTCATCCTTCTTGCTGTATATTTTATGTCCCTGTTGTTATGGGCTTGTTTGCTGCTTTTCTCTTTCCCAAGCTATTACTTGCAGGAGCAAATACAGGAATGGCTTCGTGTAACCAGGCCAGGAGGCTGTTCTTGTGATAGCAGAGGACTATTAGCCTCTCATAAACCAGCCCTGTGCATAGCTGTGTGCACAGTGGGTCTGTGGAAGGCATGTAGCCCTGTGCCAAATTTCTCTGAGATAAACACAAATTTTCTTTTCATCTTTCTCCAGAATAGTCCAACTCTCTCTACAGTCTCTTTCTATATACTGCTATTACTCCTTTGGAGGAGAGAAGGAAGGAAAGAAGGAAAAAAAGATGGAAAACGGTGACCATTTTCTGTGGGATGTAATGGTCTGTGTTTTGTATGGGTAATGTACAAAAACGACTTCTCTGTATAAGTCTTAGCATTACTACTGTTACTGCAAAGTTGTAATTTGAATTAACAGGTGTTTACAAACAAGACTGCAATCAGTTAAAAACCAGCACAGCAACTGGAGTGTCTCCCTGCTTGAGGTCTGTCTGCTTGGCTCCTTTGTCAGGTTTCCAGTGTCCCTACCGAAACACTGGGGATTGTGAGTGATGGTCACTGCTCTGCTGCAGCACTGGCATCGCTGTAGCTATTCTGTTGTGAAGTTGTGCACATGCCATTTTGGAGGAGGCTGGCTGCCTTTTTCATCACTAGTTTTGGAGAAGGGGCCTGCCTGCCTTTTTTCTCATTCCTGCCTTTTAAACACTCCATCACTTTAAGTGGTCTTCCACCCGTTAATGAGAATGAACACATGGAATGTGTTTCTTTTTGTGGATATACAAACATGAATAAGACAAAGCATCTTGCTGAACAGTCCATTGCTCTTCTTTTAAAAGGGTCACTTGTTTGCTGCTCCACACTGGGCACAGCCATCAGCAGGAGATTGGTTAAATGATGAGAGCAGAGTATGAATGCTCCCTATTCCGAGGACAGCAGACATTAAATGCCTGCTTTTTTCTTTGCTTTCCTCCTCCCACCCCCCCTTTTTTTTTTTTTTTTTTTTTTTTTTTCCTGGTAATACATATTATTTCTTTGGTTTCCACAACTAATGGAAATCATCTGGAAAACAAAAGCTCCCAAGGCTTTGGGGGAGTACAAGTGCTTGTCTGGTGCCAACTTTGCTAAATCACATGAGTTCTGCTTGGATAAACAGTAACTTGTTTTCCATAAGGGAGACTTGTGACGGGTCAAACCATGATGATCAAACCATGTCCTTATGATACTACAGCCCTAGAAATAATTATAATAGTGACTCATATGGAAAGGCTTTTGTTCATAAAGCTCCTTGACTATGCTACATTGTAAAGAAGCTGTACAAGTTAATAGGCAAATGCAGTTGGCTCTTTTTCCAAAAGAAGTTCTTATTCTCTGAAAGCTAAACTTGCAAAAAGGCATGACAAATGATGCAGTCTTATATTGCATACTTACTCCTGTAAAGCACACAGCAATGCCATTAGCATAACTTAGATGAATATGTTAAGGGGAAAAAATATAGCAATATTTTCCCCTGTTGGTCTTTTGATATTGGCAAAAGTGTTGGAAGTGTTGCTCTTAGAATAAATGTTCATGGAAGAACAACTCTATGTAGTTATTTGGTGAAATGACTGTATTATTGCAACTTTTAAGAAAGTCTGATGGACATGTATATGTGTTGGGGGATTGCTTTCACTATCAAAGCTTCAGAAAGTTGAACCCCTTCATCCTGTTTTACTGGTGTTACCTGAGGGGCCACTGATACTCCATGTCCCATAACCACTCTTCCTGGTTGAGGTATGCTGTGGGAGGAGTCACCTGGTGCTGGTGACTGGCCAGAGCAGAATTTGACCCTAAGGCTGGCAAATAGCTGCTCTTGCTGTCACTTAGGGCTTTGATCTTAATTTGAAGCTCCTGAGCAGCTGGAGAGGTCCTGGGAGTAAATGGGAATGACAGTGTTATGCATAATCTTGGACACTGCATGTCAATGCACTGATGAGGAGGGGCCTGGCACCCTTCGGAGGTGTCTGGGGCCACAGTTTCTTTGCCAAAATTTACAGGAGGAAATCCTTGTTTTCACAGATATAACTTGAATCCCTCCAAATGATTTGCAGTCTCAGAGGCAGAAGTGGCAGCACTGTGGGAAAACCTGCCCTCCCATCATTGCAGGGACTGCTTGTTGCAAGAATGGTGTTTGAGGTCTTGTTACAATAGACAAGTGAGCTGTAGGTTGTACTTTTGGGAAGTTGTCACAGGATGGTATGTGATGGCATTTGTTGCCTCAGGCCTGATCTGGTCACACTTTGCATCTCTTAGTTCCCCTTTGGCTGGCCTGAGTTAAGTGCAAGTGAGAAAGGTCTTTAAGGTCACATTCCCCACAAAACTTACAGAAATAGGCCTAAAAGATAGGTGTTCTAATATTCTGTCTCAGCCCTTAGGAGATGTCCTTAGATGGATCCCTGTAGGAGTTACAGCCTTTGGGCGCAGTGGGAACTCAGGACCCTCCTCTCTGCAGAACTGCTGGGCTTTGTCTGATCGCTTAACCTGATAACTTTGGATACCATAACATCTTAATGTGTGCTTTTCTTCCTAAAGTCGTTTTCTTCTTTTTTTTTTTTTTTTTTTTTTTTTTTTTTTTTAATCTTTTGGGGATGCAATAACTTTTGCTTTGTTTTCCCAGGTGCTCAGATAAGCTGTTTTGCACCCAGCTCTTTCTCCTGGCGACAAGCTGCTTATGTGGACTCCTACTGCTGGGCAGCTGTGCAGCAGAAGCAACCATCCCACAACAACTTAGAAAACATACCCCTGTGGCTGCATAAAGTATGTATAGGTCTCCATCTCCTGGCAAAGTTATTCCTACATGGAAACCTATCTTTGCCTCGCTTTTCTTGTTTCTCTGCTCTGCTTTAGTCCTTGCCTTTGACTTGACTCTTTATTTTTAGAATGTTTTCTTTCCCTTGCTTCCAAAGAGGATAGTACTAGAGAAGGTATTTTCTGCTTTTAAGTAAAGGGTCACTGGTTATCTGACAAAAGAATAATGTTAATGTTGCTGTGTTGCCTTGGAGTGAATGCTTCACCTGTCTTTAGCCAGGACCTATTTTAAAATTGGAATATGGGACACAGCAACTGCCTTAATGCTTGTATCAAAAGCTTATTTTAGGATAAAAGGGTAATAAAAACATTTTATATTTTTATTGTGTTACTCTTGGCCAGTTGTGCATGGAGAGAGACTTGTGGAAGATTTTGGGAGAGATTAAATTAATCACTGGTACCAACAGGTTTAACCCCTGTCTTCAGTGTGCTCTTCTGCATGTCCACAGGCAAACCATGAGCTGGCTTTCATTGCTTCAGGTAAAGCAGCATCATATAAAGCACAGAAAGAGATTTTTTTTTAATGGGTTTAAAGTGCAGTAGGTTTTAAGATGCTTGAGCTGGCTCAAAGCAGTTAGCTGAGGTTTGGCAGGAGTTACACACTGAGTTAATGCCATGTCAATGCTTGGAGCTGACTCAACTCAAGAGGCAGTTTCGGCCTGCTTGAGCAGTGCTGATGCCAAAGTAAGAAATGCTGGTTGGGCTCTGCAAATTTGTGTTCTGCCTTCCTCAGCCCTTTTATTACTTGCCCCAGCAAATGACCCCCTGGCACCTGGGAGCAGAGGAGAATCTGGTGCTAGAGGGAGCTCAGGTATGAGACCTGCAGCACCTGTGTTTCTGGCTTTTGCTTCTGTGTCCCGACCCTCAGATTTTATTATGCAGTCATCTGATGGTATAATCTCTGAGAGGCTATTCAAAGCTGTCTCTGGTTTGTTTGCTGACTCATATCATTAATTGAGGATTTACTGTTGGCTTCTCCAATTAGCTCCACTGATAACCTTGACTCAATAGGCATGTGTTTCATGAGTATTAAAGCCAGACTTGTTGGTTTCTAGCCTGAACTCTTCCTTGCACAGTTAGGAATTCACTTCAGCCAGACCTTCTACAGAGGCCTGTCAGAGCTGCTGGAGCATCTCACAGTGCTGGAAATTCCATCTGCAAACCTGGATATTTTGCTTCCCCTTTCTCTTGTGGGAATGAGTTCTTGTTACCCAAATTCTTTATGTTGAATTTCATGTGTTAGTCACCTGCTGATAGCACTCAGTCTGCTTGTTTATCAGTCATGAATAGCTTAAGCACTGATACTTTTATGATGCAACCCATGTCAATTTGCTGACTGGTGCTGTATCAGAAATTGCTGCAGTTCCTCCACCACGTGTATGGTATATGATGTTTCCTTGTAAATATCCTGCAGACTGTCTGCAGGAAATGTATCTGCACAGCTGAGCCAGGGGCTGTAACAGAGGCTGGTGACTCATCTTCCTAGATCCATGATTAGCCACCCACCCTTCTCATCCAGACATTGGGAACTGCAGATGGTCTTTGGAGGTCAATACTAACTAATATACTTCTGGTCGTTCATTAGCCTCCATGCTTTACAAGTTTACAGGGAAGGAGCGACGTTACAGCTGTTTAACACTGAACTTTGATTCCCATTCTGGTATCTGAAGGCTGTTCTTTGCATCCAGAGCCAACAGCTGCTGAGTGGCTTGGGATCACTTCTGCAGGAAGACTTGGGTTCTCCCCTCAGCCTTGCACTGCAAAGTACGCACAAGCTCATTGCTCTGCAGATTTTGGCTAGATAAAAAATTTAAAAATGGCTGGAACAGAGCCTTTTGGGAGCGCAGTGGTGTTAAGGAGAAAAGGAAGGCTTCCTATACTTAGGTCAGTGAAGACCTGAGTCCCAGTGTAAGGACAGAGATGCCCATAGAGGGACAGCTGGGATCATTAGGCCCAGATGTTCTTAAAACAGCACTTAATACTTTTTTCCTGCTTTCTGGGAAGGAGAGCTTTTATTTGCCAGGCGTCTCAGGTTCTTTCCAGAACTCTGACTCGCTTAGTATCTTACTGTATTGGCATGCTGAAATTCTCCACAAAAAACACTTAAGGAGGCATTATATTAAGGTTTTGGGAGAATGAGATTGTAGGCCCCATTACTGATTAAAATCAATTTCCTTCTGGCATCCTTTCAGTGCTCTGCCTTCTGGGGCAGTGCTCAGTGTGGTACAGAGGGGAAGTAGGAGCATGTGACTCTTCAGTGAAGAAGCCAACTGGTATTAACCTGCACTGCTTTTGTTCTCCAGTATCTGGTTGCTCTGGAGGATTATCAAACCCAGGTTGCATTACAGAAAAACTGAAGCCTTACCATCTCCCTCCTATTTCAGAGTTCGAGTTTGCTCTGGGATTTTTTTTGTTTTTTGAACAGTGAAATATAAATTTCAGTTCTGGGCATTCCCCAAAGCTTGGCACCTTTACTGGTTGTCCTTTCTGCTCTAGGAGATCTCTCCAGGAGTTGAATTGAGCATTTGTTAGGGAGGTCCTCCTGTTCATTCATGAAGTTCAGAAAGGTCTCCTTTGTATTCTAAACCTCTCAGAGGGAAGTTCAAGTGTGGCTAGGTTCAAAATTAGTACCAGACTTCTCAACAGTTTGTGTCTGAAGAATTATATGTGCACTGTCAATCCTTTATATCACTTAGCTAAGATTTCAAGCATGCTATTAATCATCTACATACAGTGTGTAATAGCAGGAATTTCTCAGCCTTGAGGAGTAACCTTGAGAGGTATCCTTGCTCAAGGGGAGAACCTGGCATACAGGCTGTAGCCATGCAGGAAAGCTTAACAGGCCTTGGGCTGCCCACTGCATATGGGGTGTGATGATTGACTTGTGTACACCAGCAAGAGGTCTGGGTGACTGTTCCAGGCAGTCCTTGACCACCATGTTGCCATCTGTCCTCCAAAGTCCAGAACAAACTGGATACAGCCATCACAGCTCCACCAGGGATCATGGCTTGAGCTGATTGAAACTGGAGCAGTACAGTTTTGAAGCTGTATCAAAACATAAGGTATGTTACAGGTGGGATAAAGGTCATTTAGGGTTTGAAATTCGCTCGTAGGTTTGGCAACAGGCTGGGATCTCATTTAGAATGATCAGTCATTTATAGCTGTTTCTGCTGATCACCAATGAGACGCCTCCCATTGCTGCAAACAGGGTCATATCCAGAAGGAGTTTAATATCTTTGCTTCTGGACAAATGAAATTGCTGTCATTAGTCTGTTTGGGGACTAGTGCCTTTGCTTGGGCACTTTCCAGAATTGGAACTGAAGAGGGATACATCTCACCATGTTCATTTATTTTAACGTCAGGTAAGTGAAGGCACTTCAGTGCTTCATTCTTTTAATTGTCTGCCAATTAATTTTCTCAAAGCTGTTACCCAGACCTGTGCAGCAGAATTTTTGTGCTATTGTACTTAAAGTTACTCTGACCATGGTCAGGTAGGTGGAAAACAGAATGCTTTCAGTCACTTGTGTAGTGTTTGCCCAGAGGAAACAGGGACTGAAGATGTAATAACATTATAAAGCTGTTGTTTTCTAAATACCATTGAAGTTATTTTCATCTTTTTCCAGCCATTTTTATCCATATCCTGAGAAGCTTTCTGTAGATTAGGTCCTTGAAAATGGACCACTCTACCAATTCCAGCTATTGGTTTTTTTGCATGATAAAAGCATATTCGAGCTTATAAGGCAGTTATTTTAAATGCCCTTTTAACTTATTTGCTGTGTGTATTTACTTCATCTTAGCAGAGTTGAAGCTGGTAATGACAGACTATTTTGTGCTTTAGTCTGATTTTATCTTTCACCTTCGGAAGAGTGTGGTGCTTATGCATCTTTGAAAGACAGTTCTATGATTCCAGCACCTTATGAGCTTCTGCAAATGGACTGCTCAAATGCCTCTTCCTCTCTACCCATGCACGTGTTCTTGCTGAACAGTAGCTAAGTACAAACAAATTTACTTAAACAGCCTGGAATGTGCACAGGGCTCCAAGGCTTGTCGAGTGACCTGCAGCAGTACAGGGGCAGCCTCTTGGCTTCCAAGTGATCTGCTTCATTGGGAGCCTGCTGTCCCCCACAGTGTGCCATCAGACTAAGGGCCAAGCAAGGCAGGAGAAGCTGCTTCCATCATCCTTAGCTTTCAGGAGCTCAGCAATATGTAGCAGTAAACACAAAGGGCACTGCAGTTTGCGTCCCTGCTGCACACACCACTCGTTTTGTCAGTCTCATACTGAACATGTTGAAAAGGAACTTGATAACTATATGGCAAAGGAAAAACTGAGTTTTACTTCTGGACCAGCATCTTTCTCCGGCATACCTTTGACCATACAGTTCTTGGAATTGGTGACACTTCCTTCTACTTCAGTGTAACAAACTACCCAAGACTGAAGTGGCATTTCCTCCTTGTGTATTCGGTGCCTAGGGAGCAAATAAACCATAAAACCATAAACCATAAAAGAAAGGCGGATGGCATGTGGTTGTCTGTGCACAAATACCACAGAGTCCTCTTCTTAAAATGGAAAGTCATTATGTTTGACTGTCAAATGTAGTCAGATGAGCTGGACAGCCCAAGTCTGTTGCTCTGAAACCTAGGACTCATGCCAAATGACATTGCATTTTCACTTCTGCCTGTCATTCAAGATCTTAAATTTTAATGGTTCAAAACAAGTTGCTGGTTATCTAAGCCTACTGTTAACAAATAGAACAAGTGTATCTTTCGTTTTTAAAAAAAGCCAGGATCTGAGTAGGATGGGGTTGTGCAACAAGTGCTGTTGTCTTTGAAAATAAGCCTTCTGATTTGTTATAGTATAGTGGAGTCAGTTCTCACAAATTGTAAGATAAACAAGAATCATGTTTGCATTCCTTTGTGAAAAGATATCACCTGATGGACTTCTCAAGTGACCAGTAAAAATAGAGAAGTGGTAACTTCTCTGTCCAATCTCCGATCACTGTCCAAAAACTTATATATACGAGGTCAACAATAAACTAGGATCTCCTTCCTTTCTTCTTCTCTGCCTGAACACCTGTTGTGTGTGTTGCTGTGTGTTTCTATCTGCGTCACAGTAACAAGTGCTGTGGAAGAGGTGATAAATACAGACTTTTGTTTGCAAACAAAAAGAGCTGCACTAATGATCAAGTTGCTGCTCTGGTTTTGAGACTATTCAGAAAAGAGTTGCATATAGTTTACTTATGCTGCCATAAGCTGCAGCTCTGGGAGTGATGAGTCCAGTGAGAGGAAGCTCAGCAAATGCATAGCACATGTGCCTTGTCCCCAGCAGTACAATGGTTCTAGGTGAGGAGGCAGTGGTGGAGGAGTTGGAGAGAGAGGAGGAGGTGCAAGGCAAGATGGCAGAGTCTTTTTTTTTTTTAAGGCAACAGCCTAATGAGGGCAGGCTAGTGAGGGGACATTGGAGGACATCTGGGACAGAGCAAGAGGGCTGATACCAATGTGCTACACAAGTGCACAATTCTTTTATGTTATAAAGGAAGAAGTAGAGACTGGAGCAGTGGAAGTTTGTGGCTGTAACTTTGGTGTAAAAACTATCTTGCCTCTTCCCACATGTCTTGTAGTACTTGGGGTAAAGCAATCTCTAGGGTTATATGGGATACTGCTGATGGCGTTTCCAGTTTTGAGGGTCAGAAAGGGAATTAATAAATCTTCTTATGGCTGTAAAATTTTAAATGGGTGAGTAGTAAAGCCAGGCCTTGTAAACCAATATAAGGTGTTTTGGTTGCTCCTTACTAAATGAGATGTCTTTGTTGTTTCTTTCCTCACCTGGCACCAGTGGAAGGTAGCTCAGGGGTGTATGACACTGGTATAAGTGAAGTCAAACAGACTTTGCAGCTATACAGGTGGTCTTCAGCATTTGGTAAGATCTATGGAAAATGTGTTGCAACAGTCTAGAGGAGCTTAGATAAGTATAAGGTGGATTCGAAGACAGATCGTTTCTATTTCTACATAATACAGAATTCAGAGGACTGATGGAGCCTGGACATGAAACCATGAAGTTTTGGGTAAACCAAGGCATCAGGACTCAGACCTGGTGGCATTGTCCACAGTGATAAATAAGAGGACCAAATTCTTGTGCTGTTGATGAGATGTCCAAAATGTGTTGAACATGCCAGAGTTTTACATCTCAAATGGAAAGTCTACACTTGGGAGAAGGAAGATGATCTGATGTTATCTGTTGTGTGCAAAGAGGAAGGAGAGGCAGTAGTGAGGGCAGAGGTCTGCACAGTTTTCGTGGGCTGCTGTTGGTAGGGAAAGTCAGTAATTTAATGTCTAATACATCATCTGCATTTCTACTCCCCATAATAACACAGGATTTTGCTTTAATGGTAGGTGATATTAGAAGTAATTTTCCTGAATAAAATGTTCCACAACATCAAATTACTTAGTTTGTGCATGTAAAACTTTAATCTCTCTTGATTAAAGCAACCACAAGTTAACATAGTTAATAAGGTCCAGATTTTCATCTTGTTAAATACCTGCAGATGTACGTGTACCTTTTCCACCTGCAGTGATTAATGACTTCATTTCAAGCTTCCTTTAAAAATCTCCACTGGCTTTGCCTATGAAGTGCATGGGCACACGGCTGTAACACTTGTGATGTCTTACATCTGTTTCATATTTGTTCAACTAATTTAAAGTTCCTTATGGACTGATGCTGAATTTGAGTTAAGTGTGCTTGCTATCAAAAGCTGAATGTAATGAATTAGAGGTTGGCCAAATTTGCAGTTCATTTCGTTAACAACTGCTTGTCTAACCAGGTCTAATCATGTCTCTGTAAGGGTAACGTCATGTATGATTTTATACTTTGAATATAATGTCAGAGTACATAGAAAATACCATCTTTCCTGCAGCTGGAAGGAATTAGAGTTAAATTGCACGACAAAAACTACTCGTTGATGAATTGAAAAAAGATGGAAAAACTTCAGACTTGTATTTTATACCTGCTTCAGCCCTTTCCCTAAGCAGTTGTGACCATGTAAGGGCTGTCTTCTCAGTACTGCAATTACACCAGACCATTCTGATGCTGTGTGTTATTTTCCATTTAGGTGTTATCTGAAAATATTTAAATACCCTGAAGTACTACAGCCACATTTACATCGTTTACAGTCACTGGATATCATGCAGTCTGAACAGATGTGTGTTTGCAGGCAGAGGCAGAGCTGTAGCAGCTCTATTCATTAACCTCCTGAAAGCTAATTGAAAGTAGGAGATATTTTGCTGGTGTTTGGAGTGTTTTAGTTGCTATGAACAGTGGTGACACATTGGGGAGGGAGAGTTAGGTGATGCTATCTTCTTTTAGTCAGCCCCTCTGGTAGCTGCTTAGCTTTGCTATTTTATTTTTCCCAGGTTAATGCTGTCTTTCTCAATGTCTGCTCCAGCAGTTCTGAATATGCAGAAATTGTTACCAGGATTGAAAATGTTATCAGGATCATGACACTTTTATTCTGCATGCTTTTTTTTTTTTCCTTTGGTGAGGGGAAGCTCTAAGCAGCAGCAAAGTTACTGGGGCTGTCTAAAAAGAGATTGCATTCCCCTGCATGTCCCAAATGATCACAAAATTTGGTTTTAGTAGAAGAATTTAAATTAAATTAGAGGGATTTAATAGGCCCCTAGGAAACCTAATGCTTATGGGGAATGATGGTGATTTGCTGACTTATTACTTATGCAGGTGAAGCCTAATCAGAGTTTTTTTTCTCCCTGCAGTTCTTCCCATATATCCTTCTACTTGTTGCTATCCTGCTGTATCTACCATGTTTGTTCTGGCGCTTCACTGCAGCACCTCACCTTTCCTCAGACCTGAAATTTATTATGGAAGAACTTGACAAAGCCTATAACAGGGCAATCAAAGCTGCTAATAGTGTTCGAAGTGGAGACCCCAGGGACCCTACTGACTTGATTCCAGCTGCTAATGAGAATTTGACACAGAGGTAAGATGTTGGGGCTTGGCTTTCTCTGCTCTTTTCTTCAAGTTTTTAACAGATGTGACATCTGTACTCCCTTAGAAGTTCATTGCAAAGGTTTGAATGGTGACCTGACATAATTTTAAGTTTGGTTAAAAAAAAGAAGATATCTGAAATTATTACTTTGGCACTTGGAGCTGGAACTCATAATTTTCTTTTTTCAAAGGTAACATGTAATAAGCTCTTCAGATTACTTACTACCTGACATGTTCTGATTTCTTTAGTTGCAGTAGGTGTTAAGTAGTTTTGCCCACTGCAGTGTAAGAAAAGAGATACTTCAGTTCTCTGAGTTCTTGCCAATGGCTTGCACACTGTCAAGTTGCTTCTCATGTCCTGTTCTTTAACATCTGGTCCGCAATGCTTCTGATCAAAAAAATGATTAAAAAACCCAAACATCAAAACCCATGAAAGTGACCCCCACCCCTTCTGATCAAGTCGATGCACTGTTCCAATCAGATCCAGTTCCTACTTCCTTCTAGGCTTCCTTCTGTTTCTCTCTGTATGTGGGGGTGCAAGTAGTGCAGTGGGGACTTGGGTCTCTTCTTTGAAATATGGAGTTAGGTCTTGAAAAATAAAAAGCTTTCTAGTGTTCTATTATTGAAGAAGTGCTTGGAGAGTCTGCTTTTCCACAAGGATTTGCTTACTGCACCTGTTTTGTACTGGAAAAAACAAAAATATTCTATTGCCATGAGGGCTATACTTTTTTTTCCATTTTCAAGTGTTTGAACTCTTGTTTCTTAAGCAACTTTTCTGTATTACAATGTTGATATTTTTCTTATATCTGATATTCTATTGGTTTTCTTTTGACTTCAATAAAACTAACCTTGATTTACCTCAATAAGAGGATGTGAACATGTCAGAGTGGGTCCAGAGGAGTATTATCAAGATGATTAGAGGGATAGAACACTCCTCCTACAGATACAGGCTGGGAAAGCTGGGATTGTTCAGCCTGAAGAAGAGAAGGGTCATGGGAGACCTTAAAGCACCTTCCAGTACCTAAAAGTGATATACAGAAATATGGAGAGAGGATTTTTAGAGGGGCATGTAGTGACAGGACAAGGAGGAATGGCTTTAAACTGAAAGAAGGTAGGTTTAGATTAGGCATTAATAACAAATTCTTCCCTGTGAGGATGGTGAGTCTTGCCCAGGGAAGTTGTGGATGCCCCATCTCTCTAAGTGCTCAGGGCCAGGTTGGGTGGAGCTTTGAGCTACCTGGTCTATAGTGTAAGGTGTCCCTGTCCATGGCAGAGCACTGGGATTGGTTAGAAATAGATGAGGTTTAAAGAACCCTTCTGATGCAAACCATACTGTCATTCTATGATTTAAAAAAAAATTTCCAATCTTTTATCTCTTTTAGAGTACTAGTTTTTGTTGATATTTGGGATAGGTGAATGTTGCAGCATCTGATCTATATGATTTGATTTTTTTTTTCTCTTTTTCAGTTTGTGGGAAATATCTGAAAGCTACTTTAAATACCCAATTGTGGAGCAGTACTTGAAGACGAAAAAGAATTCCAAGTGCTTAATAATTAAATACATTACATGCCGTTTGATGACACTAGTAATTATTTTCATTGCATGCCTCTATCTGGGCTACTACATTAGTCTCTCCTCTCTGAGTGATGAGTTTCTCTGCACTATCAAAACTGGGATCCTAAAGAATGACACAACTGTTCCAGAAGTGGTTCAGTGCAAGCTTATTGCTGTTGGTGTCTTCAAGGTACTCAGCTATATTAACCTGATAGTCTATCTGCTGGTGATGCCCCTGGTAGTGTATGCAATGTTTGTTCCATGGAGGTGGAATTCAGGTATTCTCAAAGTGTATGAAATCTTGCCAACTTTTGATGTTCTGAAACTGAAGTCAAATCATTTTGATGACTTAAGCCTTTACCTCCTCTTTCTTGAGGAAAACGTGAGTGAACTTAAATCATTTAAATGCCTTAAAGTGCTGGAGAACATTGCAGTTTCTGAGAAGTTTGATGTCATGCAGCTTTTGGTTAACCTTGGTACTATTAAGACTGATATCATAGATGGGAAGCCAGGGACTGCTGAGTTGGAGAAGGCTGAAGAAACAACTACAGAGGAGCTGGAAAAAGATGCAACAGAGTTACAAGGTAAGCTGGTCTAGATGTGTATTCCTACCAAAAGCTTATTAATACATTCTATAAGAAAATGGACCTGTTTAGTCCTTGCTGTGTTGCCTGCTGTGTAAATGCTGTAAGCTCAAACGACTGAGGTGGTATAAGTCTGAGGCACAGACAAACCCTGACATGTTTGCTAGGTTGAGGGGTCCTTGCTAATATCTCTGCTCTGGCTCTAAAAGCCTTCAGCTGTTTGAACTTCAACTGCTTAAGACCTCCTGTGCAGCAGGGGAGCTCTAGGGTAAGTTGTACTTGAAACAGCTCTGGTGAGAAAGCTGGTGGTTTCAGGACTTGTTTTCCGAAATTAGCTCCAAAGTGGAGTAACTGCTGGTTCTGCTTCTATTCAGGCTTTGGCAGAAGTCTTGGGTGAATATAAAAATAAGTCTGATGCTCAGAAATGCTGCTAGCAGAGGAATAGAAAATGACAAAATAAGAGAAGTGGGACTGGGGACAGTGAACATGATCCTGTTCCCACTTTCACAGAGAGCAAGGAAGTTGACTGTAAAGAAATTTTCATTAAAGTGATGCAAGTCAATCTGGATTGGTGCAACAGTTCTCTGGATTTCCCATCAGTCTGCAGACGTGGTCAGCTTGAGCAATCACTCATATAAGATACAGTCTAGGATTGTGTCCTAAAAAATGTGGCATATCTTAATTGTGAAACTAGTTCCTTCCTCAAGTGCAGAATTAGTGAAGCCAATTATCCAGGAAGAGGTTTAAACCAAAAGTGATGATGCTTTAAGACATTTAGAAGCTTGCCCCTGAGTATGTGAGCACAATGCTGAGGGAAAATTAAAGAGCTGTTTCAAAGGTAGGAAAAGAAAAAATCTATTTTCTCTTCAGAAAATTATGCCCTGCAATTAATAAATATGAAGCATCCCAGGGGTTAGCTGTTCCTCTGTATTTGGGTCAAGCAGTTGTGGTAGGCTGAGATTTGGAGAAGTCAACTTATACAACAGGAGAATTCAGAACAAACAAGCAGAATTATTTTTGAACCAGAAGAAGCCCTTTTGGCAGCCAGCTCTTGTGCAGCAGCTCAGAGTAATTCTGACAGCATATAGTTTTCCTCTCAAATCTGTCTGTTTTTGAAATGACAGTTGGATTTGGAAGTAAAATATTAGAGCCTAAGATAGAGATCTGGGCTCAAGGAGCTGAAAAAGTTAATGGAAAATCTGACTTACTTTTATCTGAAACTAAACTTAAAACTATCTCAAACTTTTTGAGATTGTTTTAATCTCATGAAAACACTTCAAAGATTTATATTTTGTTCAGATCAAAGCAAACTCATGCTTGAAGCTCTGTTAAAATGCATTGCAGAAAGAAGCTGCTGTGTTCATGACCAGCTCGGGCTGGTGCAGCCCTCCCCCTTCTGCCTGGGGACAGCTGCAGGCTCTACCACACATCAGCAACGCTTCACCCACAGCTCATCATCTTTTCCTCTGTCCCTTGTGGTGTCAGCATGTTTTTATTAGGGGCTGTGTTAACAAATGGGTGGTGCATGCTGGCTCTGGGAGAGCGATGTGCAGGGCACGCTGGTGCTGGGCATGGGGGCAGGGGAGGCAGTGCAGCACGGGCGTGGTGGCAGTTCTTTGTGCACCAGAAGGTGTCAAGTGGTTTGATGGCCCTTCCTCCTCTGAAACTACCTTCTCTTCAGTTCTGTCAGACCCTGATGTGAGTGGCAATGTGAATACTAGAGAAGACAAGAGACTTCGCCAGAGGCTTATAGATTCTTCATGCTGATGCTTCCCAGCTGCTGGAGCCAGGAGCCCGTTCTGGGGGAAGGCCCCTGCTCTGCCTCCACTGCGTTCAGCTCAAGGCGCTGCTCTTTGAATGCAACGTTCTCAATCGCCTGACAGTTCCCCAGAGGCCAGACTGGTTTACGAACTATTTGTTATATAAAGATCGGGAGTCATGTGCCTGAAAAAGCATGTTGTGCACTTCCATTATTTATTGAAAAAAAATCAAACCACTCACAAGGAGGAGCAAGAGCAAAATAATTCTGTCTGAGTAACAAGTGATGTGTGTTCAGTGCAGTTGAAGCTGGCAGGTGGACAGAGCTCACTCCATGCTGGACATAACCTGTAGGTAGCAAAAAGATAGGGCCACATTGCATTCTGAAGTGTTGCTCTGCAGCAGTGGCCATCTCAGTTCCGGGGTTTAAGTAAGGTAACTTTGGGGTCTCTGACCTGGAAAAGGGACTGGGGGTTGGGTTTTGTAATGAATCTGGTTAATCTGACTTGGATAGTGACTGCCACTGATACTGCCTGTGTCCTCGTGGGAAAAATAGAGGTCACTCTGTTCAGCCTGCAATGTCTCGGTTAGTTATCCCAACACTCCTGTCTGGGATTAAGTACTTGACACTGGTGGAAAAGAAACTACAAACAGTTTAAGTGTTTTAAGTGTTAAGAAGGTACTGTAAATATTAGGGATTTTGAATTTTTTATGTATTAATAAATTAATAATGTCTTAGGACTTCTTTTACAAAATGTAATGATGTGTTAGCTAAGTGTTGGTTTAGTTTCTATCCCTCAGTTTTTTTGGTTCTTAGTGTCTAACAAATCTGCCTTGGAGTTTTGGACTGAAGATAGTGAAGTTTGTTCTATTTTTGTAATGGTTTGTTGAAGTTCTTTTGTAATGTTTTTATGTGTAGAATTTTTCTCAACATGTTTGTAGTATCAAATGCAATATTAGTTGTGCTGTTTTCCAAACCATACTTCAGAAGACAAACTAGCTTGTGTTAAAATAGCACCCAAATACCTTGGCAGAGCCAAACACCCAACAGCCAAGGTGAAGTAGATCTAAATACCATGAAAGGTTGTTCTCCCCCCACACACATTGTGGCTGTATTTTAATTAAATAAAAGATGCTTAAGTGTATTGGAACAGACAAAGTACGGAAGAATGTTTATACATTGGTTTGTTATCTGATCGTTTGGGGAGAGTAGAATTCAGCTTTAATGTTGTCCCCTCTGCTCAAGATCTCAACCTTCACTAAGTATTAAAATGACCTTTATCTTGACATACTAGATGCAAGGTGAGGTGTGTGGGGCGTGAAGCACCACAGTGGCACTGTATATCTTTCACAAATGTGATATACTGACTTATTTTTCTGTATTGTCCATGTAAGTGAAATGACTTACCTGTCACCTCTTCCAAGCTGGCTTTTTAAACAAAGGATGACTTGTTTTATAGCTAGGTAGGGCTTCCAGTTTCCATTTCCCTAGTGTCACCCACTTTTGTGCTCTCATCTGCTAGCATTCTCCATATGCTTGTGGACAAGGGGCAAACAGGAGTAATTGGTGCTACCATTTTTGCACAGAGCTCTTCATGTACTGCTGCAGATTTCAGAGATTGTGCTCGTACTTGAATCTGGCAGCCGCTGTTGATCAAGTGGATCTGAAAGTGCTGCTGTGCTACACTTAGGGCTAGTATCAGAAGAACTCTTCTTTCAACTAAGACAAGCCTTATTGTAAGAGAAGTCTTTAAAGCCAAAGTTTTATGCTACCTCTGCACAGGACAGCAGCACAGCTGCAATCCTAACGTCTCTTGCATTACCAGCACAAAACAGGGCTTATGTTGGACGCTGGAGGTCCACACTCTTGAATTTTACTGCCATACTTCTGCCACCAAGCCTGCAATCCCTTTGACCTTTCCTAGATTCTGTCTGGCTATGCTGATATGTTGCTGATGGTCCTTTATAGGTAGGCAGTGCAGGTGCACTTTGTGCATTGTGTGTCTTGGACAAAGAGCTACAGTGCAATACTAAGATTTTGTGATGTGGATGTGTTTGAACTGTTTGATGTAAGTAGAGTCTAAAATTCAAAGCTCCTGAAAGCCACATGTTCATGTCTCATGTTGGATATGTACCTAACTTTTTACTAATTCCCCTTTTGTATTTTAAAATATGACTTGCTGCAGTGAATCTGTTTTTGTCTTCTAAAATATTTAATAAAATGCCTATCAATCCTCCTTGGTTATTAAAATAAAATCAGTTTTGTGAACTGCAACAGCATAAGTGTCCGAAGGTTCCAGGAACAGTCCTATGTTGCCATAGTGCAGATACATGTGGTCTGATGCTAAACCCTGAGAAAACGTTTTGGACAGTGGTTATAATTCTGCTCTTTCAATTTTTCTCAGTTGTCTAATTGACAATGTTCTAAAATTGTCAGAACAATGTGAATTGGTTCAAAATCTGTTTAACCTTGAAAAACATTAGAAAATGTCAGCACATGATAAAGAGCATATCTGCTATGTCATTTACTATCTACAAATTTGCTACAGTCCTGGCACATACTTTTCAGCTGTATCTTCCTGTTTTAAGATGTGTTTCTGAACTGCCCAGCTCAGTTCTTCTTATGTTTTAGTGGCACTGCTCCTGCTATGTTTTGCCATTTTCAAAAGATGGGCTGAATTCCAATTTAGGCCTTATGGAATAGAGTCCATCTTCAGCCTCTTCATCACTACACTCTTTCCAGAAACAGGTACATCCATCTAAATATTCCAGAAAGTAAAATGACAATGTCAGGGTCCAGGTTTGGTCCATTCCTTTCTTGCCCCTTTTCTCTCCACCATTTGGGTATTAATAATCCTCTAAATGCAGGAGAGTTACATCTAGTTTTTCTACACATGCTTTGCCTTACAGTCGCTCTTGTGAGATTTAAAACTTTAAATTTGATTTAAATTGCAGAGAGCAAATAAAAAATGTTTATTCCATTAGCAGATGGTGTGCTTCTAAAAGCAGCTGTACCCCACTGCTTTTCTGCCTCTGGATGGTGTTAAGTCACTTTTGGAATAAAGATATTTTTATGTCAATTTTTTTTTTCCGTATTGGGAATAGAGGATATTTTTATAGCAACTTTGATGACTAGTTTAGTGCTTAAGCCTAGAACCATTAACAAAGGATATCCTGACTGTACTTTGTGAACAAAAAGACAGAAATTGGGTCATGAGTGGTTTGCTGAAGATGGAGGTGGTAAGAGGAATTTAACCACCGGCACCAGTGAGTCACAGAAGTGGGGAGAATCAAAGCTGTGCCATGGGAATGAACTTTCCTAGAAATCTTTTCTTCGAGCACCTCTTTGCATGGACCATGTGAGAGTGGCACAAATGAAAACCTAGCTGTAGGTTTAGGGCAGTTTGTGTGTTTCTGTCATGCAGGCTGTGTGGCCAGAAGCTCCAGAAGAGTGCTTTCCTCATAATGAAATATTTGACTTAGTATATATAAGTTACTAGTGTAATGATAAAAAGTAATTACTCCTACTAAACATTAAAAAAGTATATTTCTGAAGTGACACAGTCAAAATATTATGGCTTTATATCATTAAATATTCAAACATCTATTTGGTTCATGTCATGTTATCAACCCTCCCCTGAAGGACTTCGACAACTCACACTGTAACACTAATATTTTTAGGTAGTAAAATTTCCATCTTCTCTATTGTTTCTTCAGATTCTTTGATGTGAGTCATCTCAAACTTTTTATAATCATTGAGATTAACTAAACACCTTCATGCAAACAAGCTTTCTGGCCTACAAATGAACTCCCACCCAACCCAGGGGCTGCTGAATTAATGACCCCTCAAGTCAGATTCTCCCTTCCCCACAGAGTCCAGGGAAAGTGCTAGGTGCCTTTGAAGGCATTTGAATGGGTAAGCAGTCCAGGGATGAGAACATCCTGGGCCTGCTCCACTTGTGCTACCTTTGAATTGCTTTAGCAATTCACTGCACACTTTCAAACTTCATGTACCTAAGCCAACAGCAATGAAATCTCCCAACCAGCAGTAGAAGAATTGGGGGCTTTGTCTGCTTTTTCCCTCTTATCTGAGCTCAGTTGGGATGAGAGAAATACTGCTGCTGCACAGCTCAGAACAAAGCCTCTCTGCTGGGAATCTGAGATACAGGATGAGGAACAGAGCCTGAGGCTACTGTCTGCTTGTCTTGGAATGTGTTTGCACTGCCAAAGAGGAGTGCCAGGGACCAAGCTCAAGGGTCTGGTCTTTGCTGTCCTCCTTGTTCAAGTGTCAGATCATTCCCAAGCCCTGTCTCAGGACTTCTTCAAGATGAATTCTAGGCAAATAGTTCACTTCAAGAGCAACTTCCAAAAATCACTAGGATGAGACCATAACAATTTGGTTTTCACCACCCTTCATGTCCCTCCAAAATATCCCACCAGGTTGTGTACCTTCAGAGGCTGATGATGTGCTTTTAGAACATCTCATACATGTCCTTAGCTTCATATTATTAAAAACAGGGGACCTCTGACAGACCTGTCACAGCATAGTGTTTGTAACTGAAAAAAACCCTACCAAAAATGTAATTATGTCTTAAAATCATATCCCTGTGATATTAGGGGCTAATAATCAAGCACTGTGTACCACCATATATCTGGTCTGCTCTAGAGGGACCTAACCCTAAATGTTGTGAAAATAAGTGAGCTGAGACCTTAGAGCCAGGAATCTTATATTAGACCTTCAGTTATTTAATTGGTGTCCTGGTTTCATCTGGAATACAGTTACTTTTTTCTTAGTAGGTGTCAATGCAAAACAATGCTGTGTTTTGGACTCAGTATGAAAATAATACTGATAACACACTGATTTTTTTTTGTTGTTGCTGATCAGTGCTTACCCTAAGCCAAGGACTTTTCAGTTTCCCAAGCTCTGCCAAAGAGCAGGTGCACAAGAAGCTGGCAGGAGACATGGGCTGAACAGCTAACCCCAAGTGTCCAGAAAAATCCAAGCTCAGTTTATAAACTGCAGCAGTTGACCAGGAGGCACTGATTTGTTTTGTAGATAAAGCAAATTTTTTCCTGGTCTGGATATTGTGATTGCATTCACCTCTGCCTCTCTAACTATCATTACATTGCTTTGAGCCTAAGGCAAGAGGTGAGAAGTTTCATTGCACCATGACTCTGAAATCCCTTCAAACTTGCAAGCCAGAGGACTGGCTGTGGGGGACATTTTACCCAGAAGAAAAAAGGATGGGCCGAAGAATTTCCCTGTTTCTTTAATGCCAGTCCAAACCATCTCCCAAGCCCACTGTGCTGCCCCCAGGAAGGAGCAGGGGCTGCCCTTCTGTTGGGATGTGCAGGATGGGGAGAGCAGAGGAGAATCCCACCCTCATTCCCCTTTGGTGGCATGAGGAAAATCAGGAATAAGTGAGCAAGCCACCGGCACTGGACACCGGGGCTGTGGAAAGGCATGGCACTCCCATCCAAGCCTCTGAGTGCTGTGAGGTGGTGCAGTGCCTTCGGGGTGCTCACAGCCCCGTGGCTTCGACACAAGGCTGGCAGACTGCGTCAGCAGGGACCTGGCTGCACTCTCACCCACCCTCAAGAGCTTTATGAGTATGGCAGATGTTATTAATAATAGTTATTCTCAGTCTCCTGGGAAACTGCTCTTGTAAAGCTGTGTGTCCACATGCAGTTTCTAGGTCAGTCTGCTTAGAAGACTAAGAAACCCCAGGAGCTCTTGAAACAACTAAATGCACGCACGGGTAATAGCTCAGTGCTGTGCAGCTGTATCAAGAACTGAACAGCTTCATCCAGCCGATGCTAAGCCCAGCATAAGCTCCCTACTCAGTAGCTTCAGTGCACAATTGTAACTTGAAATTTGGAACAAGCAGACAAGTCTGTAGCTGGCAATGATATCATGGTGGTCTTGTAGAGTAATCCATTAATGACTTCTATGCAGTTCATAGCCAGACTGTTTTAATCATGGTCTACCCAAATTGCATCAAAATACATCTTGAAGTTTCACATTCAATATGCAAATATTTAAGACTCCCCATAATAAAATATTCTGAATAAAATATAAGATATCCTAAGTTGGAAGGGACCCATCAGGATCATTCTGGTTCTGCACAGGACACTCCAAGAATCACGCCCTGTTCCTGAGAGTGTTGTCCAAATGCTCCTTGAATTCTCTCAGGCTGGTGCTGTGACCACTTCTCTGGGGAGCCTTTTCCAGTGCCCAGCCACCCTCTGGGTGAAGAACCTTTTCCTGATTTCCAACTTAAACTACCCCAGACTCAGCTTCATGCCATTCCCTTGCGTTCTGTCACTGGTCACCAAAGAGAAGAGATCAGTGCCTGCCAGAGATAAAACCCATGTTTGTAACAGCTAGTTGTGGCTAGTTAACATGTTTATTAAAGAAATTAGAGGTTTATGCTTCTCAGAAAACTGTGATATGGAAAATGCCAGAGAGACAATGGAATTACTATTCCTGAAGTTACAGGACATTGCTATATTTTAAGCAGCTGCCTATTCATCTCCCTCAGCTGAGAGGAGAAATTCATCACACACTGACAGGAGAAGAGGTGGGCTGCCCTGCAGTCAGAAACAACACCAACCAAAGCTGAGGTTCCTTTTTTCTGTGCAGGAGAAATCTGTCATCTGTTCATTGAGTGATCTCAGTGAGCTTCGAAGAATTGTCCTCCTTTTATGTATAAAAGCAAGAGGTGGTTTCAAGGATTTGTTTTCCCCTGAGTGTTATTCAGAATAGCGCAAACTGCAAAATACATCATGACACTGTCTTTGTTCCCTTGCAAGGTCTCTGCATCATTCTACATAGTGAAGATGAATAAAACACTAGGAATGTTTCTAGAAACTGAAAATTAATATTCATGAATTCCTAGAACTTGCAATTTAATTTTCATAGGCCTGTTACAGTATTTTTCTAGGAAACAGAAAAATAAGAAAGCAGTATTTTCAATACAAATAACAACTCACTTTTGAGTAGAAAATCTCAAAACACATTAAATCATAGATGTTGTAGAGCAAACCACTCAAAGTTTTGGAGATGCCAGCATTAATTTTACCTTTGTAACCCTAACTGGGTTCCTTTATACATGTGCCAGATATTGTATTTTCTAAATGCAGTTTATTTTCTCACAAAACGCCTGTTCTTTGGCTGTGCAGATCTCCTGCAATGAACAGCTGTTCTGTGCCTTGTGCAACACCTCCCAAATTCAAAAGATATCAAAAGCTCCAGCTACAGCAGGCAAACACACACCAAATGGAAAATTAATCTCCACCCTGTACACGTTGTGTATCATTTTATCAACACTCAGATCCTCCCTTCACGCCCACCAAGATGGCATCTGAATGCAGTTTATTCATCAATGGCTGTATTAGAATTTTAAAAGAACCCTCTGGTCTGCAAGAGAGATGGAGTAGAATGAAAAAATACTCATGAAGCCTGACGCCCAAGTTAAATTGCCCAGAGGGTAATATTTTTGGAGCACTTTGCATCATACTGCACTTTGCGTATGCAGAGCACACCCCCCACTGATTTCAGCAGCACTGGTGAATGCCAAATGTCTGTCCAGAAACCCAAATCAGACATGAAGAAAATGAAAAATACCTAATTAACAGAAATTACGCTGTACCACGCTAAGCCCACTACAGCACATGATATACAGTTTCTAAGGACACCATTTCTAGGGCTTTAACCATGCCCCCCCTCTTCCACAGTGTCCAAGTCTCTCTGAGACTTGTAGCTCTGCTGGCCACCAGCCACCTGTTCATTCCTGGACAGGCTCCTGAAGTTCACTTTTCAATCTGTCTATTTTTTTTCCTTTTATCCAGTCCATCCCTCCCTCCTGTTCCTTTGAATTAAATCAAACAGCTTCAATTGCTCGCATCCCCCCATAATGTCCATACTCAGGATTGGGCAGTGCCTGGAGGAGAAAGGTTTGCCACCAGTGCAGGGGTGCAGGACCCAGAGCCATAACTTCAGGAGCCCAGCTCAGACCCACCTGCAGCATTTGAGTGGACACTTGAGGATTTTGTCTACTGGAGTTGCAGCAATGTCCTTCATATATAGCAGGATGACAACTTCACTCAAAACTGGTGAATCTTAAGATGTTTCCTTTGGCTTCAGAAAGAACATCTTCCTTACTCAGCAAAGTTACTCAGCATTCTCAGAGATTTATTTACTAGTAAAGTGCTGGATTCTCCTGCAACTGGAATGGGGAGCGTGGTTCACAAGCTCTGCACAACTGGAAATTAGACTAGACTAGACTAGACTAGACTAGACTAGACTAGACTAGACTAGACTAGACTAGACTAGACTAGAATAGAATAGAATAGAATAGAATAGTTCATTTGTAAGTGACCTACAAGGATCAACCAGTTCAACTCCCTGAACAATTCAGGGCTGATAGGTTGCAAGCATTGAGGGAGGAAATGGGACTTGGTGTAAGGGGTCAAAGAAGGCAAGAGGAAAGATTTGACTCTGCAGATCAGCGATACAAAATATTCTGATTCTAGGGGTATTGATAAAGGGCAGTAAAATAGCACTGGATTCACAGTCAGAGACTGATAACTGCTTGTACAAGGGCAGGTTAGCTGAAAGGAGTGGTAGACATTTAAATACTGAACTGTGAAAACCTGCACAAGACTTAAAATTATTTTGTAACTTTAAGTTTATTACAGGACACAGAAAACCAGCTTCACCTTTTTTTTTTTTTTTTTTCCATTTATAATAAATTTTTTCTCACTTCACTGCTGAATGCTGCAAGTTAAATGTGGAATAGGGCATCCTGGGGCATGCTAATTTCCACAGCACAAACAGGTACTATTTTTCTGTGCAATATAAGTTATATTTTTTGGAACACCATTTTTTTTATTCAAACCCATATTTTCTTCTGCTAAGAACATTAAGTTCTGAAATCTACTTCAGACACTTGCAGTCATGAATTTTCTTAGCCACTCCAAATAGAACACATCTCAGCTATCCTTAAATGCACCAAAATTGTGCCATCACTAGAGGATAACTTACAGTCAAATGTTCCACTTTTATCACTCGCTATCAGAGATATCATCTCTTCTCTAAAAGCAGTTTATTTATGAACTGATTCCAGAGAGCTAACTTTTTAGTTGGAATGAAATGTTCCAAATGTCTGAAGTGACAAGTACACAGGTGCTTTACAGGGTAAGAGAGCAACATTCAAAGGCAAGTTAAAAAGTCAAACTGTGTGATCCTTTAGCTGCAACTTGACAATGATGCAAAGATGCTCTGATAAAAGGTTCTAGTCCAAACTCACAGTAGCACTAAATTATCCATTCTCCAACTGTGAATGGCATGTCCAACTTTTTGTGTGTTGTTTGGGTTTACTTATCTATTGGAAGAAAAACCATCTACTTACTTGAAGAATAGGCATCCACTTTTCTTCAAATCTATCTTAGAAAAAGTGCCTGTGATGTAAGAGACTCCTATTTAACAATGTCTATCATATCCTCCATTTCTCTAAGTGTATTTACATTAAAAAAAATAAAATATTATGGAATAGATCTGTTCATTCATTCTGAACAGCTCTTGACTTTTCAGATTCCAGTTCAGAAAGGATGCTTTCCTACCCAGTTGCACTGGATATCAGATAGCAACCTAAAGGTCTACATCCCAACGATTTCCATGTTGATATGAGGAGACTCAGAAAAGGGGAAGGGAGGTCTGGTGTGATGAGACTGTTGTTTAAGTACCAGCAAAACACACTCAGAGTCCTAGTTCTAAAAAGGCTTAGTCATGCAGGTAACGGCAACACACATGCAGAGATTCCCATCCTGTAAGCCAGTCTAAAGTCACCTTGACAAAGACAAAAGTTCCTCCGTGGGAAAAGTTTACTTTCTCCCCTCTAGGGTCTATACACCATTCTCATCAGCCTGCATCAAACATGCAGCTCTTTCATACTGCCTCCTGCAGAACCTCTTTCTTGGTTTTATCACCTGTTGTGTGGCCAGGGCTCCACATCTTCCACTGTTTTAGCTCTTGCTAAATCTATGTGCAGTCCAAAGTCACCGTTTACCTCAAAGCTACTATTGGCTCAACTGCAGAGATGTCTGTCTTTCCTGACTGGATGGTGGAGGATGGTGGAAGGACATGGGAGGCCTGCAACCTCTTGAAGGTGTCGTTTTCTGGCCAAGCCAGCCGGTAGGATGGGACTGTGGAGGGAAGCCTCTGTTCCGTGGGCCGAGGGGGTTTTCTGCACATATTGAGCAAAGCCTTCAGTTCCGATCGGAAGCTGTCGTTGAGCCAGCAGTAGATGAAGGGGTTGTAGCAGGTGCTGCTCATTGCAAACCAGTGGAAGGCGAAGTACAGGGCATTGTTGGTGTGGATGGTCTGGCTGGAGAGGAGGACAACATAGCAATTCAAAGGGAACCAGCAAACTGCAAAGAGGACGACGACAAGCATCAGCATCTTGATGGTCTTCCTATTCTTTTTGCGAAGGACAAAGTACTGCTCAGTGGTGACATCCCCGATGACATTGCGCAGCCAGAGCTTCCTTGCCACTGTCACGTAGGCAGCGGAGATGATCAGCAGGGGCAGGACATACAGCAAAATAAAGGTTGTTAAATCGAGGTACTTCCAAAAGAGGTCAGCAGGCTCAGGGAAATCTGGCAGACACAGGCACCGAGTAACGTCCTCACTGCAAATAGAGAGGGACGGATGAGAGGCACACATGGCCAGGCACAGTGGGATAAGTACATCAGAAACAAGGAGGCTGTTGGGAGAGGGCTCCTGCCATAGGGCTTGAAAGCAAACACTGTTTATCTCACAAATGCCACAGCAGAGCAGAGCTGTGCTCTTCAAGGTTTTGAGTGATAGAGCAGCCAGTGAGCAATGTGGTGATAACTTCTTATGGGCATTCATGACCTTATGAAAATTTTATGAATTTCACCAATTATAAAACTTACAGCTGCACAAAAGCAGGTTTTTATTTTCTGTCCTTTGGCAAATAGAAACAAATAGTCTCTGCACATATTAAGGACCTTTCTCTCATTAAAGCACTTTCCAAATACTAAGGTTTTGACAGCTGAGGCAGATTTATCTACTTTCCTAGGGATAAAGAGTAGATTAAAACCTATTGAGTTTTAGTGGGGTTTTTTTGTTTGTTTGTTTGGTTGGTTGGGTTATTTTGTTTCCCATTTCTGGCCTGCCCAAACAGGTCAGATTGGTATACGGCATAAAATGCCTTCATATAGAAGTAAAGTGTCAAGCCAGATCCTCTAACTTCTTAGCCTGTTTTATGTGATTAGTGGGATAGAATAAAGATGAAATATTTAAAAATATAAAGGACAGGATATCAGACATTGCAAAAGGAATCAGATGAAAATTGTAGTTTAGATCCATTTTTGGCTAACCTTGACATATGCTCAAGACTTTCAGTAAAATATACCAAAGTATGACTGGTCAGAGTTTGGCCTCCAGAGATACTGTGGAAGAAAGCAAAGCACATCCATACCTGTATTCAAAGGTAAAGAGCTTTTGGTAGATAGCATGTGGTAGGGAAAAACAAGTTGCCATGACCCAGATTATAGAGATGCAGATAACACCTTTTCCAGTAGATATGCGAGGTTTCAGGGGATGCATTATAACCTGTGCAAAATAAACCAAAATCTAGGCTTATTACATTTCTGGGAGAAATTTTACATCTTTTTTCATACAATCTTTAAGCCTCAAATCTATTACTTAATGTGGGAATTTAGCATGCAAGCAGTACAGTCGTCACCCAGCTCCCAGTGACTGTAAGATGTACATGAAAACCTGAATTTTAACACCATGAAGTATAGTTCAAGTCAGACCCAAGTCCTAACCTGAAATTTCAGTACTTTTATCTATGTGGGAAAAACTGCATACCAGAGGTGATAATACATGTTCATTACTGGGTTCAATTTCCTTAACATATGTAAAAATTAAAAAAAAAAAAAAGAAAAAAAGAAAAAAAAAAAAAAAAAAAAAAAAAAAAAAAAAAAGAGAGAGAGAAAAAAATCTCAAACTCTTCAGTATCAGTCACCCAAAGAACCAAAGGGTTTAACCAGACCTCCATGCTTGTGATAGTCAGTGCATTTTCTGGAAACAATCTTTCTAGCAGAAAATGTCAACTGTAAACAGTTTTGTGTGGTTGTTGAGTGACTCCAAGCTGATGATATCCAGCTGTCCCCAGTTTAGAGCCCATTATCAACAGCAAGACACAGCTCTGCTTGTGACAAACACCACTGTGATACAGTCAGATCTCCAGTATTCAGGGTCACAGGAGGTGGGACACCCCAGATCATCAGGAGATAGAGCTGAGAAAGTTAACTAGGATGTTCCTTACAACCCTGGTGCTGGACAAGCCACCCCAAAGGAGAGCTGTACCCATGAATTCCTATGAGGATTTCGATCTTTCTCCTTGTTTGAGAGCTACTGGATTATCTACTGCATAAAAGCTCCCTTTACTCAGCTGGAAGAGATAGCAGGGTGATTGATACCTCCTATCTTGCTGTGGGTTTGAAACTATTATGACAACAAGAACTGTCCCTCTACCCTGTCAGCTCTTCATGAATCTTATGATACTCTGGGAGCTGAAAGGGAAAGGACATGGGATCATCTTTTCTCAGTTTACTTATGCCCTCCCAAGCTTTCTATCTCTCAGCTTCAGAGAGGTCTCACCTGGTGCCGGTCCACAGCAATGGCTGTAAGGGTCAAGGCAGAGACGTGGAGGGAGCAATACTGTGCAAACCTACTGACATGGCACATCCCCTTCCCAAAGATCCAGGTGCTGTTCACAAAACGAGCCTAAAAAAGAAGACCATTAGTTTTGTGCACCCCACAATTGCTTATAGGTACACCTCTGGTACACAATTCCTTGTGCTGTATAATAGACACTTATAAGATAGCGGGTTCTTAGTATAATTGTATAATTTTCTGGCTTCTGAGCTCTGAAGAGGTAGGTTACTGCTGCACAGTGGCCTGGCAATATCCTCCAGAACAATACAGCAGCACAGAACCAAAGATGTTTGTTCTGTTTCATTTACAGAGTATCTTGCTGCAGCCTCACTATTGAGTCAACACATTCATTTGCTCTTCCTTTTAATCCCTCCTTATGGGATAGGGCTGACCTGTACATACATCTTATCTCACTTCAAGCAAACTACAGATTTTCAAATCAGATTATTAAACGATGCTGAGCATTATTTTTTTCAAGAGGTTTATAGCATTGCTTTCAAAATACTTTAGAAAAGAGAAGGACAAAAAATATCAGATGCTACAAAGTACAAAGCAATCACTGCAAGGTTATTATTGCTCAAGTACTATCAGGGCCACATTTTACAAATGGGTAATTTCCAATCTTCGACTAGGTAACAGGAATCAGAGAACAAAAATACATGTGGAGTTTTCCAAAGGCAACTCCAATGGTTGTAATTTGCAGTGGACAGGTATCTGCAGAACATCCAGACACTGCCTATAGCAGTGTGAAGCAGGAAAAGCCACCAAAGCACCTTTATGGCACTGTAGAGGCCCAGAGAAATTGACTTTAGTCATGGGGTGGACTGCGGTGGTGCATTCCCCCCCTTCCTCCCCCACCACCCCAGGCTGCACCATGTCTGAGAAATGCTGAGGTGCTTCCTTTCCCTCAGGGCTGGGGCGTCCCAGGCATTTCTGCCCCCTCTTCCTTACCAGCGTGAAAGGCGTGTTGAGGAGCGTGATCATGATATCGGCTACGGCCAGGTTCACAATGAACAAGCTGGTGGCAGAGTGCACACGCTTCGTCTTGATGACGACGTGACAGACCAGGACATTGCCGAAGAGGGAGAAGACGATGATGAAGGAGTACGCCGCGATGAGCAGGGCTTTCACCGTGCTGCTCTGCGACTCCGCTCCGTACCGGCGCCTGTCCACAAAGCTCTGCCAGTCGGCCAGGCTGTCATTGTCCCAGGAAAAGAAACCCGACACGTTCGGGACTACAAAAGTCCTCTCCAGGCTCCCATTGAGAGGCAACTTTCCTGCGGTCACAAAGGCGTTAACCAAGTCGGGGAGGATGAGCCAGACAAAACAGGATAACATCTCTGGAACACCGCTCTGCTCCTCCAGTTCTGGAAGAGCTCCTTTGCTAGAGCAGAACTCGCTCCGTGTGCCGGCAGAGCCGCTCTCGCCTCGCTCAGCCCCGGCGCTCTCGGGGCTGCAAACACGGCGCACGAGCAGCAGGAGACGGAAGATGCTCCTGCCTCCCGCAATGTACTCTCCTGCTCAGCTCGCCGCTGCTTTGGCTCCTTCAGCCCACTTTATATTCCCAGGCAAGCTCCGAGTCGGGATCTTCTGCAGTGACATAATTTGTGCTCTGACGTGCTGGTTTTCCACGCAGATGCGCTCCCGGGCGCTACTCCGAGGTAAGTACATTTGTGAGAAAGGCAAAATCACTCTCTTCAGATGTCAGAATCTGTTTTCTCTACCAGCAGTCCAGCTCAAGCAAATTCCGTGCTGTTTATACACCGGCAGCGTGTGTGCCTGCTGCGCTCTTCCAGGACAGGGCAAATCTGAGCTGTTTTACAGGTCTGGCAGGCAAGTTTCAGCCAATTTCAGAATAGAATAGAATAGAATAGAATAGAATAGAATAGAATAGAATAGAATAGAATAGAATAGAATAGAATAGAATAGAATAGAATAGAATAGAATAGAATAGAATAACTGTAATAAGCTGCATTATTGTACTTACAGTATTTTTCCAAAGACATTTTTTCTCTCAGAGAGACATGGAATATTCAAGTTTTCCCTTGGCAGGTATTGCCTCTCAGCCAAAGGAATCAAAAAGTCTGATGTGAAATTAGTTTCCAGGGTTCGTAGAAATAGAGGTAGTTATAAAGATGTGATTATACAGAAATAGAGAAAAGGAACTGTCCCAGCCCTGTGAGTCCGTTATGCAAAGCAAAAGGCAGCTGTATGCTGGTCCCAAGTACTGATGAGATGGCAGCATGTATGTTTTCTCTGCCCTTCCCACAAAACACAGCAGGAAATAGAAAATCAGGACCATAAGACCACGACCTACAAATCTTACACAGAAAGATGTGCCACTTCCCAAGTGCACATGTACTGTGCTACACCTCTGCTGAGGACAGATCTGCTTGGGTGGTGTCAACTAAACCCAGCCAGAGCTGGTTTTATATATAAAAAGCTTTATTTAACCATTAATTAAATGACCATTATCTGAAAAGCTTGTACTATAAGCTGGTCACTCACTGGGGAAAGTAACTCTTCCAAAAGATGTTTGTGACTGCCTCAGTGAACTGCACAGGCTGCCTTCTCTTCACCGCTCCTCAGGAGTTGGACACAGTAGGACAGCAGAATGGACAGCCCACAGTGCTACTCTGCACACTGCTGTCAGAGTCTATTTCTTCCACAAAATTGTCCAATTTGAGCTCTTTAGGCAATTCACCAGAGAAAGCCTTCCAGTGAACCAGCTGGAGCTGCTAAGGTGGCAGTCACACCTGACCATTCAGAAAGAAGAAATGTGTCCCACTCAGAAGCACTGTCAGGAAATCAGTCTCAAATACAGGTCCAAGAAAATAATAGAAAGTAGGATAGAGCAGCATTCTTATAGGTTTGGGATGAGAACAGAGGGGTCAGTGGCAAGTGTCCCCCTGCCTGCTGTGTTGCTCCAGCAGCTCCCAAGTCTCCATCCTTTCTAGTGCTGCTGGCCAGTGCATAAGGGCATTCCATCTTCTGCCACTCGAACATGAGCTCTTACTCTTACAAACATCACCTCTTACGTCTCTTACATCCTGTTCTCCTGTACTATAATCTGTATTCCAGTAAAAAATTATCAGCTTTGTTTATTTATGCTCCTTGATCCAATTTGTAATTTCTAGCAGGGCAGAAATGTAGCTAGAGCTGCCATTGCCTTTGAAGGCCATGTACATCCAGGAGAGTAGGGTATCTTCTCACCTCCTAAGCCAGGCTGCTGGATGGGAATCTCCCCCCCCACTCAGCTCAAGCCCACACTCATCTGAGATTCATTCTGTGCCTTGTGTTCCAGATGAGGTGGTCCAACCACACACTAGGCAGGCACACCCAAAATACCCACAAAGGGTCACAGCAAAGCCCAGTGGAAGCTCTCCGTGTCAGGTGTCACTCATGCAACTGGTGTCTCTTTCTCTGCTTCACAACACCTTTCTGATTTAGTTTGTATTTAAAACATGCTCCAGTATGAGCTCTTTAAGCAGCTCACCAACATTTGGTTGTTACTATAGAACAGGCTATAGCAGATTTGGCAGCTTGGTACCTGCTCCTGCCAACTTCACCCTTTTTCAACAATCCCCAGCACTCAACAGTAAAACAAACAGCTGCACAGGAATGTCAGGATTTGGCATGCTGAATGTGGTTTTAATAAAAAGTACCTGTAAAATAATGCAATTTGTAAAGTGAAAAAAAATGTTTGAAATAAAGCTATATGTATGGACCATGAATTCAGGTAATAAAAAAGTCATCAAAAATACCTGTGCAAGAGTACTCTTAACGAGATTGCAACAAATTAGAAAACAGGCCTGATGGGAATAAAAGATTAAAAGAGTAATATAAAAAAGTCAGCTAGACATGCCAAAAAGTTTGGAAGCATTCAAAGAGAGAATAATGCCTTTTTTTCTTTTTAAATACACAGCACAGTGTGCTTTTCTCCCTGCCTTGCTTCTGGGGACAATGTTTCACTACCATGGCTTTAATGAATTTTTGAGCTTCTCTGGAGCAGGGGAATTGAAGTTACATGGGTGAAAAGTGATTTTTCAAAAACTATCCAGTGTAGCCTCTGAGAAATCATGTTAATTTTCAGAGCATCCTACCCCCTCGTATAACCACTCACATTAGTGTTTAGGACAAGCATTGCTTTACAGTACAGTCTTTCTCCAACCACCAGTTACACATTTTCCCTTGATGTGAAGGCTGTTATGTTTATCTTCCGTAGATAAAACACAAAGCCATTGTGAATTTGACAGCTGACTGAAACAAAAATTGTGAAAAGGGAGAAAGAGCCTTTGATACGATTCCTATTATTCATATACACTCAGCTAAAATATTTTCCTAAGATGCCTGTAACATCAAAATACAGAGTCCCCTTTTGTACACTTCTTGAATTACAGAGCTGAATTCATTCCTACATACTATGATGTTTAATAACAGTGCAATACTGGGTTTAAGTTCTCTTGGTAGAGTCAGTCTCTAAGACATTTTACAGCTTCAATACTGAAAACTGTGTGCTTGTATCCAAGTATGACTCTGAATTCAGAGTTTTCAACTGTATCCACAGCACATTGCAAGTATGTACAAGTTCTACCATGCTGAGACTGTGTCCATATTCACACTTGCAGACTACTATAAATTTACTTTGCAAAATTCAAACAAAAGAGAGTTTTCTATAAAAGATATAACGAGATAGTTTTCTGTAAAAGATATAACTGTCATTTTTATTATCATCCCAAAAAGAAAACAGAGTTTTAGAGTTTTAGAAAGAACTTGAACTTTCAGACAGCACTTTAGGATATAAGACCTTCTAGCCTAGTGCGTCAGGCAACATAACAGACTTTACATCAAATTTGGTGCCACTGAAAAAACCCAACAAACCCAAAGCAAATCATTTCACAGAAGTGAACATGGAAGAAAAGCCATAATTTACAGAGAAATATCACATAGAGAAAGTCTTGCAAACTTCTTTCTATTTTCTTCACAAACTTCCACAGTCTCTTGAATAGTGAGCTAGAAATCACTTAGTTCTTCTTGATGTTGCAGGGCTCATGAATGGATCATCCTGCAATTTGCAGAGAGATACATATTACTAAAACTAGCAGACATTCCAAGTAATCAAAAAGCAAAGTCACCTTTAGATTAAACTAGAAAGCCTGGCCATACAATTCCATGTTTTCTGACAGACCTGGTTTTGTTCGTTTTGATATGAAACAGGTTATTTATTGAATTAAAAGTCCAAGTGATGTATGTGCAGAGAACAGAAGTTTATGTCCATATGACCAGAATAGCTACTTTGAAATAAGGAGCAATCTATATTTCAGTTGTAAATGAGCAGCACATACCACAGTAAAGTTATGTCTATATACACATTGCACATCAAAATTTACTGATATATGTATGAATCAAAAATGCTGTTTCTTTTTGCGTATCCAAGCAAATATGTAGGTTTTTATTTCAGGTACAAGAAGAAATAACCCAGTGGGGAGAAGGGACAAGAATGCAGTATTTTCTCTGAAGTGGCCATCATCTGCAATGGTTAAGGAATGGATTCTGACCATGCATGACAGACTGTGAAAATAAACTGCACAGTGCTTGGCAGGATAGAATGTCTTCTATTAGGTGCAAAACTGTGTAAAAAGTTCTACTTGTTTAACTGTGGAAGAAACCATTTCCTAGCAGTTCAAAGATATACTGCAAGAGCAGACATATTAGACTTCAAGAGTGTTTTTTTAATTTTTTTAAAAGTGCACTTAAATAATTTGCAATAAAAAATGCCCTGGAAAAGAGCCATTTCTAAACACAAAAAAAAGGTCTTCCTTTTTACAAGAATAAAATATATAACTAAATGAAAGGATATAGCTAAGCACTAGAAGAGATTATAATTACTTTCTCTCCCAAGCAATTCTAGGCCTGCATTTCAGTAATGACAATTCGCTGACTAAAAATGGAAGGGAAAAAGAATTATATATTTTTCTGAGATCCCTTCTCGCCTTATTTTTGGTAACTATGCAGGTAGTCTAATCAAAGTTGGTTGCAATAATCTAGCCCTGTTAGTGAAAAAAAAAAAAAAATTCAATTTCACTATGAAATGCTTTACTCAACTAGCTGCAAAACAGTGAGCTATAGAAACTTACATGAAATAAAACTAAAAAATAGTACTATATACCATACCTCATCTGACTCAAAATCAACTCCTCTAGATGCTTGGCTTTGTGAACCTCTTTTATTAAGTGAAGATACAGTTGGCAACCTTGAAACATAGAGAGAGAAAAAAAATGGCACCAGCATGTTCCCAGTCACCAGACATTCCAATAACTTCCCCTTTAACTTAGAGTTGGACCACCGATACACAAAGTAAAAATAAATAGACATAACAGTAAGTAGAACAATATAAATTCGTAAAATAACATATTAATACTATAGCTCTGATCAAGTTTACCTCAATCAGTAATCTCATTTTTTCTGTTATAGAAAGATAACCCATATTAACAAGTAAAAATTCATATAAATTCTCTAAGCAGTGTTATGACTTTCCTAAAAATCTGGTAGTCAGTCAGATCCTTGGAGTCTGCTGACTGCCAGTCAGAAATAAGGCACACATTGCATTCATGAAGCAAATATACTGACCTTTGATTTACTTTGGAAGAAGACGGAACAAAAGGAGTATCTTCTGGATCAGAATCAACATCTATAATATCCTGAAAAAAAAAAAGTATAAAGTTTTTCCACAGAATTTATCCTTACAGAGAGAGTGCATAATGTATCAGCACCATAGCACAGAACCTCTGGGGTTTTTTCCAACTATATACCTATTTAGTTAGAATAATTTACACTTGAGAGGGCTCCAGGCTAGAACTGCACAAATTTGCAAATACAGCACAAGCTTATTCTTCACATCTTTAACATCTTTAACCTTGCAAAACCCACCCAAACACGCATGTACATACACCTCATATCTTAGACTATGGTCACAAATAAAACCTATCTTTTCTCAAACACCGTAACAGAAAGGGATACAAAAGGTCTACAGATTAACACGTAGAAAATTAATGCTGGAACAGATTGCTTGGGAACATCTGCTGATTTAGGCTAATGTTTTGACTGTGTATTTATTTTTCAAATCAACCGTAAAAGCACAACAAGGTGCTTACCTCAGAGTAAGACTGGAACGAATTTAAAGAGTGGTCTGTTTTCGAGGACCTAAAGGCTGGAATAAAACATATGTAATACTTTAAAAATGCTCACACAATTAAGTGCTAACAACACTATATAGCTCTTTTTATTTAAGATCTGCCTAGCATGCATTTCCACTGCAAAACACCCAGAAAAATAAACCAACCAACCAACCCAAAACATAAATTAAATCTGTCAACCCAGGGACATAACATTCTGTGCAGCTGCAGGTACTTCCCAGTCTGGCTGCAAAACCATCAGTAACATTGGTTAAAAAGACACAAAAAATGCTACTGTAACTGAAATTCCTGTATATCTAACAGGTTAAATATGAACACATTTGCTTGAATTAATTTATCTGCGACATTTCAGGTCATTTGATGACCAATTTAAAATTAAGGTAATTTGCTGATTAATTGAAAATTCAGTCTACCTTGGGGTATTTTGTGTGGGGTTTATATGCAGATTAGTGAGCAGTATTTTTTCCTTTAATTCTCAGATTACCTATGCTGTTTCCTCAGTGCCTTTCCTCTACAGCAAGGAACAGCTACTCTTGCATACGTAGGCGGCTTAAAGACAAGGTTTTCTTCCCTAGTGAAAACTGGCATTTCCAAAACTTGCTACAAGGTAAGGCTAAATGGATTCCCATTAAAGCTTACTAACTTGTAAACATCAGTCAAATTTAACTTTTTATCCCCTGAGGAATATTCTGCTGAAAATGTTAAGTCACATTCTTTCTATGCTTATTCCTTAAGAAACTGCATTATGTAATATGTTTCCTATTTGCAGTTCTTGCCAGAAGTTCCTAACACATTCCATTTTACCCCATGACAGAAGATCACTAATTTTTTTCCTTTTCTTTTTTCTTTTTCTCATCACTGTTAATTATTCTATTCCATTAGTGCTGAAAGAATCTCTCAGTTGAAATGGACTAATAGAATAAAAGGCAATTGAAGCACTTCATCATTAAATGAACACCTTCACTACAATTTTAAAGAGCAGATTAGAGTACAGACAGATCACAGGCCTACCATCCATGATAGACACATTCTTGCCAGATACAGGCTTGTAGGATCTGCTGCCAGAAGCTGACTCTTGGCTAGTGGTTCCTGTAGAGATAACAAACAAAATGCAAATCTGTTCAGCAGTTATTTTTTTTCCTCTTTAGTCTATCATTACTGAGTAGGAAGTCACTTAAAAAAAAAATCTGCAATCCTCTTTACTCCTCACTTTCTCCTTGAATTAAAGCCCTCATTACATGCAGAAGAACTGCTCTGGGTCAAATATTCAAAGATTCACAGACACAACCTCTTAAAACACAGGGCTCTACCCTGATGGGATCACAACAGTGTTGGAGCACAGGCTCACAGAACTAGTTTAAAAGCACAAACCAAATCAGACTCAAGATGACATCTTTTGTTTCAACCCAACCAGCTCTCAGACATTTGAGTATATTACTGAGACAACTCAAAGGAGTTATTTATGTATAAATAACTCCTTTATTATAATGGATTATTATATTTTAATACTTATGTGTATAAATATATATATATACACACACAGTGAAAGTACATCTATAATGGAAGTACCACCACCACTGTAAAGTGTACAATCACTCTCAGTCCAGGAGCTACTTAACTCTTTTTGCTTAAGAAACACTTCCCATTTTTTCAGTCACTAGAAACATTAAAGTCTCTTGTAAATTACATCAGGACAGAGACAATCTGTACCTCCTCTTTACACTGATCAAATGCATTACCTTTAGCAGTGACAAGGTCTATCCACGCACTTCATTGTACAGACCTTCCTAATAATGCATCTTTTAGGAGGATGTTATGTTTCCACAGCTGGGAAACACGGTATTTTTCTTTTAATCACAGCGAAAAAATCACAACTTAAGCCTTGTACTTGTAAGGCAGTCAACTGTATTTAATAGGATACCACAAGTATTTGAGAAGAGTTTTTTTTTCCAGTAGTTCTTAAGCCGCAAATTTCCACTTGATGGAAAAGAAAGAAAAAAAGTCAGGAACTGCAGTACAAAGACTGTAAAGTTGCTCTTACCTCTTCCTCTTCGAGACGAACCTCTTGCTGTTGAATTTTGTCCTCTTGCACCTCTTGCCCTACCTCTTGCTCGACCCCTTCCTCGGCCCAGTGTTGAAGAAAGGCCATCACTTAGATTACTAGTGCTTATCTCCATATCCATGGAATCTTCATCGCTGGAGGCTGTGACCAGAACTTCATCCTCAGATCGGTGGGCTCTGGCCCTGATCATTGCCTGAAATGGAACAATAATTACAGGAAAAAGAATCTTAAATCATGAAACACACCACTGTTAAATCCTAGTTACGTACAATAAATATATAACATAACAATAAATGAAAATGTGTAATTCTAAACCAGTGAGGCTTAGAAGACACAAATCCAATGTTATGGAAGCTGAGGATATCTGTGAAAATACTTAATTTAATTATATGTGTACATATAAAATTGTTATCTAAGTTCTGATAACAGAATGGAGCTTTTTAATGTCATACATTGTTGGTGAAGTTTGGTGAACAGCTCAGGTCATCGCGTGTCAGTTACATGTGTCTGCTCAGAGGAAGCACCCATGGGCTCCACTGACTTGAACTTTATTGATGACAGCGAATGCTTAAGACAACTAACTCAGGTAATGATATCCCAGATTAGGAGAACTGAATGTCACCCCAGGTGTCCTTTATTTCAAAATTTAATTCCTGTCCCACATAACTTACAAAGACAAAGGAGCACCCATGCTATGAGTAGTTGGCAATTTTCTTTGGAAATACATATGCAATCCAAGTATGAATAGGTGGGAGATCTAAAATGTAAGACTGCTGATAAGGACACAGTACCAAAAGGTTTACCAGTGCTCTCCATTTGTTCCAGTAATACCACCTAATATAGTCCATCCACATGTCCACTGGTGATGAGACCACAAAGAGCTTAAGCTGAAAGATCTTTGAAAGTCACCTGCCCTGTCTAACCTCAGTTAAAAGTGAGAAATAATGAACATTCAGTTTCACAAATCTGTACAAGAAAAGAGACCTCAAAAGCCAAATTGAGCAGTACTTTAGGTACATACCTAAACAAAGATTTAAAACAGACTTATTAAGCTTTAAAGGCAGACGGGCACATTTTGGCAAGGACAATGCTGAAGTATTGCTGAAGCATTTCTAAATGACTGCATTTATATGCAGAAGTCACCACTCCATTTTTCAGCCTATGTTCAAAATTCAGAGTAATTACCTCACGGACTTCCTTATCCTCTTCTTCGGTATTCTTTTTTCTAGTCTCCCTGAATTTTCGCACCTGAATAAAAAAACAGTTCCTGTCAAAACAACAGTTCATGTCATACAATAATCAAAATACAGTAAGTGTGAAGCTTTAATCAGTGAATAAGTCAAGCTCATGTGAGAAGTGAAGAGTCCAAGAATAACTGAACAGTTTGTTTAGGGCCCTTTCATACTGTCCTATGGTTTAAGAATCTCATTCTGTTAATAACTGGAGCTACATCATTGGGGAGGAAGAAAGCTTGCGACATGATGAAGGAGATACTGTGATACAAAATATCCTTATATTGACAATAAGGAACATTGAAATATGAAGAACTGGAAAAAGAGGTAGAGATGAAGAAGACAGAAAATAACTATTATGAGAAGAGACAATGCTGCAGTACATGTACAACTAAAGAAGCTCAACTTGACAAATATGGAAAAAGATATGAGGCATGACAGAAATAAGATATTAGTTTAAAAGACAAACAACAACAAAAAAACCACCCTGAAGTGCCCCAGAAAGCCTGCAGGCACTGATTGTTTATGGTCTCTTTCAACCCCTCGTGAATTAAAGCAATCAGTAAGAAAACAGGTAGATGCAGCCATCCTTCTCCACCAGATTATTCTTTAAACAGCACACAGATAAGCTGCAGAACAACTTCTACTACCATGTTGAATATTACAGCTGAATACATGGGCTTATGTGGAAGTTCAACAGGTTTGACAAAAATGTCTTTCAAGGGTTGCTCAATACACATAAACCAGACCTGTCTCTAGGATACCCTGAGCTGCAAGCAGTTAGAAGTAAGTAGAGCACCTGAAGGATAAATTTCCTTTATGCTTGTCCTGTTCTTGTACTCTTCCCTAAGCCAATATGAAAAAGCTACAAAGAGATTATACCTACCATCTTTCTCACAATAACGGTAAATACATGGTTCTACATGTGTTAGACAGATTTTTTTTCTATGAACAAGTGTGCAACCTAAACCCCATCTTCAGTACAAGTTTTGAAATTATGAATTTTAAACTTCATAATAGATTAGTTATTCATTTATTAATTGCAGAAAATGACTAGAGGCAATTGTTGCAGATGCTCCACACAGAGGCAAATCTATTCAACTATGTTTGAGCACTGAATTTTTTACTGACTTGGCCTCTCTTGGGGAATCAACATTAACAGAACATTACCTCCTCATCTATTTTTTCTTCCACTGCATCAGTGCGACGCTCCTTGAGAAACCTCTGTGTTTTTTCTAGTTGAAATTTCACCAGCTCCTCTATGGCATCTTTTTCCTCTTTGTCCACAAACTCTTGCACTGCTTCTCCCATTCCTCTTTCAGTTAGAAGTGAAAGCTGTACTTTCTTTACAATTGTGGAAAATAATTTGTTAAGAAGCATCTGGCATTAGAAAAGCAAGCAATATTCCAGCTGTTTCAGATAAATATTACATTAAGTTGGCTGCAGAAACAGTAATGTGCATTGAATATTTAAATCAGAGAAAAGCCCAGCAATAAGCAAATGTTACTTGTCATAAACCAGTTACAACTTTCTTGCTATTAGCATGTCACATAAACTTTACAGAGTATTTTTCAAACTAGCAAAAGGCTTTATGAACAGTAAAGAAACCGCAATGCTAGTAATATCTAAAATAAAAACTTCTGGGAAATAATGCTGCCCAAAGGAATAAAATTTCTAACTATTATAAAATAAAATGTTTAAATAAAGTAAGTGTAACGAAGGAACATGATTTATGCTGTTCTAATATTGACACCTAGCATATGTCTAAGGTTAGGCAGTATGTTGTAATTTGAAGCATCTTGAATTTTTGCTCTAAAAAGACCTCAAGAATCTTTGCTCTAAAAAGACTTTCTATAACTGAAATAGCTTCTGCAAGTTATGCTTGATCAACTACATCAAGCATTTGTGCACATGGCTTACCCATTTTTTTATCTCTTAGATGTTACTGCACTGGTTTTGGGAAAGGGAAATACGCTAGACTTAACAACAGGGTGGAAAGAAAGCAAATTATCAGGGGTCTCTCTTCTTTCTCTCTGCTCTGCTTTAAATAAAATGCAAAAGTGCGCTACATCTGAGGACACAAATATACTGCAAAGTAACAACTGACTCTAAGTCAGAAGGTAATACTAAATGCTACAGTCTCACACTGGCTCTGGGGTAAATTAAGGTAGCGCTTTCCTCACATGCTGCCTCACATTTTCCTCCTGTACTTGAGTACTTGACACATCACTTAGTACAGGGCACATGTTGCAAGTTCACACGAAGAGCTATCATGCTCTCAAACCAGTGTGAGTTCACATACCTACACAACCAATACACAACAGTTATATGCTAATCTAAGACACACAATTCATGTGGTAATTCTCAGACAGTTTTATGGGAAATAAAGTAACTTCTTGGTGAATGTCAGAGTCTTTTCAGGGCACAGTACTTCCATTAAGAAAGAAAAGAACAATCATATGACCTTAAAAAGGGAAATTATAGAAGGCAGAAAAATACCTTCTCTGCTGTCTGGAAATACTGCTTTACAAGGTCTTCCACCCTCAGAGTCGTTCCCTCAGCAGGTCTGCTAACCAATTTTCCAAAATTAAGATCAATGTCTAGAATAGAAAAGCACAGTGGCATCATCCAGATTTACAGCTTTTAATTATCACCATCAATCTGAAGCATCCCACTGACAGTAGAAGGAAAAAAGGATAATGCAGGCCTCTTAAGAATTGTGGTCCCTTTTATATGTAAAACTTTTTGCTCTTTTTAAAGTCTATTAATTGGAAACATGGAGAAATATAATAATTGTACAGACAACTCCATGTCTAGCAGGTATAAAGAGTTCTAACTAACATATGTCTGGAATTATATATTGAACACTGTGTTCTGAAGGTTATTATAATTGAACTCTTGAAGATCACAAATGGAAGAAAATCATAGGAGCTGTCAAAGCACAGAAGTTTTCTATAAGTAATCCATTTACTAGAAAAGAGATTTTGCTCCACAGCACATTGACTGATTTTCAATAGAAAATGCTTATAGCTCATCCCCTCCTTCTCAGACAGCAAGGCAGGAATGACAGAAGGATGAGAGGGATAGTCAACCTAGGTTAGCACATACCAGACAAACAACATAAAGTGACTACAGACTACTTTAGACTATAGACTGAATTCCTGAAGTCTTAATATCACCTGTATTGAACCACAATGTGCACACATAACAAAACCATTGAATGCTTCATTAGCCACTTTTCTTGTATTAGAGGCTGTCTAATAAAGCAATGCAAAAGCCACGGCAGTACTTTTATATTCCCTTCCTGAAGCTGACATGCCCATTAAGTAGGAAAAGTAAATTAGTGAAACATGGTGGCAGATGTGGCAGCTACTGTGTACTCTGAAAATGCTAATAAGATTACACAACTATAAAAAAGGAAACAAAAGCAAAATAAACCAAGATCAATACAGTATAATTTTAAAAACACCTCACTTAAAGCAGTTTTTATTCATGAAACTATGTTTTCAACTTTAAAGAAATAATAGTATTCATAAAAACTGTCACTGGAACTGGACAATACACTTACGATGTACTAATGCAAACTAGTAAGAGTTTTTTAGCACATTATGTTCCAGTACAAGCTGAATCTTCATTAGCAACTATTACAAATCCAGTATTTGGATAATATCTATTAACCATTTATTAAAAATTCTGGGCACCAGTGAGAAATGCTGCAATAGTAACAGCTATTATTGGTTTGGCACAAATATTTGAATAGGAACATACCTGGAAGAGACAAGCCAAGAACATCTCATACGCATGATTAATATGGGCAAACGAAATGCTATCCTATATTTGGACCTTTTTTAAAAAATACATGAACATCTCTTAAGCCCATACCCTTCATTACTATTTAGGTATGAATAATGAACCACTACAAAATAAAGTAAAAATATAAAGAGAAAAAGTATTATACCCATCTCTTTTCCTTCAGAGTGTTCAAACCAAATCATCTTATTCTAAGAAGTCTCAGGAGTGAGGTACTTAATGCTTTCCATTGTAATTATCACAGAGCCATAGAGTAACTCAGTCTGGGATGGGGCTGTATGTTTTACTATAAGCAACTCAATAAGGTCTAAGGCCAAAGGAAAATGAAACCGTTTATGAGGAGTTGTTAGAAGATGCTGTGTGGAATATCAGAATTTTGGACAAACACAGAAATAGAAAAGAAATAATTGTGCAATATATGCACTTAAATAAGACACTGCATCTTTACTCCTCCTATAACACATTAGATGGTAGACACCAAGCCTTTGGAACTGCTGGGCAACAAAATACAGACAGACAAATGAAAAGAAAGGCAAGCCAGTGATTCCTTCTTCCATAATCACCTTTTTTCTCTTTTTGTTCACGATGCCTGAAAAAGTGTATGATGTCTTTTGGATTAGCCACCCTGTGCATGTACTTCTGGCTGAAACGATGGACACTGAATGGTTCAAAGCCACCTGCATAATCAACCTAAGTGAGGAAAGGACAAATTTAAATAAGAAACAAACAGAGACAGAGAAGCCACAAAATTCAAAACAAATTGTTCCTTCAAAGGAAAATATTAATAGTAAGAAAAAAGTCAACCTAAAATTAATGCCTTAACATGCAGAACAGTTAATGGCTAATCACAGCTAATAATAACATTAACAGAATAGCTAAAACTAGCTCATATTTATAACTTGTTCTTTATTTAATTTACTAGACTTCATGACAGTTTCTGATTGGGTTAGGAATGCACACAGGATAATATGACTTAAAAAAACTTCACCGTAAATAACCACTTTTGATGCCCTTACTCAGAACAGCAGTGCAGTACATTTATGACCAGTCGCATCCTTTACCTTAGAGTACTGGTTACACAGGTAAACAGTAGGTGATTTATATTTGTCTTTACCCAGCAAAAAAACGTATATATTACATTTTTACAAAAAAATCATGACTTTGCTTTGAAACTTTTAATGGTTGCCTTTAAAAACAAAGCAATCCAAGCTGAACAATTTCTTACTCTTAATCTTATGATAGGCTTCTCTGGCTGGCGAGGATTCCCCAAGCGTTCTCTTTCTGCAGTGTCCAGCAACAATTCCACCTGTGAAGGAGAATTATAAATTCAGTTCCACTTTGTTCCCTTAAAAATGCCTGAACATTTCCAGTATAACTTAAAATACATCCAGTTGCAAGGGGAGCTATCAAAATAAATCATTATAGAATGTGCTCTCATTCCTGAACACATATGTACCAGTATGCAGCCAAAAGCCATTAAGAATGACTGAGAAAAACATGACAATGAAAGATGTAGTGTAGTCCAGCAGCATCTACACCACTGATCTCTGATATTTTATAGCCACTATGCTTTGCTAAATTTCTAGTTCCAGGGAAAAGCAGAAAGAACCATATAAACTTGAGAACTAAGCAATTAATAAACTTGCTTAGTTACTTCTGCCACTTCAGACTGCATGGCTGAGTTCTAGGGGTTTAGTCAATGTATTTATGCTGGTTCCAAAGTGCACATCCAACACTACTCCACTCTCAGGTACAAGCTTTTGTACAAAGATCATATGGACACCCAAAAAGCAGTTCCAGCCTACTTTAATAATTCATCCCTATCAAAGAATCTGGAAGCCAAGGCTGCAGAGAGAATGTCATGGAATTAGCTTTCTATGGAAACACTAAGTTTCTTTTAATTTGGGGCAAGACACAAGATTTCTCATCTTCTAGTCTCAAAACCCGTCACAGATCCCATCCCCTGTCCATACACTGTTGTCCATAAACTGTTAGCATCACAAGTTACCTTTTCCATGCAGAATGCCTGTATTGCCTGAGTAACATTAGGATTGTCAGGATTAAAAAGATCTGGATGATCAGCTAGAACAATATCCTCTATATGGAAAGTTCGCACTGTCTCTAGAGCAATCTTCTCCATTTTCATTTTTTTCCCTTTAACATGCAGCAAACCAATGTGTCTAGAAGGAGAAAGGTAGCTTACTAGAAGATAAACTTATGAGAACTATGGTATAAAGATTTGTTTTCAAATTCATGTTTACTCTTCAGGGACAAAATTTCAAAAGCTGTACAAAGATCTGTAATTCAGGGTTGGCCCTGCAAAACTTCCATTTTATTATATTTAGATTGTGCTTGTTCCATATACAAGCAACTGCACTCAGTTCCTTGTATTCCAGTTCATCAGTATGTAACTCCTCTTAGCTACGTTCCATTTGCTTCAAATGTTAGATTAAATTGTAAGCAAAGCAAAAATTATACCAGGTACTCATTCCATCTACTTTGCTTATTATGTCACACTCTGAAATTAATCCACACAGCAATTCAAGTCTTTTTATACCATATACAAGTATTTTTCTGATCTCAACAGAACACCTGAGACATGTAAGAGAAGGGACAAACAAGAACAAAAAGAAAAGCTCACGCACTTCTTCACGGCTTCTCCAGGGGACAGAGATGTCACCACTGAACTTCCTGGCTGAGAAATGTAGAAACGTTGCTGTTCATTTCGGAATGGAGCTATTTTGCACTCATGTTCATGACCCCACACAATAAGATTAATAAAGTCATCTAAAAACTGCTCTGGAATGTAGTTGGTAGCTCCATGTTTGCTCCTGTCCAAGAGAAGAAAAGAATAATGGATAGGCAAGGGTAGAGTCAAGAGAAGAAAAATATCAGTGTGATTTAAAATGATACCGGAATTCCAGCAATAGTATCAGACATACATGTCAGGTTTTCTTCACATTTATTTCTTACACAGCTGTTTAGTGTATGGTTAAACAAAAGGGCAACTTACATAGCTCACTTTTTTACATAGCTCACTGTTTTCTGCTCCCCTTTTATATGGATCTCCCTTTTCTTCTTACTTGGCTTTTAAGACTTTTGGGTTTTTTCTATATGAATGCTTTTATAGCATCTCATGGCAATCACTTTTGGTTGTTTTTTGTTTTTAAAAGGTGAGGTAAAACCCACTGAATTAAACAGACACAGGACACACCATCCCAAATCCCTTTCTGGAAGACAAGGGAGATGGGAGAGTGAGTTCCTTTAGTTTACAGGACAGAAATCAGTACACAGGGTATAATGAGCTATATTTGTTTACGTCTGCAACACCATTATTTGAGCATGAGGATTGCCCTCTTCTTCAGGAAAAATCAGAAGAAAGCATTTGGAAAAAACTCTGCCTGTTCCTACTACCACTGGTAGTAGGAAGCCTGTAGTTAGACAGAACACATTACCTAACTGTAAAGCACAGCAGTGCAAGGGAACATAGGGTACTTGCTGAACTATGGCTCAAGCAAGGATAAAATACAATACGAAGTCTGGTGTCCTCCCAGTTCTAACAAGCAGAAAGGACTTAATCATATGCATATTACACTACAAACCCTCCACTGCCTCTGACTGTAAAAGTTTGGAAAAGATCTCCCAACTCCCCTAACTCATTTATTTCAAACATTTATTTTCCTTTACAATCCTTCTTCAAAAAGAGGTGTAAACCAATGTTTTCACTTGTAAAAATCTTAAGAAACCAGCTACTCACAAGCATGAACTAACACAGCTAGCTTGCTCACCTATCTTTTACCAGGCAGTTTAATGAAGTAACACAGTAAGTTGCTGTAATTCATTCACTAGTGTTACCTATTTTGATGAATCACAAACAAGTTAAACCAACTATCTTCATCTTCCTTTGGTCTCAGCATGGTTACTTGCTTATTGACAAACATACGATACAACCTCTCATCTGGAATAGCTCCTGAAGTGAATAAATGAAAAAAAAATTTTTTTGTGTGGTAAACAAGTCTGTATTTCATAGCAGTTTTACCAGCAACTCTATTAAAAAAAAAAGCATGAGGAACAAAAAAAAAGTAGCAAAACTACAGTACCCAAAGTGAGCTCACAAGAAAGCTAGAGAGGGACTTTTCAAAAGGGAAAGCAGTGACAAGACAGGGGAATGGCTTTAGAAGAGGACAGATTTAGTTTGGATGTTACAATGAAGTTCTTTACTGTAAGGGTAGTGAGGCACTGGAACAGCTTGCCCAAGAAAGTTCTGCATGTCCCATCCCTGGAAGTCGCTAATTATTTCCTTGATGTTTTTAACTAGGGAAAAAAAACCCCAAACTATCCTTAGCCAGGCTCATGACAGATATCAATAAATCCCATATGGAATGTCCATATTTTGTATAAGAACAAATGCTCTCTGAATCAGAGAAAGACAAAAAGGTAAAAATAATTCTGGCACAAACACAAAGAAACATGTCATGAACATCTTCATGCAGCAACACTGGTACTTTAGGAAGTTGTTGCATTTTCCAGTAACAACTTTGGTATTGAAAACTTTCATATTTTGATATTAGAACATTCCACTAACTACTAACCTTTCAAACATCTAGCAAGCTTTCAAAATATCTCATTAAACACACAAAATCATGGCCAACTAGGACTTAATTTAGAGCTATAAAAGTTGCTTGGAATTAAGCATTTAAGCACTCATGACTGGACAAAAAATAAGGGTGAAAAAGTAAGATCTTAATAGTTAATTTCTCTAGACAGAAAGCAGTCAAAAATAACCATTCTAAGTGAGTGTAGAGGGGAATTCAGTGGAGAAAAAACAAAGGAACAAACCTGAAATCAAAAAACTATCATAGAACCACTTTAAAGTATGAAACTTATGGTTCTTTAAAGAAACCGAGATTACCCATGGCCAGTGTTACTTATGAACCACTTCAGCAGACATGTAAGACATTAAATTTCTGCTCAGACAGCTTATATTTTTAAATATAACCAAAATGGCACAGGAAAATTGGGTGTTTAAGTTTTGCCTAAGTAGAATGAAATAAGCTTAATACACAACAGGGAGAATTTAAGAGTGTGATTGCTCTGACTTGATACACAGGTGCCATGGTTAGCTTAAGCAGAGTTCATTTCACACCAATACAAGTACAAAAATCAAGTTTAGGAAGATATATCTAAATGATCAAAAAAAACCCAAAACCTGTCAGCCAGGGAAACGAAGCAGGAGTTAAAACCTGACACTGTCACAGAATTGATATGCTTTAATTTAGAATCATGTAGACCCTCATGTTTGCTGTAGCCTTATAAATTGTTCTTTATTTAGATCTATTAAAATTCAGTAATACATGAACAGTCTAGTCACAGTCTGGCAGACAAATACCTACCCAAGCCATACAGAGCAATTTTCGTTCTACCTTTACGCAATAAAATGGGACTAATATCTATTTTCTCCACAGAAGTTGAACGTCCAAAGTGATTCAGCAGTCCTGCACAGCTTAAAATATCCAATGCACATAGTGCATCTGCCTACAACAAATATTAAGAAACATATACAAAACTTTGAACAGAACATTAAATCTAAATGAAAGTCTCAAAAGTAAGAGAGAATATCTTTCCTTAAGTAACTTCTGCAGTTGAAAAGCCCCATAACATATATTAGGGGTTTTGCTTGTACTCAAGCTTACAGAAGGGAATCCCTTTTCCTTACAAGTCATACTTCATTTGGCCAACATGAAATTAAACATTAAATCATTTAGAAAAACAGAACCACAAAAATCATTCAAACCAGCCAGCCTCTAAACTACTACAAAAATTACCTGGTTAAGGTAACTACCTTATAATAAGTTCAAAGTTAAACTGCTGCTAAAACACTCATCTCCTTGATACACTGCTATTTGATATAAAATGCAAAATTATTAATTCAACACATACATTTTAATGGTTTCTAAACATCCTTTTCCTGTTTACTTTTAGTAGCTTGGTTTTAAGCTGTCATTTCACTACTATTAGATTACCCTCCTCACAAATTCATGATGCATATCAATTACATGTGCACAAATCAAAATATCAAAATTCTTTTTCTTTAAGAAAAAAGCTTTCAGTCTCTATAGATGGAATATTTTTGAAACTTTCTGAAAGACTGCCCCTTCTCGGCATGAAAAGTGATTCTGTTCTCAATGACAGAAACCTACACAAATTAAGAAATTAAACACAGTTCATATGGATCTCTTAACTTATTTACATTTGCTTTTTAATGTCACACTTACACTTAACTTGTTGTCACTTAAGAGAATTCCTAAAGATACACAAAATATTTACACAGAGAGTGGAGTAACTGACCAAAACTAGCATGATCTCCCAGAACTGTATTTCTATACAAGCTTCTTTTTCTATATCTTTGTAATGCAACAGTACAATTATGATAATAATTACCCCTGTGGGATCATCATGATTACCATGAATACTAAAAACCGGAATAGAAATGTTGAGATTTTCATCCTGATAATTCACCCAAGGAAACCTGAACAAAAAAAGGTAAAGAAGTTAAACCATATCTGTAAATTTGTGTATGATTCTCAATATTCTCTTCAAATTAATTTCATCACAAGTAGATGTGGTACAAATCAGAATGAAATGATTATGATTAAGCCTAAGCTTAAGCATAAGGCGATTCTTACTCATGGTCTGGAACGGCACTTTCACTGGTGGTAGCAAAAGAAACCTATTTTTTTAGAACAAGCCATGAAAAGAATTGTACAAAAAATTGTGTAGTAGTAGTGGATTAGGCTGTGAAGCCTTTCCTTACAAACAAGGAACTCTGTTGATTTTACCAAAAACAACTCATGTGAATTGGTTTACTTATATTGTGCTTGCAAAATGGAAACTATACATTACATAAATATATTGGGAGTCACAGCACATTCAGAAGTTTCTCAAGATATTGTATGCATTTCTTAGATGACAGGTGAAATTATCCTGCAAACTGTCCCACACAGATAGACCTAAAAATTCCATGTTTCAGTCATGGAGAATATAAAATAAAAATCACAACACACTAACCCAATACACAAATCAAGTCTTACACGATAATTTGTAGTAACATACTTACTTGCTGTAATGAAAATTAACTGCCTGATCACTCAAAATTTCAAACTGAACAGGACGATCACCCATGCAGTATTTTCTTAGCGACTCCAAACAAGAGTGTACTGTTTTTCTGGAGGGTTTGTTGTCATGAAATAGGTCCCCACCTAGTAAAACAAAGTCCACCTGTATGTAACAAAAAGCTTTATTATTTTAATACACCATTTTGTATTACCTTGAAAGACTTCTAAGCAAATTGTTTAAATTATGTCTTCTAGTTCCACATACTTCCTCAAATATGAGGAAGTATACTTCTAGGTAAAAGGAGTTGGTAGTGACAGAAACAATATTTAACTTCCTTATTAAAAAAAAAAGCAATTAAATTATTAATTAAAACAAAATCAAACCCAAAAAGATCCATTTATGAGGAGCAATAAGAAAAATCGATTGATAGTGGTAAAACAAAGGATTAGTGTAGTATTGTAATAAGGTCCTCTCCAAATTGGCTCCTGAACACTTTTTGACAGGCATGAAAAGCTACATTACTTTCTCACTGCTGCACTACCTAAGCTCCAAGAAACCAGTAGCTATCACCACATTATTTTGAGAAGGTATTAGTTGCAGTTTCTGTATATATTGCATATATTTAGGTTTTGGTAAAGCATTATGGAAAAACCTCATCAGAATTACAAAGAATCTGACTGATAAACACCCAGTCCTAAAAATGGAATCAGAGAATCGTTTAGGTTGGAACTCTAAGATCATCAAGCCCAGGTGTTAACCCAGCACTGCCAAGTCCAACGTGAAACCATGTCCCTAAGTGCCACATCCATACATATTCTAAGTACCTCCAGGGATGGTGACTCCACCACTCTCCTGGGAAGCCTGATCCAGTGCTTGACACCCTTCCCGTTCCAGTGCTTTTCAGGAAAGAAATCTTCCCTAATATCCAGTCTAAATCTCTTTTGGTGCAACTTCAGGCCAATTGTTCTAGTCCAATCGCTTGATGCTTGGGAGAAGAAATCAACTTCCACCTGGCTACACCCTCCTGTCAGGCAGTTGTAGAGAGCAGTAAGGTCTCCTCTGAGCCTCCTTTTCTCCAAGTCAAACACCCCCAGCTCCCTCAGCCACTCCTCACAGTTCTTGTGCCCCAGACCCTTCCCCAGCTCTGCTGCCCTTCTCTGGACACGCTCCAGCCCCTCAGGGTCTCTCTTGCAGGGAGGGGCCCAGAACTGAACACAGGATTGGAGGAGTGGCCTCAGCAGTGCCCAGTACAGGGGGAAGGTCACTGCCCTGGTGCTGCTGGCCACACCATTGCTGATCCAGGCCAGGATGCCATTGGCCTTCCTGGCCACCTGGGCACACCCTGGCTCATGTTCAGCCACTGTCAACCAAGTCAAGCCCTGGGGATACAGCAGGCTTCCCTAAGAACTGGAGCCAGTCTGCATACTGGGCCTTCTGTTCCCATCAGAAGGGGTCCCCTAAAACAACCCATAATTTTTCTTCATGGAAGGAGTTTTGATATTGGGCACAGATAACAACCTCAGCAACACCTCTATGCTAGATGAACCACTGTCCCTGTTCAGTTACACTTGCAGAGCCTCACACCTGTTATCCTGTATGTGGGGTAGTCACAGAGGAGATGTACCTGCAGTGCTGGGCGGGAACTTGTTGACATTGCCTCCTGTTCCTTAATTCAGTGAGTTCATCCAGAGGGAGCGAGGATAGGGAATCCCCTGGGTCATGTGTCCTGTCTGACTGTCAAGCCTGCCCCAAGGAAAGTAGGGTGTGATTCCAGAAGTCTCTCTCTCTCATACACACTCCCTCTTACTCCTCAACTGGAACTGTATCTGGACAGGGAGTTCTGTCTAGGCAGCTCTGTCAGCCATGGTGGATGCAGAGAAAGTCCAGGACTTTCTGCTAGATAGATACCACCTGACAGATAGCTGGTGGAGCTGGAAGGGCTCAAGGGCTGTTCCTGCCCAAAAAGTCACACTATGGCAGGTCTGTTTGCTGTGTTGGAGGTGTTCCTGCTTGCTGCCACCCCCCAGGAGATTCTTTTACGGGTGTGTGTGGGGGGTTCTTGGCTGCCACTGCTCCTGACCCCACCCAGGTCCCATCAGCTGCTGTGGGCTCCTGATACCTCTCGGCTCCCCCATTGCTGCCCCAGTTCAGGAAGCCACTCTGTCCACCCCACTGCAGGATTCTGCTGCCGATTGTGCATCCACCGGAGCTGCTCGGCACCAGAACTGCTCACTTCAGAGACTCAGCACTGCACAACACTTCAAAAGTTTCTAACAAATCTCTACTGATTTGTCAGAAGACCATATATCACTACTCTTGCTCTCCTCAATTATTTTTCCTCTTTACAGTGACAAACCATCTCTAGATACCACTGAAACTAGTGCAGGCAATCCAAAAACACTGCTAATGCAACCAAAGTCATGATTCAGCAAGAATGCTCTCACAAAGAAACACTCATTACTTTTGCTACATCAGAAACGAAACTGAATGCAATAGGTCTACCCCCTTTGATTTGGTATTGCTAAAGACTGTACCAGGACTAACCTTTACAGCTTCTGACAGACTGGACCACATTTTTCACCTCAGTCCTTCCCTCTCCAGAAAGTGGGAAAGCACTTACTTCGTTTTTTCGAGCGTGGTCCAGAATTTCATTAAAAGTTGCAAATGTATCATTTCCTCGAACTGGATCCTTCTCCAAATAGCCAAGATGAATATCAGTAGCAACAAGTATTTTAAAGGTATTTTCATCATCCCTGAATAAGACAGGAAAACTTGTGTCAGAGAGCAATACACACAGGGAATTTCTACAGTCTTTACTAAGGTAAGCTTATCTGTCCAAAACCATGAAACACGGAGATTTGCCATAAAACTCCACCAAATATCAGTCCTGTAAGAGTCTCAAAATACTTCACTACCTATGTTGCAAAGAGCACACCGCCAAACTAGCCAGTCGGAACATTTGTTTATCCCAGTCATTCTGCTCCAGTAAAGAGCTGAAAGCACTCCTCTGAAGTATCTAATTAAAAACTAAAGAACCCTTTGTATGCTTTTTGGTTTTAAAAATACTTGTTGAACAGTCTAAATTCTCTCTTTGCACCGGTCACCTACACATGCATGAAGGCAAGCATGGTGATCATAAGGACCAGAGAGAAAACAGAACTGATGATCCCAGCTCTTCTTAACTCGCCCCAGACATACAAAACACTTGCTGCCTGATGTGTCAGGACTGCAGGGAACTCACTGTGAGTTGATGGAGCTCATCCTCACGGGAAGGATGTGGCACAGCGCAGCCAGCTCAGGGACTCAGCTTTTCTTGTCACACACGGTACGCGAAGCGCAAGAGACCAAACCAGGCGCTGGGCCAGAGGGCAGAGCGAGGTGCGATCACACAGAACTCTCCCGGACCCCGCTCTATCTCCCGCTCCCGCCGCTGCTCGGGCCGAGCACCGCCCCCGGCCCGGCCTGGCCCGTTCCGTCACGTCCGGCGGCCGCGCGGCCCGGAAGCGCTCGCCGGGCCCGCCCCGCCCGCAGCCGCCGCGGTGCTGGGCCCTCAGGTACCGGAGCGGGGCCCGAGAGGGGCGGGCGGCGATCGGTCGGTCTCTTGCGGGGCGGTGGGGCCTGCCCGGGGTGATATGGGCCCCGCCGAGGGCAGAGGCCGGTGCTGCGGGCCGGGCCGGGCCGCTGGGGCGGAGCAGAGACTCTGCCCCAAAGTCCGGGCCGCTCTCCAGACCCTTTGTTAGTGAAGTGAGCAGCGTTTCGAGTGCACTCGGCAAACCCCCGCACAGTGTTGCACTGCAGTCTGAAGGTGGTGCCGTTCGGGGACCTGGGTAACACGGCGCTTTTCTAGCGTTGGATATTATCTGAGTTCTGGCAGAGCTGGCAAAGCCCGGGTTAGCAAAGGGTCACTGAGTTTTTCCCTTGAGTTTTGCTGTTTGTTGACATCCGCATCATCCGTCAAATAGTTTTATTGACAGTTAGTGCACCGATAACAGTTACAGTTAGTATAAATATTGTTAAATATTGTTGTACATCTGCTGCTCACAGATGCTGACTGAAAATGAATAAAGACAGGCAAGCTGATGACGATGATGACAGCGAGCTGTTCGAAGACTTCACAGAGCATTTTAACCAACTTGAACTGCTGGAGACGCACAGGCATTTGATTCCTGTAGGAACTCAGAGCTGTTGGTCAGGACAGTCTGATGATGATGATGATGAGCAAGAAAGAACAGAGGAATGGTATGAAATGCAAGAAAAGAAATTGGAAAAAAATCCAGAGAAATTGCTGCTCTGGGCAGCTGAAAACAATCGGGTAAGGCACTTGGTCTGTTCATATATCTAATTTACAAGAATGTTATTTTGAGCATGTGTCTGTAGTCTCATCCACAAATAAAAATCTACCTATACTTTTCTTTCTTTCTCTGAGCTGTTTTGTTCTGGTTTTGCAAGCCACTGTATGTAAAACATCTCCCTTTGTAGCTCATATACACCAAAACATCTCTGGATCCATTGGCTTTTAGAACAAATTTTGATTCCAGTTCAAAGTTCAAGTAACAGCACTATTTTTTAACTTCTATAAACTCAAAGCATGCTAGGCTCTTCATGGCAAATAAGCCTTTTAACTGGGGTGGAGAGGATGTATCTGAGATTTTATAAGTGCTTTTGACAGTGACAGAAACTGCTTTTCCATTAAACTTCAGGACCATCAAAGCCATACATCTTGTTTCGTAGAATCACGTGAAGTTCCCTGTTTTCTTTAAACAGCTGAGTACCGTGAAGAGGCTCCTGACGGAAAAGCTGGCTCCAGTGAACGCTCGTGATGAGGATCAATACACTCCTCTCCATCGCGCTGCCTACAGCGGGCACTTGGATGTCGCACACGAGTTGGTGGCCCAAGGGGCCGATGTTCACGCGCAGACTGTGGATGGCTGGACGCCCCTGCACAGCGCCTGCAAGTGGAACAACACCAGAGTGGCCGCGTTCCTGCTTCAGCAGGGTGCGGACATCAACGCGCAGACAAATGGTCTGCTGACACCCCTGCACATTGCTGCAGGAAACAAAAACAGCAGGGAAACCCTCGAGCTGCTGCTGCTGAATCGCTATGTGAAGCCAGACTTGAAAAACAACTTGGATGAAACTGCCCTTGACATTGCAAGGAGGACTGATATATATCACTACCTTTTTGAAATAGTAGAAGACTGCATAAATTCTGTGTCCCCATAAAAGCTTGTGAATGTGAGGTTTTCTGCCTCTTTCTTGTTAGTGTTCTGCATGCCCATCGGTGGTGGTCTGTCTCTTTGCAGTGAGGTTTTAATGTAAGATACTTCAGTGTTCTCCTCAGGCAAAAGTCACTTCCTGCAGTACAGCTCAGTGGTCACGCTCATACTTTGAAGCGTTACTGCTGTTAGTCACGGTAGTCAGAAAGTCTCAGTAATTTCTGTGAGTTTCTGCTTAATTAGTGCAGATTTGGAGAGGCCTTTGTATGTTGTCTGTAGTGTCAAAGCAGGAGGGAAAACTGGAATATTGACTTGATGTGAAAAAAAATTCTGGCTTGGTTATGCAGAGTTTATTACAGCTCACTTAAAAATTATTTTTTGAGAAATTTTAACTTTTTTAAAACTGCATGAAAGCTCGGAATGAATGTAACTTATTTGGGTGATACGCAAAATGTTTAATGAACCTAATATAAGGCTTATAAAATAAAATATTTAACCCCAAGTATTTTGCCACTTTTTTAATTGAATGCCCATTTATCAATGAAATTGCCTGTTCATAAATCAAACACATTATTCATAGGATAAGAAAGTAGTTTTGGTTTATTTTTTTCCTGGTGCTTTTCAAGGAAGTGACTTTCTATCAAGATCCTGTTTACTTTTCCCTTGCAACTGAGTTGCATAGCGACTTAATGTCAGGAATGTGGCATTAGTTGGAAAAAATGAGCCACAGCCATGTGAGGATAAACAGCGAGCATACTGTTGTGTCTGATTTAGTTACAGGTAATTAAGTATTTTTCTTACATTTTTAAGTTAGCACACTAAAATTTCCCCATGGTAAGGGCATGCAGTATGATTTTCAGCTTCAGCTTTACCATCTGTAATTTAGAAGTGGAGAAAGTCACTTCTCCGTTACACGAATTGAACTGAAAATTCAATGTAAGTGCTGAAGTACTGTCACTACGAGAGCTGTAGTAAACACTTCACTGTGCCATGCGGATGCCTTACTGAGTGATCCCAGGCTCCTTTCACTAACACATACGCAGCACAATTGTAGCAGGAGCTGCAGGGTTGGGGTATGTTGACTCACATTGGGTGCTTTGATCAAGCTACTGTGGACAGTGTCTCGGTCACCCACCTTTTAGAAGCAGTGTGTAATGTTTAGCACTTTCTGTTGGAAAATGAAAGCACAACTTCTGAACTATGGATGGCATAACATGTTTTTAATGCTTACTTATTTTTGAAAGTTTGGTTTCAGGGCATCTGTGGAAGATGAATATACCTTGAAATGCATCAAGGAATAAGAGAGACATGGATTACAAGGCCACTTCAGTCCAATAAGCACTGTCTGAATATGCCTGTTTTATGACCAAACCAGTACTTTTGAGTATCAGTAGCTATACATCAGTTAAACTGGATCTGTCGTCCTTCCGCAGTCCGGCATTGCCTCGGGCGAGGCTGACACGGCACCCTTCCGTAGGGCGGGCCCGTGCTGACCGCGCGCAGTGGTACAGCCCGTGCCCGCTGTCCCTGGGCTGGCGGCTGGCCGCAGCCTGCCTCAGCCGCCCCTCCGCGGCCGCCCCGCCTGCCGGGCAGCCTGGCAACGCCCGTGGCACCAGCCCGGCCCGACAGCGCGGGAGGCGGCCATGAGGGCGGCGGGCCGGCAGATGCCCGCGGCGGCGGCCGCGCCGCCGGGCAGCGACGCCCGCGGCGAGCAGCCCCGTGAGCACGGCCGTCCCCGGTCCCCGGCCAGCCCTGCCCCAGCCCGGGCCCACCCCGCGGTGTCCCCTCGGGAGCCCAACCGTTCTCCGCGGCTCCTCACTGATGTCCCCCGCACCGCGGGGCGGTGCTGGCCCTGGTGCCATGGGGTGTCCGCATCCCTCTTCAGCTTCCTGAAGACTTCTGCAGCGAGGAACCTTCTTGGATGCCCCTCCATCTACGGCCCTGCCTTGGGATGTCTGTCATGGGGAGGCACAGTGGCAGTCTTCCCGAGTGGTCCTGGGGTGGTTTTGGCTACCAGCACTCCCCGTTTGGCTGTACCCACCAGGGTCCTGTCCTGTATCATCCTTCTATCCTGAGGAATTGCTCTGCGTTCGGGAGTAGGGCCTGGCTGAACACTATCATATATTTGTAAATGATTTGGTTGAAGATGGATGCAGAGTAGCATAACTTGACAATTGCATTCAGCAAAGTACATCAGCATTCAGGGGATTTATAATAACTGGTTGTTTTGTACTATATTTTACTAACAGGGCAGAAATGTGTATGTGTTGAGCCACCTAGGAGAGTTAAAGAAATACTGGAGGAGCACTTTCATTTTCAGAAAGAAGAACACAATGTTAAACATCCAGCTGCAGGTAATCCTCTTTATCAGCAAGTGGCAAATGTTTGTCAGGACAAATGATTGTTTTGAGAAACTGTGGCAAAATTACAGAACATTTATGTAATAGCGTACAGAACATTTAAAAACAGCAGGATTGCATATAGTCTTTATTACTTTTTTGTCTTTTTTTGGTCAGAAATTATGAGACCAGAGAGAACACATATAATTCTATGTGATATATCATTTTAATAAACCAGAAACAATTGCCAAGCAGCAGGGAGGTTTTATTACCTTTTTCTTTGAAAGAAATGCTGTAGTTATTAGAATACTGTTTCTCTTGTGTAGGATTGAGACCCATTTCTAAACTCACTCAAAATGAATTTAAAACACTTGGATTCACAAAAATGTACCTAAATTATGTGATGTAATCAGTACCCAGCAGATGTAAAGACCATTTGAGCCTGCAATTCTTATTATTGTGCTTAGGCTCTGTAGGGAATTATAGCACACACCTGCAAATGACTGACTTAGTGTGTAGTAAGCAGAGGAAAAAAGGCTCTTTGGGCATTATTTTGACTTGTCCTAGACACCTGTCATTGCGTGTGTCATGCTTTAAAAGTGCCTGTTCTTTTCGTGTTCACGGAAAAAGGGTCCTGAACACAGAGCCGAGTTGCAAATGATTGAGCTGTTCTGCTCAATCTGCTCATGTGACTAATGTTACTAAGAGCTGAACACAACTGTTTTTTCTGCATCCATCTGCCAGTGGATCAAAATTGTCTGGAATATTTCGGTCTGGTTGAATGAACGGATGCTACCTTATATGTTCTCATGACTTTTGAGGAGTAATGTAAGTTACAAAGGCTTAAAGTACTAAAGGAAATGTAAGTTACAAAGGCTTAAAGTACTAAAGATAATAGAGAAGCACTACACAAATATTTGTTACAGGACTGTATCTATAGCAAGCTCAGTACAGAAATGGTATGCACACCATAATGTTATAGGCACAGCATAACAATGATAAATATGATAAATATAGATGCTGGTGTACATATTATTCAGTGAGTACTGAATTCCTTTTTCAGCAGTTTGGATGATTAGAGATGCTTACTAAGTGGCCTGGGCTCTGATAGACAACAGTTGTCAGGTTGGATGGTTACTGATTTACACAGTTTAGACTACTAAAGTGTATTGTTTAAAATGAATTAGATGGCCAGTAAATAGTAAACTTTCCCCAAAATAAATTAGCTTTTAATTTTGTTCTGATGGTGATGGCTTTGGTTTTTCTGTTTGTTTGGTTACTTTCTGGTTTGGGTTGGGTTTTTTGGGGGGTGGTGTTTTTTGCTATATTTTTATGATGGCATTTGGTATTTCAGAATGATCAAAAGAGGATGCTGATTGCATCAGTGGTATTCTTCGCTGTTTCTTATTTGTTATCTACAAGCTGTATTCTGATTCAGTTAGGTGCCTGAGTAGTCCTAAGAGCTTCTATAAACAGTAGAGAGCATTGTGTGCCTTTAGCAATCTGAATTGTTCTCTGAAGATGTCAATCTCTTTTCATTAACTATGGAAGAATTTTATTGTGTAGTTTTGTATTAATTCTAGAACAAGCTGAAGTAATCAGTTATAAAGCTATTATTCTGCCAAATCGTTAACAGTGGCTCTGGAAGGAGTTTGGAATGTGAAGAACAATTTCTCTGTTAGAAGTCTGAAATCAGTGTCAGAGAACAGCAGCGATTTACTTTTACAGCCTCAATTCTACTCAAGACATGGAGGAATGAAAAGTAAGAGTCAATAATAAGAAACTTTCACTTTTAACACCTCATTTTTAAGTTGTAGGCCATCTTTCTGCAGAGCTAACCCATCTCTTCCTTTAGTACGTAGGCAACGGAGTGAAATCTTTGCAGAAGAAATCTGTTTAGGACTGCTATGTTGAGTCACCCTATTTCATATTCTGAAACCTTTTGTAAAGATTCCACATCTATTTTGTGGAATAATCACTTGGTTCCTACTGATAGATGGTGGGTGTTGGTTTCATGTTCGTTATGAATCTTACTGTTCTTCGCATCCAACCTGAAGAAATTCAGTTGTTTGGAAAAGGACTCCTCCAGCACACCTCCTGAAAAGAGCTTGATCTAGGTATTCTTTCAGGCATTTTAGTATTTGCCTGCAATGGTCAGCTGGTGCTCTGGGAAATGTGTTTCTCTCTTTACAGTCTGTAGAGTGTGGCTTTTGTGGAGCAGACCTGTTCTTTATAGATTTTAGCTTAGTGTGTGCCCACTTTCTCTCCTAACCTAACTCTCCTTACACCCTAATGGAACAGAGTTTGTTTGCTTTTTAAGATGAATATTTTTAGTGCCATGAGCTTGCAGAATTTATGAACTCAACATATTTTGCCATTACATGAAGCTCCTTCCCACATTCTTTGGGGATAGTGGTTTAAAAATACAGGAAGCTGCATGAGTAGCTCTTCTTTCTTCCTATCTTGATTTTGTGAGATCAGGAGATAGTGGCATCCTAGTTACAAGAGCAGCATGGATTAAGCTGTTACTGGTGTAAGAAGTGTTTAACCAGTACAGCCTTCTACCATGCTGCCTTTACTTTAGAGTTACTTACTTGTAGGAACACTTTAGTTATAGAGCAGACCTAACAACTACAGAATGACTCAGAGTTTTGAGATGTTAGAATAATTTTAAAGCTCATGTACCTCAGGCTTCTAGTAAAGGCAAGCAGAGTTTTCCAAGATCATGATCTTCTCCATTTCCTGTTCAGAACCATGAAGAAAGAAGAGATTTAACACAAAGCAGTTTATTCAGATTAATGTAGGTGGTGAAAATCTGTTGGTTTTCCTTTGGGAATTTGGATGTACCTTTATTCTCAGGGACTGCTGCTAGAGACAAGTGGTGCCCTTCTCACTAACTATGCTGCCTGTTTTGCAGTGGGCAGGCAGGCTTCATGAGAAAAGAGGTGGCAGAAAAGATACATAATGGGAGAAAAACTGGGAGCAATCTGGCTTCAGCTCCTATGTTTACCAAACCATCTCCATTCATGCACTCTTTTCTGTGTTAGGATCTGGGGAAGAAAGGAGAGACTAGTGGGGAGATGGAGTGGGTACAGGCTATAGAAATGGACAAAAGGGAAGAGACGATGAGAGATGAGCCCACTGTGTTTAGTGCCAGAGGGAGAGGAACCACTGAAAAGGAAGCACTGATAGGGCAAATGAAAGAGGAGACATACAGAAGGTTAGAAATTCCTGAAGGAAACAGAAAAGAGGAGAATACAGTTCAGGAACACAGAGGTAGAAACTGTAAGAAATGAAGGGAAAATATACAGGACATATAAATAGAAGACAGAAAAAAAAATATACATATTCATATTGCTGAATTTACTCAAGTAAATGTATTTTGCTTCTTCCTTTTACTGCCTTTCCCTAAAAGTGACCAGTGGTTTGAAGGGTTCAGTGTGTGGTGTATCATCCATCCTTAGAGCAGATGTTGTCTTTTTTACAGATTGCTGAATGTCAGTGCTGTGAAGACCTGAGACTGCTTTGTTGTGTCAAATCAAACATCAGCATAACTAGCTACCTTTGGAAATGTAGATGTTTATTTATTTTGAATTTGAATAAATCATATAAATATTTTATTTGATTTTGAATAATGTTCTGCTTGGATATGGAGGTATTTCCTTTTTGTTGTTTTATTCATATCCTCATACTACTTTTTAATCCTATGTTGAAACTAGCCAATTCTGATCCATATTTCCACCAGTGATGAAAACATCACAATCCAAAGATTACAAGATTTTCTTGCTGAAAAACATGCAACTTTGAAAATCAACATTTTCATAGTTTTCTCTTTTGCAAAGTGATTCTAAGTTCCAGCAGATGATTTTAATGTAATTAAAGAAATACTTCATAATGCTTTAGGCTGAGTTCATCCATTAAACTGAGCATTTCAGAAGACAAGAGTTTGTGATTTGGTATCTAGCCTGATTTAATGGAAGTTTAACATAAATAAGCCTCTCTTCATATAAGAGCGATCATAGTATCAAAGAACCACAGAGACAGCATGGAACCTGAAATAACTTGCCACTTTCACTCTTAAACCATTATTACAGTGATGTAACACCAAATGGATATTAGTTTGCTTTGTTTTACCATGGCACTTACAAAACAAATGTGGATCCTTTGTACTGCATAAAACCAGAAAAACATGGAGTCCTCCAGAGGCTGTTTTACCATGGACTTGTGTGTGCTGCAGGGGCACAGCTGACTCGCCATGGTCTTCCCCACAGACTGCTCTGGCTCCTGGAGCACCTCCTGCCCCTCCTTCTCCACTCACCTTGGGGTCTGCAGGGCTCTTACACATGCTTATTCTTCTCTTCTCTGGCTGCAATTGCTTCTGTGCAGTAACTTTTTCCTTCTTAAATTTGTTTTCTCAGAGGCATTACCAGTATTGCTAATTGGCTCAGCCTTGGTTAGCAGCATGTCTCTCTTGGAGCCAGCTGGTATGGGCTCTGTTGGACACAGGGGAAGCTTCTAAAACTTCTCACAGAAGTGACCCCTGTGGTCAGCCCCCGCTACCAAACCTTGTCTAAGAGGAGAGGATGGAAGTTGTTTCTGGGGCTCTCAGTTAATCTGGAAGGATCTATAACACACCAAATATTTTTTAAAAGGAAATCTCAGTGACAGCTTTGTGAAACTGGATTTTGATTTCCTTTTGGTTTTTTTGTTTGATTTTCTGGATCTCTTCTCTGACATTAGAAGTTTGACTTTATTTTTGTATCAACAAGAACGGAAAAAAAGAAAAAGAAAAGCTTAACCAAAATAGCTCCTCAGCTGGCTTCAAGCCAACTCTTTTCAGAGTTTCCATTTGACTTCTAAATGAAAAAGGTTATTGTACTGAATATTGTACCTGAGGCACTAGAGGAGTAGCTCCTTTTGAAAATACTGTTTTCACTTTTTAGATGTAAATTTTAATAATGAATTGCATAATAAAGTTTGAAAAGCACAGGATTTTCAGACAGAGACTTTGATTAGGCTTATTGCATCTCCCTTCTGCTTCGTTTCATCTTTATCCTACTCTCCTCTCCTTGCTTTCCCATTCTGTTTCATAATATTTTAAAATTTTTCAAATGAGAAAGCTTTCTGGCTCTGTCCTGGATTCCTGCACTAGCTCAGTTTTGGTGCAGCATTTGGTGCTCATTTTCTCCCTCTTCCTTTGTGTGAGACCTTCTGCAACAGAGAAATGCCTGTTAGATCTTTTCTACTGAATATATTACCTCAATTATGAGGCTGTGGTAATTCTTACCTAGTATGATGTATTCATGTTTGTGACCTTTTTATGTGTCACCTCTTTAATTTGAATAAAACAAAGCAAATTGTTTAAATATAATAATATAAATAATAATAATGTTATTAATATTACTGTGATATTCTGAAGACAACTGTTATAATTGCTTATATCATTACATCACTACCTGTATTAGTATCAGTAATTAAACACATTTTTCCAAGACTCCATTTACATTATTAAGTAATGAAGCACGACAGGAGGGGGTCATTAATGCAGTTGGTATTGAGAGCCCCATAACTAGATTATATGTGGTTTAGGAGATTTATTTCAAATTAGGATTATTTTTGTCTCCTGGACTGAGATATGACCCCGATCCCTGATGTTCAAAGATGTCCAAAGAGAAGTTTTACCACAAATCCTTGCTCTCTGTCCTGGGAGATGCTCACTGCGTAGAACGAGAGCATCAGTGCTGGTTGCACATCACTGTCTCTTGCCACTGTGGCTGCATTAGATGAAGTCCAGTGCTCAAAAAACCCAAGGAAGATGGAAATTATTGATGACTGCTTACAAATATCCGCAGAGACAAATTCTGGCTTGCTGGTACCCACACATGTGTCAAAGTGTCTGAGAATTGTGTGGGACTGCTAGGAAAATTTTCTGCTCTGATTTCTGCTCAGGTCTACACTGGTGAACAACAAAGCTGTGTGCCTCAATGGAGGTCTGAAGAGTGTCCTGGACAGGATCCTTCATTTACAGTGTACACAGCACATTTGTTCATGTTCATGCCTGTGCCTTGACCTGGAAATATCAACTTCGCATGGTTTTAATCCAACATTGCTCACAGTCACAAGCGAAACTGTAACCAGGCAGAATATTTTAACATTGCCTTTGCTGTGTATGCAGAAACATGAGTTTGTCTGTCCAGAAACTGTTTAGGCATCAACTTTCAACTGGATCTTCTATCTCGAATTCTACTTCCAAATTTTAAACTTCCAAGCAGAAAGATCATAATCCTGCATATGAAACACTAGTTAATCAAATTACAGGCATTTAAACTTCACGCTGAAGTACAAAGTGTATCATTTATACAGAACAAAACTTATATCACGTCTTTTCACAGAGAATTTAGGTTCTTACTTGGCAAAACTTGTATTGAAGCCATGGGGACTATTTATGAAGAAGAGACTTCAGCATTATTCTTAGTGTCATTTTGGTACCAGACAGCATCCTCCTACACTTTGAAGGTGATCACATTTTTTTATGATGAAAAACTCCACAAGGTTTCCCCAGCAGACGGAGTGTCTGGGTTGATAGCTGTGGCTGAAAACACAACCATGTCTTACAGTACCTTTTAAATTGCCTTTGTAAAACATTTGACAAACAGCTTCAAAGACTTTTCTAGGCTTAGATATTTCTGAAATGTGACAAAACAGAGTGAGTCAGAGTAGGGGGGGAAGCCAGCTGGGAAGTTCCAGGCAAAAATATTTACTGCTGTTAGTGATGGCAAATATTCAACCTTCAAATAAGCAAAATATTTTTTATTTTGCAACTGCTTCATTACTAATGTACAGCATGTTATTTTAAATTCCTGACTACCAGTGACATGAGAACTTGCTCTGATTTTCACGGAGCAATTAAAGCACTCCCAAGCTGCATGTATAGTGCCAAGAAGCCGGGGTGGTCCTCAGTCCATGGGGCTATCTCCTGGTTTATCTCCAAAGCAGAGAAAACCAGATGTGCTCCCTGTGGGAGGTCTTCAGGCATCTGGCAACACTACTCAGTGTTCATCATGTTGTACTTCTCAGTGATGTCCATGGAGTTTTTCCTCGAGTCAGAGCGAACAAAACTGCTTTACAAAATCCTGCCAGCACAAAATAGCTGATGTGATTGTGCCATAGATGTGCTGTGTATTATGGCAGAAAGGAGGCAAACTGAGGTTGACATGGGTTACTGCCAGGATGGTATTTATTTTTCTAGACAAGAAATGAGATATTAAAAAGGGGAGTGACACATAGATCTGAGACCACCTGACTTCCAACCTTGGTCCTGACAGTGAGGTCACTCTCTGCATCCCTCATTCTACAGCAACTCATCACATCTGGCTGTTAAATTTATTATACCAAGATTTCTAGGAGTCTGCTAGACTTGTAGATGAAGGCACAACTATCATTACTTTCAGTAGTGACTATGATGAATATCCAATTAAAATGTATTTCTGCTATTTCCGATATTGGCAGGGTGTGAAGACAGCAGCAACAAAACAGTTGGATCTGTAATTTGTAAAAATTCTAAAATATATCTCAAATATACATTTCATGTTGCTCTAGATATAAGTTCTATAAAGATTTTTGAACTAGTGGACTACATACAGCATGTAAATGTAAACATATATTTAGTTTCCACAGTGACAGGTGTAACAGAAAAATTAATTTAAGGTGACAATATTACTCACAGAAACAATTTAGGCTACTGTCCTCTCATCTTGAAATGATTAAATTCTTATTTGTCATAATAAACCAAATATTATTATAGTTCTGGATATCTATATTGTAAATACTACCACAACGTACTGTGGATTTCAATAATAGCTTTATTGCAGATGCAGTGTAGAGCTTTAACTGACGTTGTGTTGAGAAATGCAGAAAGCCATGTTTTGATTTCATGCTAAATAATTCAACAGATTTATCTCAGTATAATAACAGTCTTAATATGGATGTCACTGAAGTGCAGATGAAAGTAACACTGAAGTTTCACTGTGAGACTGCAAAAAGTCAAAAGTAACCAGGCAACTCTTGCTATGAATCCTCTCAAGGGAAGTGTTGTTTTTTTTGTTTTGTTTTTTTTTCTTCCTTTCAAATTTGTCACTATTTGGCTTATAAAGATTTCCATGTTTTATTGTCCTGAAATATTTCATAAATCCTGAATTAATGCAAATATTTTCGTTAACTTTCCATAGGCAGGATCAGGCTTTGCATCATCAAAGAACTTGTCAGGCTTTGAATTTGGAATTTGCTTAGCAGCAAATCTTCAAGCAATGGAAATGAAGCATGTCTATATAAAGACTCCTTCCAAGTAATGTATCAATGCTGAAAGCTCCTGAAGGAAAATAAGAACCATCATTGCAGTTGATATGATCAAATTTATTGAGTGAATCATAATTCCACAGAAGTCAATTGAGCTCTCCCAGTCACTTTCATAAGTCCTAGATTTCTTGTATTATTGGAAAAATGTTTGAATAAACAAAATAACTAACAGTTGTGTGTTTGGACCACTTTGAATCCTTGATTAATGCAGAGCAGGGATTGTGTTCATTTTATGTAGTGTTCATTGTTTTGGTTGGCCTTGGGTTGAATTTACGTACAGCTTAAGGCTTCACGGGATTTTGCTCCTCCTTAGCATTGTATTTCTAGGTTTGTTTTTTTTTTTTTTTTTTTTTTTTTTTTTGTAGTTTTCTACTGTAGCAAAGTAACTTTCCCATATTCACATTTTGTGACTAAAATCATTTATTTATCAAGACAGGTGCTAGTGCCAGCAATGATTCATCTCATCCACTAGGGTGAACTAGCGTTCCCTGGAGATCCCTTCCAACCAACTCTGTATGTTGAAGCAGGCAACCAGATACCAACTCCAGCCACAGCTGTTGGCATTTCTTATATTTTATGAGTGCTTGCAGCATGGACTATGGAAGTACTATGTACACAGTATGGAATGACTATGTACAACAGGTTTATGGGTGTACATGGCTTGGTTTCTAACTTAACCCCACCCTCATGCACAACTGTATTTTATTTTTTTTTTTAGTAAACAGGCCTGAATCACTTTTCTTACTAATATAGAGTAAGTCAGTGAGAACTTATGCCTGGTGTAACTCTGCTGCTTTCAATAGATATATATGAGAGGAACTTGGATCTATAGCTGTTGGATATGAGCATGTGCAATGTCAGAGCTGGAAACTTGTTCAGTTCTGTACTGAACTGTGTGAGTCAACAAACTCAGTTCACTGAAGCAAATTACTTAGGAAAAAAGTTTCAAGTCTATGCGATGTACTTTTTCACAGCAACTCTATGAAGCAGAGATGGAAAAAAAATTTTTTGGTAACCATGAGGTTTTGTTGGCTTAAAATAACTGTAAGATTTTAAAGTAAACATGTATAAGTCTAAGAAAGCTGTAAAGGAGCAAAAATAATTCTCTTTTAAAATCAATTTTCTTTTAGTTTTCCAAATTGTTACTCCTTCTAGAGGCGCTTGAAACTGGTTGAATTTGACAGGAATTAAAGCTATTGTGGCAGCTGTCACTTCTTTTTTTTTTTTTTTTTTTCTTTTCCTAAATAAGTGACTTATTCATTGATCTCAGCCTCACTCTCTAAATTACATCTGTTTTAAAAAAAATCCCCTGCATCTTCCAAAGGACTTTCCTGTGAGGCCAGTGTGTAAATCATAGCTCAGCTGGTGTGGGAAAACCCTTTTGCCAGAGCTTAAAACCTTTGTCTGTTTCAGGTGTGGACTGAAAGAAATAAATGAGAATGCACATGGGAAGCAGCAGAGCAGTCCTGCTTTCTCTTGGGCAGAAGGGCAGGGAAACCTGAGACTGTGCCAGCCTTTGTGATGTGTATGGCAGGGCTCTCCTCCCCCTGTGGCCCTCTGCCCCGTGCTCCTACATGTGCTCATGGACAGGGTTTGTGTGGCAAGGTTATGGTAGTGATGGTATGACGAGGCTGGCTTCTCTGAGAAGGTGCTAGAAACTTCCCCCCATGTGGAGCCAATACCAGTCAGCTCCAGGACAGACCCACCACTGGACACGGCTGACCCCATCAGTGATAGCAATAGCACCTTTGGAACAATGTATTCAAGAAAGAAAAGATTTACTGCACAGAGGCAGTCACATCCAGAGAAGAGAGGAATGAAAACATGTGAGAACAGACACCAAGGTCAGTGCAGAAGAAACGGGCAGAGGTGCTGCAGGGGCTGGAGCAGAGATTCCCCTGCAGCCCGTGGTCCATGGTGAGGCAGGATGTTCCCCTGGAGCCCATGGAGGACCTCACACCAGAGGAGGTGGATGCATATAGGAGGCTCTGCTGCTGAGCAGGTTCCTGGCAGAACCCGTGGTCCCGTGGAGAAAGGAAGTCCTCGGTGGGGCAGGTTTGTTGGCAGAACTTATGACCCACACTGGAGCAGCCTGCTCCTGAAGGACTGCACCCTCTGGAAGAGACCCATGCTGGAGCAGTTCATGAAGAACTGCAGGCCCGGAGAAGGACTCACGTTGGAGAAGTTCAAAGGACTGTCTCCTGTGGTAGGACCCACACTGGAGCAGGGGAAGGATGTGAGGAGTCCTTCCCCTGAGGAGGAGGGAGCAGCGGACACAGTATGTGATGAACTGATTGCAGCCTCCATTCCCCATCCTCCTGTGCCGCTGTTGGGAACGAGGCAGAGAAATCGTGAGCGACATTGAGCACAGGAAAAAGGAAGGGGTGGGAAAAAGGTGTTTTTCAGTTTTGGTTTAATTTCCCATTACTCTAGGCTAATTTGATCGGCAATAAATTAATTTCCCCAAGTCGGTTTTGTTTTGCCGGTGACTGTAATGCTGAGCGAACTCTCCCAGTCTTTATGTCGATCAGAGAGCCTTTCGTTATATTTTCTCTTCTCTGTCCTGCTGATGAAGTCAGTGACAAAGCGGCTCTGAAAAACACCCGGCACCAAGCCGGGGTCGACCCACTAGAGGTGGCAGGGTGCGGGCACCCTGGGGCCAAACAGCTCCCCGGCTGCCCGGCGGGGAAGGCGGCGGGGCCGCGAAACCCCGCCGGGAGCCCGAGTACCGCGCTCCCCGAGGGCGGAGCGGCAGCGGCCCCGGCGGGCGGGGCAAGGCGGCCCCCAGCGGCGGGGGGCGGCACCCGGGCCGGGAGGCGGCGGGAGGAGGACTGGCCGGCATGGCCGGGAGGGGTGGTGGCCGCAGCACCGGCGCCTCCCCGCCTCCGGGGCCGGGGGTGGGGGCAGAGTGGCGGCGGCGGCAGCAGCCCCAGCCCCAGGATGCGCTGCCCGGCCCCGGCGCCGCGGGTGCCCTGCGAGGGGCAGAGCGGCGGCAGCGGGCGGCGGGGATGGACGCGGCCCCGCGGCGCTGCCGCGGCTGCTGCTGGCGGCGGTGGCGGCGGCGGCTGCGCGGGCGGCGGTGGGCGCTGGCGGCTGGGCTGCTGGGCGCCGCCGCCGCGCTCGCCCTGTACTCGGCGCTGCCCGAGTCGGCCCGGGCGGACGGCGAGGCGGTGACCGTGCTGCTGTGGTGGGAGCCCTTCGGCCGCCCGCGGCGCTTGCCCGACTGCCGGCGGCGCTACAACATCAGCGGCTGCCGCCTCAGCGCCGACCGCAGCCGGTACGGCGAGGCGCAGGCGGTGCTGTTCCACCACCGCGACCTGGCGCGGCACGGCGCTGAGGGGCTGCCCCGAGGGTCCCCGCCGCGGCCTCCGCGCCAGCGCTGGGTGTGGATGAACTTCGAGTCGCCGTCGCACTCGCCCGGCCTGCGGGGGCTGGCCGGAATCTTCAACTGGACCATGTCCTACCGCCGCGACTCCGACGTGTTCGTTCCCTACGGGTACCTCTACGTCCCGCCGGCGCCCCGGCCCTTCGTCCTGCCCCGCAAGACGCGGCTGGTGGCCTGGGTCATCAGCAACTGGAACGAGGAGCACGCCAGGGTGCGCTACTACCGCCAGCTGAAGGAGCACCTGCCCATCGACGTGTACGGGGCGCGGGGGCTGGCGCTGGCCGAGGGCGGCCTGGTGGAGACCGTCTCTGCCTACAAGTTCTACCTGGCCTTCGAGAACTCCCAGCACACCGACTACATCACTGAGAAGCTCTGGAGAAATGCTTTCTCCGCCAGCGCCGTGCCCGTCGTCCTCGGACCCCGCAGGGCCAACTACGAGCGCTTCATCCCCCCGATTCCTTCATCCACGTGGACGACTTCCCCAGCCCCCGGCTGCTGGCCACCTACCTGAAATTCCTCGATAAAAACAAACCCAACTACAGGCGATACTTTGCCTGGAGGAAGAAGTACGAGGTCCATGTCACCTCGTTCTGGGATGAGCATTTCTGCAAGGTCTGCGAGGCTGTTAGAACAGCTGGGAATCAAATCAAGACCGTTCGAAATCTGGCCAGCTGGTTTGAAAGCTGATGTTCCTGGCTGGTGAGGCTTGTCTGGACAGCCTGGGCCAAGCGTCAAGGTGTTGGGAAGGATGGATCTCACAGAGATAATTCCGATCAGGAAGTCGGCATTAGCTACAGAAAACTGGCATCAGTCGGAGAAGCATACAGGTACAGGAAAACAAGCTGTGAAAAGCCTACAAAAGGAAGATTATTATCAAAGATAAAATTATGAAAGTACAAAGAGACATTATGCCAGATGATTTCTGAAGAACGAAGTTCAGCTTCCAAAAGTTGTACAGTTACAGAAATTTTAAAGTTCTGCGCAGCTCAACATAAATATCCAATGCCAAATTCCTCAGCCGTACAGCTGAAACCAATTTTGGCGGCTATGACAACTTCCTGGACTGTGAAACTTTCCTCACAGAGGATACATGATCAGTGCTTGTTTTCTGTAATACTAAGACAAAAATGAATGTTTTCACCTGTTTTTTTATGCGTGTGAAAGCTATTTACAGACAAATTCTGAGCCGCAAGTGTTGCATGTAAGAATCTTATGATACAGTAGCACCTTTTAGCAATGCTTGAAATTGCAGAAGCCCACTAATAATGCTTTGAACCAAATAATTGTTCTGTTTAGGAAAAAGAGTATGGAGTGGACTGAATCTGAGCAAAGAGCTCAGGTGACGTGAAGTATTTCTCCTACTACCTGCTGAAACCATAGGCATGTTTATCCTGTATGAAAGTAGAGTAGAACTTTAGGTACAGGAAAACATAGACTGCAGGGAAGAAAGTTGAAACACTTCCACTCTCCCTTTATTCAGGAATTAGAAAATGTTTACAGGTATCTATGTGTTTTTCTCTGCAAAATTATTGCCATACAGGAAAATGCAGGGAAAGGCTCAGAATGGCAGGGTTTTTTTTTACTGTATTGAATATATGTACAGAAAGGCTAAGTTTTTTCTCCAGTATCACTAGACAGTGTTGTTGTGTAGCAACTGTTTTGGTTTATGGCATGCATTTTTAAAAATTCTGCTGTGGGACAGACTAGTCAGAATGCTGTTTGGTTGTTTTTAAAATAATAATTACCAAAAAATCCCCAAACTCCTAATGTCCAAACAAATAATTTCCATTCAAAAAGAAAATTACTGTAGAGAATAAGAGCTACACTGTTGGTAAAATGCAGGTTGTGTGAGGAAAGAATATAAAAAGGGAATGATTTACTATTTTCTCTTCCTTTGGTTTTGAGGTCATTTTTTTTGGCTCAGTTTTTAAATCATCGATAGGTCCTTAAGGTAGAACTCCCTTCACTCAATGTCTCTCAGGAACATTTACAGTAGATATTCCCTTTTAGGCTCCC